>CM031239.1:323977329-324046577 GCA_018340775.1 Taxus wallichiana var. yunnanensis
AGAAGGCAATGGACCACGTGGACGTCATGCATCACGATAATTTAAGAAGGGCTCAGTTTAGAACATAAAAGTTGAATGCAAATAAATCAGACTGTATTCAACAGAGATTGATCAACTAGATGAAGAAAAAGACGTCAGGAAATAACTGTGAAGAGATGCTCGGGGTAGAACAGTATTGAGGTGAAGTATCTCTGACAAATTGTCCATAGTTGAATAGCTATCTTCAGGCGATATGCACAACAGAATGCTCAAAAGCACACAAAACATGCCCATTTATGTGTTTATTTGACGAAGTGGTGAGCCAATTTTCTCTCTCAGACAATCGATTGTCCACACAATTAGGTTCAGCTCTGATTTTAGGAGCTCGCTGCAAAATAAACAGATCTAATGCAGAGGAGACAGATACAATGTGATAGAATATCAAAGCCGTCCTTTTGCCAATAGTTGAAGCCGTGTGTTGAAGCATTAATGTCAACGTTTTAGAACTCTCAGGCTCTAATGCACAGATCTAAAGCAAGGCTTAACTCAATTAAAAAAAACAATGAAAATGCATTCAATCAAACTAAATGGCATTTCCAATTAAATCTCGAAAATCTTTATATGTCGAGTCTGCAATAGGAACTTGTGATCCGAAGAACATCGATCGATCAAAGCAGTCCAAGTGCTAGGAAGAGATATGCATGCGAGATGAGCCGTGAAGGAGATACGAGGTGGAATAACAAACTTAACGTAGAAATCATACAGGGTGCACACGAATACTACACAGGTCTGCAAAAGTAATATCAAATTTGCTTTTACAATCTGAATTCCACCATTCACAGGGCAATGGAGAAGTACAACTGCCCCTCACGAATCATTAGATCTCCATAACGTCGCTCTGATGCCAAATGATGGTACATGCACAGATTCACACAACTAAATAGATTGATTTCTCAGCATAAATGTTGCATATTACAATGGCTATTATATAGCCATGGAGGTAGGAAAACTACCTCCTACAAAATAGGAAACTAATAACCTGTTTATAATATTACAGGTAAAACAAACATAACAATATGAGTTGTTATTCAATAACTCATTTACATTTTACCAACATAACCATGAGCACTAATTAATAAATTCCTAACATAGCCCTCCCGATTTTTGGGGCATGCGATCGGATACCACTTTAGTAAGGGTAACTTTCTGACCTCATATGTGTCACTCCATAAGAACCTTATTTGTATGGATTTGACGCTTTTTTCAGCCTTGCTGGTAATTTGTAGAGTAGACATTTTATAGATGGGCATTGCCTGAAGACAAGATGTTATCAATTGTATTTTGCCTGTAAAAGATAGCCATTTTACTATACAACCTTCAAGTTTCCCAAGAGTTCGTCAACCATAAGCTTCCAAAGATCAGAGGAATTACTGCCTTCAAAAAGAGGAATATCTAAGTAAGTGCAAGGGAACTTACCTGGGTTCAGAAGCGTTCATGAATTACTAGGAGGCAGGGTTGAGAGGCATTCATGAATTACTAGGAGGCAGATCAATTAATTTCAAAATTAATTAATGTTTTGATAGAGGCATTAATTAAGTGTTAGAAGGCATTAATTAATCTCTAATCTTCATTGTAACTCGTGCTATTGTAAGGGTGTCACTCCATAAGAACCTTATTTGTATGGATTTGATGCTTTTTGCAACCTTGGTGGGAATTTATAGATTAGACATCTTATAGATGGGCATTGCCCGAAGACAAGATGTTATCAGTTGTATTCTGCCCGTAAAAGATAGCCATTTTGCAATCCAACCATCAGGTTTCCCCAGGATTTTGTCAACCATAGGCTTCCAAAGATCAGAGGAATTTCTGCCTTCAAAAAGAGGAATATCTAAGTAAGTGCAAGGGAGCTTACCTGGGTTGAGAGGCATTCATGAATTCCCACGAGGCAATCGATTAATTTCAAAATTAATTAATGTTTTGGATAGAGGCATTAATTAATCTCTAATCTTCATTGTAACTCGTGCTATTGTAAGCAGCCCACTTTTGTCATCCAATCATTCATCCTGATGATAAGCCACATCGTGCGGTTCAAAATGTTGATTCAAACTAATTGTATATGTAATCTATCTAGAAGCTTGCCTTTTTAATTTAGGGGGAAAAAACCAATAAACAAGAACCCATGTAAAGATTGAAAACAAAATTACAGAGAAAAAAAAAGCCCAAAAAACCTTACATTCAATCCAAGAATACTCCTCGTTGCAAGCCCCTTGATCTTATTGGCAGCAAATGGGCTCTTGTAGTGGCATAAGAATATACAAATAATGCAGTTGCAACTTAGTTTGATGAAACTATAGCTTGACGTATTCATGAAAGGAAGGTGCGCAATGAGAGGTAATCGTGTTGTCTTCCTCACGGCTTTGAGAAAATGAGAGGTATTTTGGTTTTTATCTTGTAGGGTTTTTATTTTTAGGTTTTTGTTGACTTTTTAATTTGTTTTGAAGTGATTTGAGTCTTTTGATTATTTATATCTCAGAATAGGAAAACACTGTGGGTTCGGCCGGTTACGACTTGATTCGTCTTCTAACGAACTAAAATGTAATCAGGCATCCCAAGGCGTACCTGGGCAAGTTGGGTTATGCTTGGGTCGTATCAAAACAGGGCCAGTATGGGGGGGTAATGAATTAATACTGTAACAAGATGACCATCCTTAAGTTGAGGCAAAGATATGAACCTGAACACCATATTACAAGCTAGCCAACGAAACAGATCACAGTACCGAAAAAGGGAGCCTAATAGACATGAATCCCCTCTAGACAAGAAGTAATGCATGGGTACCTAAACTTTGGCGATTCCCTTGCCTGAATGCAAACTTGATCCCATATCTGTACCCGTTTCCAGGTGACTTTGTGGGAAACCAACTTTGTTTCTGGGACACGCTTCTGGGCAGACTCTGCTGGAACTTCAAAAACACTAGAAAATATGCAGCAACTCTTATTCCAGGTAGACACTGTTGATATTTTTATCATCAATTTTTATAGTGTTTTGTTATTTTTTTATGCTGATTATGCACATATCATTGATATTATGGTTAATTTTATTCATAATTTTATATTTTATGTTTATACATTTCCAAAACAAACCAAACCCACGTTACCAAAAAAATAAAGAGTGATCCCCGTAGCTTTGCCTGTTTCGTGGCAGTTTAGAAATTTGCAGTCATGGTAGATAAATTTGGTTGGTCACATTTAATCAAAAGGCTTTTTGCTGTTTACTGATAAACTAGTACATATATCTTAAATATTTTTATTTGAAATACGCCAAGAGATATCAATTTGAATAATCTTATGTTGTATTTTTCACATACTTCATTGACTAATAACCACATTACTTTGTCTTCCAATTTACCATTGAGTGGTTACAAATGACATCAATCTAGCTACACAATTGTGTTAGTCTCAAAATAATCTATCCGGATAAAAGGGGCCCCAAACTCTGCCAAGTGATCTAGATATTACTATTTTTTGATTGCCTTCCTAATTAAAAATAAATAAATAAATTTTTAAATGACAATCAAATGGACATCATATTTAAGCATAAATTGCCTTGTGACGGTCAAATGGATGCCAAATTTAATGTTGAGGATACAAGTGAACCACACATACCATTATGTTGCTGGCTGCCATTGTAGGAACACCTCTCGACGTAATAAAAGGAACCCCAAGCCTAATAAATTCTCTGTAATCTGTTCACACATTTTGTCTAATTTTTAAATTTAAGAGTGTAGATGGAAGGTTAGGATAAGCACTAGCTAGACACTGATACATCAAACCTAGGAATTTTCTTGTAACATTGTAGTAGAAAGCTTCCATGTATAAATTTAAATGTAGACTTGTACAAAAGAGAATAAGGGTCTAGAAACTTCTCAGGACTAGCATTATAGGGTATGCAAACTTGTATTAGAATAGGATTAGGCTCCAAGCATCTTCATAAATGTTCTTGCTCATGAATAAACAAGATGAAGTCAAAAGAAAACCTCGTAACAATGGCTAGATGCGTATCAAATTTCAAGTGTATTTTTATGCAAGGTAATCAGGATTTAAGATAACGATAGTGGCATGGTAAAATGCCTGAATCAATGTTAAATAACAACTTAGTAGCATGGGAGAAACTAGTAAGGCTATATGTTTTCTCTTTCCTTAGCACTGTTGGTTCTCATTTATTTAGTTGCACTAATGCAAATTAGGGATGTTGGAGCAGTTGAAAATATCTCGATTATCTGAATAGAGTGGCCTGGGCATCTATATCGATATTGGGAGCCAAATATTGTAAGAAGATATATTAAATAACAAGATCTATCTCAACGCAATATTGAAATGTGATGCCATTCAATGTAATGAGAATGTTACAAAACATTTTCTAATCAAGACAAGAACATGTAGAACGGTGAAGGCAAGTTTCACCACTTTAAATTTGAAGGGGTAGTTTACATTGCTTAAAGTTGGATTATTATTATGAATATTGATTGGTAAATGCCCCTTGCTTGGGTAATCTTTAACTTAGATGACACGATAAAGGGGTATCTCCTACCTCAAAGGTGCCAAGGACTTGTACTCAGGCCTTGTCTGTTGTTATACACTGCAAGTGCTCACAAAGATAGATGCAGTATTTTACCCAATTTCAACCCTTAACCTATGTTCCACTAAGTCGCCTTTTAAGAATGGATGGGAAAACGTGAAAAGGAAAATTCTAGAAACTTTATTTTTATAGGAAAATGGCACAGGAATGGAATGGGAATAGGGCAGTTGCCCCATGGAACATAGCATGACAAAACATGTCTCTGGGGCTTTGAATGGAGGGGTCCGTTATGAAAACCATGATGATTTATCACTTTAAGATCATTTAATTCGACAAAGCTCATAGAACATGGGGTATGTTTTTGTAAAATGGCTATTCTCAACCCCTACCTCTAGGTGCCCCTATGGCACCACATAGGAGTGCTTTGTTCCATGCATTGTAATAAGTTCAACCCTTATCTCTAGGCATCCCCATGGCTACTTTAAGATGCCTAAGAGCCCGTGGGAGTGGAACCTGTGATTGCCAAGTGCAACTCACTGTACCCTACCACATGTTGCAATCCATTTGGGCTGCTTAAAGGTGGATCACAAGCAAGGAGATAAGCACGGTTTAAAAAAATGCTACTATGGATATAGATATACCTCTAGGTGCCCCTATGGCACCACATAGGGGTGGGCTTTGTTCCATGCATTGCAATAAGTTCAACCCTTATCTCCAGGCATCCCCATGGCTACTTTAAGGTGCCTATGAGCCCATGGGAGTGGCACTTGTGATGGCCAAGTGCAACTCATTGTACCCTACCACATGTCGCAATCCATTTGGGCTACTTAAAGGTGGATAACAAGCAAGGAGATAAGCACGGTTTAAAAAAATGCTACTATGGATATAGATAATAATAGTAACTAGTCTATCCACCTTAGTCTTAATGAAGGCAGATCCTTGTAGATGCATCTACATGGGCTGATATTATTTTTTTGGCTGTTATGCAAGAAGCTTATTCTAATTAATGAAACCGAGCACACAGAGTCCTTTAATATAGAGATTCGAATCATACATATAGCTTTGCCTTACGTGCATTCTTTTTGGATAACCTTGTACCTTTAACCAATGCGCCAGTCTTATCTTTATTTGTTCACTGGGTATGTTGAGGTCCTAAGGCTTTATAGCAGCTTTCGTTGAATTTTTTGTAGCATCTCTTTTTATGTTGCTTTAAACTTTTTAATAAACTCAACCTTTACTTTTCTATCTGGCTGTCAGTGGAAGTGGGCACTCATGCCATTAACCTACAAGAGATGGAATAGAGTTTGAAGTCTAAAATATAATGAATTTAACATTGCTGTATGTCACTTAATCCTTCTTTTCCGATTTTTTTGTTTTCCTATCAATGCTAAATATTTATCTTGCCTTACTGTATTTTCAAACTTATTGGGATTAATTTCATGCTTTTGTAAGCTAATTTCCTCGAAGCAATGTTAACTGCCAAAATTCATTAGCTCTCTGCCTTATATGCTTTGTTAATATTACTGATATTAGTTTTCTTGCAGTATCGAGGCACAGAACATTGATGAACATCTTTGACAAAGCTCCGATTCTGCACAAAGATGTCTTTGTTGCTCCATGTGCTGCTGTTATTGGGGATGTCAAAGTGGGCCCAAGATCATCAATTTGGTATGGAAGCATTCTTAGAGGTGGGTTTTCTTTTAACTATATAGTTCTACTTGATGCATCAATGAATGCCACATGGAACAATTAAGATTTTGGATTGCTCAGCTTAATGATAATTCCTGAACATACCAGAGTTTGACATATACACGAAGATTGTACTGAATTAAGTGAAGTATGAGAAATGAAAGACAAAGTTATTAAAAGAGATGGGGAGAAAGTGTGATTCAATCTATGAATAGGATAGACCTTTGATTCATATTCATTATTAATATATTTAGTCCCCAAACTATTATTGTCTGACACGTACATAAGAAAAGAATTTTCAGCCATGTATCTTATTTGGGACTGCTTGCTAAGAACACATGCGGTAACATATGCATCATGATAAAAGTTTATGATAGTTTTTTTTAATGTGGGTGGATTGGACTAATTGAGTTTTGTGATTCTTCTGATTTTTAAAAATAGAATACTAAAATAAGTAGCTAATTGTCCCATTTCTTGTCATCTGTAAAAAGATGGTTTTGAACAGCTCATATCTTATCTTTTATCTTGGACTTGTTTTTATGTTGTTGTGGTCTTTCTTGGCAGCAAAATTCAAGTATCTATGACTACAGGACACTCTAGGATTTGTAAATAGTGTTACCCTGTTATCTTTATGCAGGCATTTTTGACAAGCCTGACTTTATCTGGTGCAGACTATGCCAAAACTATAAGTTAAACAACAGAAGAGACAATTTTTGTCATGACAGACAACTGAAGTGGAATTTAGGCGCTGGAGCTGCTATTTGAGGCCTTACTAATAGTTCCTTCGCTTCTTTAGATTTGAGATCATCTATGGAAGTTAAGAAAGGTGCATCTTCTTCAATAGGTCATTTGTTGTACCCACCAGTGAGTGATAGGATATCTGTATAGTAATGCAGGCTTCTCTAGATAACATCTTTGAGTTCTGGGAGAAATTGTACTATTGATGAATGGAGATCATAACATTATGATAGTTGTCAAAATTCAATGATTTCTGTTTGTAAAATATTTTGCAGTGCACAAAATATGGGGCTATGACAACAGTACAAAGGGTCAAAGCCCCTCCTCTATTGTATGGGGAGGCTCCCTTTATTGAAAACACACTTGCATGAAATAAAAAGAAAAATAATTACACTCTTTAAACCTTGGGATATTGGGAGTTCGTTCCCAAGAAATGATAGCTACAAAAATAGTTCGCTTAGAAGAATGAGAAAGTAGTTAGAAAGCGGAAGAAAAAGTAAGGAGTAAGAGGGGAGAAATTGCACTTTAATTGGCAAACACAGATCCTATTTTACTCCTGCAATAGATGCTTACAATAATAACTTAATTGCTGAAATATAAATCCAGAGAAAATTAAGAGAAATTTCATATTTAACATTAGCTAAAACTGAAATCAAAAAATTGATGCACAACACAGAGTTTGGTATCTCTCTTTTATTTTTCTTTTGCTCCAATTTGAATACAAAGCTCCAGAATTAGTGTCTCTCTAGAAATTATTCTGCACCAAAAAAAAGTCCCTTACAAATGATCTCTAAACCAATATTTATAGGTAAAGATCGCCTATTTTACAGCTACATGCACGGAAGAAAAGTCAATTTTGCTATGAATAGGAACTTGCAAATTGATCAAGTCAATTTGCACTATTTGAAGATTTGCAAAATGAATAAGGTGACGTTTACATGTACAAAAGTGCACATTTTGAAAATTGCGAACTTGACTTGTGCAAAAACAAACTGCCAAGTAAGAATCATTTTATCATACATTAGCTTGATCTGAAATATCTTACAGTCTTTTCTTTCTCCACCAGATTTTTCGCACAGTATTCATCAAAGCACTTGAAAATCTTTTGCATTAGCTTTTCATTTGGTCTCTGAGAGTATTTGCTGCAAACCTCACTTTCCATACCTACATGAAGCAATTTTGAAGGCAGCCGCTAAAGCATCCTCAGGGCCTTGAATTTGTCAGAAGCATTCTGGTACTTGATGAATTTGACAATTGAATCGAGACCAAAAGTAAACCCTGGAGCAGATTCCCCTTGGAACAAGTTGCTTAAATTGATTATAAATTGTTTCTGTAGGAAGTGCCAACATCTCTCTAACATAGAAGGTACATGGAAGCTTCTCAATCATTTCAGCAATGTTGTTGTCAGCTTCATTACCTTCTCCTTGTGCTTCCATCAATTTTATAGTACATTCCTCTAAAATGCGTATCCCAAAGACAACGGTTCATGGAGCTTGTATTGTTTACCACGTTCAAAGTCGTCAAGAACACCTTCAGCCACAAGGAATTTGAGTCTATTTGCTGTAAGGCTTCCAACTGTGGTAAATATTGCTTCCATAGATTGGCCTCTATCTCAAATTGGTCCTTAGTGACCTGTATGGCATCAAATTCAACTTCAATATTTCAATAAGCTAACACAGCAGCCTTAATTGTTTTCTTCCCTTGTTTCATTAATCTTTTGGCCCATCCTTTGGTAACATGACCCATGTTGCCAATCTCCTCAGTTATTGTCGTGAGAGTTTCTAAATCTGTTAGTTTTATGGAGGAAATTGAGATTGGATGGGCTTAGTCATTCTCTGAATCATGACAGAAAGCTGATTTACTCTTTCTTTCAGCTTGATCCTTAGTGGCCTCATCCTTATCTATTTTCTCAAATAGGGTTCCAATAACAACTGTTAGTGCGAAATCACAAGACTCCCAAATGAGTTATGGATCTGCTTTTCTAAGGGTGGTCATTTGGTGTGATTTACATAACATTGGACCATCTCTCAAGCTGTGGGACTCGTAGACTTGAGATGGCCCTCCGGAGAAAGTCGACTTCTTCTTCCTAATCCTAATGCTAAACTACTTTTAAGGAAGGAAATGCGACTATCTACTCCTAATCTAACAATTCCAAAAGGAGAGAGAGAGAGCATGAAAATAAAGAAATCCTACACTATAGAGGTGATAGCACCAAGAAAAGGGAGCAAGATATTCTGTTGAGGGAGAAAGAAAAAAAAAATGGAGATGAGGGAGGTCAGACAGAAGTGACACGGCCCAGATCTGCAAATCATCCATTAAACTCCATGAAACACAACATCCTGCACCTGCAAATGTGAAATACATGCACATAAAACCAAGACTGAAAGGGAGAGGCATAGAGAAACAACAAAACGATGCAAAGGGTTGAAGAACACCACAAAAACACGTTTTTATTGCTCTGCACAAACCATTACAAGGTGTACAGTGGGACCATTACATTTAACTGGGAAATTTGAAAGAGGCACAAATACATTCAATATATATAGCGTGGGGAGAAGGTTCATCAATCCTCGAATTTGAGCTCAACCGATCTTCCTGCTTAAAAATGGCCTACAATATTGCCGCTCAATCAATCAACTGATTGTTTTTCACCTACCAGGCGAGAAACAAATTTGGGCTTTTCTCTATGCCCATAATGTCTCTCCTTCTCAAACTATAAGTGTTACGGAATGATATATAGAAAGAAAAGAGGGAGAAGAGGGAAAAGTCAATCCCGATCTCCAACCACCATGAGATACGCATCAATCACGGGGCCAAAGCTCAACCATTGAATATCAATGCCTTCTCAAATCCGCCCACAATATGTCGCCGGTTCCCCGGTTGAGATTGAATCAAATCACAACGGTAGTTGAGATTGGAGGAGAAGGATTCTGCGTTAATGGCTTCGAAGACTCTTCTTCATTTTTCACCTACTGTACACAGCCACGCGGCCAAGGCGTTAATTTGGGCTTCCCTTTGATATGGGACATGTGGCAGCGATTAGAGCAAAATCGGGTTCGCAGGTTTGTAATTTATCTTTTTCCCTTTTCGCAAAACGCAAAACGCAGAAAACCCCGCGCCCCAAGCTCCACCTTTTGACTCTGCTTGACCATTTGCCCTGCGAACTATCCGAGACACGTGGAGATGCGGCGCGAACTTCACCATCATCCTCCGGGAACATTTGAGTGGATTGTTTTTCTTTATAGATTCATCTTTGGAGGAATCTTCATAGTTAGGACACGTGTTTCCTCTGTTGGCTCTTCCATACTTAGTCGATTCCGGACTCTTTCTCGAATCAGCATTTTGAGCCCAAGACTTTGGATCTTCGGTGCTTCTTCCCCCCTACTTGCTCCCGGCTTCTGAGGGGCGACATTGTTCCTTCGCTTCCGACCCATCACGTTTTATTTCATTTCCGAGCCCATCCGTAACCTGTTTGTTGTCCGGAATGTGAGCTCGCGGGTCCAAAACGTATTTCCCTTCATATTTTCTCTATGTGCGTTTTTTGAGGGCTGGTCATTCTTGACGAAATTTGCTGTAGGGGCGAATTTGGGATAACAACCTACACATCTTTTATTGTGCTTTCGTCAGTAGATCTACCTAGGCATACCCTTGAAATTAGGGAGTCTTGAGCTCTAATCTCTCTCGCTTTTCCTCGGGAGTGCTATGCTATTTCTACATATTTGTCTCCCTGCTCATCCACTACAATATTTGAAAGTGTTTTGGGTTTCTTTGGAGCTTAGGATGAAGAGGAACTCAATCGAAGTTGAGTAGGTCTAAAGCATGGAAGTCAATCATCTCAGGTTGCACCACTGACTTCCTTTTCTTTGTCATCACTCGATTCAGCCAGTCAGGTACTTTCGGATTTTGAGCCTATACTGATCCCAATATTTGTTGTTGAGCTTCCTTATTGAGGGCATCCGGACTTGAGATGAGATAATAGTTTCGATGTTTCTTCTACTGTTCAAAAAATCTCTGGTAGAAGTGGAAGCATATGAAGAAAGGAGGAGGATGACTAGTTTTTGGTGAAGTTGGAGGAGAAGGCACCTTGGGAGGAGCCATAATGGGCGGAGGCGACACCTTAGGAGATGGTGGTGGAGTTAGGGTTTTGAGAGGAGATGAGGAAACCTTAGGTGAATAAGTCCTCATAGGAGATGGCAATAGTGCGTATATAAGTTATGTGCCTCCGGAGACACAAAACTCAGACAACAAAAACTACAAAAACTTGAGAAGTAGGAAGAGGCACATAGACCATTGGGGCAGCAAAGTGGGAGGAAAGTGGAAGGACATGAATCTAGAAAATGTTGAGTAGTATTATCTACTAATGATGGTAAAGGAGGGGTTGGATAATTAGTTTCTCAAGAATCGCTTGAGAATTAGGTGGGCCTATACTTACTTAAGTTGACCTCTCAATAGTGATCTTGGGCATCTTGGGTGATCATGTTCAACAACCTTTTTCCTTTCCCTTCTTTTTGGTTGATGATCCCTCAAGTGCCTTTTCCGACGTGCTACAACCCATTATTCAAGGATTTGAACACCCTTTCAGGCATGGTCGGGCTTGTTTGAACTATCCCTTTCATCCTCAACCATTTTGGGCTTGGTCACTTTGCATCGCTCTTCCAAGGATGTGGATTTGTGCTACGACCAATTGATTTAAGGAAGGGGGATTAGTTTCAATTTGTTGATCATAATAGATTTGTTCCACCCGATCTTCCTCATCACCATCTCCTTGGGAACAGGCTTGCCCGCGAGAGCGAATTTGAAGTCCTTGATTGTTTAGTGTCATGTGAGAATAATCCCTTTGAGGACGAGGATGCAATCCAACCTCCTTTTTTGTTGTCACAATCCATCCAATAATCTTCATAGTAGGGTACATGGACAAAGGTCAACATGAGAACATGCTCCAATGGCGTTTACTTTTATAATATATTAAGGAATTTGATAAGTGATGACCTATATCTTGGAATGACAAAAGAGTCATCCTAGTCAGTCTGCATCCATGCATTTGGTATTAGCCAAACTTGGGCATGTGTACCATCTAATTGTTATTGGGAAATGAATCCTAGTCTTGTGTTTATTGGACAGAGCTTGTGAACATCTGCCAATTGTTTGGATAACTCCATCAACACCCGTTTATCATCAACGTACCTTGGCAACATGTATGGAGTTCCGTCAAATCCACTCTCTTATGTACAAGAAAGTTTGGAATTGAATGAACAAAGACCCCCATCTTGCTATCTTAGTTGAGGCAACGATTAAGATCAGTGCACTATACAACGTGTGATCAAAAGGCAAATCACATTATAGAAAAATGCATCATTGATATGGTGGAAATGTGATAAGCTGTTGTCTAGAGTGAGTTGGTGGTAAAAATCATAAACCCTTGAGGTGCTCAACTACCCCACTGTGCTCAACCCTGGGAAAACCTTGCTTCGGCTACACCCCACACCAAGTATGACGTCATATAGAATCTTCTAGTAGCAATCACTTCGGTGAGCTACTTATGAATGGAGTTGCTGATAAGCTCAGGCCAATTAATGCATTTAGTATTTTGCCTGATGGTGTAGATGTACCTATACATCCACTCATGAAATTCCTTTGTTGTTGGATTTCCTACTACCCTATTCAACAATGTAATAATGTTATTGAATTATGTGATAAAGGCCGATCTCAATAGGGTTTTAGGTAACCTTGTAGTGGTATGCTTGGGTTTCTCCAACCACCGTTCATTCATATTTTTGGCACAATCAACTGCATTCTCATCCTATAACTTTTGGGAAGATTCAAGCGACATGTCCACATAACTTTCAAAATTTGGAAGTGCTAGCAAGTCCTCAATAGCCTTTGCATTGAGGTGGAGTACATATTTACCTTGCGGATTCTAAACCTTCTTGTTTACAACATCATAGTGTTGGGCACAAGTTAACACCAACTCTAGGCATTGGGCTAAGATTAGAAAGGTTATTGCAAGTGCAATACCACTATCATATATGCCCCAAATCCAATCAGACTTGGAGTTTGCTCAAACTTTTCCTAGACTTCAGCTAGGTCAATGTGATATTATCAACATTTTATTCTTGGTTTTGGATGGTTCAAACATGAAATTTGTGGAAAGACTTTGCAAAAATGTGCCCTGAATCTTTCCAAGACACCCACAAAGATCTGTGGTGTTTATGCACCAAAATTCCCTGAAACAGTCTTGGCAGAACTTTTGGGTGCTTTTGCACCTTGAATTTTTGCAAAGATCTTCAATGGATATTTTTGGGCGCTTTTGCACCTTGGATTTCTGCGAAGGTCTTCGGTGGAACTTTTGGGTGCTTTTGCGCCTTGATTCTTCACAATAGTCTTCGGCAGAATTTTTACTTGCACAAGCATTCATATTTCTTGTGAATACTGTGGCGGAACTTCAACTTGCATTTGCACTTGACTTCCCTGCTTTGCCCTTTGACAATTGAATTTCCCACAAGACCTTTGACATAGTCTTATGTGGGAACTCAAGTTGCTTTACCTTGAAATGGCTTTTTGCAATGTAGGCACTAAGATAAAAACCCTCAACTTTCTCTTTCTTTTACAAAGAAATTAGGACAAAAATGCACTCACCAAACCCTAGTTAGATTTTGAGTAGTAAGCTCTAGGGTTTTGCAAAGAACGAGAGAGAAAAATTGTTCAAACATCAGTGTCAAACTATGAAGCAAACCATGAAGGGTGGAGGAAACATTACCTATAAACATATGAAAATTCGAAACACAAGATCATGGTGGAAAATGGGATCAAATGAGCAAGAAGGCAAAATGAAAATACTAAGGTAAGAAAAATGAGGTGAGAAAACCAATTTATAACCGTTCCAATGTATTTTGGAACTTCGCACATGCAAGGGCATTAATTATGGAGTGAGTCGGGATTTCAAGTCAACTTGCACTTTGCATTCAATGTGCATTAGTGCACAAGATCTCAGAAACCCTAGTGAACACTAGAATCTCAAAAATCGGAGATGGGAGTTCAGTTTACACTTTGCCCAAAAAGTGCATAGGAAATCTGAAACTCTAAAATGCACTACGGTTATTGCCTCCATGAAAGGAATCATAAAATCATAATGACCTGAATGTTATTGCCTCCTATGAGAATTCTGTGTTCAACTTTACATATACCCTTTCTTGTCTTTGAACATTTTGCATCAGTTTTTCTCTAATTGAAAATCTTGCTGGAGAATAGTTCCGTTTTAGATTAGGAGGGACTGTGGGTTGCCAGGAGAATACGGAATGAAAGAAAGAAATTATATTAATAATTCAATGTCTACCAATCACCAAAGTAGGTCAATTGGACAAACAAGTACATACATAGGAAGACAGGGTTAAAGTAAACTCCAACGTCTAAATGAAACTAAAGGCTACAAGTGATCCATGAGGATACTTCCCCTTAAGATGGGTCAGCTTGTTGGGATTGTAGTTTCTTTTCAGTGCTTGGAATTTAAAACCGTGAGATGCATCAGAAAGCTTAGGATTTCTCTTCACTTCAAGATGGCAGTTTCTTTGAAAAATGCTTTGAAGGGCCCTTAAAATGTGTCAAAAATCTTGAAAATTTTGGAAAGTGAAATTTTGTGTTTTGACGAGTTTTCCATTTGAAGTCAATTGCAGTTAGCATATCTCTTCTCCCAGAACTGTTTCGGTTCATTCTTCTATATATTTAGCAACCATTATGTTTGATTAAAAAGCCCTTTGTAAAGGAATGGTGATGAACAGAGCATGTTCCTATTTATCTCCATCAGACATGATACATGCTAATATTAACATAGTTAAAGCCAGGAAAGTTTCTATATTACAGCTGTCTGAATTATTAATATTTCATGTACAAATCAATATCTGCCATTGGATAGCAGAACTGAAATTCCTAGTTATGTTTCTATTTGCAAGCCAATTTTTACATACAGTCCATATGGTTTTCCTTCCAGGAGATTTGAGATAAGTTGGTGAAAAGGAACAGGCATTACAGGCTTCAATTATTCTTATCTCCATGGAAGGAAGTAGAATATTTTTAAGGTTCTGCGATTTGTGTTCATTTTATGGATTTGCATAAAAACAGCACTTTGGATTAGTCATGCAGGATTGAAGTGATTTGTTAATGCAGGTATTTATACTTGTACTGTTAGGGTTTTGCAGGAGATGTGAATAGCATAACAGTTGGTTCTGGTACAAATATACAGGACAACACTCTTGTGCATGTTGCAAAATCAAATCTTGGTGGAAAGGTTCTTCCTACTATTATTGGCAGTAAAGTTACAATTGGTATGTAGTTATTTTCCAGTTGCTCTTTCTGGTTCTGGCTTTTGAATCTTGTTCATCAGGAATTTGTGAATGGATTTAGTGGTTTGTTTCAATTTCTCCTGGGGATCTTTCTGGGACCATGTTTTACTTTATTTGTATTTTCTTTTTACTGTGTTCTTCAAGAACTTCTGAATGCATTAAGCTGCTTATATTATGATAATAACAGTTGTATGATGTAACTCTTGAATACTGCGCCTGCCACTTTTGCTGCTAAACTGCTCAATATAGAAGTCTATGATGAATAACATGAAAATAATTGCTTGTATAGCTGAATTGGTAATATGGGCTATGGATTGTATATGGTATAACTTTTACCAAACAGTTGAGAGACTCCCATGTTCAACAGGATTCCGATTAATATGTAGGACAAGCCGCTTATGGTAGTGGGAGAATTTATTCTCTTTTTCTTTTTGATATGTATCACGTTTAATGCAAATATTAGAAGCTACAATACTTTGCTGATGATGAGTGCTCGCTTGCAAAAATTTCTTTGTAAGGGAGGCTTTGTTGCAGTACCTGTTTGTGTGAAATTGTAAATAGATTTAGAGGGATGTATGCATTTGTCTTAACTACTTAATTCTGTGTTAGTTATAATTGTAGCTGATTTAATAAAAGTAGAATTGATGTGTTTTGCTTGACATGTGTGCATGCTTTAGGCAGGTCACGGTGCTGTGCTGCATGGGTGTACTATTGAGGATGAGGCATTTGTAGGCATGGGTGTGACTCTACTTGATGGGGTTGTCTTGGAGAAAAATGCTATGGTTGCAGCTGGGTCTCTTGTTAGACAAAATGCTAGAATACCCTCTGGAGAGGTAATGCTTCTAAGTCTAACCTCCTACATAGGATAGTAATGTTTTGAGAGTCAGCATTAGTATAACTGAAATTCCTGTTTTTGGGGGTTACCATATTTGTAAAGGTTGCTTTTTATACCTGATCAGATCTGAATATCCTGAATGGAATTCATATTAGCTTTTATGTAGTGCTATTCTCTTGCACACTTGTTTTAAACCAATGCCAATTACAATGATTAGGAGTGGGTTAAAGGAGGAGGCACTTGTCCGACTCAAGACCAAATGACCGGGAACCAAGGTTAGCACAGACTAGGGTTGGGCTTATAAACATTTAGCAGTGAGTAGGGTTTTGAACCATAACATCTCAAAAACCATGAGGATATTTTTCATAGTTGTACAAGCTATTCCATCTCTTCATTATGGTTAGCTTTCAGTTAGACCAATATGGTATATGATTCTATTAGCGTGGGGCTTATAGTTAACTTATGTTTTGTACTGTTTTCCTAAAACTGAGGGTTTCTATTATTATCATTAACAATTTATCACTTCATTCAATTATAGATTGTCACTATTTATATTACTATTTTGAATGTGTGCAATATATGTTTCTTTAGACAGGTAATTGCAAAATTACTGTTTGTTTGTTTTCAGCAAGTAGCCGATACGTTTTGGATATGGGAGCAGGTACGGAGTATCCGATACGTGGATACGGCAAATTTTTTTGGCCCTGGATATGGCGTTGGATACGGCAGTACAAAAATATATTAAAAATAAAAATATATAAATTTCAGCCTTCTAAATAAGAATTAAGTTATTAACCACATATAAAAATATATATAAAAGTTAAAACTTATAATATATATAATATATTTAATATTCGTATATATGTACATTATAATATAACTATGTTCCACCAAGTTTTCGGCCGGGATGGATTTTTTTGGAGGCCTTTTTTAGGGGACGACAGGGGACGGCTATTAATTTATTAAAAATAAAGGAAAATATAAAAAATATAGGAAATTTCAAATATTTATATGATAACATTGATAAATCATTCATCACACAACAAAATTTCAAATATAGAACCTTAATACATAAAATTGGAGCTGAATTGAGATTTCACATAAGGTTGAAGTATTAATTACAATAATAATTACACTGAAATGCCCAAGGGCTGCAAGTCCCCGTCCCCGAGTTTCCAAACCCTAAAAGGGTAGGGGACGTGTCTCCGTGGAACATAGTAATATACTTATAAATTTAAATTTGCAAATAAATTTATTTAATGTTTTCTATATGTTAAATTTTAAATATTTTTAAATTTTAAATTTAATATTTATATCTTATATTAATTAATTTTTAAAAATTTATATTTATCATATTAAATGCTAAATCTAAGGATTTATAAATATTAAAATTTAAAAAGTCGATATTTAAAAACTTCAAATTAACACTTCATAACAAAATAAAATAAAAATTTAATTTTTAATGAAATAAAATATTTAAAGAAATTAATAAAAAGAAACTATTAAAGAATTTAAACTAAAAATTAAAAAACGAAATCTAAAATAATAT
Source organism: Taxus wallichiana var. yunnanensis (assembly GCA_018340775.1). Lineage (NCBI taxonomy): Eukaryota > Viridiplantae > Streptophyta > Pinopsida > Cupressales > Taxaceae > Taxus > Taxus wallichiana. The sequence goes on from CM031239.1 coordinate 323,995,031, forward strand.
AAGTCCAAAACCTAAACTAAGTCCCGACTACCCAAACTACATAACATAATGAAATAAAATAGAATTTAATTTTTTAATAAAATAAAATATTTTAAACCATTAATAAAAAGAACTATTAAAAAAATGAAAAGAAACCTAAATTTAAAAGAATAAAGGTCTAACCTAAGACTAACACCCCACATTTTACGAGTGCTCTCGGGTGAAAGGAAATTGGATCAATGGCGGGGGTGGCCATGGAAACGGCTTTGGAGCGCCGAGGTGGTATGTCGTGTACCTTGGGCGCTTCCACGTCTTACCGTCGCCGTTTCTATATCGGATATGCTTGTACCCGCTCTAGGGGCCTAGGGCCCACGTATCCTATCCTAGGTTTTTAGTGCCTTTTTCTTTTTACCTTTTTGATCTTCTCAAGAATTCTTTGGAGTATTACATGTATTCATCTCGTTGCATTAGCTTCCATAAGTTGGCCTTTACCTTGTTCATATTCATTAGACTTCAAGGCAATTCTTTGACATGTGTGGTGATGGCCCGATATTTTAATTGTTATGTTGGTTGTAATAACTCAGCTACTGTTTCATGAGGAATAGGTTGTCTATGAAGTAATTCTTCAATTTTTTTGCTTGATCTAGCAAGAAGTCAAAAATGCCCAATTTGTTGATGCTCAAAGGTTTGATTATTGTTCACCTCATTTTGATACAATTGCCAACATTCATTCTTTTCTAGTCATGCATCATTCTAAAGGTTAAAATCTGGATAAATTACTTTCATTTCAAATCATTTCAAATGATATTTACTTTCCTATAAAATCCAAAAATCCTTTTGAAGACCTGGAGAGGACATGCACTAAATTCACAGGATTATGCTCCTGCTGGTTTGAACCTCGGTCATCATAGTGATGAGTGCTCCAACTTACTGCAAAACCTCAACCCAATAGACTTTAATTGGAATTTACCATTACCTAAGCTTCTTGTAATGTCCCCAATGGACACTTTTTACCCCCAAATGGATTTTTGGCAAAACCCCAATCCAAAGAACAATTTCTAAATAATTTATAAAATATTACAATGCAGATCTGAATTTTATACATGCATGGCGACTTGCATAGGAGATGAAAACCCACAAAATGAAAGGCAAAACCACTGAATCTTTAATGGAATCAACTCAACAAATTTTATAAAGATGGAATCAAGAGATAAATACCATATTTGACCTCAAAACAGGCTGAAATTATTTTATATAAATCTGCAGACAACTGTCCTCAGACACAACTGAAAAGTACAAAACCCTTGAGCCAAAAATTATGCAACTAATTTTGGCTTCTAAAATTATGGCAAAGTTGTTGGTGATGAGATCCGGGACAGCCGTGCCCTAGAATGTACCTAACTCCACCCACAAGGGTGTAGATAACCCTAGATATGGCTGCAAATGGAGGTAAAAATTTGCAACAAGCTTCCACCTTCAAACCCTTGTACAAATCTGCACTTTTACAACCTTCTATACCACTGGAAAATACTGAAAAACACCACTAACTCGTGATCTGCAATGGAAACCCCTGGAAACGCCCTAGAGGGTCCTGCATGTGGATTTTTTTGCCGTGGCGGAATCCTGCAATCCTGTGGAGAACTAGGAGAAGGGTTTTCGTCCTTCTACTAGATCTCTTAGAGGGTTTTTGTCCTCAAGAGTGAATCTCTAAGGGTTTTCGTCCTTAGAAGATTATTGATGCAAGCTCAAAGCTCAACATACAAATCAGATTTCATAAAATAGACAAGGGATGATCTCTACAAGCAAGTCGACTTGCTTTTATAGAAGTAATGGGCCAAATGGCCACCCTCAACTCCCAATCAGATTTTTCTTCCTTCATTTAATGCTTTTCCCACTTTATTCCATCTCCTAAGGAGGTCACATTTTCCATAGGATAAATAAACATTATCAAATGTCTTTTTTTCCCTTTCTAATTTTATTTTATCATTAAGTCTATAATAACTTACTATAAGTGCCTTTATAATATTTTCTTCTTTTCTTTTATATGCACTTTATAATAACTTATTATGACTTAAGTTCCCCTTGTGTTCATCCCTTAGCCATTGGGGAGACAAAATGGGCTAGGGGTCTTCGACATGGATTATCTTAGGAAGTGGGACATTTCACTCCTCCCTTCCCAAAATTGTTTGCCCTCAAGCAATTCCAAACTCGTTTGTCCAAGTGTCATGCACAAGAGACAAAACATGCTGAAGTGCTCCAAAATCCTAGCCCTTGTACTTGTCAAGTGAGATAGATCTTGCCACCATATACCTCTCTCAAGTTGATCATATACACAAAGTTGCATCAAAGGTAGCACATACTTTAAATTGCAGATTTCATCCTCTAATTCCTTATTTTTCTCAAGAGGAAAACAAATCTGAATATGCTGCAAAAGATATGACATTATCTCACTCATTCCATACCTTGTGATGTCACCATGATCTACAATGGGCTGAATTCCTTCACGAGTCAACTGCTGCGATGACATGCTCCTTTCTTTTCCATCCTCATCCTGTGCAATCTGCCCTTCCATGCTCTTGGCTGCCACAACTTGAGGAACACCATTCCTCATACCGTGCACAACTTCTTTGGATCAACATTCTTTTCTTCTTTTCTTCTTCATTATTTGAAACTACCTCAATGTAGTGGATAGATCCCTTACCTTTGCAACGATGGTTGGGTGTCCATGGGTCCTTACAATCAAAACAATTTTTTTTCTTCTTAACTCATTCCTTTGCCTTACCTTGCTGCCCACTAACTACTGCCCCTTGCTTATCATGTTGAACTTTTATTGGTTCTTCAAATGAGTTCTTTTGCTGCCCCAAACGCCTTTGTAATTTAGGTATCGACATATGATGGTCTCTCTTGGGCTTGCTACCAATCTTCATCCTGCAATAATTTGGAAATGGCATATTATCTCTGAAACCCTTGCTCAAAGATTGGTATTTCCTCCAACAAGAATCCTCATCCATCATCTCTCGTTTTTATGCCCTACATGTGACACTTCAGAATCTTTCAAGAAAGAGGGCTCATGAAGACTCAAAGGCTTGTTAGAAGAATGGGGAGATCGCTGCCTTGAATTACTACTCTCACATTTTTCCTTATTATCCCTAGATCTGCTTTGATTCAAATTCTGAGTGAGTTGGCTCAAATAAAGGTTAGTGGTTTCTTGTTGTTTCACCATGTTGATGAACATTTTCTTCATAAAACCCACATTGAGATCTTTCCGATCTGCCATATTCTGACCTTCTTTTTGCTACCCAATAGGCTGGAGGAAATGTGGCTTTGATACCATTGTAATGTCCCCAATGGACACTTTTTTACCCCCAAATGGATTTTTGGCAAAACCCTAATCCAAAGAACAATTTCTAAATAATTTATAAAATATTACAATGCAAATCTGAATTTTATACATGCATGGTGACTTGCATAGGAGATGAAAACCCACAAAATGAAAGGCAAAACCATTGAATCTTTAACGGAATCAACTCAACAAATTTTATAAAAATGGAATCAGGAGATAAATACCATATTTGACTCAAAACATGTTGGAATTATTTTGAATTAATCCTCAAACAACCGTCCTCGAGACACAAGTAAAAAAGTACAAAACCCTTGAGCCAAAAATTATGCAACCAATTGATTTTGGCTTCTAAAATTATGGCAAAGTTGTTGGTGATGAGATCCGGGACAACCATGCCCTAGAATGTACCTAACTCCACCCACAGGGGTGTAGATAACCCTAGATATGGCTGCAAATGGAGGTAAAAATCTGCAACAAGCTTCCACCTTCAAACCCTTGTACAAATCTGCACTTTTACAGCCTTCTATACCATTGGAAAATATTGAAAACACCACTAACTCCGTGATCTGCAATGGAAACCCCTGTGTGGAGAATCCTCTCAACTAGGAGAAGGGTTTTCGTCCTTCTACTAGATCTCTTAGAGGGTTTTCATCCTCAAGAGTGAATCTCTAAGGTTTTCGTCCTTAGAAGATTATTGATGCAAGCTCAAAGCTCAACATACAAATCAGATTTTATAAAATAGACAAGGATGATCTCTACAAGCAAGTCGACTTGCTTTTATAGAAGTAATGGGCCAAATGGCCACCCTCAACTCCCAATCAGATTTTTCCTCCTTCATTTAATGTTTTTCCCACTTTATTCCATCTCCTAAGGAGGTCGCATTTTCCATAGGATAAATAAACATTATCAAATGCCTTTTTCTCCTTTTCTAATTTTATTTTATCATTAAGTCTATAATAACTTACTATAAGTGCCTTTATAATATTTATTCTTTTTTTTCTTTTATATGCACTTTATAATAACTTATTATGACTTAAGTTCCCCTTGTGTTCATCCTTTAACTGTTGTGGAGACAAAATGGGCTAGGGGTCTTCAACATGGATTATCTTAGGAAGTGGGACATTTCACTTCCGTTAGTAGTCTGATATACAGAGAGTCATATTTTTGATTTTTGTTGTGCAAATTTTAAGATTGTTTTTGCTTCTTTGTCATTGTGCTTGCACATGCCACACCTCCATAGTTTGCATTTGCAAAAGATTCAGCCGGAAATATGATAAGATTCACACTTCTGCACCTCATTCTTTCTAACAAGAAATATACAGGATATTGTTTGTATCATACGTTGATTTAATCATAAGTTCTCTCTCTGCGCAGCTTTGTCCTTTTTTCTATGTGAAGTGAGCTTTGCTCTTGGCTGGCTGGTGTCAGATGGCGCATGTATTTTGGCCTCACCTGTTTTAGAAATGCTGCGATCCCGGCTTTAAGTGTGCGGGTCTTACACTCTATGCAAATTGTGCCTGATGCTAATTTGGCTTTGGTTTGTTGTGGAGTAAGTGATCCAACTTACTGGTAGACCATATCCCAACAGACCTATATTTGTGAAATGCTGTGATCTTGGGCTTTAAGTTTATGGGTCTTACTTTCAATACAAATTGTGCCTGATGTTAATTTGGCTTTGGTTTGTTGTGGAGTAAGTGATCCAACTTACTGGTAGTCCTTATCTGAACAGACCTAATTTGTGTTTGATGTTTGATATTAAGATTAGAGTTTTTTTTTGTGGCAAAACCAAAAAGATATTAGTAATAATTCAGGGCACTAATAACAGATAATTGTCTACTTTTGGGTCTAGAAATCTTCTAGAAGATGAGACAAGTCAAAATTTTCAGCAGTCCAGAGTCACCAAAACTCATCAGGCATTTTCACCAGCTCATTGGTTTGCTAAGTATGGTCCCCGATTTTTCAACATTGAGAGTATATTCTCAATCATATATTGGATGCTATCCCTTACTGTATCACTATTCTAAATTTGCTGCATATACATGTGTTACTCTCACTAAAGAGAAGTGCTAATCCCCATTCTCATGCAACATTCTCATGCAAGTTACAAATATTGGGTCTATGCAAAATTGAAGGTTAGGGTCTTTATTAGCGTGAGATTAATGCACAGAAGGTATATTGTGTCGATATAATTAGTGTTTCCCTTCTAACACTAGGTAAAATAGCTTTATATGGAATTATTCTATTATTATGGATGTTTGACTATGTTGCTAGGAAATGAAAATGGGTATGGGTCCAAAACCCAGAAATACTGATTTTCAAAAAACCCTTGGGTATGAAACAACATGGAAACGTCCATAGATTACATTATAAAAATTAACTAAATATTAAAATTGCATAATACTCATTTGGAGCTCATAAAAGATAAAGCATTTAAAAAATATAGTATTCATGAAAGTTCAAAACATTCAACATGCTTAAAATTTCACATGTTCATGAATCATGTGACATAAATGAGAGTATGTGTTTTGGCATTGCATGTAGTGTGTTTATATAGGTTTACACCTATATTTTTCAATTAGTATTTTAGGAGAGATTTCCATATGATTTTCTGTTATACCTATCTATTCCTTCATACTACCTTCATACCTCCTATGATGTCTCCCTGAAATCTCAAAACCCTGAAACTCTGAAATCTGATAGGACCCTCCAAAACCTAGAATTTGCATTTTATATATATACTAAGTCACAAGGTTTGTGTTCGAGTTTGAGTTCGGCGAAGATAAAATTCAGATTAAATTTGGCAATGATAAAATTCGGAAAAAAAAATCATGATTAAATTTGACTGCTATTTTTAGGAATTTAAATATTGAATTAAATATTTAAATATAATTGATAAATAAAATAATATTATAACAAATTTAAATGCATTATAATTAATTTGAAAATATTAAAAATATAACTAAGTTTTAAAAATTAAATTTAAATATGTAACTTTTAATTATAAAATGGTAAAAATATAGAACGTTATAAAACATTGAAAACTTAAAAAGTTAAAACATTATTAAAAGAATATGAAATGAAAAATTAAAAATAAAAATAAAATAATATTATTATTATTACAAAGCAACTTGAAAGGTCGGGTCAATCAATTATATTAATTTATATATCTTGGGGCAATCAATTTCTCAATGAAAGTTCACGAAATCCTCCTCCTCGACGCTGCTCACACAGTCGCCACGCCACAACACGACAATGGTTAGACAGTTGCCCACGAAGAGCTAATCAACCCAAGAAGACAACTCTTAGGGCACAAATTCGCAAAACAAATTCCAACTGTCTACAATGAAAATCCAACTGTCTTAGGGCACAAATTCGCAAAGCAAAGCAAAATAATAATGTTTGATGCTGCAAGTGTTGATTTCCTTAGAAAAATCCAAAAACCCTAATCGAAATAACATTTTTAAGATACATTTTAATTAAAAAAAAAACCGAAGCCCTTTTTCGTATTTAATTTTAAGGTGAACTGCAATGATTTTTGAGGTTTTCATTTAGTTCGCCGGATTTCGAACTTTTTACTTGAAGTTCGGCGAACCCTGTGACAATATATATATATATATATATATATATATATATGTATATATATATATATATATATATTAACTCAAAGTATAAGAAAGTTTAGATATGGACATTTACTTTCTTATACTCAAATGTTTATTTTATGTATTTGTTGGCTGGTTCAGGGTTAATGCTTCAACTGTTCTTCATATTTTTAATTTTGTAATGACTTTTACTGCTGGAAATGCCTTTGAAACACCCTGGAAGTGCCCCAGAATTATATGGTACATTTCCATGTGTTTCCAGCACATGTCTAGGTGTTTCTGGGATGTTTCTAAGGCATCTCTGACGGCATTTCGTTTCCAAAATGTTTCATGGAAGAAACTGTGGAGGTGGGAGGTGTTTCATTACAACAGAGATATTAGAAATTCAATGGTTTTAATATGCTGCACTCCCGAGAACTACACACTATGGCTGGTGTCCAGATGCAACAAAGTGGCAAGTTTTCCTGTTTATAATGGAAAATTGTTTACAACCCTTATAATGCAATTAAAATAGATATTTGGGGGCTTTACAAGCTTTAGATTTTATCGTCTAAAATGTACCCTTATGTTTCCTTGGAAGAGCTTTTCACAAAATACTTCATTTTAAATAACTTTTGAAGCCCCTTTTGAATTAGGTCGATCAAATTATAGGGACCAAGGTCAGCAAACAATCTTTTTGTGGCACCTAAAACAAAGTTGAGAAGAGCCTATCCATCAATCCGTTGCATATATTTGCACGAGTTAGATGTATAAAGGTAACGATGTTAGATATGCAAGTTATATGTTTGCACAAGAGGATTATCTGCTTCTTGTCCAAATAATGGAGAAATGATCAAAATATATGGTTAGGTTCTGATTTCTGTTTGATCGATTTGTATATAATGTATATTGTTGATGTTGATGTAACCAGTATTTGCCTAATACTACAAGATTTTTTTAATAAAAAGTTAGAAGAACTTTTACAAGGGAGCATGTGCAACCCTTCTATGTCAATTATGATAATTTTTGAGGCTTTACAGGCTTCACAATTTAATGTGTGAAATGTTTTTCCATTGACCTTATATATTGTTGGACAAGTTGTACAAACCCTACACCGCTCTAGATTTGAACATGCGACCACCTCTCTAGAGTACACATTTCTTCACCTCCAGGCCCCCTCAGTTTGTACCTCCTCAAATATCTGAGTTTATATTCCATCCATAATGGTCCCTATAAATGAACATAATTTGTCTAATTTGTAAGTAAAGCAATCAAGAACAAGAAACCTAGGTAAAAGTCACTGCACCAAGGCAAGGGACCAGCCCAGCCCTGTCATGTATTGGATCTGACTCAGCATTGGGCGCATATAAACAATTTGAAACAGGAGGGCAAAGTATACATGAATTATTTTTGGCATTGACCTAAAACAAAAGATAATTTAACCTATATCCTCGCAAATGAGAAATTCCTTGTAATATGGCCTTTAAAATCTCAAAAAGTACAGAGTGAATCTGAGCGTAAGTTATATTGGACTCTAGAGTATTCAAGGACACAAATTTAGCAGGCTGAGCAAATCGAGTTACAGTTCAAAGTTTCAAACCTTTTATACAAACAAAATTACAGGCACTGTGCAAGTCTAGTACCACCCAAAATTAGTTCGTACAACAGCATGGTATTGTTGTGTATCACCGTTGCTCCTGCCTATATTCTAATTTAACGATGTGGGGATGACAAAAGATGGGTAGTGCTTGAAATTCAGCGGATTTCCACACAGGCAGGTGGCTAAAGGTATTGACTAGCTATCAGCATTGTGTCTTGTCTGGAACAAGTGAGTGCCTAGTCTATGAGAAAGAATCTGAATTTGAAGGATGAGAGGGGGGTGTGCACAATGCATATGCTATGAGTTGAGCAAAAGGTCATTGTAACATGTTATGCCCTTAATCCTAGGTCATATATCGGGATATGTATAGTCGACATGTGGCTAATATAATCTCTTAACATGTCATATCACATTTATTTATGTTTTCATATGCTTAGTAGGTCGGCCTAGGTGGATTACATAGCATAAGTAGGATATATAAGAGGTAGTAACTAGTAGTTGATCATCATATTGAGCATTTGAGTCTTATTGTAAGGTGTGGAGGTTGCCCCTTTGAAGTAGCTATCTATACTTGCATATTATCATATTATCTCTATATTTTGGTGTTCTATTGCTGTTATTCCTCTGATCTAAGTAATTTCTTTACAAGTGGTATCAAAGCCTTGATTTGGGCCAAAATCAGGTTGAAACCCTAATTTTGGGGATTTGCCTTCATCTTGCTATTTGTTGTGATTTTTAGTTGTGGACATAGAGGAAGTTGCCAGCCAAATTTCAGCTATTTCTGATATGTTTTGAGGAAGTCATACTCATTTTAGGTTTTTTCACAAATTTGCTCCACATGCCACAAAATGTGGAATTTCTCTGAATTATTTACCTTCTCAGAAAGCTATTTTTGAATTGGGTTTTTTCTTGGTGTTTTTGTATATCTAGCTGACATTATCCAACAAACATAAACCCTAATCACCGTGGTAGGGAGATCTACTAGAGGCCACGGAAAAGAATCAGCCACTCCAGGGAAAAATCCTAACAAAGATGAGGTTGAATCGGAGTTTGAACAGGGTGGAACTTTTGATGTTATGTCTTCATTTGTGGATGACAAAATACAACCATTGGTGGAGAGTTTGAAAACCATGAAAAGAGATGTCGACTGAATGTGTCATAACATGCAAGGAGAGGTGGAGGCACTGAAAGGAGATATGGTTCAGATGTCCAAAAATATTGAGGGGGAGATATGGCTAAGATGTCCAAAAACATTTAGTAGTTAGCTCAACTAAATCAAGGTCAACATAATCTCTTAACATGTCATATCACATTTATTTATGCTGTCATATATTTAATAGGTTGGCCAAGGTGGATTACATAGCATGAATAGGGTATATATTGGAGGTAGTAACTAGTAATTGATCATCATATTAAGCATTTGAGGCTTATTGTAAGGTTTGAAGGTTGCCCCCTTGAAGTGGCTAAGTCATCTATACTTGCATATTATTATATTATCTCTATATTTTGATGTTATTTGGTTCTTGCTGTTATTCTTCTGATCTATCCAAGTAATTTCCTTACATAGCATGTAGGATTTTTTTCCATGTGTTGTTCTCTGTCTTCCTGGTTGTATTTTATGATATATTTGTAATTTGTACTTCAATTATGTGACTGACAAACAAAATTCAATATTTAAGGAATACAAACTCTAATGATCTGAGTTATTTTTAGCTGTCTAGGAATCTATGAAGTCACGTTTTTAATTGGTTTGAAAGCCAACTTTTCCCTGATACATCATAATGAGTAAACATAGAACAACTATTTATCATACACATCCATATTGAAGAGAACTAAAGAACAAGGAAATGGAATGCAATGATGGAGTGCAATATTTATTTATTCAAATCAGAATGTACCCCAAGGGTAGCATGGCTGAACAATTTTAATGGTGACCATTCAAAATCATAATTAACCAAGTATTGAATCTTCACGTGTGCCACACGCACCAGCCTGTTATCAGCCATCTATGTCTTCAGTGGAGGCAAATGGGTTTTCATTATAAGGAACATAAGTCTGCTGAGGTACTGGCACTGCTGCCAAAGTATGCTGGCCCACTAGAATGTCAAATAATACTGTTACTTCAGGCCTTGAGAAGACATTAGAAGCCACTCCAATAGCTCTAAAGGAATAGAAAAGTTTGCCTTACATTCCGTGGGCCTTGCATTCCGCGGGCATATCTTCAACAAAGGATATCTGTAGTGGTGAAGCCTAATTTGATAGCCATATTTGATTTACCTTCATTCTAGATGGGGGTGCCGGACTAGGATGACTTCCTTAAGGTACCCTCCCCAGGGGCATTGGCCTTGGGAATATTACCACATCTATTTTAATGGGGATCAGTATTAGGATTATTTTATAGATCTTCCATCATCTGTCGTGCCTAAATTCAATGGATATGATTGAGGGGAATCACAATTCTTTATTGTTATTAACCACACTAATGATAATAATCTCAGATTCCTGCTACAACATCAAGAGATTTAAGGGAGTTATTATGAAGAAACCAATTCTCTCTAAGTAGAGTTCACGAGAAAAAATCACAATAATAATTAGATAATCAAGCAATTGCATTAAGCTTAATAAGTACTGATAATGGTCTGTTGTAATTTACAAGGGAAAAATGAAGATAAAGATTAGATATTCATACGATTCCATGAAGTTCAAAAGAAGTACTGACCATGGCCTTGTCTACATTAATTAGTGCAAACAATAGAACAATAGATATTCATACGATTCCATGAAGTTCAAAAGTACTAACTGTGGCCTTGTCTACCTTAATTAACGAACAATAGAACTATAGAAATTCAGAACATACCCAAATCCCAAAATGTCACTTGAGGTCCCTTGTCTAAGAATCCAGACCAAGAGTAAACAAAGTGGAATTTAACAAAACGGAGACAGCTAAGTCTCAGCTCAAGAATGTATGAATCTGGAGCAGGTTTACATATTTCCAACTGGCTTATTAAAATCTGATTTTGAATGCAAATCGTCTTAGAGAGATGCCTGTCTCTGTTCTCATTTCTGTGGGGTAATTTGGTTGTTCTTTATACTGAAGAGAAGGTTGAAAATTTTGGAAGAAATGCTATACAGGTTAGGTCAATGCATTCTCTGATTATTGTTGTTTCAAATACATGTTATTTTCTCCAGGTGTGGGCAGGGAACCCTGCAAAGTTTTTACGCAAGCTGACAGATGAAGAGATTGCATTCATCTCTCAATCAGCTGTAACATATGAAATGCTAGCAGAAATGCATGCGAGAGAGAATGCGAAGGGCTATGATCAAATTGAGTCTGATAAGCTCGTGCGCAAGAAGTTAGCAAGACAGAGTGATGACTATGATTCATTTATGGGTGTTACTAGGGAAATTCCTCCAGAATTCGTAGTTCCCGAGAGAGCAATAGACGGAAAGCCTCCAATGAGAGGAACTCACTATCTCTGATCCTTCAGAATCCACCATTTTGTGAGGCATCATAATAAATAGCAATCCTGTTTTCTCAGGTCATTGTTTTGATGTGCTCTTTTTGCACCAAGCTTTTATTTACGCTTTATTTTTTCAATTTTGAAGTAGATTCACTTATTTGAAATGTACAATTTAGGATATCATTGGATTACATTTGCATTGCGCTCGTTTTTAAATATATCCGAATGCATAATTTTTTAATTTGAAAGTATAACTTTCAGCAGATGATATTAGCTGGTTAGTTTTATTTCACAAGTATCCATAAGTAGACAAACAACTAGAACTTTTGCTTGACTAGATGCAAAATCAAAGCTATTGTCAACAAAGGTTTTGTCATTTAATTCAGCCAGACCCTTGTTTTGATAAAGATATTTTCCCAATTATTCAACCAGACCCTCGTTTTGATAAGACGGCCTTGTAACCAGGACAGCAAATGAAAGGGCATGATTTATTGCATGTTTTGTTATGATATTTATTTATAAAATCACTTGAACTTAGTCCACTTGAGGGGGAAACCTTCAGAAATCAGAATAAATGATTAAATAGACTTATTATATAATATGATGTTTATGGAGGATCACACCCATCTATATTTGTATAAATAAATATGAAAGGTGGCACCCTTTCATCTTAATTAGGTTGGCCTAATTTATTTATTAAAAACTAATAAATGAAAGGTTAAGGTTATGCACTCCACTACATAACCTTAGTAATCATATGAATATATAATGTTAAGAACATAACATGTTTAATGTAATGAATGAAATTAATTAATTTTATGAAGGCAAATTTAACATTTGCATTCTAAAAGATAAAAGTATTGTGTGCTGACATACAAATATGAATGATACAAAGTGTTGTAGATTCTGTAATATATTAAAATTTGGCTTAATGCCCTAAATGATTAGTGTGTTCTATGTTTGGGTGTTATGCTTTGAAGCCAATATTTATGCGAGTTGGAAACAAATCGTGATTACTAAACTTATTGTTATTAGAGATTAAAATGATTATATTTTAGGTTTTAAATGTTTCAACTCACTATTAACATACAAAATGATCTTGTAAATATCCTAACACATGATCCAAAGCAATGTAGGCAATGACCAACAGCCATCTTTAACATTTAGTAATGTAAGTTTTCAAACTCCCCTGAGATTGGAGGATAAATGAGGTGGTCAATTTAGTTGCATTGTGAAATGGGATATTTTAACTCTAAGAGTTGAGCTCTATTTTAATGAAATAATTTGTTAAGTTAGTATCAAACACATTTACACAAGAAACAAAACAATTTGAGGTTGGATACATAATCCATCATTCTCATAATTTAAATAATGTTTATTAAACATTGATTAGAAGCACTTCAATGAAAAGTTGAAAGGTGTTAAATTTTAGTTTTTGTAGGAATTTGTGGTTGTAAAGGATGTTATTGAATGACAAGTGCTATATAAGACATGACGTTGCTCACCATTGAGAGGGAGGATGAGGAAGATTGCCAAATGGAAAATGTGGATGAACATGAAACCATTCATTTGATGTTTATGTTACCTTTGCCCTTAAAACACAATGCCCAATTGTACATGCAATACCTATTTAGCATGGACCTCTCACTTTGATAAGGTAGATGATGTATTGAAAAATGTTGACCGAATGGTGTGAAATTGTTTTGTTGTATATGTATTACGAGTTTTTGCTATAATTTATGTGATGTTTAAGAGGAATTATTTGATTTGGAAGATGGAGGATACTTCCATGTAGGTGGATTTTGCATGGAAAAATGCATTTATGAGATGATCAAAGTATCTTGCATGGAGAAATATATTTATGAGATGGTGATCACATGATCTTGAATGGAAAATTTCTTTATGAAGGAAAATAATTTGTTAAAAATGGTAATGTTAGTATCTCACATGCAAAGGAATGCAATACAATGGTAATGACCTCAAAATGTTTGAATGATGGTGGTATATATAAAAATTGTTTGGAGTGCTAAACGTCAAGGGAGTTACAAAATTGCAAATATGGCAAGACACATTTGTGTTAAGGAAACAAGTGATCTAGATTAACATGATGTTGGACAATACAAGTAGAAGATTGAGAAGAGTAAAAGAGTAAGAAGCTCAAGTGGATTTATGATGTCGTGACTTGAAAGTCAACCAAGATAGTTACAAAATGTAGATGCAATTGGTTGTAGACTTGCAAGGCTACACATGAATGTGTTTATATAAGAATTTTGGAGAGATGTGCTAAGCCAAGGCATTCCATTCTATGGTGCAAGTGGAAATAGTTGTTAGGATATAGGGACTTCCAAATCAAATATGGATTAAGTATATTTATTTTGCAAAAATTAGTTTAGTTGAGAGATACAATGTATATGAGAATTCAAAATAGAGTATAGCTAGTTTCATGAATTGTATAAGCAACATGAGGATTTGCAAGGACAAAAGGAAGACAATGTGTACAAATATAATAAATGTGTATAGAGATAATAGTGCGGGTATAATATCAAATTATGTCAATTTTTCACTTGTCATTGGCATTTTTAGAATCAACGATTAGTTGATAACTAGAGAAAGACATCACCCAACATAGGAGGCTCATATGCTAAATTCATCCATCAAAAGTGAAGAAGTATGGTTTTCAAGAGGTCATCCCCTTTCTCAAACATCTTTTAGTAATGAATTCAATTTATGTTCAATCTCATATGGATTTACTTACAAAAGTTTTTTGAGATTAAAAAATCAAACTCGAATTGATCTTTGTATATTATGTCTATGGAAGTTTAAGAGGCATTTTTATAGGTACAAAATAGTTGACAAATCTTTTTATTTCTAAAATACTATTAAAAAATCTACTAGTAGGTGCTTATATGCAAGTATGATAACGTTTATTGGCAAGACAATACTTTGCGCTCTCGATATTTGAATCACCATCTTCAACCTAAATGTGTTACGTACTAATGGTTGTCTCTTCAACTTATTTGATTTTTTTCCATAGTACATAAGTCATTATAAATGAATTTAGAAAAATTAAATATTTTCGTAACTGTAATTTAGGGGTGCCTTAATTACATAGGACAACAACATTCTTATTCTTTCTTTTCCTCTATCTCTGTGGTTGTATTGACTGAGCCACTAGTATATTTTGATGATTTTACAACATTGTCCATGCTTTTTTCTTCTACTTGTTTTTTTGTTTTTGATGCAAAATTTGCCACATTTTTGCATTGATGCATGTTATACCAAAACTTTGTTCATTGCTAAATTTGGCTAGATATCGTGTCACATTTAGTATAATATTTTTTTGCTTTAGATATTTACCTTGACAAAAATATGTCAAAATTCTAATTTGATGGGAAATATGTCAATTCCCACTATTTTCGTGATCTTATGTTTTTAATGCTAGACATTGTTGCATTAGGATTAACTTTAGGAACATGTATAAAAGGTCACCATTTTGACTTGGACCCCATATGTGGCATATGTTTTAGTAAATAACATTCAAGTGTTGTAAGACATATATAAAGAGTGGAATGAGCTTGTCGCATAGGTCATGAGACATATTTGATAAATTGCATGAGAATGCATAATGTAGACGCAAAATCATGCACTTTAGACATTATTTAATCCCGGTCTATTTACTACTATTTATAAGGTTTTTGAGTGAAGAAAGTACATAGCCCCGTCTTTTGACCATCTTCTTTTATTTTATTTCGTCATTCCCAACCATTTCTACCACACACATCCCTAATATGTTTCACCATCTTCCGTTATTTTAGCCTCGATTAGGGCACCCAAGCTAGTACTGGGGCGCCCATGGGCATGCCCTGGTCCCACCATGGGCACCCCGATCCTTCTTGAACTTTTCCATTTTTTGGGCTCTTTCTAGCTTTTTGAGGTCTTTATCTTTTTGGTGGTCTGCCATTTTAGGATTAATTACGAAATTAGACCGATATAACCGTATAAATATAAAGTTATGAGACCATAATGAGGGACCAAACACTAGTCACTACTATCATCCATCTAGAGTTGCATCCATCTATTGCATTGGAGATCACTTGCATCCACATAGCTCCATCACAAGGCACAAGGCTAGGTCATCTGCATCACACACAACATAGGGGGAGGATTATATTCTATTCCATGCACACATTCTATTACATTTTTTACATCTAGTTATTGCTCATTTACTTCACAAAGTGTGAATGACACGAGAGCACTTAGGGCACATTATGCACACACTCACCAAAACTACATTTGGGTCCGAAATGTAGTGCAACACCGATTAGTAAGTTTTGTTGTGGTTTTGAGGTTACGACCCATTCATTTGCATTCTTTTTTTTAGAGTTTTGATGTTCTTTGGTATTTTGCAGGTATTTTCATCATCTTGGAATATCAACGACATCTTAAGCAAAACTTTGAAGTTAATGCGAAGGACAACAAGGGTTTCAAACCATCCTCCGCACTTGTGAAAGTGTCGAGCTTTTGCATAAACCAAGGCACTTGTAGACGCTTTGATCCTTTTCTATGTGCTCTAGTCCATCCATATTGTTCAAATCCATCCTTTTGGGCCCTGCACAATCGTTTCGCTTCCGGTTTTCTAGTCACCTCTACGACATAGTCCCACGACATCATTCCAGTGAAGTTATTTCTCTTCTCTCTCGCATATTGGGATTTCTATTTACATTTATTTAGTTGCTTGGGTCATTTACATATTGCTTTACCACATTTGTTTACTTTAGTTATAAATTTGGAATAGCTTAAATTAATATATATATATATATATATATATATATATATATATATATATATATATATATATATATATATATATATTTACATTAATCACATAAACATGTATGATTTTAATTTTTTTATTTGTGTTTTAGCAACACAATTTTATTAGATTCCTCTTTTATAAATATTATTGAGTAGGTAAGATAAAACTAAATACAATGAATATTAAGTTCATACATCGATTTGAGATCAATAAATTTTATTTTAAAATAGTTTTAAATTGTAAATGCTTAGTTTTTCCTAGGTCAACATTTACCTAACAAATGTCAAGTGATTCTAAAAGTGTGGAAATGTAGAATCACGTTGCATGTATGTGGGGGTATACATGTAGTGATTCGATGAGGTGGAGAGTTCTTGCATAAGGGTTTGAAGCCATGATTTCGTTGAAATGTCTTCAAAAAGAAATGAAGAAACAATATAAGGATTAACATTTTGAAAGTGAGGGAGATTCGGTTCTATCGGATCAAGTAGAGATTTGTATAAAAGATACTTATAAGTGTAAGGCATATGGAGCTTGACATTTAAGTAAGTTGTTTTTGAAGTTAATAAAACCATTTCCTTTTAGGGTCGTAGGTATGTAATATGTCCATCCAATACATGTGCTAGAAATTTGGGTCTTCATATTAATTAATGTAAATGTTGGTTCAAAGAGGATAATTGATGGAGTACACATTTATTAGTTCTAATTTGGAGTATCTATACACAAAATAGAAATGCTTGACACATTAAAAATTTAGCATGTCCACGTGCACCATTTGTGTAAAAACAATGCCTTCTAAGTTTGATATAGATTTAGGAAAGGATGTGAGAAAGATGTATGGCCGCATCTTCAAGGATGGTGTCCCTACACATTTCTGAACATCACAAGGTTGATAAATAAATCGCATATATGATCCGCTACTTTTTCCAATTTTCAATTTATGGAGTGATTGTGAAGATTATATGCCTATGTGATCCCTAAACTTGTTGGAAATATTGTCATTGACGTCCAAAAGAGGTCTTAGCCGAACCGGAAGTGGCGAAAATCTATCGAGAAAGCAACTTGAATTATGACGGAAATGGTCAGAGTGCCCACACTTTCTACAAACTCTCAATTAACTTGTTGTTTATTTGCTCATAGACATGTTTTGACAGTGATTGGTGATATCTTGGACATTATATTTAGATATTTGATTATATTAGACATGTGTGACATTCAGGCGTATAGCGCCAATTTAGCCTAATTTCTTTATTGTCGCATTTTCTTGTTATGACATGGAAACTAATGAATATGATGTGCTTGGAACCTAATTATATTGATGGATAGTTGTTGCATGGTGGGATTATATGTCACTTTATCATCTTGTCTAACTTTTGGAATATGGAATATAATTGTGCACGTTGTTGCATCTTGATTTCAGTAGGATGTTAGGTTAGTTTAGCATGCATTGATATCTTACTATGTCATTTAATTATATTGTATCGGACAGGTGCGGTTAATGTGTGCAATGAGTGTGCAGGTGACAGGTTTACAGGAGAACGTGGGATTCAGGCCAGCTACTCAAAACTTGCACAAGCAGCCCACGGGCTGAGTCCTAGCCATGTTCACTGTGTGAAGCCTTAGGATAGATGATTATTAATTTTGGGCACTATGAGTGACCCCAATGTATGTAATGTATTTTGCTTTGAATTATTAATTTTGTTTAGGGTTGTCTAGTAAGGTTGTAAACTTGTTTTGGGAGTTAATAATCCCACTTTCTTTTAAATTGTTGATTTTTGTTAATTAGTCTCTTAATCACAAGGGTTTAGGGTCACATGTGAGACCCTTGGGTGGTCCCCACACCCTCTACCCTTGTGCCAAAATGCAAAACCCGAAATTAGGGTATTTTGGGCATTTTTGGGGACCCCTTTGTAGCTTGGGAGTCCCCCTATCACTAAAATGAGCCCTTGGACCCTACCTAATGGGTAGGGGGGCTTGTTTTCAAGGCTAGAGGGAGTTTTCCCTCCCTTTCTACCCTTGTTTTGTCACATCCATGTAAGGGATGTGGATTTGTGTGTTTATCAAAAGTGCCACTAGTTTTGTCTTGCTAACATTTAAGGAAATTTGGGAGAAGAGGGCAAAAAGATAATTTTACCCTTTCTCTCTTTTGTTTTGGCATCTTTGACCATGAGGAGGGAGAGGGGTGACACATGTCACCCCCTCATTTGTGAGGATGCTTGCTTGCTCCTCTTCAAATTCTCATTCATGGAAAATGAGAGGGACTTTTTTTTTTCCTTGGATTTTCTTGCTTGGATGCTTGGGTGATTTGGAGCTTGGGATTTGCTTGGAGCTAAGGGTGGAAATCTTGAAGTTAGGAAGCTTTTTGGAGAGCTTTCCTTGAGGTAGGCTCTTAGATCTTAATGTTGTGTTGCTTTATTTTAGTTGATAGATTGATTGTTGAAAATTGTTATTGTGGAATGAAGTTTTTAGTGTTGTTTGTGTGTTTTTACTCCCTCCATCATATGGCATGATGGAGTTTTGGAGTGTGGGGGAAGAGAGAGGGGATTTTCCCTCTCAATCCTCAAGACTTGATGGCCAAGCCTTGAGGAGTCTTTTTATTTTTTTTCCCCTCAATGGTTGAGGTGGGGAAGTTGATTCATTTGGCTTGAATCTCCTTCCCCATCCTTGGTAAGGAAACCCCTTTTGGGGTTTGAAAATCCTTCCAAGGAGGACTTGGAGAAAGGGGGAGGAATAAGGAGGGTTTTGTTGTGAATAAGGAGCAATAAGGAGGTTAAGAAGTTGTGTTCATTGTGCAAATAATATTGATGCTTAATTTTTGGAGAACTTTCTCCTCTCTTCCCCATTTTTGGAGGATGAACATGGGGTCTCCTCCTTGTAATTTGGAGTCTTGTGTTGTTGTGAACTTAATGTTTGTGTGTGTTTGTTTCATTGTTGTTTTACCCTTCACCTTGTGCAAGTGTTGGTTAGCTATCCTCTTTCCCATGGGCTTGGGGGAGGCTAGCATGCATCCCAACCTTGGGATAGGCATGTGATGATGCCTATGGTTGGGTGGCAAACAAGCTCTCTCCTTATTGGTTCTCTTGAAGGCAATGTACATGGGGATCTCATGTTGAAAGTGGGTTGTTGGATTGGAGCTCTTTATCTCTTACACTCTATTGTGGTCATTACTTCTTGTCTCTTGCAAGGAATGATTTAGTAGAATCTCCATTGTTGTAAATCTCTTCTTTGTGTTGGTAAATTTCTTTAGACAAGTGTAAGCCACTCTTGAGAAAACTCTCTCTTCCTAAGCTTGTAAGGAGACTTGTAACTTATTTCTTGAGTAGTTATGCATTTTGTGTAAAACATATTGTACATTGAATTTGAGTCCCTTGTAAATGAAATTGTGGTAACTCCCTTTTGGAAAGAAAAGTTGTTTATTGAAAGCATGTCTCTTCGAAAGATAATATCTTACTTATTGGAGATCTTACTTTGTGAAAATCCGAAACCTTGAATTCGCTTTGCATTTGAAAGGAAGTTAGTTCAACATGGAGTTTTTTTTTTTTTGGACTCATTGTATAGAAATATTTATCTTCTTGTGTTATAAATCCTTGTAAATTTTGTTACATAAACGAATGGAAGAAAATCAGTTTTGTCTACTTTCTATGAGAAAACTAAAGAAATTTTTTTATTAGAAAAGTTTATGTGAGTTGGTTTCTTTCCTTGCAAATTGTAAACATACTTCAAGCCTCTCTTTGTTTTTTTGTTTTGTTTTTTGAACTATTTTACCACACTCTCTTATTTTATCACATAAATGAGTAGATCATTCAATAAAGATATATATTGCAAGCATTAAATATTGTATACTTCAGCCTCACAACATATGATATGATTATATTTATATATATCTTATTTGGTTAAATTTTAAAATATAACTATAGAGTGTTCTTTCAAATTTATTGTCATATATATATATATATATATATATATATATATATATATATATATATATATATCTTATCACAGTTATAAAATCTTAATTGTAATTTGAAAATCCATTATAGTTAATCATATATTATTCATATATAAATATATAATAATATAGTAATGTAGTATTAAACATTGATTAATAAATTAATTCATTATATATATATATATATATATATATATATATATATATATAAACTAAATAAAAGAAAAGTAATAAAAAAATAAATAAACAAACAAAAATAAAGTAATCATAATAAAATTAAAACCTACGGTGGAGTAATGTTTTAATTTTAGGAAAGTAAAAGGAAATATGGGGAGGGTCGAACCCCTCCCCAAACCTGCACACTTTTCCACCACCCACCACATCCTTCCCACGCACCCCATCCTCCATTCACATCCCCTTCCCCCTTCTCTTCAAAATTGCGGCCTTATGCCAAACCGTCGCCTTTAAAAAAATTTCTGCGGATATTGGTATTATTGCAGGTTTTATTTTTATTTGGGTTTCAATTATATATATATTGAGTGTGAGCTTTCAGGCATATTTGCCTCCATCTCACAAAAAGAAATAGTCTGCTTTTCCAACCAGTTGACATCTGGGAAAAAAACCAGCAAACTAAAATAAATAAATAATTAAAAAAAAAAAAAACTAAATAAATAACACTGATAAGGATATAACATGAAAGGAGATCCTTTCCATCAAAAGAAAAACAAGAGACTCCATGAATCATTCTCTTCTTAGTTCCTCAACCTGCACACAAAAAAAAAAAAGAAAACAAAATGAATACCAAATAGAAAGAAAATAAGAGATAAAGATATGCTAGGGCAAAATTTAGGGCAAGATGAGATAAAAGGCCCAGATTTGTTTAATCCTAGGGTCCATATGTGACCCTACATACTTTTAAGTCAAAGTCTTTTTATGGGAATGGGAGAATAAATTAAAAAGGTGTGTTTGGTAATTAAATAAAAGGGGAGGGGGAATAACTAGTTAATTTTAAAGGGGTGTATATTTACAAGTGGTGACTCTAGTAAACTTTATGGAAATTAATATTTTAATTTGGTATGGGACTAGAGATTATTTATTTTGGGTAAATTAAATTTGTATAAATTAATTATTAACATAAAGCATAAAAAAAAATAAAAAATAAAATAATAAATTAGTATTAATTAATCACTTCAAAAAAAAAAATTTTCCAATGTTTTTTTTTCTAGACGTGTTTTTATTTGGGTGTCGTTTACTTGTCCCGAGGCGGGTCGCGACAATGGTAGAAAGTAACGGAAATAACCAGCAGTATAGAAGGGTAGAAAACGAAAGTTTAAATACATGAAAAGAAGCGTTTTTGCATGAGGATTATCATGGTATAAGCGAGATATACACAACTATACATAAGAGAGAGATATCCGCATTTTAAGGTGTTCATATGCAATGTTTTATGGTGAAAAAGAAGATTTAATGATGGCTGGCAGCGATTTAATGATAACAGTGATTTGTCTAAGGAGGGGCAGCGCTCCTATCAAGTGGTTAATTGCATTGATTAATGTGCATTTAATAATTATGGGCTGCATTAATTATTTTTTGGTTTTAGCCGACTAATGCACTTAATTAAGTTGTGTTAATGGAAAGGTTGTGTCGGTTGGAACGATGTGTCTTTTCGAAAAGGTACGAAAGGCTATATAAGAAGATTCATATGAGACTTATTAAGCATGGATTCAAGTTGAATATCTTAAGGAAAAAGAAGAAGAAGAGGAAGCGTAAGGGCAGAATTTTAGAACAACAAATCTGAAAGTAAGAAGAAGAATTTTCCATTATTCGTTGAGGAAGCAACAAGTTCAAAAGTGGAAAGCAAATTTTGTAAGGAAGGTTGGTGCCTTCATATTCGAAGAGATCGGTGTCTCTTGCTGAGTTGGTGCTTAGCAAAAGGGGTGGGTGCTCCTGTAGGTTGGTGCCTACAAAACTGTAATTTGGGGATTGGTGTCTCCAGTAGGTTGGTGCCTACAAATTTTTGAGAAATATATATAAAGAAAGAAGTTTCTCCATGGTTCTCCGAAAGGGTTTCCACATATATTTGTGTCTACTTGCATTAAGTTTTGTGTTCATTGATTGATTTGATACATATTCACGTTGCTCGTGATTATAGATCTAAGTTTGAAGTATTGAAGTTTGAAATAATATCATAATACTGATTCACCCCCTCTTAGTATTATCTTGTGCTCAACAAAACTAGAGATAGATATTACACTAAGTTTCACCAACACGAATCTTATGACTTCTAACAATTTCCTTCATTAATTAGCTTCTTGTTTGCTTGTTAATTTACATAAAACAATCATTAAATGTGCTTTTGAATAAATAAAAGTGTTGCATACTCAAAGGAATATTGAACAATGAAAGAGAAAAAATAAAATTAAAGAGACACAAGATTACCCTAGAGAAACTCAAGTTGAGAAAACTCCAACAAGAGTGAAGTCATGCTTCCTCATCTCACTATCTCATTCTTCAAGTACAAGTTTACTACCTTCTCAAGGCCTCCATGAACATATTACTATGTTCAAACAACATAACAAACTAGCCAAGAGTAACACCTCTACTAATGCATTCTCAAATTAAAAATATTGCTTTTTATTTATATGTTGATTACTTTTTCATTTAGTTTTTATTGGTCGATTCTTTTTCCATCTAGTTTTTTTATTGGACAAGACCATTTCCGTCTTGAATAACCCCTAATATAATGAAAATTTTTAAAGTTTTGGGTTAGAGGTGAGTTAAGGTTGAGTTTACTAACAAGAACTATATAATTTTACTTCAAAATCATAAATATTAATATTAAAAATAATTTTTATAAATCATAATAGCCACTTGGCAAACACTCGTTGAGTTTGTAATATACTTAAATCAGATTGTGAATGTAGGCCGATTCATTATTTTTGATATACACTCACCGATTTTTGGACACTTACATGATATTGATTTACGATACTTAAATGATGTTTACCCTATACTTACATGATATTGATTTACCCAATACTTACATGATATTTACCCGATACTTACATGATATTAGTTACTCGATTCTTACATGATAGTTCCTCTCAAAAATTGAATTGAATGTATGGCGGGTAAATTATAATTTTCATTGTCTTTTGATGATAAGTATATTTATAATTAGTTTAATTTCATTTCATGTTGTCTAGCTTATTGTTTTAGTGGTCACTTTACATAAATCAGATATCTCCAATCAATGAAAGTGCCCTCACTTCTTTGAAATGCATCAAATCTCATCTAGTAATTGTTATAAAACTCTCTTTAAAAAAATATTATAATGATCATATTTTTCATTTTTTAGTTGAATTATATGATTATCAATCATCCATGACAAAAAAAATATGTTCACAAAAAAGGTGAATACATATGCATACACAAATGTTATTCGGTAGGTGAATACATACACAGTCATATCTATTACTAGGATAAAAAGATGTTTTCTAGTAGGACGAATACATATGTGAGAATTAATGTAAGTCAATAGGTGAACACATACGTAATAATGTGCTTTTTTCGAAGAACCATCCTAATAAATAATGAGTGTTTGTTGGTCGTTGAGTACATTCTCTATATGTTCTCATAAAGGAAAAAATAGCCACATCGTCATTCGATAGAGTAATCCAAACATGTGGTGAAGAACTAAGTTAACATTCTCAAGAGTAATCCAAAATCTAGTTTATCATAGCAAATAAGGAAATAACTATTTCAATTTGTTTCAAAAATTGCTATTTATAGTATGTATGTGAATGTAACTTTTGGATTACCATCAAAGATGGAAAGAAAACCTTCAGTGATAGAAATGTCCTTATTTTGTGGCCCAGAGAAAGAGAGAAATGTTCTCTTTATGTCTTACATAGTTTAATTTTGTGGAATGGGAGGTTTTGGTAAAAATATCTATGCTGAAGCATGAAGAAATTCCTCTGTGGACTAGCACTATCCCCACTTCAAGTCTTCATCTTCTCCATCACTATCGAAAGGAATTGAATGAGTGAGGTTATTGGTTGATAATCTTGTTCGGTTGTGCTCCCACATTTTCTCTAGTATCCTCTCTAGCATAGAGGTTATTCATGTAAATCATAGTTTCTAGATATGGAAAGTTGTCTCTATGAGTTATAAGAGATTTGTGTATGTTTTAATTGATTTTTTTCTATATTATTGTAAAATGATCCTCTAAATGAACTTTACATTTCTTATAATGTATTATATAATTGAGTTAACTTGCATGCCATATATTTTATATTAAAGTTCCCCTACAATTGAGTTTAATTTCTTTTCTAGAGTTGCTCTACAATGGAAAATTTTACAAACCAATAGGTATCACAAATTCCTTTCATGAATAAGAGGACAACCTAAAAGGAAAATGAGACTGCTCATCTTCCCTTATTGTCACAAAACAATATTCAACAATACATTACATTAAAAACTCCACATATAATTATTGTATAACAATGATTATCAACACCTCAATAGAAGGAAATATTTAAATCCAATTAATATGAATCGTACTTAACCCTTCCAAGAGCATCATACAACCTTTTCCCTCATTTAGTGAAAGTACTAAGAAACGTAAAACATGCATATTAGCGAACAACCTAACTTAGACTCTATGTCAAATCCCTTCATGGCGGGGCATCAAATTGTATTCAATTCAAAATTGATGGAAGGTCATCAAACTATATTCAACATGGCATGCCATCAAAATCCATTCAACATGGAAGGCCATCAACCTCCCTTGATGGCGGGACATCAAACTCCATTCAACATGATAGACCATCAACCTCCCTAAATGGCAGTGGCATCAGCACTCCATTCAATATGGTAGGCCATCAAACTCCCTCCATGAGTAGACATCAAATTCCCTCCATGACAAGTCATCAAACTTCATTGAACTTGATAGGCCATCACACTTCCTTTCGTAGTAGGTCTTCTAACTAGAAACACAAGTGTTCATCTTCAACCGTCAAATTTTTTTAGACAAGACAAAGACATGGATACAATTGATGCACATTTAGATGCAATAATTGAAGGTGGTGAATCCAATGTTAGAAGTGATGAACAAAATGTACTTGATGCAACTGAAGGATACATGAATCAAGAATATAAAAGGTCAAAAAATGGATGATCAAGGGAATAATTTATGAATCTAAAGAAATGCTCAATATGATGTTACCATAAAATGGTGGAGGAAAAGGAATTATTTAGGGACATAGGGTCATGGTTCTTTGGGAAATACGTTGATGATGTGGATGAAAATGACATTATTAGTGCAATTGGGTACTAAGTACATATGATGAAAAATCTGCAATGGAATATGTGATTGTGTACTTTGATAAATTGTTGGAAAAAATTCAATTAGTTGTTATGGATGAGATCCCTAGTGAGTTTAAGCCTCACAATTTAGCATTGGTGTTTTTTGAATCAAGCTTGTCCCATAATATCTTGACATATTTAAAACACATTGACACTCATGGAGTGCTTCAAGGGGTTAATGCAACCTTAGTTTTTGAGGAGATGAAGTTGTGGGTCAAAGAGGATAAGGAAATGAATATGGGTTGGGACAAAACATATGGTGTTAGTGGGTGTTAAATTTAAGGACATAAATGCATATACATATTTTATGGTTGATTCATATGAGAAAAGAACTGGATCTAGAGTTGATGAAGTTTCTTTCAAGCTTGGTATTGATTCTCATGTCCATTATGATAGAGGTAGTCAAGTGTGTGATGCATTACTTCAACCAATACAAGATAATGGTCTCATGTCTTGTATAATCCTGGAACCCTTTGATGGCAAGGAGTATAAATAGGTTTTAGCCCATATTGTTGATCATACAGATCTAAAAAACATAATGAATTAGTTATTGTTGGTCTACCAAAATGTAATTAAGATGCTCGGTGATAATGATGTCAAAGTGAAATTGTATGAATGTCATGATTATATGGCCACAAAAGTTTGGTATGCAATAATAAAGTTTTAGTTATGGGAAATGAATTATATCCATGGTGCACAATCCTAAAGAAAGACATGCACATGGTTACAAAGAAGCATGTTATAAGTGATGGTGATACTTTTCACACTATTTCCATGTTGTACACAATGACACCAAACTTTCTCTAGAAAGTTCCTAAATAATACCTTTTAAATTATTTTTACGTTACTAAGTGTTGTCAATTTCTAATCTTATTTTCTTAACAATGCATTGTCAATTTCTAATCTTATTTTCTTGACAATGTAAAAAAATAACTAGCAAGAACTAAATCTTAAGTTGGATACAATCAAACAATGGAAAGACCGGTTTGATGAATGGATTACAAATGTTGACCATCATTACGTGGCTATGAATTAACAGTTATGAAAAATTATATTGTTAATAGAATCAATGATGAAAAGGTACATTGCATGTCACACTGTCACTTTCAATTTTATATAAAAATTTATATCTATTAGGGAACTCATATTGGAATTTCTTATTGCAAACTATCATTTACAACTTACGTCCAAGATGATGACCAACTTTTGAATTGTTGTGAAGATGCTTTGTGAAGTTCAAAAGATAGCACAAGATTATGACAAGAAACATCCATCCAAGAAACACGAGAAAGATAAATTTATTATGATTTGGGATGAAATAGAAAAATGGGGATTTCATGTAGGTTGGGGAAACCATACCATTATAAAGGTTGAGACTATAAGGATCTTAACTACGAATAATTAGATGGATCAACTAGATAGATTCTCATCCTCCATGAAAACATTTTAAAGGTTAGTAAAAATTCTTTTAAATTTTTAAAAAGTGTTTAGTGACTTCAATTGGGAATTCATTCCATGTTGTTTTTTTACTATGTAATCAAGACCTTATGAACGAACAAAAGTATCTTGTTGATGGCTACAGAATGTATAAAACTCATGAGAATGTGGAATCAGTGTTATAGAGATTTCCACATGTTTAGCTCTTCACAACCATCTAGAGGGCTAGATGATACCACAATAATTGAATATGAGGACATGTATGCAAACTCTTGGTTTTATTGGGTTTTGATGACTTATACTATCTTGTATACCACATATAATTAAATTGAGTATTCATCATTGATAAGATTAGAAACATAGCTAGTGACTGAATTTGGTTGTATTTTCGTGTCTAGAGAGGAGATGGTCCCTTATATGCATGTTCAAGGAGCCCATGCCTTAAAAATGACTAAGTTAGTTTTCCCTTTTACATTGGGTCAGTTAAGGAATGAGGTTATGAAGCATAAAAACTGGGAGATGAAAAATTTGAATACCAACTCTAGTGTAGGAAGAGGAACTCCTTCGGAGTTTAGAAACACATTTGAACATGATAAAATGTGTTTGGTTAATGAGATGAGAGAAAAATTCTTCAAGTTGGTGATTAGATTAGAAGGTATGTTTCAAACAACTTGGTGCACATAAAATTCTTACCTCTAAACATTAAAGCTCAACTTAGGTCCGAATACAAGAATTGTTAGTGTAAGATATCCATTTCCTTGTATTTTTGTATTTACTTGGAGCTTTCCTACACTCATGGGATATGTTTGCTTAGGTGTACTAGTTATGTTGAGTTAGCTTACTAGTTGTGTGGAGTCAACTCTACTTCCAATATTAGTTAGTGAGAGTTATTCACCACTGATCTAGGTGGTAGTTGCACTTTCCTCCTCTTATATATGTACATCACTTGCATCATTATATGATATGGAGCATTTGAGTTGATTTGGAGTCATTCTTGCCTTGTGAGTTCTTGATCATATTGCATCTTATTGTTAGTTATTTCGATTTCTGCAATTACTTATGCATTTGTTTTTCATTAGAGACCGAAAACTTTAATATGGTATCCAACATGATTCTCGGTGAAATGTTTTTACATTACTAAGTTATTTGCGTTTTCAAATAGTTTGTTTGGGTGATGATAGTTCATGTGCAAATAGATTTGACTTTGTCTTGATTTAGTGTGGTTGTGAGTTTTGGTGTTTGCAATTGACAAGTTGAGGGTTTACAAAATTCAGGGTTCTAAAATTACGAAATTTATGGGGGCGACCATATTTGTTTTGGGGACTTTTCTAGGAGTTTTATAGCTAAAGTGTCTATTTGTGTCTAAATCTGGAAGAACCATTGCTTTTAGCAGAACTATTTGGTGGATTTACCAGTTTCAAGGGTTATTGTGTGGTTTATGTAGATCTTGCCTTCGTGGTGGTCTTCGTGGGCTCGACCTTGCCCTGCAAAATTGTGGTGAACCATCTCGGCCTAACCCTTTTCTACACCTCAACCCACTTAGCGCCCAACTCCGTGGTTCTTTTCCATTGCTCATCATTGCTCACTCGTCCCCTCGCCGCATAGTCCTCGGGTTGATCAACTACACATAGTACTCTTCCCGAGACGGATCCCTCTAACGGTTAGATCCGGCTTGACCTTGACCCTAATTCTTTATAGTCACTCCACTTGACTCCTCTTTGATCCGAGATCTACGAGTTTGTGCCTTGCCTCTTAGACGGGCTCGTGCCCTAACAACATGTGCCTCCTTGACCATTGTATGATTTGATTTTGCTCGTAGCTCACACAACTTTGCTTGAAGACTCCTAGGGAAAATTATAAGGGTCCCTAAAAAAGCCTTAGAAAATATTTGGAGAATATTGGTAACACCACATTTGCGTGTATGTCAAATTTCAGGAAAATTTGTTTAGAATGCATAAGACGGGTTTTTAACATCATTTTGGGCAAGGTAGGCATGACAAAAGGAACATATGCTAGTTTTCTATATTTCGTCACGGTTGCTAGACAAAATGCTATCTGGTCGCACTATCGACCACTAGATTTTTGGATCTTTGTCGCCCGATAGCATTCTTGATGCTATCGACCACCACATTCTCGATCTTTAGCCGACGTAGCATTCTTGATGCTCCCGACCGATAGCATTCTACATGCTACCTATCCAAGTAGCATTCTTCATGCTACCAACAAAAGTAATATTCTCGCAACAGGGTAAGTGGCATGGTACATGCTATCAACCAGATAGCATTATTCATGCTATCGACTCGTATCATTCTTCGTGCTTTACTTTGGCGGTGGAAGTATATGTGCTCTGGTTGGTAACATAGAAGCTGTTGCCAAATGGAAACATGTTGAACACTATCAATAGGTGGTAAAAAGAGTGCTTGCTTTGTTTAATGCAACCAGCCGATAGCTATATTAAATAGTCTTATATATACACGAAGGGAAGTCATAATTTCATTTTCACTCTACACAAACGAGAGAATCCAGAGCAAACAAAACAAAACCCTAATCAAACAAGGTGATCGCAGATTGGAGAAACTAAAATGCCAAAGAAAGTTACAAACAAGAAGCAAGTGCCAAATTTTTTATAATAGATTGAAAATTGCAAGAAGAAAGACAATTTCCACACAACCCAAGAGCCCATTTAACGTCAACAAACAAATATGAAGAATTTTTTTATACAAGAGCCTTATCTTTTCCACAATGTACACATTTCTAGAGGATCCTAATGTGTTTTCCCAATGGATCGAAGTGGCAATTTCACAGGGTTAGTGTATATGCCCCAATTTTGGATAGACTAGAAAACACTTAACAATCTTCTACTCAACTATGACACTTCCACTTTCACCTTTCATTATCAACTCCCATCTCATGCAGAGTCATTTGGAACTCCACCCAAGGACATTGAACATCTGACATGACTACCACATAAGGACGTGGATCCTGTCACAACCAAGGCTGTCTTATTAGATGAAGATTGCAAGTATTTAGAGTCTCGTTTTCAATAATCTATTGATGCAATTGCATAAATTGCTTTCTTTTTGTAAGTTTATTTTCAATTTTACAACATTTCATTTTGATTATTTTCAATTTTACATTTCATTTAAAGTATTAAGCGTCTCCTTGTATTTACACTTACAACTTCCCAAAACCCTTCAAAAAGAGGAATTCAACTCAAGGATTTCAGTCACCCATTTCTTCAGCCGTGGTGCAGTTCTTTCCAAGCCAAAATTATATTGCAAGGTGATCTCGAAAACGTGATGTGTATTTTTATCACTTTATAAGTTTCCAAAGATCGTGATTTTCTTAACCAATTTTAAGTATTCTTGAATCCAAAATTGATTAAATTCTGATTATTTGCATCCATAGAAGTGCGGAAAACTTGTATAGCAAATAAATAATCAGAAAAACTGAAAAGACTCAGATAACAAAAGAGATTGTTTACGGGTTCGAATTCTACGTCCCGGGTTGATTGAACCGATCCATTAATAATATTGAAATGCAAGTACAATAACTCTTAAAAACAATCAATAATGAATCACAACCTGCAAATGAGCTGATCAATGTCCCAAGAACTCTGAAAAATAGCAGAAACTGTCCCAAGAACGATCCGTGGCTCCTACAGTGTTTTCACAATGTGATCTCCCTGCAACTGTGTTAGAAAAACACCTACAAATGGAGATTTAAAAACATTCTATGAAAACAAATCATATTTCTGAGATCAGATCTGAATTCTGAACACTTTTCATGTTTACACCAAGTCACAATTCGGACTAGAAGTGCATTGAAATTCGTGTTTTCCAACTGGCTGTCTTGAAGATCCCTGTTAAAATCTGCATTCAAAGCTTCCAAAAACAGGCTAAAAATCATCAAAAAAGATCAAACCTTACATCGTTGGAATCATCTCAGAATTCTCTACATTTCATCTTTTTACTCCGAATGCCCAATCTGAGTGTACGGCCTTCAAAAATGGAGTTCTCTGCAATCTGGTCCTTAAGCTTCTTGCACAGACCTGTACCTCCTCCTATTCAAATAGAATATCACCCTATTTATATTGTTTGTGCGCCTCTGGTCTAGGTGATGGCTGGGCGCTTATCTTTTACTTGGCCCACCCATGAGGTTCCATTCCCCTCCTATTTTTGCTGTTTGTTTATCCTTTTGGGATTATAATCCCACATTAGGCGTGGGATGAAACTAGGATATGGGTTCAAAATAGTAGGTGGGCGCGCAGTTTTGTGTGGCAGGTAGCCACCTCCAAGCCTTCCACGTAATAGGCACTTGACTTGGGGATGCGCATTGTTTGGTTTTACTAATGTTTAATCCATAGGATCTATGCATGGATATCCTTAAATGTGTGTGTGTGTTCAAACTAATGCGTGGGAAGTTTTGATATATGCGTGGCATTTGGAAATAAGGCGTAGAATATGAAAAGTGGTCTTATCAAGATCATATAATTTCACCAAGTAATATAATGACATTCCAAATGAAATATGGCAATAAATACCACTTGTCGACCCTCGATAGGCAAATCGAGCGAATTCGACGAGTGGTGGCAAGCCACGTGGTGGCTTGTGGACCCACCACGTTGGCGATAATACCATAGTCCACACGGCGGGCTCCCCTCCGTAATAAAAGTTGAGCCTCTTGTTCCCGTGCACCTTTTTTACGCTCATCGAAGACCGGTGATCGAAAACCAACAAACAACTCCCTTTTGCCTTTTCGCCACGTGTCGCAGTGCGATTGGTCCATTATTGACCAGTTGACTAGAGTTGACTTTCCCATTGACCGAACTTTGACCGGACATATCTAGAGCTCCGATGTCCGTTTGTCGCGTTCTTCACGATCGTTGGAAATTTCTCGAGATGATCTTCTGACTTGACACCATTTAGGGATGTTTGGGACGTTTTCAAAAATGATCCCCGATCACACCTCCCCATTGAGAAGGACTTTTGTCCACAAAAAGTGTGTATCAACCCAAAAACATGCTATCTCTTCCTACATTGCAAAAACACATAACAAGAACCCAAAATAACATTATAGGTTAAATAAATGCAAATAGTTGATTAGCTAGTCACATAACCGATCGATAGATAATAACACCCCATTAAGCTAGTGTTATCAAAACGCTGCGCAACCTCAGTCAACTCTACGACAACCGTTTGTCATAGCCCTCGTAATGCCATCACAAATAAGGCATGAGATAATAACACCCATTCTATTATGGAAAGCTAGTGTTCAACCATTGTCACTTTGTGATACGGCCGATTACCAAAAATTACAATTCCATAACACGGATCATGATACAAGACATCTAAATCGCCTCAAATTTAGGCTAGTGCCCACCGCCCATTGAAATAAAATAACCAACTTTTGCAAGTATTCACTATCGGAATATAATAGACTATCAACGCCAGGAAAAAAGCTATAGTCAAAATTTGAATCAACATGAATATGCTAAAACATTATATCGCTCATCACAAATAATAAGAGGAGATAACACCCATCTATAACTAAGCTAGTGTTCAATAACACTTTGTGTTTATCATGATTACTATTTTGCAAGTTTCAAATTTAGACATGCTATGATGCCTATCCTCGCATAATGTTTTCAGCAATGAAACTACCAACCAATATCTGAGAAAACAAAACATGAGTATGATGAACCTATCACTCAAATCTTTCTTCACACAAAATTGTTTCCATTCATTTTCAAAGCTTAAATATCAACTTAGGAATGAATCCTTATCAATCAATTGAATCCCTAAAATATAGCTCAAAATAATTTTTGCCTCTATCAACAATTTGAATTTGTCAGTGCAAATATAAAGTTGAGAAGTGTTTTTCCAAACCAATCACTTGGGTTTTTTAAGTTTTGGTTGTTTTAACAATTCTAAAGACCAAGATGAGTTTTAGTTAGGTTTAGCACTGTTGGTTTTACAATACTGTTCTTTTTAACAACTTTCCAATTTTGTTGTTTAGGAACAAACCAACAAACCTTAACATCATGACCATTCCTATTACAATGGGAACAAAATTTAACTTCCTTGTTTTTAGGAGTCTTACCCATTTTACCATTCTTAGAACTCTGTCTACGAGAATGATTCCCTGTTTAGGAGAGGTAACCTTCTTGCCATTTCTCGCCTTTCCTTGGTGAGATTGGTCTTTATGTTCCACTGCCTTATCATTCACAAAAGGCATTAACTTCTTAATCATTTTTTTCCTCTTCCAACAATATGCAATAAATGATTAGTACCTTCACAAAATGTGTAAGGAAAAGCATATTTTGTCTACCAAAGCTATATTGTTCCAATCTGAAAGAGTGTTTTAGAAGTTTTAGGATTTGATTTTCCTTAGTGCTATTTTTAGTGTAAGTGGAAGGAGGTGGAATCGATTACCTCTTTTACTTGTTTTCTTACACCTTTCATTGTTCCTCCTGATGGCAGAATCCTGCAATTCTAGTGGTGTAGATCCTTGGTTGTTGGAAGCTTGTCTTCCTTCAGTTGCTTTGGAACTTTCTCCAATTTCCATTTTCCCACTAGAATAACCCAAACCTGCAAACCGAGGCTGATCCTCTACTGTATTGGGTTAGCATCACCTTGTCCATTTTTACCAAGGCCCTTTCCGTTAAATCCCATCTTAACCATTAGCTTAGACCTAATTCCCTTAGTGTGTTTTTCAAACTGACCCAAAGGAACATATGAAACTGAATGAGAGGAAGAATTAAAATGTGAACAACTTACAGTGCATTCTTCTCTACTTAGTACTCGTCATCCCGCTTTGGAAGGAATTTCCTTCTTGTGTTCACCTTGTTGCAGCTTTTCCAAGAGGGCATCCTTGGTCCGTATTTCTTCCTGCAACTCTTTAACAAAGCCCATCAACTTCTTGCTCTCTTCAAGCATCTTGTTGACATACTCCTCTTTCTTGGTTATAGAGGATTGTGGCTCAGATTTTAACCGCACGATTTCCTCTTCTAAGGAATAAAAATTAGCTCTCAAGAAAGAGTTTTCTTCTTGGAGTTGGCGGTTTATGGCTTCAAGCTCATCCAGTTGCTCTTGTTTGGATGACTTGCCCATGATTCCCTGTTCCTGCAAACACAACTTGTACTTCCAAAACTGCACACTGCAAAAGAAGATTAACAAGCCCCAAAATTTCTGCACACTGAAAACTGAAATCAATACTGAAACTGAAGCCAAATTTTCAAACACAATTAGAAGCTAATCTAGTAATCTAATTGCTCTGATACCAAACTTGATCTGAAAACGTGATGTGTATTTTTATCACTTTATAAGTTTCCAAAGATTGTGATTTTCTTAACCAATTTTAATTATTCTTGAATCCACAAATTGATTAAATTCTTATTATTTTGCATCCATAGAAGTGTGGAAAACTTGTATAGCAAATAAATAATTAAAAACTTGAAAAGACTCGAGATAAAAAAGAGATTGTTTACGGGGTTCGAATTCCCTACGTCCACCGGGTTTGATTGAACTGATCCATTAATAATATTGAAATGCAAGTACAATAACTCTTACAAACAATCAATAATGAATCAAAACCTGCAAATGAGCTGATCAATGTCCCAAGAACTCGAAAAATAGCGTAAAAAGCTGCCCCAAGAACGATCCGTGGCTCTACAGTGTTTTCACAATGTGATCTCCCTAATCGTGTTATAAAAACACCTACAACTAGAGATTTAAAAACATTCTATGAAAAAAAATCATATTTCTGAGATCAGATCTGAATTCTGAACACTTTTCATGTTTACACCAAGTCACAATTCGGACTAGAAGTGCATTGAAATTCGTGTTTTCCAACTAGCTGTCTTGAAGATCCCTGTTAAAATCTGCATTCAAAGCTTCCAAAAATAGGTTAAAAATCATCAAAAAAGATCAAACCTTACATCGTTGGAATCATCTCAGAATTCTCTACATTTCATCTTTTTACTCCAAATGCCCAATCTGAGTGTACGGCCTTCAAAAATGGAGTTCTCTGCAATCTGGTCCTTAAGCTTCTTGCACAGA
Source organism: Taxus wallichiana var. yunnanensis (assembly GCA_018340775.1). NCBI lineage: Eukaryota > Viridiplantae > Streptophyta > Pinopsida > Cupressales > Taxaceae > Taxus > Taxus wallichiana. The sequence goes on from CM031239.1 coordinate 324,030,621, forward strand.
CCTGTACCTCCTCCTATTCAAATAGAATATCACCCTATTTATATTGTTTGTGCGCCTCCTGGTCTGATGGCTGGGCGCTTATCTTTTACTCGGCCCACCCGAGTTCCATTCCCCTCCTTAGCTTTTTGTTTATCCTTTTGGGATTAAAATCCCACATTGGGCGCATGGAAACTAGGATATGGGTTTAAAATAGCAGGTGGGCGCGCATTTCGAGTGGCAAGAAAGCCACCTAAGCCTATGTAATAGGCGCTTGACTTGGGGATGCGCATTGTTTAGTTTTAGCGCCCAATACCACAGGATCTATGCATGGATATTTTAATGGTTGAAAATTCAAACTAATGCGTGGGAATTTTAGATATATGCGTGGCATTTGGAAATAAGGCGTAGAATATGAAAAGTGGTCTTATCAAGATCATATAATTTCGACCCAATTAATATAATGACATTCCAAATGAAATGTGGCAATAAAATACCACTTTCGACCCTCGATAGGCAAATCGAGCGAACTCAACGATGAGTGGTGGCAATTTCACATGGTGGCTTGTGGACCCACCACGTCGGCGATAATACCTTAGTCCACACACGGACTACCACACAAGTGGGGGCTCCCCTCCGTAATAAAAGTTGAGCCTCTTGTTCCCGAGCACCTTTATATTTTTTTTCATCGAAGTCTCGGTGGTCAAAGCCAACAAACAACTCCCTTTTGCCTTTTCGCCATGTAAGCAACGCGATTGGTCCATTATTTCATTGACTAGAGTTGACTTTTTGACCGAATTTGACCGGACATATCTAGAGCTCCCAATGTCCGTATTGTCGCGTTCTTAAAGTCATTGGAATTCTCTCGAGATGATCTTTAGTCACACCATTTAGGGATGTTTAGGGAATGTTTTCAAAAAGGATTATATCACAAGGTTAGTATACAAATATTTATGGTGGGCTTTGGCTTATATCATTCGCAAACCCTAAGTGGGTAGAAATTTTTTGGTGGTGTAGTTACTTCTCCTAGGATAAGAGGTGATTTGTCCAACGTTCATTTGAATGAAAATGTTACCATCAATGCACATAAATTTTATTCTTGGTTTATATTATGAATCCTCTATAATTTACGTGGCACCACTCCACCGACAACAATGAATGAAAAGCTATCGGACTTTGTCATTAACAATTCAAGAGTAGGAGGTGAATCCCAATTTTTGATTATTTCTTTGTAATTATTATTCTTTTTTGTAATATATATCTAGTATATTTTTTATTTGGGATTAATAAACAATTTATTGTTGAATTATAAGAGAAAATAACTATTGCAGCTGCATCGTGAAGGGACACGATTGCTATCGAGAGGTCATTTCCCACTAGGTTCATGAGATTCGGTTAGCCATGTATTGGATGATCAACACGAGGAGGACACCACTCCACAATCTGTCAAATGGATGAGGAGTTCCTTACACCCTCAAACTGACACATCCACCATACCATAGGCATTAATCAGCAGGTATTTTTATTTATGATGTATATATGACATATGTTTCAATATGTTTGAAAATAAATGTAATTAATTATTAATAACTTGTATATGTTTTAATATTCGTTGTAACTTATATTGCTTTACTATAGAAACCTCAAAGTAGCACAGATTATATCGTCGGGCTGCATGGTAGCCTAAAAAAATTTAATTGAATTTGATTAAACACAATAGAAGTAGAAATATCTTCGGTACCTCACTCTTCTGCTCTAGGTATGAATATCATTTTTTTTTTTTTGCTTTTATTTTTTTAAACAAAAATTTGACAAGCTCATCAATCATTTAAGCTTAATAATGTTTTAGGACACACCTACTACTACAATTCATAAACATTTTAGTCTACTTCTCTACAACAACCATATTAATATAATTACGATAGGCCAATTTGCACCTTACATGGAATCCTTTCAACAAAGTAATATTTATAATCATATATGATATAATGCTACATTTATTATTATTTCAATCCTATTATGTTTGTCATTTGAATTTTCTTATGTTATTTACAAAATTACATTTGATTATTGCAAGGCCTCCTCCACATCCAATTCAAAATCCATATACTATGAAGAGGAAGATGCCACCTCCTCCACTAAAAAATATCAGGACCAAGTGCAGTGGCAAACATATTTCATTTTTTCCTCCAGCTTCAAGCAAGGGCACCCTTAATTTTGTAGCTGAGTTTCCAATGTTTTTGTTGGGCAATGTTTCAAGTGGATGAGGTGTTTCTATTTTGAACGAAATTGATTTGGATGAGGAATATATTGGGATTGAAAGTGGGGTTCAGGCCCATGGAACTTTTAATCCTCAAGATATGATTCATGTGGCAAGGCAACCTTCTCCAATAAGAGCAGATAGATCAAACACATCTTCTCCTAGTACATATTGCCTTAATCGATGACCAAAAACTGCTTTTGAACTTAGTGCTCTTTTGGCTAATAATTGTGAAGCCAATGTTGATCTTATATTCAAGGATATTGAAAAATTAAAATTGTGGGAGTTTAGGGCTACAATTTTATTAAAGAAATAAATTAAGGATTTAAAAATCACAACCAAAGACATATATTGTATTCTTTAGTTCAAAACGAGCTAGTTAAGCTTGATATTTTGTTGAATCATGTTGTGTGCTGGTTTCGTATCTTTGAAAATAGTTATGATGATGAAGTATTGGACATTATGTTGAATAGAATTGAGAATTTAAATGCAGAAGCACAAGCCTACCACAATGTGTGGTCGAAAGACAAGGGCCATGTAGTTGTTGCAAATGCGGAACAAGATAAGGCATTGATAAGACTTACTAAATTTTCAAAAAAAAATTACATTTTTTTGAAACTTTATTAATTATTTTTGTGTTTTGAAATGCATAAAAGTAGAAAATTTTGAAAAATGAGGCTACAATGCTTGATTTGGATTTACAAAGTGCCGAAAAATTCTAAATGCATCAATTTAATTGAAGCAAAAGCTTGTTATATTAAATAAGAAGAATAATACCTAAGAAGGATCATAAAAGCACATGGAATGGATCCAGAGATATTGTTAAAGAAGCAAGTGAACAAGATCCAAGATTACTGTCTCTTTGGTGATGCAACAAATACAAAACGAGGAATTCTTGTGAATATGGAAGCTTGTAACAAAGGATTTTGTTTGTCAGTCAAGTGTTGTAAAAGAAAGTTCTGTTGCAAAGGAGATATAAATGAACCCCATAGAGAAGAATCTTCTCAAGGATGATGCTGTAAAATCAAATTGTGAAATTATAATTGTTGTTTTTAGAATCTTTTTGTAAAATTGTTTCAAATTCAGCGTATAAATATAACTACTTATTAATGAAAATATTGAAAGTTTCAAATTTCAATCGATGTGGCATTTTACTTTTAATTTTTTTATATTAGTGCATAAGTTATTCAAGTGGATTCTTAATGTGATTATTATTCTCAATTGTGTTTGATATTACTATTACATATTACATTAAAAATTATATATTGTTGTATTTGTACTATGTTCATGCGTAAGACTGAAAAATCTACCATAAATGGAATGATAATATTATCATTTAAAAGACAACAAAAAAATAAGTATGACATTCCTAATTTAAAACTCTAAACAAATTGCAACATTGAAAATATTATTCAATAATGAACATGCGAATAACAAAAATAACAATACACATACTTATACTTTGATATGAGATTTTCTTTCCAGAATTATAATGTACATTCATTCTTATTTACTCTGAATCAACTAGATCAAACCAAAACATATCTTTTTGGTTCACAACACTGTTATCTAATCTTTTTAATTTTCGATTCTCATTTCATTGTTATCCATAGTCCCTATATTAGAATTATTGATCCCTCTCCTCTCTGCAAGAGAATTCCATACTACCATTACTTGTTCATAAGGAAATGTATCCACATCATATCATGAAACATATAATCTCAAGCAAGTCTCAAGATTTTTATCCAATTTGTTCCAATATTTTGATTTTATAAATGTTAATGCGTTGAAAACTCTTTCGTCTTCAACTGATCCCAATATCATTGTTTGACATAATTCATACAATCATAAATATTCATTAATACTTTCATGAAGAATGGTACTTGGATACAACTTTTTCCATAGAAGTGTAATTGCTTCTTTTTCGTTGGCTCACTCAGTTATTCAAATTGTTTGCTCATTACCTAGCTGAAATCAGTTGATTGCAATGCAAGTGTTTCCTTTTGAAGAACACCATTAATATGAAATCCATTACATTCAAATAATTGTCCAAAATTCTTTATGATAGTACCCATGTGTCTTTTAAATGAATCAGCTACAACTCCACCTCCTACAAGATTCCAAAAGTTAGGATTGACCACTCCCATGGCCTCAAGAATCTCACCTTTTTAAAACGATCTCTGATCTCACTGGATAAGCATTGTGAGATTTTTTGCAATTTTTTCTTGTTTCAGATATAATAACATCATATAAATTACGTGTAACAAGAACTTCTTCAAGATCTGATCCAACAATATCCACTTGTTTTTCGAATGTGTGCATTTGAATCTCCTTCCCATTAACAAAGATACAAAGATGACCACATATATTGAATATGAAGTAGTTGTTAGGATCCTTTAAATCTGTTAGAGCTTTCTAGTGATTGAATACATGTCCTTTAAATCATTCATCAGAGTTATATAACATATCTAGAGTCTAACACACCCTTTTCCGAACCTAATGAAGTTCGCTATATAGATGGATCATTCTTGAGCAAGCTTTGTTATGCAATTCATTTCATGCAACATTGGAAGAATCCGCAAAGTGTAAACAATGTTTCCAAGTCTGTTAGGTGGTAAAGAAAATATTTTTCATGTCAACTTGCCTACGGTTCTTAAACATGAAACCAATTAAATATGGATATTCCTCAAAACTCGTGTGTAGGCTCATACATATAAATCCATCTAGTATCAACATCTTTAAGAAGTTTCTTACTATCTGTGACCCCAAGTGAAAACTTCTAAAACTCTAGAAATATTTTTAGACTGCTTGACATATAGACATGAAGTTCATAGATAAACTCTTCAAATTTTCAACACATTCAAATGTGCTTACTATCTTATATGCAAGATTCATCCAATGAGCCATGCAATGAATAAGAATCATATAAGGAGAAAAAAATGTTTGGAGATGCACACATAGACCATTTCTATGACCTTGCATAACTGATGCACCATCAACACCAACACAAATAAGCTTTGTAGCTATAGAATAATTATCCATTCTTGTTATGTCCTTCAAATTAGATATAACCAATTTGCAAAGATTTTCAACATTGCAATTTTCTTACATTTTATGAACAAATAGATAGATGAGGTGTCCTTGTGTGGTTCTGGAAAGTATATACATGCATGTAAACCCAAGAAGTGTTGTCAACAATTGTAACCTCATCAATTGAAAGGGAGATGAAACTTGCATTCTTGACGTTTTCTTTCAGATCTTCTTGTTCAATCATCACAAGACATCTCGCCATCTCCCAAGCACTACTCTCTGACCAATGTGAATGTGGAAGGTTTGGAAACCCATTGAACTTGAACAATTTCTTATATTTTGAAAAATTTGAAATTGGTCTGCCCATTTTAAGAATAAAGAATATGGTTGAAAACTAGGTAGTTTTGCCTTCAAATTTTCATTTGCAGCTTTTCCAAAATTTGCATTAATGGTTCCTCCTTTCTCCTGAAGTTTTTGAGTGTGTTTCATTTATTGTCATACTCCTTATATCTTACATGCATGCACTCTTTTGCAATTTTCCATCTATGAGTCTTTGTTATTTTTCCATCATTTTTAGTGACTGTGTAATATACTTTTCCACAATGTTTTCTCTATGGTGTCCAATTTAAGCTACGTTTATATTCTTTACCAAATTTCCAACTAAAAATAGTACATCTACATTCATTGGGAGTATCACTACCATTATTTGGTTGTACAAGTTTAATGAATGAGTATTTGGGTAAGTGCAGCAAGTTAGGGGACAAAAATGGGTCATAAGTGGACGTCATATTGCAAATAACAACATAATATCAACTTGTAGGGATTATTAGCAATGCATACACTCAAAATTAGAAAAACTTATATGAATATGAATTGTAGCATCCGGAATCTAGTTTCTAAACTACAATTTTTTAAAAAATTGACAAGTTTAGCTATATTAAACACTCAAAATTCAATGACTTGGTATTTTGTTTTAAAAACGCCTATAAGATTGTAGTCCGTTTTCCCACGATTTGGATGACCAAAAATATATATATTTTTCCTTTGGTGAGAAGTTAGATACCGCTATCTATCTTGGGATAGATTTTATTTTGTATTTTTTTGAGCAATATTTTATTTTTTATGATTTTTTCCGTGAAAGTGGTCTGAAAACATAAAGAAAACAGAGCACTTTCCATTTGCCCGCCATAACTTCATCAAAAAATATTGAAATCAAATATATATTTTTAAAATGTATATAATTTCACCATGATTGGGATGGTATAATTTTTATCACATTCTGATAAGTGAAACAAAATTTGCAGTCTTAAACGTAGACATAAACATTCACGGGAAAAAGTGTCTTAAAGACCTACTATTAGTAAAAAATTATAAAATGATATTTATCCTATTCTATTCACTTTAAAATCAATATTTCTACAAAGCTAACAGTCTCCCCTATGTGATGGTACCATTTTTATGACATATTTTTGACTTTTCGGCATGGTTCAAGTCTCGTGGAAGACTAAATTTGATGTTTTGTTGTTTTTGATGTAAAATTTAGGATTTGATGTCCACTTAATTGTCCCCAACTTACTGAGTTACCCATTTTGCTTCCCAATCTACGAAAAGACCTTCCTATTGTTCACGATGTTTTTCGCTTTCTCATAGATTTATTTTTTTCAAGTGTCCTGTCAATATCATCTTCTTCTGGAATGTTTTCTTTTGAACATTCATGTATTGAATGCATTTGGAAATCATGACAATCTTCAAGCTATGACATGTCCGGTTCATGGTTAATTATATCTTCATCTAATGAAATAATTATTTCTTTAGGGTTTATGTTTTGGTTTATTGTTTCATGTTGAATACAATTAACAATAGGGTTTTCTGTATTCAAAACGATTTTTTAATTGTTACAAAGATATTAAAAAATTAAAATGAACTGACGAAAAGAGGAAAAAGGTTATGATAATCTGTTACAACTTACCGGTACCCATGTTAATGTTTCCGGTGGATGCATGTTGGGTCTTCATTTTTTTGGTTGGCTGAAAAATTTAATATGCTACTTTTTCTTTTTAGCTTATCTGCCTTTTGTTGATTGTTTAGAGAAGCCATTGTACCTATCCATGAGAAATTTTAAAATAGATCAGTTTAATCAAAATCTAAACAATATTTTAAAATTTGTAAACAAAACAAATGGAGTATGTTAACGACTGCAACATGCAGATCTTTGCCGACCAAAAACATATTGCATGCTACCAACATAGCATATGTATGCTACCATCTGGTAGCATATTGTATGCTACCATTCGATTGCATGTAGATGCCATACAATATGCAAATTTCTAGTAGCATACAATATATTACATGCCGGTAGCATGTTGTATGTTACCGGTATGTTGCATACTATATGATACTGGCGAGAAACATTATGTATCATGCGGTCGTCTTTATGGAGTATGCATCCGGTTGATAGCAAAATTTAAGAACTTAAAATGCTATAGAACACATTAAAGTACCTTGATAAAAGAAGGAAATATCCAAGAACAAGTCATCGGGTTGATGATGATCAACATAAAGGAATTACAAATTTGCGAGGAAGTTGAGTGTTTGGAACTATGAATAATGAATTATAAATACTTAAATTATATATATATATATATATATATATATATATATATATATAAATTTGGCATATTTTAAATTTACACTAAGGGTGATTTGAATGATAATAGTTGGCTATTGGTGTAAACTTCTTGGTGAATCGACCCCTAAAATTGAATCGTACCCCAAAATTTTGGCAAACTAGTCCTAGTTGGTACCCAAAAAATTCACCAATTTCAAATTTCAAAAACCAGAATATTCATGAATTAACGAATATTCACCACTAAAATTACCCGAGACTCCTCCAATATGTGTGCATATTTACAGTCAAAAACACAACCGCCATTCATAACTCACCAAGAATCAAACCCCGATATGTGCTCGTCCCACCATCTTGTTTTATGTTTCCCCAAGCTCAACTCCGTGTGATGCTTGACAACTATTTAAGCTTTGATCTCTACTTGGTTCGTTACCTCCTTCACAAGCCTTAATGGTGGTCTTGTCCCCCTGTTCACTCATAGACTTTTCCCTAACTCTTTGCCTCTTGTTGCTTGTTGTACGCGTGGCTCTTCTTTTTGGAGCTCATTTTCCTCCATTTACATGTAGACCTCCAAGAAACTACTTTGTTGGCTCGTTTCTTTACGTATCTTTGCCCGACGAAGACAGAAGATGAGACTCGGGTTGGAAAAATGCCAATTTCCCCTCACAAGATAAACCATTGCGCTGTTCATTATTTTTCGATTCCAACAAGTATATGCATGACACCCTTTCCTCTCATTTCATGTGATTTTTAATCAATTTGCAAAATTTTAATTAAATAAGCCATTATTTATGGAATATTGTATTTACTATAAATTTTGATTAGTGGATTGGATTTGAGAACTATTTTGGTCAAAAGTGAATATTTTCTCGTGCTCTACATGATGGCTTCATTTATTTTTGTAAACATATTATTTTATAAAGTGCCACATTTTTGGGGGTTCTTGCAAAACTCTATGGGGACTTGTACTTTTTGCACTAAGTTATAAAGTGCCATCTGGGATAATTTTTGGGGTTTATCTGCATTATAGAGTTTCATCGTTATGTTGTTATGCTTGAATATGAGATCTTAATATCTTGAAAGGTAGGAATTATCAATCATTGCACTATGCATAGTTTGTTGCCTTACCTTCATGGTCTTGTTCCTGAGCCTGATGAGCCTCTATAAAAGGATGAGTTATTTAACCAAAATGATGGGGTATATGGCCTTATGATCTTACTATATCTAGGGATATATTACATTTATTATAGGATATATTACATTTGTTCCTTGTTTACATGATAATTAGTGCCCTTTCACTTGACAACCCATATATTTTGTAGACCATTTTTATCCAAATGTTATTTTTATGTCCAATGTTATCTGTATTCATTCATTTTAAGTTCAATTTATTCTAACCATTATAACAAATGTCAAAAATTTATCTTCTTATTACGGACCAATTATCATTTCACACTCTAGTGCCACCATAGATTATCCCCCTTTTCACATCCCTTTCATTTTGAGTGTTCTTCTGAACTTATTACTACTTATGAGTCCCATGTTGACCATTCACCATAAGATCTTATTATTTAGCACACTCTCCCTACTATTGCCTCCATAAAGCTCATTGTCACCCATGTTCATGCTTCCATCCATTTTTCATAGTAGTGTTATATTGGAGAAATTTCTCTGAGATAGATGTGACCATTTCCTCTTGTGCACCATTACATATTGATTGCTTAGTTGAATAAACTCCACATACACCAGTTGCTACCTTTGAGTGCAAGTGTTTCTTCATCTTGGACTTCCAACAACTCTTCACATCAATCTTCTCCTCTTACTTCATGTTGTGATGCTAATACATTCTTGTCAAAAATTGCTCTCATTGAACAACCCCATTGGGATGAGTATCTTCCCGACTTGAGTTATCTATTTGCAGATTCCACTTGTGTTTCATTACAAGAATATGCTCTAATTGAGCCATCACACATTCTAGAGGACCCATTCATCTCTCTCATTGGGAGTGTCTCGCCTTGGGACATTTTTCACTTCCACTATTTCAGAGATGTTTCATGATCCACCTCTTCTTGTGGATCCCTTTGTGAGGGTTATTGGCCCCCACCATTTATTTCTCTAACATGTATATTGTAGTGGCATTCCCATTGTATTTTATGCACACATTTTCCAAACCTATGCCACCTTTAGTTACAAACTAGATGCAGAGATCAAAGTACTTGCAAGATTCTTCTTCCTTTGTGGAGTGGGCAAAATTCAATGCTCCTTTTGTCCTTCCCAAGGGAAGGAACATTGTTTGGTGCAGGTGATTCTCTTCAATATTTACGCGGAGGACCACATCATTGACACTCTTCTTAGGGGACCTTCTTGTCCTCACTTCTTTCTCTCTCTACTATGAGGATGATCATTATACGTGGGTACCTCATCAATTCAAGTTATCGAGACCCACTTCTTCTTCTTCTTCCATTTTCTTGAGTGAGTTTTTTTCTCTTTTGGGGGATTTTTTCTCCTTTTACTCTATCTTTGTGAGAGATGCATTATACATGGGTACCTCATCAAGCCTTATTGTTGAGACCCACTTTCCTTTTCACTACCCACCTAAGCTATGCTTATGGGGGTGTTAGTGTAGGATATTCATTTTCCTTGTATTTTTTATTTACTTGGAGATTTTATACACTCATGGGATATGCTTGCTTAGGTGTACAGGTGTGTTGAGTTAGCTTACTAGTTGTACAGAGTCAACTTTATTTCCAGTATTAGTTAGTGAGAGTTATTCACCATTGATCTAGGTGGTAGTTGCACTTTCCTCCTCTTATATATGTACATCACTTGCATCATTCTATGATATGGAGCATTTGAGTTGATTTGGAGTCATTTTTTCTTGTGAGTTCTTGATCATATTGTATCTTATTGTTAGTTATTTTGATTTATGTAATTTCTCGTGCATTTTTTTTTCATCATATATCTAAAAAATATAATAAGAAACCATAGGAAAAATTACAATCAGCATGAAAATGGAAATGAAATATCGTTTCACCTTGGTATTGAAGATAAAGCAATGAAATAAATCTTTAACTTATGGCAAAAATAGGCTAAAAACTTAATATTGAGTGCACTAGAAAAATTGATTATCTTCCAAGAACAAGTCCCATAGGAAAAATTGGTGAAGAGGCCCATATTGAAGCACACAAATTTGAAAAGTAGCTAAAAAATAAAGGAGGATAAGGAACATCGAAACATGGTACTATTTTTCCAAAACATGCAATCGAATGGTAAGCTAGTAATGATGACACATAATTGAATGGTAAACTACATGTTGGAAGCACAATGGATTGAGAGGTTGGGTGAATCATTCCTTACAAAATTAAATCATATTTCAGATTACTTATTCAAAACATAAAACCACTTATCCAATCATTAATGTGTGTAAAATATCAAATACCATACATGTAATGAACCATGAACAAGAGAATCAACACAATGACACAAGATATAAGTGGAAAACCTCATGGGGAAGAAAACCACTGAAATAAAATCCCTATATTTATATGTTTCAAATTTAGTGAGGTACCAACCCCATAAGGAGCACCAACCCTAATTTAGTAGAGCATTAAACCCTACAAGGAGCACCAACCCCTAATTTTGTGAAGCACCAACTCCACAAGGAGGATATAACCCCCAAAGATGATCAAACACCCACTCAACCACCTTATGATGAATATCTCTGAGATATTTTTCTTCCACAATTGATGGAGATCACAATTTCAGCTCACACACACCTTCAAACCCTTGTTAAAACCCTAGGTCTTCAAACTTGCACACACTTGCACTATCTTCACTTCTCAATGCATCAAAGCCTTACACAAATTTTTGGCATTATTAAACCTATCACACACTTTATCAGATCTCAAAACATGTCTTCAAACCTGTAAGTCAAGCATACCTAGGTCGTACTTCTCATGCATAAGCAACTAGTTCCAAATTACACCCAAAACTTCACTTTTATAAGATCTTCTTGATTCAAATTCAAAATAAGTCGGTTTCCCTCATTTATCTTGACCATAAAAATTAAAAACATCCCCTCAAAATCACTAAAACATTCACAATTGACCCATCTAGGTCGTCCATGCCTAAAACCATCCAACTTGCACCAAAAATCCTCAAAACCCCATCATTAGGATGAAAAAATTCCTCTAACACCAAAACTATTTTTAGTAAAGATCTAAAAATCACCACACATATGTAATATGAAATTTAAACATCATATATGGTCTCAATTTTACTTTATCCAATCAAATTATTTCATTTAATGGGCCCACTAGACTCATTTCCTTCACAAAATAATTGTTTCCAACAACTTGATTTTACCTTTGGGCATCAAAATCCCTCAAGATGAACTCAACTATGGAATGTGACCACTCAATGGAAATACCGAAGCTTAACTGTAAAAATTTCTAAGTAATTTAGACATCATGAAACATCCATGTATTCAAACCACATTTATTTTTTCTTCACCAAAACAAGTTCGCAAAAATTAATTTTGTAAACTCAACTAGTTTCCACCCTAGATGATATATTCAAGACTTATAAATGAATTAATAGATTCTAAATCCACCCCTCTTCACTTTACAAGTGGTATCAAAGCATCAAATCATCCATTTGATGCTCCAATCAACTCAATCTTTCAAGAAAAATTAGTTTATCCTGAAAAGCAAGAAACCTTCTTGCTCACAAATTGACCTGGAAACCATATCAAATCAACTCATCATGAGACCAAACTTATACCATTGAAATATCTCTATGAATCCTATTTCCATAACATATTGTAACTCCTTCAAACTCCAAGTGGAAGGCCTTTAACCAAGCCAATCTCTACAAAACTTCTTGAGACTACCCCAAAACTGCCTCTTGACCAGTCAACACAAATGAAGCATACTTGATCATTTAACTACATCATCATGACCTAAAAAATCATGGAACATCAAGAAAAAAATCACATAATGATCATTTAGTTTGACAACTCCTTTGGATAACCTTGTCCTAAACTGAAATTCTTCATAAAATGCCTATTTGAGTGGGGTCCACTCATCACCACAACCACTACCATACATTTCTGGAAACCTAGAGGATTCCTCTACATGATCCAATAATCATTCATGCACTAGAAATAAATTTTTTCCACTTAGGAGTATTTTCTCTCATATTGCTTTTGAGCTAGGGTTTAAACACAAAGAGTTGTTTACCTTCTTAACATTCATTCATAAAAACATGATGATTAAATGACCTTATTTTTTTAAACCTTCTAGAATCAATTTAGAAACATCCTTGAAAGCCACAAGGTCCCATGTAAAGAACACAATTCAGGGTGAGCATCAGAAGACCTAATTTGAGTTGGAAATGACCTTCTTCTTGACCTTGTTTCACAAAAATTGACATAACTTGTAAAATACACATCATGGAAACCTGAAAAATTTCCCACAACATCATGACACACCCTACTAACATCTCCAATCATCAAAATGTCACAAATATCTCTCAATATTTCCATCCACCGAGACTTGTATAATTAGCCCTTAGGGTTTTACATTGTAAAGGCTAGGGTCAACTGAAACAACATCATAACTCATCATAAAACTCTCCAAAAGGCCCTAACATACCTGGTACATCATGAATCAACTACCTACATGCATCCATGAGCTCACATGGCTCCACAACTCATCCTCATACATTCTAACAACCATACCTAGTCCAAATGAACACTTAAAACTTGGTCATCCACTTGTATCTACACCCTAAAACTCATGTGAGTGCTAAATAACTCTCCAATCATTCTCTCCATGCTACTAACATGCTTCTCAAGTCACCAAGAATCTCCAACCTCCATGCACCAACACCTAGGCTAGTTAGGTCACCTGAATGGGCTTGCAAGAACAAACAATTCTCACTGAATCAACATATGCAACCAAGAACATACTTGAATCTCCATGTCATCATCACTCGAGCATCATCTGACTCCACTCCATCATCCAATTTTTCATTAATGGGATTTTACATCAATGACAACACCTAAACCATAACATGCCAACAATCTCCCCCTTTGTCATTGATGGAAAACCACATGAAATTCTCCCCTTTTTACATTAATGACAAAGGCATACATGTACCTACATGATCTTCACCTTTCTCAACATCATATGATCATCATTTGGTTGGAAACATCAACCAAAGGTCTCATTCTAGATAAAAACTTGAAATCTCTCTCAAAAACTGATTTTTAACCATTTTCAAGCATGAAAAACACATTAATCCCCCTGGGAAAAGCATATACAACACCTAATAATTCCAAAATCATGAAGGAAACATCATCATACCTTTACTTGAGCAAGAGAATCATCACCATCCATCATACAAACATGCCAACCTTGTCATTTCTCACAAGACTCTATTTTTACCTTCATTACAACCTCTAAGAAACCTGTTTAAGATCTATAACCAATGGAAACATCTCATGAACATGCCAATAATATTGAATGAGGATAAAAATAATATGCATACCTTCAACCTTGAGTTTCCTATCTTGAGAAGACACAAAAACTTGTTCGATCACATGTTTCTTGTCATCATCTTACTTTGAGAACATAGATCCCTGAGTAGACTCTTTAGTGGTTTTGAAACCAACTTTGACATGCTCTAAAGTACCATTCACCCTTTGGCACAAATTTCCATCACTCCCCCTAAGCTAGTACCATCTTATTCTAGTAGAAAACCCAAAGATTTTGCTTCGACCTTCCTCACAAGCCATAGATATGGCTCAAATACTTGATCCATGTCCTAAACCATCTCTTTAGTCCTTATAGCCACATTTGAATGAGATAATGCAATAATTGAACCTAACTTGCTTGAATTTGGAGAAAATAACCAAATCCTACCTCGCATAGTTTGAGATCATCTAAAACATCCTCTAAAGATAAAACCACATGCTCCCCCGAATGATTTGAACCATACACATCACTTACACATGTAACAACATCTTTATTGTATCAGTAACATCATATGAGATTGAATGAGGGTAGTGAACCATCCGTTTGACACAAACATGACTAATATGCCAATTCATTATCATCTTCACTATCTCATATATTTCTCATCCATAAAAAGAAACCAAGACATCATATACCTTTTAAAGAAGTCTACTACCATACCTAATCAACACCTACAAGCTCGTAGGATGTGATTATGAAGTAAAATGATCACACACAATCAACTAGACACCCAATTAGCATTTTTGAGATGATATTCAATTTTATACCTTATATACTAGTTTGAAAGAATCTTAACATGCCATAAATGATCTTGACAATCACTACATATCTATTGTATATGATATTCTGCCTTTTGCACATTGTTCATACATGTAGCATGTCATTAGGCTCAATATGCAAAAGATAAGCCAAACTAGTATTTTCTACACTGAGTTCATCCACCTTGCAATCTCTAAGCCATATGGACCTCTTCTCATATGTAAACTCATGCTATTTGAGATTCAAACCAATCAAGAATGGTGCAAGTCTATCCTCACTCCTATAGATGCTAAAAAGATCATCGCCACTTAATTTTCACCATAAAACCTTCCATACATCCTCAATAAGACTCCCCATCTAGATGAAATAATATAAAAATTGATTATAGCCTTACTTAGGGCACATATTTAAGTCCATAAATCTCATGCAAAATGTTGGAAGATCCATAAAACATCAAATAAAGATATATAGTCTTGTAGATTAGACAAGACAATCGTATATGAAGCCCCAAAAAATAAAACTCTTCACAAATTTATTTACTCACTTTAAAGTATCCATGCAACATTTTCATAACCTTGATCATGATTTGTAAGCTTTGAGAATCATTAAAGCTTATTATATCATCTTCTCACCATTAATTTGCACACACACAATGATTAAACTAAAGTTGGGATATGGGATGCCTAAATTAGTTTAATCTATACTATGAAAAGTAATAAATAATGGAAGTCAAATGCAATAAATAACAAATAAATAAATATAGAAAA
>CM031239.1:324046677-324165933 GCA_018340775.1 Taxus wallichiana var. yunnanensis
CTTGTAGATTTTAGGTATTTTTCTATGGTGAGTCTATAATTTTTACAAAAATAATCAATTCATTTCATCATCATGTTTTTATGAACAATTTTAAGAAGATAAAGTGGTTTAATACCCTTGTTAAACCACGACTAGGAAAAATTTGTAGAAGAAGAGGTATTGTGACCCAATTTTGATTGATTCATTAGAAGTGATTATTTGATGATGTAGAGTAATCTCTTATCTTTCTAGAATTTTATGGTTGAGGTCATGGTGATGAGTGGACCCCAATCAAACATGTCAATTTCAAGAAGAATGTTTTGGGACACATTTTCCAAAGGAGTAGCATGTAAAATTGATGGTATGAAATGTGTGTGAGCTGATATTGATTTCCATGGAGGTTTTAGGACATGTTAATGTAGGTACATGGTCAAATGAGGTCCATTCAAAGTTGATTTGTCAAAGGGAAATTTTGAGGCCTTAAAAAGTAGGGTTCATTGAATCGGTATATATTGAGCTATAGTGGAATTTTGAGGCGATTCAAAATGTTTTGGAAATAGGATTAAAATAAATTTATAGTGATATGAGTTTTGTATTATAATGAGGTGATTTGGTATTATTTCCAAGTCATTATTTGACATGAATGTTTTTTCTAGTGCATGACATGATGTGTTTTACTAAAGTTTGGAGTTTTTGATGGACAAGATGGATTGAGTGATGATTTATATACCTAGAATGTGAAGACGGATGAATTTGGAA
This sequence comes from Taxus wallichiana var. yunnanensis, assembly GCA_018340775.1. Classification (NCBI taxonomy): domain Eukaryota; kingdom Viridiplantae; phylum Streptophyta; class Pinopsida; order Cupressales; family Taxaceae; genus Taxus; species Taxus wallichiana. The sequence continues at coordinate 324,047,416 of CM031239.1, forward strand.
TCCAATTAATCCATTTATAGGTCTTGAATGTTTTTATAAATGTTTTTATGAGATGATATTTGAAATAACTTTTTGGAAAGATGATTTGGTGAAGATAAAAGTTGTTGTGGATTTGAGAAAAGAAAATTTGGTGTTTTTGTTTGAGAGCGAGTTGAAGGAGGGATGATTTGAAGACTTATGCTTGGATGCTATCTTCTTTTAATAGTGATGTTATTTGTAGGTTTCTAAAACATTTGCAGATCTGATTTTGAGTTGAAGATATTTTCAAAGTTTTACATCTTCATATGCATTCATAAGACATGATTGATTGTCTTGAGAGCTCTTAATTGTATTTTGTCGATCATTTTTGAAGACATTTATCATTTTAATCTGATTTGAATATCTAAATAAGTGTGTTGATATGATTTGAGATTCAATATATGTGGCTTTGAGTTTATCTTGTGCATTGAGTTTACTTCATTGTAAAGATTATTTTGGTGTATGCTTCATGAGTTTGTGTGTTTAGTGTTTGAAGTGAAAGGTTGAAAGTTTTATCAATGAATGATTCACCCCCTCTCATTCATTGTCACCTCCAATAATTGGTATTAGAGTAGGCCCTTGAAATGCATATAGGTATGGTGTTTTTCATGGTAATTACTATAAGTGTGGTGTTTATGGACATAGGGATAGTATGTGTAGTCCTAAGGTTGAAAATAATGATGATTAAAAATGAAAGGAACATTGTGAAGGAAATAAGGAAGAGTAATGTCAAGCCAAGAAAGAGAAAAAGATACGTCAAAAGTAAGGAGTTGAATGTTACCTAATGCGAAGCATCAAGTGCTAAAGTGTAATAAGGTCATATGAGACCATTAAGACATGTTAGTCTAGGTGTGAGTGAATGAATGTTAAAGTTGAATGTGTTGTAAAAGGTGAATGAGTGCTTGTAAGAGAGTTGTAGGAGTGAATTTGACTTAGTAAAAGAGTAATATAGGCAAAATAAAGCCATGTCATCTTGTAATAGTTGTCATGTATGAACTAGATGAGTGTATTAGGATGATATCTATCTGATTTCTATGATAAGAATCTTGGTGAAACTTCTTAGGGAGTTGTTGAGGAGTTACTTGAAAATATCCACCTATTCATAATTTAGGAGTCTATACTTGGAAAATATCCACCTATTCATAGGGATTCTGAATGGGATTCTAATGTGTGTGTGTGTGTGTGTGTGTGTGTGTGTGTGTGTGTGTGTGTGTGTGTGTGTGTGTGAGAGACCCATAAAATCATGTAAAAAGGATAGATAATGAAGAATAAAGATGTTGAAGGTTGTTGCAAGTCAAAACTTGTATGAAATTTGCTTGAATGAGGGTTTTGTATAGATAGATCAGTATGTGTGTACCCTGCTCAGACCAAGACCTAGAGAATAGATATTCCAATAAAGGAGAGTTTTTGAGATTTGTGAAAGCATGACTAGTTAAGGTAAGGTGAAGGAAGCACCATCAATTTTTATAGCTTTTGAAAATGTATGATTTGTCCTATAACTCAAGTTTTTAACTCTTGGGCCCAGATTAGGGCATCAAGACATTTTAATTCTATCCGTCCAAATTACATAAAATTTGGTGAGTACCTCTATTTTGATGATGCCTAGAAAACTATGAAGTTTGATGACCTAGCTCACATGTGTGAAAAATATATTGTGAGGTTGGCAATTTGATTGTGACAAAGCACAAGTAATGAAGGAAAAAGGTGTGTATGAAGGTCTTAGACAAGGGTTTGAGTTACCAAATTTGGTATGCACCTTCATATCATTATTATAGAGGTGGATCCATCACATTTAAGTGATATTATAGTTCTAATTGCCTATTGTCATATCTCGAGTAGAATAGACCTAATTTTGCATGTCATAGCTACAAAGGAGGTATGATTTCTAATAAAGGAACAAGGTAAAATATTTTGGTATGTTGGAACACACCATAAAGGGTCTCAGAATCATAAATTTGGTAGTGGGGTTGTTTTAGAGGAATATGAGATTGGACTCATTTTATGTGCCTAGAGGGCTACAAACCAACAAGACCTTATAGAGAGATTGAATAGGAAACATAAGGGTATGATTGCATGAAGGGTCTAAACATCTTGTGTTAGCAAGGGGAAGGTGTTCTAAGACGTTGGGGAGTGATTCATGACCCTATATAGTTCTTTGAGTACCTAGACCCAAGAAACCTATCTAGGTCCAACCTTGTGGGTATATAAAGTTGCATGCATAATTATTGCAGGAAGAACTCATTATATGGAGTGGCATCTAGGACTTGAGGAGAGCATTGAAAGGATGATGGAGGCTTCTAAATAGTGGAGGCATAACCAAAGACCAAGGTATAATAGCTATCTCATTGGTTGTCTTTCAAATAAATATGAGTACTAATTAAGTTTGGAATGATAGATTAATATAGCAAGAAATACAATTTGAGTATGTTACATATACAATCTTTAAAGGAAGCATGAAGGGAGATCCTCAATGCAGGGGAAGTATAAGTCATCCTTAGCAAGTTTTTAGCTCTTGTGGTGAAATACAAGCATTGTGAATGGTAAGCCCTCAACAAGATAAATATAGTTCAATTTCAGTATAACCCCACACCATTATCTTTGTCATGAAAAATGCCATCTTGAAAATATTGCAAGAATGAACAACCAAGCACTAGAAGGTATGTGAGAAAGTTTAATGGTTTTTGTTATGCTTACAATGGTTATAGACATATGGATTTTGAGTGCAAAATAATACAAGTGAAATGTTTTAGGTGCCAAAAATTAGGGCACATTGTAAGGGTTTTGTGATGCAAGATAGTTGAAGAAAGAGATTCAAAGACCCAAGCCACAAGTTCAAAAGTTCAAGAAGAAAGAAGAGGCCAGTCAAAGTTCTTAAGAGGCTTCCAAGAGTGTGACTGATCAAAAGGAGGATTCTACTGTGAAAATGTAGAATTAGAAAATAAGGAATCAGTCAAGGAGCAAGAAGAAGGTTTGAGACCTTCTTAGGTCTCTCATTTAGCCCCTCCATGGTGACATATGCCTCTACTAGGATTATTAGAGGTGTATTGGTTCTAATGAATATTTTGAGTGAGAGGGAGATGTCTTGGCTTAGTGTGTGTCTTCTTCATGGTGTTGAGGTATGTCTTCAAGTCATTTAGCATGATCTCATTTTTGGTCATGTTGTGTATATCATGAATCGAGTCTTGTTGTTCCTCAAAGCATATAAGCTAGTGTTGCATAGTTGTCTGAGATATCTTGATGTTTGAATCTACTTTGTCAATAATAAATTATATTCTTAAGATGTCTCAACATGTGTGGGACCATCAAGAAGTCCCATAAGTGATCTATAATGTCATATTATCCATGTGACGTGGTTTCTTGATGTCAAATCTATATTGGTGTCAAGTTAATTGGTCTATGTTCTTCTTGGTCATGACATAATGTCAAATTGAGATGACTCAGTGTAAGGAGGATTCATATTGATGTCATTGAGAGGTTATTTGAGTCATGAAAGTCATTCATAAGGTATACTATTGAGATGAGTTAGTTTCTAACAAATTGTCATGTGTCTAAGGTCTGTGGTGTGTCAAAGAGTCCTCTTTGAATCAAACAATGTGTCATGAATTGTCATAAATTTCAATAACATGAATCATGTGTTTCCAATTTTCTATGATGTGAATGAAGCATTGATTTGGTCTTAAAGAAAGTAAATCATGGTGGGTAAGGTTTCTCCAAGTCTTCATTATCATTCAATGTTGTGTCTTAGTCATCTTGTGATGTCTCGTGTCTAAATTATCATACATGATGTGCTCACCATGACTTCAGAGGTTCCAATGCTCTTTTAAGGTAGGTTTGAAGTTGACATGTGTCATCAAGAATGATGATTTGATCAAACTTCATGAGGAATAAGGATCTATGTAGAGTTCTTTAAAGGTAATAAGGCAAATTCATGATGGTTCTTGGTATGCATTTGACACTCTTACTTCAAAATCATTTCAACAAGTGCTCAATAATTTAAGGAGAGTTATATCAAAGTTGGGAATCTAGTATTTGAGATTTTAAGGGATAAATTTGAATATTTTTGGAGCTCTCTGTCCAAACTGTGCCTCTACAGTGCTCTTTTAAGTGATATGAATAGATTGTGATGTTTGAATGAAAAAATGGTGGAGTTAAGTGCTAAAATTTTGTAGAAGTCATCTAGACAAAGTTTCCAAAATATTTCAATAGGTTTAAGGTTCTAAGAATGTTTAAGTTGTTGGGAATTTATGAAATTTTATGTTTTGACAGTATTGGTGCTTAAAAGACCTAATTTGGAGTATGTGCTTTTGCAAACCGAGGATAATCCCTTTATGTGAGTCTTCAAGGCTTTTGGCAGTGACTATGTGCTCAAAAGGGTACTCAAATCAAGTTTAAGGTTTTCAAAAAAAGTATGTGCATTAAGAAGTTGGTGTGATTTTATTTGTTAAATGGGATTGTAGACTGTGTAGGAGATTTTGATGGTATTGTGAAGTTATCCATGAACTCTCTATGTTCTCTCGAGCATGAATAATAATATGGAACCAATTTATGAGTTCTTGAAGAAGCTCATGGCCTATGAATGAAATGGTTTACCTATATGCACTCAAGAGGCATCATGTTCTTGTTATATCTATCTCTAGGCATAACTATACGGTGAAAATACAATTTGATGAGTTATTTACTCTATCCTTGATGAATAAAAGTATCAAAGGTAGGTATATCCATATGAAAAGGTGTCAGGTTATCAAAAGGAGTAAGGATTGTATAGGGTATATTGTGACTATGCATCACAATGTCATGACTCGGAGGTAAAATTTTTGAACTCCTACATGTATGAATAGTGGTACACATCATTTTATATGGGTCTAAGTCTCATGGAGCATGTTTATATTATGTATCCCAGGAGTGATAGAAGGAGGTATGATTCTCATTCATGTCTTGAGATAAGATTGGTTTCCAACAGGTATAGGTATGATTAGTGTATGCAAGAGGTAGAGTATGCTTCTTCATAAGGACTTAGTGTATGTTCAAAGTTTACAAACATTGTTAATGGTGATATGGAATAAGATACATGGATCTTGAATTGAAAGAGATATTCCCAAGTGCATCTCCATAATCACTTCTTGACAAATGATAACCAATGATTGAAAAGATCATACCACAGTGATCTCAGAGAATAATTTAAGCATCTATAGGTGTAAGGCAATGTATGATAAGTTGTGAGGTATGTTGTGTTTTCCTTGTTCATTCAAGATATTATGGTAGTTCTCTTTCACTACCATAAATGTTTATTTAGGTTGAGAAAGATGATAAGTTAGTGAAGAAGACAATATCAGATGGATTGAGAGTCTTCATACTTGATTTGAAAGATGAGTCGCTACGGTGACAAGGAACAAATCCCCAAAGAGAGAAATATTGTATTAAAGGTGTGTATGGTCCTAATGATTCAAGGGGGAGCCACTCTTGGGATTTTATCATATGTTTTCTTAAAACTATGAAAGAATGTCATGGATGTAATAAATGGTTGGGTTTTATGTTGATCAAAACTTGTGAGTATAAAGGTACAATGAGCTTAGGGTTTGGTATAAGATTCTACAAGTACGAGATGTTTATCAAGTATATCTAATGATGTGTTAAGAAGTTCTCAGTCATCTAGGTTCTCTAGGAAGTATGTATCACCTCGAAGAAGATAAACATGGCTAGTTGGATAGTGTTATGACTAAATTTGGTTATCTTGCCTCAAATTATATCCTACAAGTCCGTAAGTGATGATCAAGTAAGATGAATCATTCTTGAAGGATTCATGGTGCTTTAAATAATTTCAAAGGTTGAATAAGTCCGTTGGATAATTGAAAATCACTTGACTAGGTTTGATAGCCTTGTTTGGGTCAAAAGGATGGATCAAAGACCTCAATTGGTCTAATGTGGTGCTACTGAAGTGGAAGGAATTTTTGCAAGACAAGGGGATCATATTCTTCTCTTCTAAAGGGTTATCTAGATGGCTACAATGTGTGTAAGGCATGATATGACTCCATAATCAATGGTCAAGAAAGTTAGGAACCAAAATTTCATATTCTCACTTAAATATGGTTGAAATCACTAAGGAAATGGTTTAGGGGTGTGCAAGATGATGAGTGTTTTTTATGACAAATAGGTCGGGAGAGAAGCAAGTATTTATGTCTTTCTAATAGTATTAAAATGTCTAAGTCCAAAGGGAGATCTGATATATTGTGATAAGGTGTACATGGTGTCTTAGAGCTTGTCAAAATTGATTCCAAATGTACTGAAGGGTCAGTTCAGGGATCTTTGTTCTCAAGGTTAGATGAAGACAAGATATGCATGTCTCTAGGAATTATTGCATCTTGTCGAGATGAGATTGCTCAAGAATGAAGGAATGGTAGTATTTTATGCTTATATATAGCATTGTTTACATGATCTTAGTATGAATGGATTAGGTTACATGTTGCTACAAAGTGTTTCCATAAAGGGAAAAACTGGGTAGAGGTGAAAAGTTTCTTGTTTTGCATGCTTAGAAGATGGAGAAATGGTGTCTTTTCTCCCAATAAGGTATGATTATGCTTATTTCATGTTGATTGATGATGTTTAGATGTTGTATATGCTCAGCTCGGGGGAGCATGATGATTGCATGCTTGAAATAAAAGAAAAAAATCAATTTTAGAGGTAAAATGTCAAGGTTTTGAGCTTTATTAAGATCTTTGGTTGATGTTTCTAACCAAAATGATGCAGAAGGTGAATAATATACTGCTACAGGTATGCCTTTGTCATTAATGTAAAAAGGGGGAGAAGTTTTAGGTAGTTTTCCATCAATGACAAAGGGGAGATTATTGGCATGTAGTCCTATTAGGTGTTGTAATTGATGAAAAACCACATAAATAACAAAGTGGATGATGTGTTAGGGTCATATGATGATGTACATGATGCTAACACATTGGTTCAGATGTGTTTATGCTTGTATAATGAGATTTAGTGAGGATTGCTTGCTCTTGCAAGCCTATTCAGGTGCCTAGGTGATGTTACATGATGATATGAGATTATTGGATGCTTGAGAATCATGTTGGAATGATGGATAATAGGTTTTGATGGTTCTTAGGCACTTATATTAGTGACATAATGCAGATACAAGTGTTTAGCTATGTTACATGTGTTTATTTAAAGTAGGTATGGTAGCTAGGAGGTGTGAGATTATAGCTTTTGAGCTACATGAGCTCATGGATGCATGTTTTAGGTTTATCATGGTGTATCAGGTATGTTTGGGTCATTTCTAGTGATTTTATGATGAGTATTGCATTCTTTCAGTTGACCCTAGCTTCTACAGTGAGAAACAAACATGTAAACAAAGGTAAGTCTTAATGGATGGAGAGTTTGAGGCATGGTATTGACATTATGATGATTGGAGATGTTAGTGTGATGTGTCATGGTGATTTGAGAATTCAAGTTGCTAGGATGAGAATTTTTCAAGTTATGACAATTTATGTGAGACAAGGTCAAGAACAAGTGAAAATCTAGCTCAAATTTGATCTTTTGATGCTCACCCTAAATTGTGTGCTTTGCATGGGACCTTGTGGATTTCAGGGATGTTTATATGGTGAGTCTAGAAGGTTTAAAAAAATAATTAGGTCATTTCATCATCAAGTTTTTATGAACAAATGTTAAGAAGATAAAGTGGTTTAAAACCCTAATTAAACCCTAGCTAGGAAAAATTTGTAGAAGAAGAGGTATTGTAACTCGGTTTTGATTAATTCAACAAAGGTGATGATTGGATTATTTATAGGAATATCTTATATTTCTAGAAATGTATGGTTTAGGTCATGGTGATGAGTAGACCCCACTCAAATAGGTTAGTTTTTGAAGAAGAGTGTTTTAGGACAAGATTGTCCAAAGGAGTAACATGTAAAATTGATGGTATGGAATATATGTGAGTTGATCTTGATGTCCATATAGGTTTTAGGACATGTTCATGTAGGTAAATGGTAAAATTAGGTCCATTCAGGTTGACTGGTCAAAGGGTAATTTTGAGGCCTTAAAAATCAAGGTTCGAAAGTGAAATGGGTATTATTGAGCTACGGCAAATTTTGAGGTGATTCAAAATGTGTTGGAAATATTATTCAGATATGTTTCCAGTGATACAATGGTTTCCATTATAATGAGGTGATTTAATATTTTTTAGGTTATTCTTTAGATATATAAGTTTTTTCTAATGCAAGACAATATGTGTTTTTCTAAAATTTTGGAGTTGTTTGAAGCATGAGATGTATTGAGTGATACTTGATATTGTATGTAATGTGAAGAGGGATGAATTTGGCATCCAATGAATCCATTTGGAGGTATTGAATGTTTGTATAAATTTTTTATGAGCTGATATTTGGAAACAAATTTTTGGGCAGGATGATTTGGTGAAGACAAAAGTTGTTGTGGATTTGAGAAAAGTAAATTTGGTGTTGTTTCTTTGAGAGTGAGTTGAAGAAGGAGGGCTGATTTGAAGACTTATGCTTGGATGATATCTTCTTTTTCATAGTTATGGTATTTGTAGGTTTCTCAAGAATTTACATATCTGATTTTTAGTTGAAGATATTTTCAAAGTTTTAAATATTCATATGTATTCATGAGACATGTTTGATTGTCTTGAGATCTCTTGATTGTATCTTGTTGATCATTGTTGAAGATATTACTCATTGTAATTTGATTTGAATATCTAAAGAAGTGTGTTGATCTGATTTGAGCTTTAATATATATGTCTTTGAGTTTATATTTTTTATTGAGATTAATTCATTGTAAATATTATATGTTGTGGTGTATGCTTCATGAGTTTATCTTGTGCATTGAGTTTACTTCATTGTAAAGATTATATGTCTTTGAGTTTATATTGTGCATTGAGTTAAATTCATTTTAAAGATTATATGATTTGGTGTATGCTTCAACCATATTATGATGAATGTATCTAATATATGTTGCTGCAACAAACTGACGGAGATGTCAATTTCAGCTCACACACACCTTAAAACCCTTATTCAAACCCTAGGTCTTCAAAATTGCACACACTAGCACTGATATTCACTTCTAAATACATCAAACCCTTGCACACACACTTTTTTCATCCTTCAACCTATCAAAAATTTATCAGCTCTCAAAACATGTCTTCAAACCCGTAAATATATCACATATAGGTCACACTTATGCACAAACAACTAGTTCCAAATTGCACCCAAAACTTCAATTTTATAAGCTCTTCTTGATTCCAATTCAAAATAGTTCGGTTTAAATAATTTATCTTGACCATACCAACTTAATAAAATCCCATAAAAATCACTAAAACATTCACAATTGACCCATCTAGGCCGGCCATTCCTGAAACCATCCAACTTGCACCAAAAATCCTCAAAACCCCATCACTAGGATGAAAAAATACTCTAACACCAAACCTTTTTTATTAAATCTCTAAAAATCACCACACATGTGTAATATGACATTTAAAAATCATATATAGTTTCAATTTTACTTTATCCAATCAAATTATTTCATTTAATGGGCCCATTGGCTCATTTCCTTCATAAAACAATTGTTTCCAACAACCTAATATCACCTTTGGCCTCAAGAACTATCAAGAAAAACTCAGATATATCATGTGACCACTAAATGGAAATCCAAGAAAATTTAGAAAACTTCTAAGGAAGTTAGACATCATGAAAAATCCATGTAATCAAACCACAACTACTTTTGTCTTCACCAAAAAAGCAACCCAAAAAGTAGTTTTGAAAACTCAACTATTTTGCATTATTTATGATAAATTTAAGACTTATAAATGAATTAAATGGATAAAAAATTCACCCCTATTTACTTTCCATGTGGTAGAAATCATAAACTAATCCATTTGATGCTTTCAATAAACTCAATCTTTCAAAGAAAGCAGTTCATGTCCTAAAAGCAAGAAACCTTATTACTCACAAATTAAATTGGAAATCACATGTAATAAACTAATCATGATACCAAAAATATACCATTGGAAATATTTCCTAATCCTCTTTCCATAACAAATTGGAACTCTTAACTCCAAGTGGAAGTCCTTCAACCAAGCCAATATCTGCAAACTACCTAAAACTATCCCAAAACTACCCTTTGACCTGTCAACACAAATGAAACATACTTGATCATTTAATTTAAATTATCATGACCTAAAACATAATGGAAATCAATAAAAACTAACATAATTCACATAATGATAATTTAGTTTTTAAATCCTTTGACAACCTTGTCCCAAACTAAACTTCTTTAGAAACATGTCTATTTGAGTGGGGTCCACTCATCACCACAACCACTACCATACCTTTATGGAAACCTATAGGATGAATCTACATGATTAAATCTTCATCCATGTACTAGAAAGCAATTATAGCCACTTAGGATCATTTTCTCTCCTACCACTTTTGAGTTAGGGTTTCAAACACATAGAGTTGTTTACCTTCTTAACATTCGTTCATAAAAACTTGACGATGAAATGACCTCATTAATTTTTGAAACATTATATGAATTAATTTATAAATATCTGTGAAAGTCACAAATTCCCATGAAAAGCACACAATTCAGGGTGAGCATCAGAAGACCCAATTCGAAGTTGGAAATGACCTTCTTCTTGACCCTATTTCACCAAAACTAACATAAATTACAAAATACATATCATGAAAATCTGATTTTTTTCCTATAGCATCATGAAAAACCCTAATAACATCTCTAATCATCACCATGTCACAAATATTTCTCAATCTTTCTAGCCATTGAGACTTGCATAACTAGCTCTTAAGGTTTTGCACTATAAGGGCTAGGGTCAGCTGAAATGACAACATAACTCATCATAGAAAATATACAAAAGGCCTAACATACATAGTACATCATGAATCAAATTCCTACATGCATCCATGAGCTCACATGGCTCCACAACTCATCCTCATACCTTCTAACAACCATACCTGTCCAAATGAGCACCTAAAAACTTGGTCATCCACCTGTATTTACACCCTAAAACTCATGTGAGTTCCCAAGAAATCTCTAATAATTCTCTCCATGCTTCCAAAATTCTTCTCAAGTCACCAAGAATATCCAACCTCCATGCACCAACACCTAGGCTAGTTAGGTCACTTGAATAGGCTTGCAAGAACAAGCAATTCTCATTGAATCAACATATGCAACCAAGAACATACTTGAATCTCCATGTCATCATCACTCTGAGAATCATATGACTCCACTCCATCATCCAATTTTTCATTAATGGGGTTTTTCATCAATGACAACACCTAAACCACAACATGCCAACACTAATAATGATGTTTATTATTTGAATTAATGTTTCGAAAGTTCTATTATTTTAATTAGCTAACTCATTTTATTATATTTTTTATGTACCTTGGGATATGATATTATAATGCATATGGGTTGATGGAGATTCCAACATGTGGCACACATCCCCCTTAGTTAGTTATATGTTTATAATATATGGGGTCACATAGGAATTAGTTATATTGGGTAATGAGTCGGCCTACATTGGGATTAGGTGTTACCCGTCCATTAATAGTAATGTATGCATATATGGGATATCACTATCATTATGAGATATTTCATGTCATTTATGTATTGATTCTTCTACTTGGTAAAGGTATAATGGAGGTGTCCCCCTCGAAGTAGATTCCCATATTGGGAGATTTTGGAGTTACTCCTTCCTTAAGGAGCATTATATGTTGTTGCCCTTCCTTAAGGGTATTATTATGCATGTATTAAATAGTGGGGTAAATTTTCCATAAATATATCTTGTGATGTGTTATCTTCTACATATTATTCAACTTGTTCATTTATTATATGCAAAGATCTTATCAAGTGGTATCAAAGCATTGATCTGGGCAATTTGTGGGATGAAACCCTAATTTTAGTGATTCGCTTATATGTTGAGATTGAATGTGATTTTTTAGATATTTTTATGTGAAGTGGAGAAATAGTTAAAAAAACCTTCCCCTTGAATTTAAAAAAATTTAAAGCTATTTTGTGAAAGATATGTCAGTTTTATGGTTAAAACCCTAATTGTCATGTTTCGTCTATATCTTCCTAATTGTGGAGAATTATTTATTTATTTATTTTGGGTTGAGGTAAATTTATGTCAATTATTATATAAATTTTTCATAAAATTTGGATTTGTTTTGTGATAGTTATTGCGGGTTTATGGTTTTCAAAAAAAGTCTCCATATATTGAATTATTAAGAATTTTTTTTTTTTTTGTACATTTTCAAAAAGGTCTCCAAAACATAATAGTGGTCCATGTTTTGTATTTTTTGGCCTTTTTCTGACCTCTAGTTGAAAGGGGTAGGAAATTTTTTGATCAAAAGTGTCAATTCTTAAAACTCTAGTTTTTATGGATCATGGTGTTGTAAACTTTTTGGGAGTCAGGGCATTGATGTTAGAGAATGATGGAAAAAAATTAAGAATATGTGTTTTCCATCATAAGATATTTTGAGGTTCAAATTTTGTATTAGTGGCCCTACATGGATTTAGTTTTCTAAGATAGAAAAGGAAATGTCTAATTGGTCTTAGGAGGAAGTGGAACATGTTTTCATGGGCATATGAGACAAAAAAATAAGAAAATGAGGAGGAAGAAGAATAAAATAATAATAATGATGAAAAGGAAAAATCAAAAAGAAGAAGAAGAAGAATAACCATCAGCAAAAGAAGAAGAAGAATAATAAGAAGCATAAGTAGTAAAATAAGAAGAATAATAATAAAATGTTGATGTTGAAGAGGCTACACATGATTTAGAAGGAGAGATAGTGGATCAAGATACTGAGTTCAAATAATGCATCTCCAAGTAAGGAAGCTTCAATATTTCAGTTTGAAGGGTGCATTCAAAAGAAAAAGGTTACTGTTTCAATAAAACCTAGCAATAAATATAACTCCATCAATATGGATGTATCTCAACATCTACATGGTCAAGAAAAGGATATCAACGAAGCTCGAGATCAAGGTAAGAAAATTCAAGTCTTTGAAGATTTAAAGCTCTCTATGGATAAATATGTTTTTCATTCATATTTTAATGCTTTAGATATGTATGATATGGATATTGTTCTTGGATATCCTTGGTTATATACCTTGGGAATAATTAATATTAATGTGTAAAATAAATTCATGAAGATATGGTACAAGAGAAAGAAGGTTACCTTGTAGGATATCAAACTTGAAGGAACAAATTAATGTCAAGATGGAGCATGAGTATGAATTTGAAGATGGCGAAGAAGGGAATAAGGATGATTCAAAAGGATAACATGATGAAAAATAAGAAAATAATTCATCTACTAAAAGACTAAGGAAATAGCAAACAAGAAGGTGGAAGAGGAAAAGAAAGTTGAGGAAAAGATTGATAAGGTTGAGGATACTAAGGTTGTACCATATAGACACCCACACCATCATGAAAGGAAACAATCATGGAGACATGGTAGGACACATGAGGTGATCCAGGACAACGACCCACCTCGTCTCCCTCGAGAGTGGTGACCTTCCACATTTTTCTAGGTTTTTTTTGAATTTCTAAAAAAATAGTATATAAGCATATGTAACCTATAAGGGAAGGGAAACATCTCCTCGGGAGGTAGATAATGTAATCACATACACATCTTTGAGAATTTATACATCTCTTCTTAGAGATGTATTTTTGTTTTGATCGACACAATTATTATTCTATCCTTTTAATTCTGAAACCCCCTTGAGTTTTGGATCATGAAGGCATCAATTTATATGGATATACATGGGATTGGATGAGCAACCACCATGGCTATACATGACCTCAATAGAGAAACAATTATATGAGATGTAATCACATGAATAATCATTATGGATATGCATGGATGTTGAGGAGGAAAAATATTGACATGGATGGAATCAAAGTGATTTAAAGAAATTTAAATCTTTATCAATGGAATGCTTAGGTCTTTACACATAGTATGGATGCTTTAAACTATACTTCTTACCAGCCCCATTGAGGCTCCTGGGGGCATCTACTTTCCTACACACTACAAGTGTTATTGTTTCATTTTATACTACTTCATATTCTTACTAGCACACTACTATAGCGTATCATACACAATTTAAAATTATTTTTATATTTCTAACATGCTAACGGGTGTTTCATGTGCAACATTTTCTTTACAGGAACTATTTTCTACTATGGTTGTCTAACACTTTGCTTGTTATTGTTTTCCATTGTTTGTGGGCTTTTCCCTATGTATTGCTTATTCATTTCTTGTATGATTTTGGCCACTTTGGCCCTGATTGTCTTGCAACATTGTGAGTGATGTCCCATGTTTGAAACCCACTTTTCATAGTTTACATTGTCTTCTTTCTTTCTAGATTACACATTGTCTTCTATATGCGTATTTGTCTTGTTTGCACTAACACATGTTTCTAACCACTTTGTTTGCATGTGCCTTGGTTTCTACCAAGCACATTCCCCCATGTAGGGTTACAGTTTCATATCAGCAACCAATCCTCTCCTTTGGGCCACATCCTCCTAGTAATGTCACATGCAACCCAAATGAGGGGGCATACATTAGGTGAATCAGTCACCCATTCAACAATACACACACCACAATTCGACCTACACAGTATAAGAACAACATAGAGTTACTGAGACACAAAGAAGACTATATTTTAAATTGGGTCCTTAGTAAAACATAGACACCAGAACCTAGATATAGACATGAGTGCCTGGGCTCCCTTGACCCTTCTTGGGTGCCTATGACCCAAGGCGATTCTGATCATTTTCTTAGATCAATGCAATTTTTAGCATTTCATATGGTAGTTTTCTTAGTACAGCATAGTCCTCCAAAGTAATCAGAATGCATTCTATTTCCATTTTCTTCTTTTTCTACTTGGATCAAATTTGATCGAACTGGAAAAAGTAGGATCACACCATCTGTAGTGGTGTATAAATTTTAGAAAGCAATTAGGGATGGAGAATAACACTAGACCTTTCTCCCCAACACTTCTTCTTTTGTGGTGTGAGATCGCCCAAAAACTCATACTTGGCATGAGATCACACATAAAACTTGTTCTTGATGTGATATCTCCCAAAAAAAATCACTCTTCTATAGTGTTTGAGGACATTTTCTATCCTTTTTACTCGTCATGGATTAGGTGCACATGTTCATTTTTACTTCTTTTTCACATTTTTACATACTTGGATTAAATTTTCACATATACACGACTTTGACTACTTTTTGCTCTTCTTTTTTTGCAGGTTTTCCTTATGAGAAGTAATATTCACATCATTGAGCATGTCAAGTGAAAATAACAATAGGTACAATGTGACATAACACATACGCTTTCACCACTAGGGTCACTTCCTCTTCTTTGGATTCCACACTTCATTTTCTATCACTCCACGCTTTCACTTGTTTCTTAGGCATGCTTTCCTCATTGATATACATGGTTATCAGGTATACATCTCTTATTTACTTTATGTTATCAAGTATTCACTCAACAATATAAATTGGGGACAAATGTAGACACTAAATCATGTACTTGGGTATATTTCTAGGTCCTAATCACATACCACTATTCATATGATTCATAAGCAAGAAAACTAGTAATTGACATCTATGTATTTAGCCTCTTTATTTTCTTTCTTACTTTCTTTATGGTCTTACACACCTCACTACCCAATCTGACTTTCATTGCTTTATATTTCTTGGCTCTGGACACTAGTTCCTAGCCAGGATGCCAACACCTAGGTGCCCTTGTCCCCTCTAGGTTCCCCGACCTCTTTGTATCTTGCTTCGCCCCTTTTAGGCCTCTTTTTTATCTTTTGGGCATCTTATTTTCTTATGGGTTGGCCTTTTAGTTGTCAATTACAAAATTCAAATAAGGGAATCATATAAATACAAAGCTATGTGACCATAATAAAGGACCAAGCTCTAAGCATCTATTACTATTACCTAAGGTTGCATCCAAAGGCATTTCAAGAGCATCAAAGCATCCATATAGCTTCATTTCAAGGGACAAGGGACTGCATTTTTTTCATACACTTCATAGGAGGGGAAGTTCATTTTTCCATCCACACATCTATTTACATTGCTACATTTATCTATTACTCATTATTCGGTGCATCTTGCACAAGAGATTCCTAGGGCACGATTATACACACACAAAACTACATGGAGTTTAAGATGTATTGAAACACTCGGTCATAAACACACTATGTTGGGTAACCACCAAGGTCATTGACTCCCCATTTGCATTTTTTTATTTTTAGGATTTGATGTGTTTTGGGGTTTTGTAGAAGACCATTTGTTTTGTGAGTCACGGAAAATTCTACAACATAGTGTGACATACGAAAAACCAACAACGAAGGTAAGTGAACACCTTGCAACACAAAAAAATTAGATTCCAACCATTTTTACAATACATCACGGTGCCTGAAACATATTCTAACACTTAAACGCTTGTGACCCAATCTAGGCATATCCGATAGTCTTGTAACTTTTTGAGTGTGCTTGCGACAAATTCTTCCTCCTCTGTTTGACAATTTTCTATCCCATCAAACTTTGGGATTTATTGCTAAATTAGCTAAGTATTCTCCTCTCTTTTTGTCACCTAGGGTTTTATTTTTATCTAGCTTAATACTTAGGTCATGATCGTATTTTATTGCTTATTTATCGTATATTAATTTGTAATTAGGATTTCACAAATTCCAATATTTTTTTAATCAAATGCTTGTTTTTATATTTTACTTTTACTTTTAGGGATTTGGAAGGTTGGTCAATTTGGGAAGCCTTTTACTACCATGATATAAGAAAATATCCATCCTTTGAGGGAGTGGTCTATATTTATAAGTTTACTTTTGGATTTTTCACTTTTGACTTTTTGGATGGAAAGAAAAGATATGCATGATAGTTTTCCTTTGAGGGATCAGTCTATATTATTGAAAATATTTTCTTTTTATGAATATTTATCCTTCAAGGAGTAGTTTATTTTATGATAAGATATATTTTTGATATGAGCATCTAAATTTTTTACTTTAGGATAGAGTTGGGGATAACCAAGTAAACCACTTAGGGAGGGGATGATAAGATGTACAAGTGACACTTGTGGACCCTTAACATGGTTCCAGTAGGTAGATAAGAGGGTGACAGATGTAATGATTGTGGGGTTCCCACCTAGAAGGAGGAACTTTTCCATAAGGAATATCTGTGAGCAAATACCGTGGTGCCTATATTTAAGGTCATAGATAGGAAATTGACGATTTAGACCACATAATTCTAAATCATTACAATGAGAGATGAGGAGGCTTGTGATGGAAGCAAGATATTAGGGTGTGACTAAGATCACGTTGGTAGGTATGTTAATAGTAGAAAGGTCACAAGTGCAAGGTGTTGAGAGGTTTCGTTTCTGGTTTACCATCAGAGACGCTAAATGATAGGATCTAGACCCATATTTATGTGTGATAATGTATGGTCCAATCCAGTTGGGATAAAACTTTCCACGTTGGATCCTTTCTAGAGTAGTGACGTCTAATTTTATTTTAATACTAGGTCACCAATATTAATATCGTGTTCTTTTAGGTGTTTTTCACAAAGCATGTTTGATGCGCTCTTGATAAACATGATGATTTTGAAGAGTGATTAAGTGACACTCGTCTAACAATTCAAGTTGTGTTAGATGCTCTTGATGATAGTCCTCATTAGAGATGAATTCGTGAAGAGAAATATGCAAGGATGGGATTTGGAATTTAAGAGGAAGAATGGCCTCAGATCCATAGATGAGAGAGAAAGGAGTAGCACCCGTAGAGGTGTAGATGCTAGTCTGATAGGCCCAAAGAGAAAAGGGGATGTGAAGGTGCTTAATTTCAACATGCCTTATCAAAAGTTTTAGTAAGGATATTGTGAAGAGTCTTGTTAGTGGCTTCATCTTTGTAGACACTAAATTACGACTTTAGGTATAGTTCTAGGTCATGGTCACATACTACTATTCATATGATTCCTAAGCAAGAAAAGTACTAATTGGTCATTGTATTTGGCCTCTTTGCTTGTTTTCTGGTTTCCTTCTTGGTCTTACATACCTTCTTTCCCAGTATGACTTTCGATACTTCAATTTTTCTAAGTATGTACAATACAAGACTCTAGCACTTTGGACTGAGATACGCCTAGGTGCCTCGTCCCTCTCAGTTTCCCTAACCTCTTTGTATTTTGCTTATATATTATGGATATTTTCTACATGGGCATCTTATTTTCTTTGTGGTCATCCTTTTAGTGGTTAATTATGAAATTCAACTAAGGGAATCATATAAATACAAAGCTATGTGATCATAATAAAGGAACAAGCTCTAAGCATCTACTATTATCACCTAAGGTTGCATCCAAAGGCATCTCAAGAGCATCAAAGCATCCATCTAACATCCATTCAAGGGACAAGGGACTACGTTTTTACATACACTTCATAGGAGGGGAAGTTCATTTTTCCATGTACACATATACTTACATTTTCTACATCTAGCTATTACTCGCTATCAAATGCATCTTGTACAAGAACTCAATAGGGCATGATTCTACACACACACACACAAATACATAGAGTATGGAATGTAGTGTAAAGTGCTCTAGATCATAAGTTCACTTAGTTGGGTAACTACTTAGGGTCAATATGAATCCCTATTTGCATCTTTTTCTTTTAAGATTTTATGTGTTGAGGTTTTTGCATGTGTTCTTTTCTCTTTGCAAGTTTCCATGAACTCAATGATCAATCAGCGACATAAAGTTGACTAAAGGAGACATCCAACAAACATCTTGTGACCCTCCAAAATCAAGTTTTGAGGTCCTACAAATCACAGTGCCCATGAGGAGGTGCTGCATGTACCATCCAGACGCTCCTGAATCACCAGAATTTCCTATACTCACACAATTTTAAGGGCTCTCATTGTGACAATCTGCCCTCTTGTTCAGCATTTTTCCAGCTCAACAAAACTTCAGGATTATTACGAAATCAACTAAGTATTTTATCCCCTCTCTTGTAACTAGGGTTTCAAATTTTAATTTCTTATTACTTAGGTCAGATCTATAGTTTATTGCATATCTATTGTGTTGTGACATAATTAAGATTTATAATTTATATTTCTATATTTTCTTAATCATTTAGTGAACCCATCTCATTCAGAAACTCTTGGATCTTCATTTTTCTTCTCTCATGGCTCATAAGGCATCTAAAGTCTCTTTGCTTCAATTGCTTCAAATACACCCATCTTGTAAAATATGATCTCCCTATCAACATGTTGCCTTCACAAGTCGTGTCATCTTAGATCATCTCTCACTATGACTCTATTAGTTCTAATGCCAATACATCAATTTTCAAGTCTATTAAATCTTTACATTCTTTATTTCAAGATAAATCTCAAGCTATGGAATCCATGATTACATCTCTTAGATCTAAAATCCAACATCTTAAGGACAATTATTAGGATCATGCTAGTTCTTCTTCTAATCCTCATTTTATGTCTTCTACATGTGCTCATATTAGTAAACCTCAAATATTGCCACTCCCCATGCCTCTCATGTTTGATTTCAATGCTAAGAAACATGATATTCTTCTCAATCTCCTCACTAATCAATTGATCAGTTTTCAATCTACTCATTGCTATCCTCCTTATCAGCTTGGTCAAATATCAAGATCTCCTAATTTACACTTACCATCAAATCAATGCATATAATGACAATGACTACTATGTTTTACAATGAAAAATCAAGCATATAGATCATCAATGTTTCATCTCATTCATTGTACAACATTACGTTCTACATGTTCATCTCCAACTACTACATCTCATTGGGTTCTTAAATATAATTCATCTATGTCTAATTAGCATCATGTTATCACTTCTCATGTTCCTCCTTTGATCACTCAAGTGTCACATATGTAATCCACTACAACTAAGCAACCACCTCCTGAATTAGTCTTACTTTGCCTCCTCTCAAGTCATTTGCAGGCACTACCTGATCAACCTAAGCAACCTCCTCTAAAATCAGCTCAATGCGTCCCAAATCCATCACATCTTCTATGGTGTTACCCAATAATCCACCACTTTAGTAGCCAATCATTTTTGTCAAAGAAACTATTCCTTATTTTGATCCTCAAGACCCATTTCAAACTCCACTTGCCATGTAATAGTCCTCATCATCACTTCTTCTACCTACCATTGTGTTGGTCCTCACTCTCATCTTGACATTTGACACTCTCCCACATCTACACATTGGTACATCTTGCATCACCTCACATATATCCATCATTGACACCTTGAGGGGCATCATGCTTATTCCCCTATCATTATCAAGTGTGTCTCATTACCACTATTACACCACATGCTTCATTGATCTATCTATCTAGCGTATATTTCAAACCATTTCCTGATGACACACTCTTGTTCTATGGTTCATTATTGACTATTGAGGGGGAATTTATAAATGAACCTCATCTCATACACATTCA
Organism: Taxus wallichiana var. yunnanensis; assembly: GCA_018340775.1. Lineage (NCBI taxonomy): Eukaryota > Viridiplantae > Streptophyta > Pinopsida > Cupressales > Taxaceae > Taxus > Taxus wallichiana. The sequence continues at coordinate 324,067,954 of CM031239.1, forward strand.
CACACATCCACTTGGGGGAAATTTTTCTCGCATCACACTCGCATTGCATACCATTCCATCTCACTCATTCACAACATATTGCATATCTTGGTTACACATTATTCTCTAGTTTACTTATACTCACATGTTACACTTTGCTTACTATGTTAGCCGGATATCTAGTATGTCATTATCTTTTCTATATACACATGTGCATTCACTTTTTCTCTAGTTGTGAATGCAACCTTTACACATATTTTTACATGCAACATGCATGTTTGGCACTATACCTCTTACCAATCCCACCATGGATCCTTGGGCTATCTACTTTCATACACACTATATGTGTTATTGTTTTATTTTATACTACTTCCTATTCTTACTAGGACACTACTCTATCGATATATACATACATGACTTGACATACATTTTATCTTCCTAACATGCTAACAGTGCTTGCAAAATTTTCCTTGCAGGAACTATTTTTATCATGGTTATCTGTTACTCTTTTCTTGTTTCATTGTTTTCATTGTTTCAGGCCATGCCCTATGTATTGTGTTCACACTGTATGCTTTTGGCCACTTCGACCTTGATTATCTTACAACATTGTGAGTGATGTCCCATATTTGCCACCCATTTTCATGTTCTACATTGTCTTTGTCTACTTGATATATTACTTATTTTTCTTCTATATGCATATTTATCTTGTTTGCACTAACACTCATTTCTAACCAATTTGTTTACATGTTCCTTGGTTTCTACCAAGCACATTCCCTCACCATCTTGTAGTATTAGTTATAGATCATAATTTTGGTCCTCTCCTTTGGGCCACATCATCCTAGCGACATCACATGCACCCCAAATAAGGGGGACATACATTGGGTGAATCAGTCACCCCAAATTAACATTTCACAGTCATGATTATAGTATAGTGCAATTCAACACAAAATCAACACAGTCTCTGAAATGAAAATAAACTAGGATCTAACATGCGTCATGAAACACTTTTACACCATGCACACATGAGCACCTAAGCACTCCTGACCCTACCTAGGAGCCTATGACCAGGGGGTAATTACAATGTTTTTTTTCGATTAGCACAGTCTTCAGTATTTTACACAGTGGCTTTCACAGATCAGGAACATGCCTCCAACAATTGGCATGCATGTATGTTTCTACTTTCTTTTCTATTTTCACATTGGATCAAAATAGATCGAAATGGATTTAACTTGAGCAAGACAAGGTCACAACATCTGTAGTGGTATATAAATCATCGGGAAGAAGAAAACAAAGGATGGAGAAATAACACTAGACCTTTCTCCCTACACTCTTCTGGCGTGGCGTGAGATCACTCAAAAAAATCGTTCATTAGCATAAGATCGCCCAAAAAACTCACACTTGGCATGAGATCCCCAAAAAATCATTATTGGCATGAGATCACTCAAAAAAATCATTCTTTTATAACATTTTAAGGATCCCTTCTATCACTCTCACTCATCGCAAATCAGGTGTACATGTTCCTTTACACATTTTTACATACTTTTTACACACTTTACACGTTTGGATAAAATCTTTCATATACATATATTTGAATACTATTTTTCTATTCTCTTTTGTAGGTCCGTGCTTATGGGAAGCAAAAATAACATCATCAAGCATCAAGTGACATCAACAACATGTACAATGTGACATATACACATACGCTTTCACCCATAGGGTCACTTCCTCTTAACTAGCTTACCGCTTCATTGTTATCACTCCACACTTTTTTCTTATCTCCTCAGCATGCTTTCACCATCGATCTACATGGTTATCAGGTATGCATCTCTTATCTACTTTATGTTATCAAGCATTTTCTCAACAACATAAAGTGGGGAAAATGTAGATACTAAATCACGCACTTTGGGTATATTTCTAGGTCCTGATCACATACCACTATTCATATGATTCCTAAGGGATAAAAGTACTATTGATCATTGTCTTTGGCCTCTTTACTTATTTTCTAGTTTCCTTCTTGATTTTACACACCTTCTTTCCCGATTTGAATTTCGATACTTTAGTTTTTTTAGTCTGAAACCAATGCTCAACCAGGGATGTCGATGCCCCATCCCCTCTAGGCACTCCGAACCTCTTTGTATCTTGCTCGCATATTTTGGGTCTTTTCTATTTGTTTGGGCATATTATTTTCTTGGTGGTCATCCTTTTAGTGGTTAATTACGAAATTCAACCAAGGGAATCATATAAATACAAAGCTATGTGATCATAATAAAGGACCAAGCTCTAAGCATCTACTACTATCACCTAAGGTTGCATCCAAAGGCATTTCAAGGGCACAAAAAATCCATTTATCATACATTTAAGGGACAAGGGAGTGTATTTTTACATTCACTTCATATGAGGGGAATTTTCTTTTCTATGTACACATCTACTTACATTTTCTACATCTAGCTATTGCTCACTATCAAGTGCATCTTGCACAAGATCCACCTAGGGAATGATTCTACACACATGTGCGTAACTACATGGAGTCTAAAACATAGTACAATGCCCAAATCATAAGTTCACTCAGTTGGGTGACCACCGGGGTTAGTCTAACTCCCCATTTGCATATTTTTCTTTTAGGATTTGATGTGTTTTGGGGTTTTACACGTGCTCTTTCCTTTGCGGTTTTTCAAGAAAACTTGGCGATTAATCATTGACATACATGCAACTAAAGGAAACATCTCGCGACCCTCCAAAAATCAGTTTCGAGGTGCTAAGAAGTCACATGTGCCTAGAGGATGTCTATAGTATCCCAAGTGCTCCCCGCCTAATCTAGGCATTTCCAACACTCACACAATTTTCTAGGCTCGGTTACGACAATTTGCCCTCTTTTTCCAATATTTTTCCAACTCAACACAACTTTGGGATTATTACAAAATCAGCTAAATATTTTATCCCCTCTCTTATAACTAGGGTTTCAAATTGTAATTGCTTCATCGCTTAGGTCAAATCTATAGTTTATTACATATCTATTACGTTGTGATATAATTAAGATTTAGCATTTATTTATTTCAATAGTTTTTAATCGGCCTTGGACATTAGCTTAATGATATTAAGGAGATGAGAAGCTAAGCTTGATATTGAAAGAGTCATAAATCTTCTTAAGATATTTATTTTTGAAGGAATTTTTGTTGTCCATGATGATTTTATGATGGATGTCAAAATGATAGATGATATGTTGATCAACAAAATCGATAATTTTGTTAGCTTTCGTGGATGTGAGTGGAATGGCTTCCACCCATTTGGTGAAGTACTCGGTTGTGGTGATGATATAACAATGATATTGATAAGAGCATGGATTGATGAGAACAATGAGGTCAAGATCCCACTATGTAAAGGGCCAAAGATCTTGAGTCAACCAGTAAGGATTGACTAGGAATGTGGATAATATTAGAATGTTGTTGAACTTGACGCACCTTTTAATGTACTCACAATAGTCATGATTGAGGGTGGGGCAGTAAGAACCCATAAGAAGAATGCATTTGGCAATATCCAAACCACTAAAGTGACCACCACAGATATCGTTGTGGAATTCTTCGATAGTGCGGGTAGATTCATGAGATTTAAGGCAACGTAATAAGATGTAATCAAACCCACGTTTGTAAAGGATACCACCAAGGATGACATAATGATTGTCACGCTTAAGAAAATAACTCCTACCATTTTTGGATAGGTTGGAGGAACTTTGGATATGGATAGGTAGTCGAAGGTTTGAGAGTACCCAAGATCTATTTGATTGGTGTCAATATGATTGATACGAGGAATCTCATGGACATGAGATGGTTGATCGAGACGATGGATGAATATGGAGAGTTTGGATTCTATAGTTTCCCATGGGATGAGAGATGTGAGGGATTCTCAGTAATCTCTGCGAAATGATTAGGTTTGGATGGTGTAGAAATCAAAGGCCTCAAGCAGAAAATAGATGGTGCCTTTATATTTTATGTTGAGATTCACTATAGATATCAATAGTTTATATGCCAAACATGATGTTAGTTTTGAGACCCAATATGAGGGCTTCATATTCATCTATATTGTTAGTGCATTTGAAATTAAGCTTGTAAGCAATGGGGATAAGAGTATCCCAAGGAGGAATGATGATAACACTAGTGCCTCCCCTTTGTGACACTTAGATCCATTAAAGAAGAGTGTCATCTAGAGGGGAGAAAATTCATGATCAATGGTGAAGATAAACTCATCAGGGAATTTCTTGTGAGGAAGATGATTGTCAGAAGAGGGGATTCGACTAGTTGATCAATGATAGCTTGACCCTTGATATATTTTTTGAGAGAGAAACTCTAGGTCAAAATTGGTCATGAGCATGAGCCATCAAGTGATATGATCATTATGATAAGGTTTTGAATGCATGGTTTTAAGAGGATGAAAGTTAGTGACAACATAGGTTTTTTGATTAAGGAGATAGTGAAAAATTTTGGAGGTGGAAAAGAAGAGAGCACAACACAACTTTTTTAGCTTTAGTGTAGCGAGTCTCATACTCGTGAAGGGTGTGATTTGTTGGTACCCAAATTTAATCTCCTTCAAAGGCCAAGCAACATCATGGATTTGACAAGACACTCAGAGGAAAATAGATGATTATGTATGTCGTTTTGTAGTCGGGGAAGCAATCTATTTGACTTTTTAGCACTCATGCTTTGAAGAAGTGGGTAGCACCTTAAAAGGATGTGATCTTATCCTAACTATTTTAGGTTGTGCCTTTCAACCAAGGTAAGAGAACCTATTTTGTAACCTTTGTTATTGAAGAATGCTAGTAAATCCTTCTTTTGCACAAATTTTATAGAGAAGACCTTGGGAAAATATGATCAACACACCAAATCTGACTCTCACGAGTTGTCACTTCTAGATTATGGAGATATTTTCAATACAAGGAAAAGGTTACTAAAGACATTTGGAATCTTGATTGCTTCTGCATATTTTTGATAGTGGGATTTTGCATTTGTTCATACACAAGACAAAATAGGGGTAGTTCAGGGTAGGATTAATTATTTTTGAATGATTTTGGTGGGAGATGAAGCAGGAAAAAGTTGATTATACCGGATCTTTGGAGGGACTTCACAATAATGAACAACTTCACAACAGAAAGCTCCAGAACAGTCAAGACGTTCCTTCAACCAGAAGGTGTGCTTCAATGGAGGCCCAGATCAACACGTTTTCACATAATATTTGAGACTCCAACACAAAGGCTCGAATTGGAAGACTCAATTAAACACTAAAGTTTCTGATTAATCATGCCTAAGGTACACCCAAAGACTTACAGATAATCTTTATCAACAAATGACAGTGAATTGATTTTAAATTTGTTTATCTCATCCAAGATGAAGGCTCTTCTTGAAATGAAATTGTAAATACCATTATACTGTCACAGGGACGAGATCCTGTGTGATTTCACAAAAATTCAGTATAAGATTGCAATAGGAATGAAAGAAACTATTTGCAAACATTCTGAAAATAAAGTAGACACAAAATTGCTAGAGATTAGACACAAATTAATTCCAAAATTTCTTAGATTCATCATCGGGGAAAGCTTCCAGAGCAATCTCGAATGCTTTGTTAATGGCTATACATTTGCAACCAACATGACACTATGATAGAAAATCTAACATAGAAGAAAATAATAGTAATATCAACTTTGGTCTCTCGGGAAGATGGCTTTCTCAAAAAAATTCTCAAGAATTCATACTTCGACCATTTGTAAGAGTACCCCATTGCATTTATAATACACCCTTTACATCTAATTTCCCCAAAAGAGGAATATTCAAGCACCTTTGTTGCACATATTGATCATGATTTTTAGAAAGTGACATTCAACAATCGCAACAAAATTTTCCAGTGTTTTCAAAAAGGTGAATCATTACAAATATTTGCATCATTGTTCTAACTAGATACATATTCTTCACCCTTGGCACCTGTAACACCTTTTCTCCTCATCATTTCACCCTTTTCCCTATGAAATTTTAATCTGCAACTTCTGGATCTGGCATTTTGCATTTTTTCACGAGCCTCGAGCAAAAACTCCACTTCAAAAGTACCTCAGATTTACAAATTGAGCTCCCAAATTGATTCAATTGAACTTTGCAGACCAAAACAACACAAATTTTCCAAAAACTTGATGAAGAATGATGCAAAAAATGCATCTCCAAACATCATGTAGCTTCAATGGTGGTAAAATCAAATGAAATGCACAAATACCATTAATCTTGCATTTCAACTTTTAATGTGAGCCTTGGCATGGAAAAATGTGATTAGAAACAGGCCTAGAGATTTTTTTGACATTTTATAACTTCTGGAAGAAATTAAAATTTTGACATTTTCTCCACCCCTCCACCCTCGTAAAAGCAGGCTTGACACATGTCCCAATGTGGGTCCCAGAGGAACCGCGGCTTGATTCTCGTTATTTTACCTCATTTTTGGAAAAAGAAAATTTTCCAAATTTTCCCCGCAGCTCCGCCCTTCCGCCTTTAGCTTCTGATGTGGGTCCTGGAAACATGTGCTTCATTTTTTTCACTTTATACTTATTTTCCAAAAAGGAAAAAGTTCCACATTTTCCCCACAGGCCCGCACCTCCGTTTTTGACTATTCAATCCTAGCATTATTTTCCTGTCAGGGCCACGCTTCAACTTACAATTTTATCCCTTTTACAAAAGGCCAAAAACCTTAAATAACCCCAAAGCTCCATTTCTCCATCTCCCGCCTACCATGTGTTTCAATGGTGCATTTTGAGATGGTCCCAAAAGTAGAGACCCCAAACAAGTGTGGGATTAACATGTGTCTCACCCAGCAGAGTCAATTAATTTTTTTGAAGGTTTAGCGGAAGGCGTCATGTGTCTAGGGTCCGAGGTAGTCTCCTTTGGTTATTAAAAAGTTTAAGCAAAAAAAACCCGAGTAAGCGGAAGCCTCCAAGTGTCCTCCTAGCACTTCTTCAAAATAAAACTCAGGGGTCAGTCCCCAAACATGTGTGGTCCCTCCACGTGTCCTAGGCCCTTTAGGAAGTTGTTGAAAAGTATAAGTACATAGCTGAGCCGACGGAAGCTTCCACTGTCCCCTGGCACAACTCTAAGGCAAGACTAAAAGGTGATTTTCAAATGAGTGCCATTCCTCCCATTTTCCCACTTTCTTCCCTTCTTCTCGTGCATGTGCCTTCTTTTTCTATTCCCTCGCATGTGCCTTCTTTAGACACCTTAAAAATTGGTCATTCCTAATCTTCCTCTTGTGCGCCCATGTTCATCCTATTGTGCACAAAATGTGTTTGTGTAAAAATGGAAGAAAGGGAGAAACCCGATCTTGCGCCCAAGTTATAGACCTTTCTCACATGGACAGAGGGACGAAAAACAAACTCTAGACCTTTAAGTGATCCTCAACCAAGGAATGGACTGGCCATGGCAACCAAATGGAGGACAAAGTCTTCGAGGAACCAACACGGGAGACATAAAACATGATAGAGGCCGCAAACTAAGGAAATTCAATGACAAATGGGGCGAGACAAATTTGAGCACCAAAATCGGCTCAATTGGGGATGGGCACTCCTTGTGAGTGCCACAAGAACAAATAGTAGACCAAGTTCCAAAAGCATGACCACCTTGGGGAAATGGAGTCAAAGAAAAATCTTACAGAGCAGAACAACCACAACCATCCTCCAAAAACAAACCGAGAAACTAGCAAAACCAGGTCACCAAGGACCAAAACGAACAAAAACACAAAAGTAGATGAGAACAAATAACTATACACTGTACAAATGGAGTATACCTTGATTCTGAGAAATCAATCAAGGAAATGCTTCAAATGCCTACCATTAATAGGCAATTCAAGTAGTTCCCCATCTAAGTCTTTTAGGAAGAAGGTATTTTCACCAATTCGAATATCAATTAATAAGGGCCCATCCACAATGCATCAAATTTACCATGCTTGCCCTTATCTTCATGCCTGCTATCCCATAACAGCACAAGATCTCCAACGTTGAAAGCTCTTGGAGTGACCTTCTTGTCAAATAACTTCTTCAATTTTTCTCTGAACTTTACATGTCTTTGGTGGGATGCCCTCCTTTCTTCATCAAGTTCAACAATCTGATTGATTCAAGCTTCATATGGGCTAACCTCTTGGTCCTCCAATTGTTGAACAAACTGAAATGAAGACAATTGTAAATGTAGGGGCAGCAGAGCTTGTGTTCCATAAACCAACTCAAATGGGATTTTACCAGTAGCCCTTTTAGAAGTTATTCTGTCAGCCCAAACAACAAATTTTAGTTGCTCACCCCACTTCTTCTTGTTCAGCTCCAAGGTTCTTCTAATGATCTTCAACAAGTTTTTATTGCTGGACTCAACTTGTCCATTTCCTTGGGGGTTGTAGTTAGAAGCATATGTCAGATTTATCCCATATTCTTTGCACATTTCCATCAAAGGTTTAGCTCTGAAACACATGGCATTATCAACAACAATTTTGACTAGCACTCCAAATTTGCAGATGATATGATTCAACATGAAGTCCATGACAACTTGGTGTGTTGCTTTCTTAGTGGGGATTGCTTCCACCCACTTAGTGAAATAATCGGTGGCCACAAGAATCCATTTATGACCAGCACTGGAAGGGTCAGAAATTTCCCCAATAAAATTCATTCCCCATTGTTTGAATGGAGCTTCAACTAACACAGATGCAAAGAAAGGGAGCCTAAAGCTTTCATTCTTCTAGAGAAATGCTGTCAACTTTCACATTTCCTAACCAATATAGTCGTGTCCTTGAAGAGAGTTGGCCACCAATAACCAGCCCTCAAGATTTTATGTGCCAGAACTTTGCAAAGAAAATGTCCCACATGCACTCCCTCCATGGAGATCAACAATTATTTTGGGGGCCTCATTTTCAATGCATCTCAAGAGCACTCCTTAGGGTTCTTCCAAGCTAACCCAAAATCAGTAATGACATATTTTGAGAGGCTAACTTAAGATATCTTTTCTGATTTTTACTCGATTTTCAGGCAAACATAGATTTCTAAGATAAAAGATTATAACTTTATACCATTCGAACTTGCCAAATTTTCAAGGACATCCACCCTTTCTCCTTCTACTTCATTTACCTCAATAGTTTGCAGGTTGCTCTCACCATAAGCTTAGCTAGGCCCAAACCTCTTACCAATTTCATGGTTTGGATATCCATGTCATACTCCTACAACTTGTTCACCCATCTACATATTTTTCTTAAGACCTCCATCTCTGATAAGATGTCTTTCACCATGGTGTGGGGAACATAAGCAACAACTTTAGAACTCAAGATGTAGGGTCTGAAAACCTTTGTTGCTTTCACCAAGGCAAATGCTTGCTTCTCCATGATGGTGTATTTCAAATCAGCTCCCTATAATGCCTTACTAAAAAAGGCAATTGGTCTCTCAACCCCTTCATCATCCTTCTCGTAACAAAACAGAGGCAATGGTGTTTTCTAAAGAAAAGAAAATACTTAAAAAGGTTTCTTGTAATTTGGGGCTGCCAAAATAGGGGCATGCTTTAGTGCTTCTTTGATCCCATCAAAATCCTGAATGGCTGCTTCTTCCCACTTGATAATCTGGTCTTTCTTCAACATGCAAGTGATGGGGAGAGTTAACTCAACAAAGTTAGACACAAATCTTCTAATGAAATTGATTTTCCCAAAGAAGGATTGGATTCCCTTCTTGGTTCTTGGAATTGGAACCTTGCTGATAGCCTCTACCCTTTCGGATCAATCATGACACCATCCTTTGATATAATGTGACCAAGAAACTTGGCCTTTTGCACTCCAAAATGGCACTTCTTTGGATTCAAAGAGATACCAAATTCTCTGCATCTAATCAACATCTTTTCCAAGTGTTGTAAGTGATCATTTCTCTTCCTGAAAACACAGTTACATCATCTTGATAAACAACAATGAAATCATTAATGTAACTAGCAAAAGCCACATCCATTTCCCTTTGAAATGTTGCTCTAGCATTCATTAGACCAAAAGGCATTCTAACATAGACATATGTTCCCCAAGGAGTGGTAAAGGTAGTCTTAATTCTTTCGATTCCTTTACAACAACTTGATTATAGCCAGAGAAACCATCCAATGTAGAAAGCAACTCAGATCCAGTCACTAATTATGCAGCATATTTTCCATGTTTGGTAGAGGATAATTATCTTTCATTGATGCTCTATTCAGATTTCTAAAATCCACGCATAGCCTGATATCACCATTATTTTTCTAACTGGCACTAAGTTTATAACCCAAGAAGAATACCTTATTGGCTGAATAATCCCTCCATCCCTTAGCTTCTTCAATTCTTCTTGCATCTTCATGGAGAGGAGTGGATTAATCAGCCTCTACTTTTTCCGAATGGTTTTGCATTTTTTCGAGAGGAATTTCATGTTGAAACAAATCCTCTCTGTATGCTTTCATCTCAGAATAAGACCAAGCCAAACAGTCCTGATATTTCTTCAACAATTAGACATAGGACTATTTTTCTTCCTTGCTTAGATTGCTTCCCAACTAGATCTTCCTTGGTTTCTCCTTTTTCCAAGGTCATGCTCTTCAACATCCCTTGAGGTTATTATATGTTTGTTAATAATGCAATCAACATTATCAAAGTTTGATTCAAGAGAAACCAGCCCTCTAGGAATGGTATTAGTTTTCAATTGGATGATGTCTTTGCCAAACAAAGTTTATTTTCCTTCTGCTGCACACACCATTGGCTCCCAATCAATACACTGATCAACAAAATCCCCTTTGTTCTGTAGAAACCGTTTCACCTGGGCATCATCATCAAATACTTGCCAATTTTTACGTTGTCAGGGACATATGGCCTTGTTATTATTTCAACATTATATTCACAATTGGGGGACATTGAACAAACATCAAACCAAGATCCCAAGACTACAAGTTGGTCTACAACAACATTGAACTTTCTATCATGATGCACAATATTAAATGAGTCAAACATTTCAATCAAATCCCAAACTACATGCTTGTATTGTTTCATTCTCTGATTTTTAGTAGCATATAGTTTTCTAATTTGTTTGACAATTAGTTCTGAGTCTCCTTTAACAATGATATCTTTAATATAATACTTCCAAGCAATTCTCAAACCTAATAACAATGCTTCATACTCAAAGAAAGTTGTTGGTGCATTCAAAGTTAAGTTTGAAAGAAAAGACAAACTCTTCTTGGCTTGGGAGATCGAACAATGCTAACACAATTTCCAGTGCTTGGAACATGCTCCATCAAATAACAAGGTCCAAGGTAAACCAACTTGTTTAAGACATTTTCACCGATCAATCTTGTGCTCCTTGCCATCAAAGCAAACCCCAAAATGTTATCTCGCATCCACATAAACATATAACACTTCATAAGAAGCATTATTTGGATCCTCAATGAGGTGCAACATTTTCTTCTCTCCATATAACTTTACAAGGCTGCCTTCAATTGGAATGGTGGAAAAGACATATCCATTTGAAAATTCCACTAAAACTTGCAGCCCACTTTCTTGATACATCATGCCCTATTTGGCAGGAAATTGACAATGACAACATCAAGTTTCAGGTTCTTACCTGGATAAGCTACAAGTTGTACCACTAAACCTTTCACACATCCAACAATGGGCACCTCTCTAGAGTCCATGGCAGTGCATCTTCCATATGCTGTTGTCACTTTGATATCCAACTCATTCATGACCTCAAGAGGCATGACATTGCATGATGCTCTGGAATCAAACATACAATTATGCAGTAGTCTGTCCTTAATGATCAAATTTGTAAAAAATGGATCAACATTTAATTGGGATTCAACCAAAGATGTCCCCAAGTAAACCTCAGGTGCTTCTCTAAGCTCTTCCAATGCTTTTTGTGTTTCAAGGTTTGCAATGGTTAGAGGAGGAGTTTCTGACAATGTTTCCATTTCTACCTGGGTAATCTTTTCTTATTTCAATCCCAAGTACTCAAATGCTCTTTTCTTGTGCTCGTGAATCCTAATCAACTCAACAATTGGAACACTAACTTTGATTTGACTCAAAACCTAGGCAATGTCATATGGAACATTCTTTGGCAAGGCAACATTGGAAAGGAGATTATCAAACAAATTAGATGGCATGGGATTCTTGACAATTTGGGCATGAGGAGAAGTATGAATCTTGTTTGGGACAACAAGGCCTTTGGAAGGTGTATCTTTCTTAGGAGCCTCTTTAGGAATACTAGTAAGCAATGGAGTTTTAGGTTTGGCTTGAGGCCCTACTCCTTTGACAACTCTACTCCTAGTATTATAATCCTTTTCTTGAGCAACAACAACGTTCATCAATAACTGCCTATCTTCCTTCAAGGGATTCCTCCATCATACTTCTTTATCATTAAATCTCTTAAATACTCAAATTCATTATTAGGTATTTCAAAATCTTGCACTACATCTACTTCAAAATTATGAGAAGGAGGAAGAAGTGGTACCCAGTGAATGCAATCCCAAAAATTTGCAATAGTTCGAGCACTTATCACTTGATTGAAGTTTCTCCTCATATGAGCCCGAAGAGTAACCCATCATGAAAACTTCATCATCAATACCAACATCATCATCAACTTCTTCTTCTTTTGATTTAATTCACATGGAGGATGGGGAAGAAAACATCTATCACACCAATCAATCTCATTGGCTTCATCAATGAAAGAGCAACCCTAGCAATCGAGAGGATCAATCACAATTCTACTTTCACGTACTTGGGGATGTCTATTTGCAGATCCCATGAGTCCTTTACCTCTGTCATCCTGACCTCCGATCACCCTTAGGATGATTGCCAAATCTATCATGATTTGTTCCTTTTGCTAACCTTGTGAACTCGCACAATTCCTTTATCTACAGGCTAGTTTGTAGGAGATTTCTTTGACAGCCCCTGCCAAAGTTTTAACAACCTCCTCAAGATCCACACTCTTGCTTGCTTGAGGTTTTTCTAGGTTTATCAATTTAACGCCTCCTTCTTAGGAGTTTTTCTAATGGCCTTAATATTGTTCTCAATTTATAGAGCCATAGTAAAGGTCTTCCTCAAAGTGCTGGGGTTTTTATCCCTCAAATAGTATGCAGCCTTCTTGTCAAATGCATCAACATACTTTATAAGACAAGATTCATCACATGGCCTCAAATTCACAGGAAATATTCTCAATGTCTTATTGAATCTTGTATTAAAATCATGCACTGATTCATTAGGATTCTTTTTAATATTCTCAAATTCTGACAAAAGAAACCTAGGGTCTGTTTTGTCACCATACTGCAATCTAAATGCATTCTTCATTTCAGTCCAAGAATCAATAGAGTTATCAGGAAGAGATTTATACCAATCCCTTGCATCCTCTTCTAATGTATGAATAAACAATTTAATGTATACATCTTCAAACTCTATTTCAAAATCCTCCATCATATTGACAAACAACTTCAAGTGTTGATCACCACTAATAGCATTATTTCCTTGGAACTTTGACAACTGCTTTTAACATTTTGGGAACGCATTTGGATAACCAACCATCCCTCTAAAATTTATGGGACAAAAAGTGTTACAACAAATGGAGTTCTCGGGTGGAGGGTGAGACATATTGTTTTTTGAGGAGGTGTTTGTAAGAGATACAAGGTGATGAGGACTAAGGGATCTCATTAGGAATAGGAATGTGATTTTCAAAATGAATATCCCCTAATGGCTCTTTTTCACTTTTGTAGATGCTATAAGATTTGGAAAATACGGGGGTAGAATGAGATGAAAATCTTTCAAATACAAAAGAAGACCCCTCTCTAGATGGAGAATTCAGATTTACAAATATGCTACCCGATTCAAAAGCAGCTTGAGGAAGTATTGCAATCTTCAATCACATGCCAACTGGGCCACCAATGAAGATCTCTTTTCTTGATGCTTGATCTCCAACAACCTTCCAAATTCTTCCTCCTTCCGAATTAAACTTTTCAAACTTTGGAAACAACCTTATACTAGGGTCCGCGGTGAAGAAATATCTTCTTCCTTCCAACTTTGCAAATATTAGTAACAAATTCACATTGACAGAGGTTAAGACATTGGCATTTGTCCAAAATAAATCAACACGGATTTGCCACTAAGGATTTTCACCTCAGATGTGAAAAAATGCACTAAAAATAATCTGTCAAATGTCTATCAAGTACTAGAATCTTGCAAAAATTATCAGATCTAATCTTCTTTTACCCAAATTTATCAATCACAATGCAAGCAAAGTGCAACAACTACTAGAAACTGGAAAATTGCAGACAGAGCATATAACTTCAAAAAAATCTCACAAATCTGCATATAGAATGACTTCTTAACAATGTATTTGCACACAACATTTGTAAGAAACATTACCAAGGTTTGATATGTATCCAAATATTTCAAATATTTTCAACAAGTCCTCAACAACGGCGCCATTTGGGTGTTGGTACCCAGATTTAATCTCCTTCAAAGGCCAAGTAGCATCATGGATTTGACAAGACACTCAGAGGCAGATAGATGATTATGTATGTCGTTTGTAGAGCCGGGGAAGCAATCTATCTGACTTTTTAGCACTTAGGCTTTGAAGAAGTGGGTAGCACCTTAAAAGGATGTGATCTTATCCTAAATATTTTAGGTTGTGCCTTTCAACCAAGGTAAGAGAACCTATTTTGTAACCTCTGATTATTGAAGAATGTTGGTAAATCCTTCTTTTGCATAAATTTTATAGAGAAGACCTTGGGAAAATATGATCAACACACTAAATTTGACTCTCATGAGTTGTCACTTCCAGATTATGGAGATATTTTCAATACAAGGCAAAGGTTACTAAAGACATTTGGAATCCTGATTGCTTCTACATATTTTTGATAGTGGGATTTTGCATTTGTTCATACACAGACAAAATAGGGTAGTTCAGGATAGGATTAATTATTTTGAATGATTTTGGCAGGGAGATGAAGCAAGACAAAGTTGATAATATCGGATCTTTGGAGGGACTTTACAATAATGAACAACTTCACAACAAAAAAGCTCCATAATAGTCAAGATGTTCCTTCAACCAAGGTGTGCTTCAATGGAGGCCCAGTTAACACATTTTCACATAATCTTTGAGACTCCAACATGAAGGCTCAAATTGGAAGACTTCAATTAAACACTAAATTTTCTTATTAATCATGCCTAAGGTACACTAGAAGACTTATAAACAATCTTTATCGAAAAATGATAGTGAATTGATTTTAAATTTGTTTATCTCATCCAAGATGAAGGCTCTTCTTGAAATGAAATTACAAATACCATTAAGACATCACAGGGACAAGATCCTGTGTGATTTCATAAAAATTCAAGTATAAGATTGTAATAGGAATAAAAGAAACTATCTACGTATTATTGTAAAAATAAAGTAGACACAAAATCACGAGAGATTAGACACAAATTAATTCAAAATTTCTTAGATTCATCAACATGGGAAAGATTCCGAGTAATCTCAAATTTATCAATAGATATACATCTATAACCAACTTAACATGATAGAAAATATAACACGTAATAAAATAATAGGTAATCATGGCTTTGGTCTCTCGGGAAGAGGGCTTTCTCAAAAAAATTCTCAAAAATTCATACCTCTCTACCATTTCAAGAAGAGTATCCCCATTACATTTATAATACACCCTTTACATCTAATTTTCCCCAAAAGAGGAATATTCGAATCACCTTTGTTGCACATGTCGGATCATGATTTTTAGAAAGTGACATTCAATGATTCACAACAAAAAGTTTCCAGTGTTTTTCAAAAGAGGTGAATCATTGCAAATATTTGCATCATTGTTCTAACTGGAGGCATAGTCTTCACTCTTAGACTCGCAAACACCTTTTCCCGCATCATTTCACCCTTTTCCCTCTAAAATTTTACTCGCAACTTCGATCTGGCATTCTACATTTTTACATGAGCCCGAGCAAAAATCCACTTCAAAAGCAACTCATATTTACAAACTAAGCTCCCAAATTGATTCAATTGAACTTTCGCAAAGCCAAATGACACAAATTTGCCAAAAATTTGATGAAGAATGATACAAAAATGCATCTCCAAACATCTTGGAGCTTCAATGGTGGAAAAATAAAATGAAATGCACAACTACCATTAATCTTTCCTTTCATCTTTTAATATGATCCTTCCATGTGGAAAAATGTGATTGAAACGGGCACGAGAGCATTTTTTGATGTTTTATAACTTCTGGAAGAAAGTAAAATTTTGACATTTTCTCTGCCCCTCCGCCCTCAAAAATGGGCTTGACACATGTCCCAATGTGGGTCCCAAAGGAACCATGGCTTAATTATGCTATTTTACCTCGTTTTTGGAAAAAGGAAAATTTTCCAAATTTTCCCGTAGCTCCGCCCTTCCGCCTTTAGCTTTTGATGTGGGTCCCAGTGGACTTGCGCTTCATTTTTTCACTTTATACTTATTTTCCAAAAAGGAAAAAGTTCCACATTTTCCCCGTGGGCCCGCACCTCCATTTTTACTATTCAAACCGATGTTGTCGGGCCGCGCTTCAACTTACAATTTTATCCCTTTTTACAAAAGGCAAAAACCTTAAATAACCCCAAAGCTCTGTTTCTCCATCTCCCGCCTGCCATGTGTTTCAATGGTCCCAAAAAGTAGAGACCCCAAACAAGCGTGGGCTCAACACGTGTCTCAATCCGCGATTCAATTAAAAGTTTGAAGGTTCAGCAGAAGGCACCATGTGTCTAAGGTCTTAGGTAGTCTCCTTTGGGCATTGAAAAGTCCAAGCAAAAAATTAGAGTGAGCGGAAGCCTCCAAGTGTCCTCTTGGCACTTCTTCAAAATAAAACTGTGGATCGGTCCCTAAACATGCGTGGTCCCTCTATGTGTCCCGAGTCCTTTAGGAAGTTGCTTGAAAATTCTAAGTACAAAGTGGAGTGGCGGCTTCCACCTATCCCCTGTGCAACTCCAAGGCTAGATTAAAAGGTGATTTTTCAAGTGAGCACCATTCCTCCCGTGCACCCACTTTCTTCTCTTCTTCTTTTACGTGTGCCTTATTTTCTATTCCTCATTTGTGCCTTCTTTAGACGCCTTAAAAATTGGCTATCCTTGCTCTTCCTCTTACGTGCCCATGTTCATCCTATTGTTCCATAAAACGTGATTGTGGAAAAATAGAAGGAAGGAGAGAACCCAATCTTAAGCCCAGTTACACAGACCTCTTTTACATGGACAGAGGGACGAAAAACAAATTCCAGACCTTTAAGTGATCCTCGAGCAAGGAAGGGACTAACCATGGCAACCAAATGGAGGACAAAGTCTTCAGAACCAACACAGGAGACAGAAAACATGATAGAGGCCACAAACCCGAGGAAATTCAATGACAAAGCACCAACATGATGATGTAATAGACATCATGTTCCTACCATGTTCATCACAATGCTCCAACATGGAACCCAAAGCATGATCATTAGAAGATATGTACAGATAGGAAGGTTCCCTCTTTAGACGGAGGTGTAAGGATAGGAGGGGATAAAAGATACTTCTTGAGATCATCAAAGGCATTTTGGCAATTTTCATCCCAATTAAAGTCAATTTCTTTGTGAATAAGATGGTGAAAAGGTTGAAAATGATTAGAGAGTTGCGAGATGAAGCGGCATACTGTTTGAATCAGCCTTGAAGACTGTGAAGTTGCTTTAGATTAGAAGGAGGAGGCATCTCAAGGATGGATTTGATTTTTACGGGGTCAACTTCAATACCCCTAATAGAAACAATGAAGCCAAGGAGTTTACCAGTTAGAACTCCAAAAACACACTTGGCTGGATTAAGACAAAGGAAGAATTGGATGAGACGTGTGAAGAGGATTTCAAGGACAAAAATATGGTCCTGTCAATGCTTGGATTTACCCAAGAGGTCATTGACATAGTCCTCTACGGTTTTATGGATAAGGTCATGGAAGATGTAGGTCATAGTGCATTGATAGGCATCCCTTGCATTTTTAAACTAAAGGGCGTGACATGATAACAAAATGTCCCCAAGGAGTGATGAAAGAAGTCTTATGCTGGTCTTTTGGTGTAATAAGGATATGATTATAACCAAAAAACCATCCATAAGAGAAATAATTTCATGGCCGGCCATGAGGTCAATGAGTTGATTGATGTTAGGAAGAGGAAAGTCATCTTTAGGTAAAGCAAGATGTAAATCTCAAAATTCAGTGTAGATATGGAGATTTTTAGAGGTTTTGGAAATGGGTACAATGAATTTGGAAAAGAGATGGTGTTACAACTCTTCTTTGACAAGGAGGGCAATTCAGGATGTATGCGGTGAATTTTCTTCTTAATCGGCTTAGCATTGGGATGTTAACAATGTTGTGAATGATGATATAAGGGTCAAGGCCTAACATGTTATCATAGGACCATGCAAATTATTGACTATATTTAGAGAGGAAGGAGGTGAAAGACTCAAGCTCCTGAGGATCAAGGGATTGACCCACTTTGAGGATGTGGGGCTCTTATGAGTCCCAATGTTGATATCGATAGTGGATTCATTGGGAAGGGTGTATGTATCTAAAGGTAAAGACATAGAAGATAGAATCCTCTACCCCCATATAAGAAAGAATGGAATCTTCATTGGTGCATTGAATAATGTCAATGGTAGGGGAGTCTTCCTCTACCATATCAAGAAATTGAAGAGGAAGGGACCTAGTTTCACCTTCACACTAATAAGTGACCGGTCCCAAAGTGATCATGGAGATTTAAAAAATCTAGAGGAGATGGTATCATCTATATCCATGGTTCGTTGGATGGAGAATAAATTGATGAGGGGTCAATGTTCATACAAGATGAATATGGAGAAGGTGAGAGAGGTTCATGAATTTCTCCTTTAACCCCAACCCGAACTTCTCATAGGGCTTACAAGATTGGTCGATGATGAGATCATGCATTCCTTGTTCATAATGCCCCATACCAAATCCTTTCCATGCAAAATGATGGAGGTAGGTGTAGGTAAAAGATTTGTTATAGAGGAAATCAAAGCCATTGGTGTATGGCTTGGTGTGAGGTTGAGTGTTGATGTGACAAGAATGATGGATGATACCACCATTTATGAGATTGGTTCAAGATGAGGTGGTCCAAAAGAAATGATATCCCCAACATTAGGTTGGTACATTGGTGTTTTATCAGGTCTACCAAGTTGATTAGGTGTAGGAAGAGCATTGAGGGTGAGAAGGTGGTATTCCCCAATGAAAGGTGTTGCATCACATTATCGATAGATTTGTTATTAGGAATCTTAGATGCAGGGACAAGCGAGTTAGTATATGCTTTAGATGAATCTTGTTTAGGGACAAGCACATCGTTTGGTCGATAAGTCATGTGACATGCTTTGAAGGGAAGAATGTCTATGGGGAGTGTTAGGATTTTCCCCTCATGCTCATATTTGATGCAATGATGGAGAGTGGAAGGGACACAATGCATGGTATGGATCCATGGTCATCCAAGTAAGATATTATATTGAAAATCTCCCTCAATAATGTAAAAGAGATCATGGAGGATTCTTTCACCAATGTGGATGGGAAGGATAAATGTGCCCAAAACATCATTGAAAGCATGAAGGACCATGGGTGATTGAGTGATAATGGATTTGGGAAGCTTGAGTTGATCAAAGGTATGGGATGATATGATGTTGATGTTGGATCCATTGTCTATCATTGAACATCAATGAATGTATTGTTGATGTGAACAATGATGAAAAGAGGTAGATCATGGTCCTCAGGTGAGATATTAGGAATTTCATAGTCATCAAAATAAATGACAACCAAGGTTATGAGTGATTTTACAAGGGTAGAAATTTTTTTGGTCTCATCACTAGTGATAGGGATGTATTGAAGCATCGATGAGATATTTTTGTGATTGAGGAGATTTGGATGAGATCATAAAGTGACATCTTGATAGGAAATTGATAGATCTACCTCACAATACTTTACTCCATGGCAGTGGGTTGTTGGGTACGTGGGGCAGCTAAGATGGATACTTTAGCTTTTGAAGAATATGATGGAGTGGGGTCACTAGATGGGGTGGTGATGATGAATTTGGTCTTAGATTGAGTATGGTGATGATAATCATAAGGGTGAGAACATGTGGTGATATGAATGACATTGATAGAGGAGGATATTCTTTGAGAGAATTATTACTTAGAGGAGGAATTGAAAAAAATTAGATGAAGAAGATGATTTAGAAGCATTGGGTGATGAAGATTTGATTAAAGGATTGTGATTGGATGTGGATGCACTAGTAGATGGGAGAGGATGATCTTCTTTAATGAGAAGGTCATCCTCTTCTATAAGATTGTGGATGAGGGTTTGAAGAGCCCTACAATGTTCAATATCATGTTTGAGGGTACGATGATAAACACAAATGACATTAGAATCAAACCATGTGGGTTTCTACCCATGAATCAAAATATTTGATGGGAGGAAGAGTGATGGTAGATGCTTGAATAAGGCATTGAATAATTTTTGAATAATATCTAATGGGATTTTTGATGAGGGGTTGTGTGGGTTGTAGATGAATTGGGTTTGGAAGTGGTAGATGAAGGTAAGAGTGGTGTTTTACTTTTGAGGTTTTATGGGTGCCTTTGATTCTAACTTGGTCTTAGGAGAAGAGGAGATGGATGGTCGTGATTCTGATTTAGATTTGGAGGAAGAATAGGTGGATTTGATTCAGATTTAATGATGATAGGATTTGGATAAGGGTTAGGTCCCAAAATAGTGGATGTGCTCCTAATATTGATGATGATGAAACATTGGATGGCTTAGAGTGATGGGTCTTGAAAGGAGTTAAATCCAAATTTTGTGTGGGTGAGTAAGAGACTTATGAGGAGGGATGTTGAGGATTTTTGGATTGTTTTGTGAAGGTTTTCCTTTGAGTGGAATAATAATGATCTCTACATGGGATGGTCCTTAGAAATAGGATTGGATGACTTGGATGCATATTTTGTGGATATGGGAGTTGAAGGTGAAGGGAATGTTTGGATAAGAGGCTTATCGAGATGGGGAGAAGTCGTGGATTGTATAGATTTTGTATGTGTTCTATGTGGGAGTTGTTGATGTGGTGATTTTGATGAGATGGGGATATTGTTTGTGGTTTATGAGGGGGATATGTTTGCTTAGTAAGTTTGGATGTTGATATGGGAGTGGTTATAGCCATAGATGTGGTGATGGGTAGTCAAGGAATAAACAAAGAGAAATGTGAGGAGTATCTTGTGATAGGTATGGATGGGGAGATGGATGATGTAGTGGGTGTTAGTGTGGTAGGTGTAGATATGGATGAAGAAGTAGACATGATTAGAGTGGATGTGGGTGGAATAGTCATGGGTATAGTTGATGTAGATACAATGGATGTAGATATGGGTATGGATGTAGGTAAGATTGTAGATGGGGAAGGGAGATAACAATAGTCATGGGTGTAGTAGATGAAGGAATGGTAGGTATAGGTGATGATGTTAACTCTTGGCTTAGAGTGTTGATTGTGTGGGCATTGGGTGCCTGAGATGTAGGAGGAGTAGTTTGATTATTTGGTGGATGGTTGGGGAAGGGTTGTTTGAAGACATCGAGAGGATGATTAGGAGGTGCATTGGGGTTATCTAATTGAAGGTCACCATGGTATATGAGCTGTTATACAATATCTTTAAAGGTGCGACACTTTTCAATGTCGTGACCATGGACTTGGTGATATTTTCAATAGTGCTCCTCATGATACCATGTGGGTTTGGGTCATGAGTCATCAAGAGGTCGGATAGGGGAAGTTGATGAGATGCACAACCATTAACTTGTTGAAAATAGAACTATAGGATTCCCCGAGAGGGTATAGTTGGGATTTGATCTAGGAAGCTCTTTACGGAGGCTCATGTGTGGGATGTGGACATGAAAGAAGATTTTACTATGATAGTGTTAGCCATGTTTTTAGATTTTTCACCATGGGTAGATGACTTAGTGAATTCAAGTTTTGGTTTATTGGATCGAAGTTTGACATGGCCTTACTCAAGGGCATAAAGTTCAAGTTTATGAGCCATGGTGAATGCCTCTTTAAAAGTTTGGAAGGATTGGATCTGAAGAGTGGAGGAAATATGTTTCATATAAGACCATGAAAAAAGTTTCAATTAGTTCAGTCTGTGGAAGGGAGAAAGATAATTGATTGATTATGTCATGCCATCTAGCAATGAAATCTATGATAGATTCATCATCAAATTGTCTAATGGCATAGATATAATGGTGATTTTACGTGCAATGTTAATAGAAAATTTCTCTAGGAATAGTTGTGTGAGTTGAGTGAAGGAGAATAGATAATGTTGAGGAATTATGTTATACCAATCTAAAGCAAGGCCAACCAATGACACAGGGAAGGTACAAAGCATAAGATATTGGTCATGAGCAATAAGGTAACATGTGTGCCTAAAGGCACAAAGATGCTAATGTGGGTTCCTCCTTACTGTTAAACTTGGAAAATTTGAGGAGTTTCCTAGTGTGGAGGATAGGGTTTTACGAAACTGATGGATTGATGGGCTCATTACAAATTTGTTCATAAGAGAAGGTGGTTTTAGACCCTAAAGTAGCGGCTTCAAGGTTGGTCATTCTACTTAGTAAAGCATGAAGAGGGTCATTAGATGTGTGAGGATTAGAAATAGATGGATGAGATTGTGGGATATAGGAGGTAGATGGGTGAGGTTGTGGATGAGATTGATATTATTGGATAAGTAGGTGTTTGAGGAGGTGGTTGATAAGGGGAAGATTTTTTTGAGGGTTGTGATTGAATGGGTTGGGAAATAGGATGTTTTTGAGAGGTAGGGATGTAATTAGATGGATAAGTTTGCATTTTTGTTGTTGAGATATGGATGTTGGATTGACCTTGCATGGGGTGAGTGGAGATATAAGTATGGGGTGGTTGAGATGTTTGAGTAGATTGATTAGGAAGATATAGTGAAAGGCACTTCTAAGGGGAGGTTGGTGAGTTTGGGTAGACTCTGAAGGATGAGGTTGTGAGGTGATGACGTTTGCATGGACATGGGATGTAGAGATGGGGACCAAAGTTTGATCATGTTATTTGGTGGTGGAGGAAGTAGATGATATTATTGCAATGTTTGGGTAGGTGTGCTAATGATGAAAGTGGATGAGGAAGTGATGGGGATGGAAGAATTGGGTGTGGTGTTGATACAAGGAAGATTGGGAGGATGGGGACCACTAATTGAGTAGGATTGATGAGTTTGGGGGATTGTAGAGGAAGATTGGTGGGAGCCAAGTTCACGTTGTGCCATGACAAGCTCATTTATAGCTCTAGGGAAGAACACATCAAGTTGTGATGTGAGGACTTGGGGGTGAGAATGATAAGCATAAATTTGTTGAAGAGGAGGTCTGTTGATGGGAAGATTGGTAGATTTATGAAGAAGGTAGTCATGAAGAGCAATGGGTTAGGCATCAAGGAGCTCTTAGAATTCCACACATCCACGAGGGATGGTAGGAGGTCCTAAAAGTCTCTAAGGAAATAATAGATGGGGGTGTAGACGGTCTAGAAGGAATGAAAATAAAGGGGTTAGTCTCAACATGGGGGTTATTTTGGATAGCTTGGACTCATGGAGAGGAGGAATGGAAACCATGTAGGTTGATAGGTTGAAGAGACGAGGGGTGGAAGAGATAATAGAAAGGGCTGAAGTTTTTTGGAAGGAATGTTGGAAGTAGGAATGTTGTTGGATGACATGGTTTGTTCCATTTTTCTTTCTTGAGAATGTGTAATAATGGGCATGAAACAAAAAACAAGAAACTATGTTGATTTTTAATATTTCAAACAAGTCACACAACAAATTTTTAATTATCTTTCTTATTAAAATAATATGAGAAATAAAAGAAAATGAGATCTCAATGGGAACCTAGAAATGGCCAAACTATGGATGGTTTCAGGTTGTTTTGGTTGGCGTCCTCGATATACTCGAAAGGTACGTGAGGCTCAAATCTATGATGACTACCGTACGGGGCTTGATATTGGGGCCTACCCCACACTTCATGCACCGCAATGATAAGGGTGTCGAGTGCTTATCCAATATACCGATAGTCAAAAAATTATAATGCATGGCTAGAACATTGCTTCGGATTTCCTATTGGGTGATGAAATCCCAATAGTTCCACCTAGGAAGAAGATGTTTAAGATGTGTAAATTTATGTGTGCATTTTGGATGTGTGTGGAAGAAGTGAATGCAAAGAATTAACCTCCTAATTAAACTATGTTGTCAAGCAAGTATGAAGAGGTTATTTTTAAGTCTCAATCAAAATGTGAATTCAATGAAATCAAATAAACAAAGAAGGGAGAGAAATGTAAAAAGAGAAAATAGGGAAAAATGAAGAATACTTGATAACGTTATTTTCCTTTTTATTTTTATTTTAATCAAATGCATTGTTGATCCAAGCAAGCAATCCACCACATACACAAGAAAGTGAAGCTCCCACATGTGAGGTTAGTAGAAATAGAGGAATTGAAAATGGAAATGGAAATGAAATCAAATGAAATAACTCACCAAATAAGGGTGGCCATCGGGCATGCCAAAATGTTGAACTGATTTTCTCTGCTCTGCTTTAGGTTAGTGAAATGGTAACAAAGAAAAAAACAACTCCAATAATGAGAGGGTTTAAGGCTACCTCTAGATGAAATGATGATGGATACGAGCACAAAAGATCCTCCTCGTAGTGAGCTTGATTACCTACACAACAAAGAAAAATCAACATGAAAATGATTATTATATAGGATGGTGGGTTGCTTAAAATTTCAGTCCTAAGAAGTGAAAACTTCCTAGGATGGATGTTAACCCACTTTTTGATAAAAATAAGGATAAAATGATAATGGATAAACGATAAGATGCAACAAAATCTAAACTAAAACAGAGAATCTGAAATGAACTAGATAAGATAAAATGTATATCTGATTATAGAAAATGCTAAAATAAACTAAACCTGAGTGGGGTAGACGACTCAAGACTACAGGGAAGATTCGATGACCTGGGGAGTATTAACCAAAAATAAATGTAGAAAAGGTAGATCTAAAGGACTGGTCTAAAGTTGATCTAGAACTAAAGATGATTTGACATGAGTGCGAAAAGCCCAAATTTTAGTGAAACAAAAAGGATGTAAGAAAATTGATAAATCTGATGATAAAAGTGATAACTACCGATTAGGTCGACGGTGACTAGGGAAGATCAACATTGATTGGGTGTGATGCAAGTGAAGATATGAAGTAATAGGTGTGTAGAATGGAAATATTGGTAGATCTGAAGGGTTATGGGATTAGAAAATAGATAACTCGCGAGAATGGATGACAAAAATCAAATAGATATGGATTGGGTTGATGAAGACTATGGTTGAGTCGACAATGATCGGGAAGGGATCTATGGTTTAAGGGATGAAAATGGATGGAAATGAAAAATTTCAGAGAGAGATTGATGATGACTAATGTAGGGGCATAACCATGAGATGATAGATGAACCTGCAAAGCTGATGCATCATGATGATAGGGTGATGATGGGGACTCGAAGCATGTAAAAGTGTGATACCAAGAAAAGAGAAAACTTCAAATCTCCAAAGGTGATGCAAAATATCTCTAAAGTAGCTCCAAGGTGGTGATAACAACTACAAATAAGAGCAAGAAATGAAGCCAAGATTGCAAGAAATCTCAAGTCTCAAAAATTACATCCTAGTGAGAGGAGGGTATGGTCGTATTTATAGGGTCGAAAAAACTAGGATAGGTCACTTGAAAACTATGGCGGTCCATTGATTTGTGTGGTGGAAATGTGATTAGCTTGATGCAAAGAGCCCTTGTGAGGTAAGATTAGGGTTTCAAGTGGTTAATACATGTTAGGGATGCTTTGGAAGGATAAAAGGTGGTTGGGAGATAAGAAAGTATTAAATGGGGGTAGATGAGAACCTAGGGATGGTAAATAGGGTACTTAGGAGGATAAAAGGGTGAATGAATATGTTTAGGGATAATTAAGGATGATTAGGGATGCCTAGGAAAGACAAATTATTGATGTGATTAGGATGGGATTAAGGTAGAAAACTAACAATTGGAGGATAGATGAATTTAGGAGATAAAAAGGGATTTAAATGGGAAGAGAGGTATTTATGTGAGGAAATGATGATGAAGGAGAGTGAATGCGGGATGAGGTATAAGGATGGTTAAAATTGGTGTTTACATGGGGTGCATGCAACATCCGTAGGAAAATGTAGTCCAAAGGAGAGGACCTGATGCTGATCTAAAATGGATACTGCAAGGGGGGGATGTGCATGGTAGAAACCAAGGAACATGCAAAAGATAGGCTAGTAACAAGTGTTAGTAGTAAAAGTAGCTAGTATGCAAAATAAGACAATGTAATAATCAAGTGTGCAAACAAGATGAACCATGAAAAGTGGGTTTCAAACATGGGACATCATTCATAATGTCACAAGACAATTAGGGTTGAAGTGGGCAAAATCTTGCAATGATCATACAATAGCAAACAATAGCAAACAAATAATAATAGCATACAATAGCAAACAAGATCAATCAAAATGTATCACATAACCATGGTCAGCATATAGTCCCGCAAGGCAAATGCTACATGAATTACCCATTAGCATGTTATAAAGATAAATAGTATGTGTATATATCAATGAAAAGTAAAGTGATAGTAGTAGTAAAGAATGTGACAATAGAACCTATAATGTGTAAGAGTAGTAATGGTAGATGCCCCAAGGAGGCTTGGTGGAACTGGAAAGGGAGTTAGTGTCGGGCATCATGCATCATGTAAGGAGTTGTAAGAGATTTGCATTCAATTCCAGAGACCAAGTGAACGCGCATGTGTATATAGAAAAAGATATTGACATACTAAGAATCTAGCTAGCATAGTAAGAAAAGTGCAACATGTAAGTAGTATAGGCAAACAAGAGTAGATGCAACTCAAGATATGCAAATGTTGTGATGGTGTGATGGCATGGTATGCAAGATGTGAAAATGGAAGGAGCCACATTTCCCCCTAGTGGATGTGTGCATGAAATGAGGTTCATTTATAAATTCCCCCTCAACAATCAAGAATGAACCATAGAACAAGAGTGCGTCATCGAGAAATGGGTGTGTCGCATGTGAGTAGATGCTAGAAAAGATATGTCATGAAGCACAAATCATGAAGTGTGTATGATGTGAGGTTGAGTGATAAAGTGTGCCCTCAATAGTCAAGTTTGAACTGTAATACCAGTACATCATAGGGTAGTAATTGCATACAATGTGTGTACCAATAAAGTGAGTATGCTAGAAAATGTAGACATGGAGCACAGAGCGTGAAGTGTAAGAGTAGAGATACAAAAATAATTGATAGTGTTATAAGGGGGAGAAATCATGATGGCCCCAAAGTGTGTGAGGAGTGGAGATTATCCGAAAATAGTGAAAGGTGTGAATCCTCCATCTAATATTCGAGGAGACAAAGGCATGTGACAATGATCTAAGGTTGGTGGTGTAGGAGAGTAACTATGTGCATGTAAATGAGACTAATGTGAATAAGGAGGTGGAGAACATCTATGAGAATGGGTTTCCCGAGTAGGGGATTTAGGTCGACGAGGTGGAATAAGGGACCGATGATGAGTTTGAGATGTAGGTCATGGATGAATAGTAGAATTAGGTGTAGAAATAGATTTAGATTTAGGAGGCACATGAGGCCGTGTACAAATAAGAGAGGTAGGTGTAGGAGTGGACCAGGATGTGAGCCATGTAGGAGGACAAAATGTCTTGGCTGATGCATAAATATCATCATGAGTGGGTCGAGGCAATAGTGTGTGAGGTGGAATACCTTTGATGGTGACAACTTGTTTGTTATGGAGGAACTTGAGACATAAGTGATGCATGGAAGGGATAGCCTGTGTGGCACGGAGCCAAGGAAGACCTAAGATCATGTCATAGCCAATGATTTCAGAGGTAACAAGGAATGGTGTAAAGATAGTAAGAGACCTAACTATGATGGGAAGAATGACATGACCATAAGAATTAGGAATTGGAAATGTAATTAATGATGTTAGGAAATTTATAGCTAAAAGAAGTGCAACGAAGCATGCATTGGTAAGAGACGATGGATAAACTAGAATATTATTGATAGACAGTTCCAACATAATCATTGATATGCAATGAATTAGAAGAAAATGTAGCATTATAATCATGATCTAAGAATGTAATGACTTATGGTGGCACATCAACAAAATCAATAAGGAAATCAAGAGGCCCTAATGAAGGAGGAGGCACAACATGATAAGTATGATTTGTAGAAGAATCTGTAGTTTGCTTGTCATGGTTTGGTAAAGGGTCTTTGAAGATTTTTAGCTTTTGATTATCATTGAATGGCTTGGAAGTAGATGGCGCAGAAGCTCGATGGAGTTGTTATCAATAAGATCTTGAATTATATGTCTAAGTTTGAAGCAGTGATCAATGGGATGCCCAATACATTGATGGTAATCATAGTGTGTATTTTCATCGTAGTTATGGCCACATGGGTGAGAAGGATCTAGATTGAGTGGTGGTGGAAGAGTAATAAGATTGCTTTTGATAAGTTGTGGTAGTAGGAATTGAGGAGCGTAAGGTAACTTAGTAAATTTATGCAGAGATATTGCACTTGAAGTGTGGTAGATGGAGAAACAACATTGATAGTGTCATTAGCTTGAGTGGGCTTAGGGGATGGCTTGAATGCAGATTTAGCTTGAAATCTATTAGAAGAGGATGAGGTAGTATCATGATATTTTAATTTTCCCATAGATATAAGTTTTCCTTTACGTAATTTGAGAGTTAGCATAATTAACCAAATGAGGGAGATGTATCAAAGATGAAACTCTCTTAAAGTTGAGGTAAGATAAACTAAACAAAAATATCTTGCAATTTTGAATTAGCTATTACATTAGTCATCTTGGCAAGGTTGGTCTTATATCATAACACATAATCTGCAAGATTCTCATTGATCTTTATTTGATTTGAGCTAATTGTGCAAAGGATATTTTTATTATTGATGTTGATATAAAAATGTGCAAGGAAAGAATCGGATAATTATATAAAATATGGTACCAAGTGAACAGTAGATTATAAAACCAACACATAGCATAATCTTACAAACTTCAAGAAATAGTTTAGTTGGTAATGTAAAATCATCCGCATAATCAATATATGCCACATGGAAAGATCGAAGATGTTCTTGAGGATCACCATGGCCATTAAAGGTATGAATATTAGGTGGAATGAAGTTGGGGGGAGTGGATAAGAGGAAATGGCAGGTGTGAAAGGGTTATGAAGGAGTAATGAGGAGTCTAGAAAGGGAGAGGAATGTGAGGAAGCTTGTTGTAATTGACATTTGGAGTTGTAGATCCTGATATAAAGAAGCTAGGTCTTGAGTGCCTAAAGAGGATACTTGTCGTGTATGAGAGGTAATAGGATGAGTGAAATGATTGGTAGGAGTAGGCATGGAAACAAGAATAATGGAGGTGGGTGGAAGGGTAGAATGAGAAGGTTGAGTTGTAAGAGGAAAAAGAGTATAATTAGAGATGGGAGGGTCGATCTCAACTAGATTAATAGCTTCCTCACAGGTAACAAATAATAATAGATCCAAGTCTTGAGGATGTTCAGCAATATGGGCTTGGAGGTCACGAAGATCTTCGTTGGTAAAGGGTTCATAAGTCTCAGCCATGGGATAAGAATTAAAAGAATGCCTAGAAGGAAGGTAGGGTTTGAGCGATGGGTTCACCAAATGATTTAATATAAATTGAATTATTAAATATGATTGAGAGTAATTATTATAACAAATGATGTAAAAATACTAATATATAGCAAGACATAACTAACAAAGCATTTGCAATATGAAACCCTAAGCAAGAAGGAAAGATAAGAGGACTTAGTTGATTTCTGAGTGAACATGAAGTGATATGGGAAGATGAAATACTAAAAAGATTGAGGAGAGTTTTGTTGATCTGATCAAGGTTCTAAACTTTGAAACTACACTGGCAGGAGTGCCTGAGGAGATGACGGAGTGTTTGGCACTAGTGTCTAGATCTCGGGCTTGGTGTCTATGGAGGTGCTTTGGATATGATATTTTCTATGCAACATAAGCTTTGTTATTGGTTTTTGTTTGTCAATTTGGATTCGATGTCTAGTTTGCAAGTGTACTTGTAACTCTGCAAGAACCACATCAAACCTAAAAAGGAAAATGTAGAATGGGATTAAGACGACCCCAATGGTCATCTAAAGAGAGTGAACTTATGACCAAGTGTTGCACTACATCTCAAATCCATGTAGTTCTTATGTGTGTGTGTGTAGAAATTATGCCCTAGGATGCCCTTGTGCAAGTTGCAGTGATAGCGGGCTAGATCTAGAATGTAGAAAATGTATAAATGTGTGGGATGAAATAGAATAAACTTCCCCTCATATGTTGTATATATAATGATGTAACCTTGTCCTTTTATGAGTGTTGGATAAATTCCTTTGATGCTCTTGTGCCTTTGAATGCAAGATTAGGTTATGATAGGTAATGCTTAGTGCTTGGTCCCTTATTTTGAAAACATAACTATCTATTTATATGATTTCCTTGTTTGAACTTCATAATTGACAACCGAAAGGAAAACATAAAGTAGTAAAAAGTAATTAAGAAGTGAAAGAGGTCCAAAAGGATAAGAAAAAGGTAAAGTAGGACATGAGCACCCAGGAGGACAGAGAATGCTTGCGCCAGTGTCCTAACTAGGATGCTAGTGTCTGAGGCCATAGAAAGATAAAACAATCAAATGTCAATAAGAGTACAAGATGTATGAAGCCAATAAAAGTGTAGAAGGAAAATTAAAAGGCTAAAGGGAGTTGTCAATTACTAGTTTTCTTGCTTAGGAATCATGTAAATGCTATAATGCTTTTAGGACCTAGAAATGTACCCAAGTGCATAGATTTTGTTTCTAAGACTTTGTTTGATAAAAGGTGAATATTGTGATGATGCACTTGATGTGGTTGTAAGACTCCAAGTATATGAAGGTAATGCATTATGTATACCATATTTTGTAGAGATAACTAATCTATTAGTGATAACATCATCATAAGATTTCATTGCTAGAAGTTAAAAAATTGTATGATTTGTTAAACGATGGTGCATTGATGGTGTCATTAATGTTACATGGTATGGATGGAAAAGAGTGTTTTGTGAGGTGTAAACCATTAAGGGCTCTTTTCATGATGTGTGCTTGAAGTGACTTGGTGTGAAGTGATGATTTGAGAGTTGTCAGGATGTTCTCACAAGGCCTTGGTGCATGCTTGGTACATTGGTAAGAAGCTTGGTGTTTGGTGTGAACTAAAAAGGTGTCCTACAGGTGTCTCAAAGGTGTGCAAAAGTGAGAAAGAGATCTTTTTGATGAAAAACAAGGCAGGCTTTATGGGTCATTGTTGGAACTAGCTCATTTAGGACTAATTTAAGGACCTCGTGCAATCTTGGATGGGTGTATGAAGAAAATAAAGTTCAAACAGGAAATAAAAGTTTGAATTATGTGTTGGCATCATGTATAGATGTTGTGGAAGGTCCTATAAACCAATATTCAATTAGTGAAGGCATATTCAAAGCTATTTGGAAGCATGTTCTTGAGGAATAACTAGGAAAACATGAAAAAAATTAAGGTGAGTGATGAGTTCCATGTAGATGTAGAGCTAAATGAGCATTGATACATGTGAATAAGGTCAATACAAAACCGTAGTCAAAGTTTCACATCAAGTCTCCAAGGGAAAAGCAAGAAAAGTGAGTGTAAATCCTATTGATCTCTCGTATGGTTGTTTCCACTTGGTGCTTGGTGTGAACTATAAAGGTGTCCTGTAGGTGTCTTAAAGGTGTGAAAAAGGTGAGAAAGAGATCTTTTGATGAAAAACAAGGTAGGCTTTATGGATCATGGTTTGAACTAGCTCATTTAGGCCTAATTCAAGGACCTAGTGCAAGCTTGGATGGGTGTATGAAGCAAATCAAGCTCAAGCAGGGTAGTACAAGCTTGAATTGTGTGTTGGCATAATGTATAGATGTTGTGGAAGGTCCCACAAGCCAAGATTCAACTAGTGGAGGCATATTCAAGGTTGTTTGGAAGCTTTTCTTGAGGACTAGCTAGGAAAACATGAAAAAATCAAGGTGAGTGATGAGTTCTATGTAGGTGCAGAGCTAAATGAGCATTTATACATGTGAATAAGGTCAATAAAGCATTGTAGTCAAATTTTTAGTTTCAAAAATCCAAGGGAGAAGCAAGAAAAGTGAGTGTAAGTCCTATCGAGCTCTCAGAATGGTTGTTTCCAGCTCGAAGGTAATGTTTGATGAGCTCACTTATATGTGAAACTTGTGCATGGTGACTTAATATTTTCACCAAATTTAGGGCATGGAATCTAGTTCATTTTGCAAGTGGAATGAGGAAGAATTATGGTCTGAGCTTTATGAACAATGCTTAAGAAGCCAAGGTATCCAAACCCTCCCAAAACCCTAGGCTTGTAGTGATGGAAAATAAATGAATGTTTTAGTCATGAAATGACATGGGAAAGATAAGTTAGTGACTTGATCTTGTAAAGGACTCCTCCTAGTACATTTTTGCATTGGTTTCATACTCCATGTGTAACTATATGGTACAAAAATAACTCTATTTTGTAAGAATTTTATTTACAATCTTGTATATAAGGTTTCATGTTGGCAAGTCTAGTGTGGGAGAAAGCTTGGGAGTTCCCCAACTACTCATGAGAAGATACATGTAAGTTATGTGCAAAATTTTATGAACCATGTCATATAGATGGCCTACCACTAAAGGAGTAAAGATGCAAAAAATCAGTCATGGTGTTTAAGAGAGACTTGATGTGAATGCTTGTTGTGGAGGTCCAATATGGGCATGAATAGTTGAAATAATTCCAATATGAATTTTGAAGCCCATAACTTTTATATGATGAAGTGATTTAAGGTCCTAGTTCAAATGATCAAATCAATCCTAGTTACCATGTCAAGAAGGTTTGAGAAACTTGGTTGCAAGTGTGCACTTCTCCACACATCCCAAGAAAATGAGTGTTTTAAATTAAGTAGAGGTCTCCTATGTAAGTGTTTCAAGGCATTGGTTTTTCATGAATGTGAAGGTTTAAGTGATGGAATTATCAACTAGGTCAAGACTAGTTTTGGGATTTGAAACTCATGTGAAGTAGCTCTTTGAAATACAAGCTTAGTTGAGCCTTATGCCCTGAAATGAAGCATGATATGGACCTGATAAGTTTCCTAAGACATATATCCTTCTATAAATGTGCAAAGAAGTCATGAGTAGGTGTAAGTGCATGAAATTGCTCATCTTGTGTAAGACTATGTTTTTAGGCATTCATATTCATTAGGAATTTTCCTAATCAGAGCTTTATGATGTGACTAAAGGTAGTGGTGGCTACTCAAGTCTTGAAGGTGGACCAAAGGTCAAAATAAACTCTCCCAAAGACATTAGAAGGTTTTGAAAATACATATATCAGTGTCAAATGAACATTCTTCATGATTGTGTTTTAGAGCTTCCAAGACTATGTTTTCCCAGCTGAGATGAAGAGATAGAATGGAGTGGTATGTTTTGACATGTTTCTCTCTAAGTCCATGGTGATGTTGAATACCTTTTGAAGATTCATTCATCCTAAATGCAATGCATGACATGAGTTTATAGTGCCCCTCATACACCCAAGTTGAATATTGTTTTGTAAATTTCATACACCTAGATGTGCATGAGAGCTCTAATGGAGGTTTGAAGTTGAAATGGGAAGTTGTAAAGCTTTCAAGGTTTATAGAGCAAGAGGAAGGAAATTTTAATATACAAAACTCATCATAACACATGTTACATGGATTAGAATAGCTACAAGACAAGAATCTACGTTGAAGAAGAAGACAAAATGGAAAACCATTACAAATGAGATCTGCAAGAGAGGTAAATGGAATCTTGTCATATGTTTCAAGTGTGCAGTGAGCCTAGGAGTGTTCTCTAGTTTCTCATAGGTAGGATAAGGGTTATGATAGTTTAATAATGGTCAATACCTTCAACTTACACTCGTACAATTACAATAATGACACTTTGGCAATTTTTAGATGATGTCATTCAACCTTCTTATATGAGTTGAAAGGAAAATAATGTGAAGGGTTCAAAATGGGAAGAGTTAGAAGATGTCATCCTCATGTATATGTATGAGAAAATATTCATCAAATATTTTATTTTGAAGATTAGAGTTCAGAAGTGTGTGTGATTGAGAAAAGAGGAGAATCTAGGTGCATGAAGAAGAAGTATGAGAAAATAGGAGCTAAATAAGAGATCACTAATTTGTTGTTGTAAGAAAACTAGAGAATGAAGGTGATAAAAAATTTGAAGACTAAGTAGGTGCTTAGAAAAATTAGGAGTTTTTTCTTCCATGCAAGTAGGAGCTTGCAAAACTTGTCAAGTAGGTGTTTGATTAGAAATTGAGTTAGTGCTTCAAGTTGAGTGGGTGCTCAACATATTGAAATCTTTGTAATTTGTTATAGGAAAATTTTCCACCATAGTGCATTGATTTCAGTGGGTTTTTCTCCCTTCAATGGTTTCCCACATTAACTATTGTCTTCATATGTGTTTTCTTGTTGATTATTATGTTTGAATGTCTCTTCTTCTTCATGGTACAAGTTGATCAAGATTGAATGGTTTACTATGATTTAGAATTGTGTTAAAATTTTAAAGGAGCACTGATTCACCCCTCCCCTCTCAATTCTTGTAATTTTCCAACAATTATTATCAAAGCAAAAGGTCCTTTTGGAGCAATCTTAACAACTTGAAGGAGATCCAACAAGCACAAGCATGGCCAACAATCAAGCTCAAAGTGGTTTCTCTACTTCCAAGGCACCTCTCTTCAATGGATCCAATTATGCATTTTGGAGTGTTAGATGAAGACCTATCTCATGTCTCTAGGATTTGATATATGGAAATCAGTAGTTGATGGTTACACCATTCCAACCACACCTCCAATTGATGCAACATGAAAGAGAGCTAGTGAGAATAACTCAAAGGCAATGAATGCAATCTTGTGTGGAATGTCAGAAGAAAATTTGTGAAATTTATGCATTGTACTAAACAACCAAATAAATTTGGGAAAAACTAAAGACCATTTATGAAGGAGATAACAAGGTTAAGCAAGCCAAGTTGCAGACCTACCGTAGTCAATTTTGAGAGCCTGAAAATGAAATAAGATGAAAGTATTGCATCCTACTTACAAGAGTTGATGAAGTGATTAATCTCATCATAGGGATTAGGGGAAAAGGTGGAGGAAACAATGGTTGTTCAAAAGGTGTTAAGATCCTTAACACCTAGGTATGACTCCAAGGTCTCAGTTGTGGAAGAAGAAAATACTTGACCACTCTAAAAATGGATGAACTTCATGGCATTCTAACTTCCTATGAAATGAGAACAAAATAAATAAAACCAATCAAGAAAGAGGCTACATTCAAAGCTAACAAGGAACCCCAAGAAAAGAAAAGAAAATTTGAATCTGACATGGAGGAGGATGATGAGAAGAATATTGAGCTATGTTTGTTAGGAGACTGAAAAGAGGATCAGAAAATACAAGGGAAAACTACCCTTCAAGTTCTTTAACTATGGACAAGTGGGTCATTTTTCATCCAAATGTCCTAACAAGAACAAGGAAGATCAAGATGAGCATGATGAAGAAAAGAATTCTCATAAGCACAAGAAGAAATTCAAGAAACATGAAGGTAAGAAAAGGTATTTCAAGAAAAAAAAAAATTCTATACCAAAGAGGAAAAAGTTCATCTGAATCAAGTGACTCCAACAAGTCTAAAGTGAAGATGAAGATACTCAGGTTATGAGACTCTATTCATGGCCATAGAGACAACCTTGGAAGCAGTAGCTCAAAGGTAAGTATCCTAGTGAAGATGAAAATTCAGAGAGAGAGATGATGTGAAGTAAAATCTTGAAGCTGAACTAATTAGTTCCCTTGAAGAATTGAAGCTCCAAAGGAGAAAGAATAAAAAATTGAAGTCAATGTTGAAAGGATTATGAAGAAAAATCAATCCTTCATGAGAAAATACAAAGCAAGAAGGAAAAATAAACATGAATGAAGAATCAGGAACTTGAAGCACAACTAGAATTGATTCAACATCTTTCAAAATCTAAGGAGGAAGAATGCCTAAAACTCAAAATAGAGATGGAGCTCCTAAAAAATTGAATTAGATCAGACCTCAAGAAAATTGAAAACATATCAAATATTTGACAAGAGTTCAAGTGATCTAGATGAGCTTCTAAGTAGTCAAAGGTCTTCAAATGATAAGACTGGTATAGGGTTCAAGGAAGATCACAAGGATGACAAGAAAACCAACAAGAAGGATGAAAATATCACTCAAGAACCACCTCAAAAAGGGAGGCTAGTGACAAGAGATCCAAGAGAAGGACCAATCCAATCAAACAATCTCATGCATAAGGTACACTCATTCTTTCTATGGCTATTGTTTCTCTTGTAATATGTTTGGACATAAAGCTTCAAAGTGTAGGAGATATGCAAGAGGTCATGGAAGACACCTTAACTCACATCACATGAGAAGAAAAATGAAATGGTCTACTACAGTTGTCAAAATATTGGTCACATAGAAAAATTTTCTATCAAAGACATCCAAAACAAGATAAGAAGGTATATGTTGCTAAAACCATATCCTACTAGCAAGAGAGAAAAAGGTCTAATAGCTCAAACTACCTTTCATACTCAAAATGAAGACATGGAATGGTACATAGATAGTGGATGCTCAAGTCATATGACAGGAACAAGGGAAATTTCATCTCATTAGAAGAGAAATGCATCAGAACAATAAGATTTGGTGATAACACATCAACTAACATTATAGGAAAGGGCACATTAAGTCTTGACAATGGAAAGATAGTCACTAGAATGTTTTGTACATAGAGGGCCTAAAACATAACCTATTAAGTGTGAGTCAAATGTGTAAGAAAGGATATACTTTGGTGTTTCATGATAAAGGATGTGATATAAGGAAGAAAAAATTAGGAAAGCTAGTTGGCAAGGCCAAAAGGACCAAGAACAACATGTATGTCTTGAAAGAGATTAACAAGGAGAAATGCTTCACAAGAAGGTGGATGATAGTTGGATTTGGCATAGGAGGTTAGGACACCTAAATTTTGACAATATTGTTAAAATCAGTTCCAAGGGATGTGTGAGAAACATGCCCAAGATCACTAAACCTATTGATACACTTTTCAAGCATGCTTACATGGAAAAAAAACCAAGAGAAGATTCAAATCCAAGGAGTAATCCACAACAAGACCACTAGAACTTGATCCATACTGACCTTGTTGGACCTACAAGGACTAAAAGTATTCAAGGTGAAAGCTACTTCATGTTGCTAATTGATGATTATACAAGAATGACTTGGGTTTGCATTCCTAAAAGAAAAATCAAAAGCACTAGAAAAGTTCAAAACATTCAAATCTAGTTGAGAATGAGAAAAATGCAAAGATCAAAAGCTTGAGATCTGATAGAGGAGGTGAATTTTGGTCAAATGAGTTTGATGAGTTTTGTGAAAGTCATGGTATAAGAAGGCAATTCTCAACAATAAAGAACACCTCAAAAAATGGGGTTGTGGAGAGAAAAGAATAGGATTGTGAAAGAAATGGAAAGAACCATGTTGAATGAGTCAAAGTTTTTATATGGTTATTGGAGGGAGGAATCAAAAACATAGTTTTTACATCTTGAATAGATCCCAAATCAGAATAAACAACAAAAATACTCCTTATGAGCTTTGGAGAGGAAGACCTGCAAGTGTAAAGCATATAAGAGTGTTTGGAAGTAAGTGTTTTATCAAGAGGGATGAAGACAATCTTGGAAAATTTTATTCAAGGAATGATGAAGGAATATTCTTGGGATACTCCTTATGAGATCTCAACCTATAGGTGTTATAACAAAAAATCAACAAAAGATAGTAGAAATCACAAATGTCATAGTGGATGAGTCATCCAATGAAGACCAAATCTCAGCCTAAGGAGACTCCCCAGAGCATAGAAATTTAGGATGATGATGAAGTTGCAGAGGGTAATCAAGAAGAAGAGGATGAAGATGAAGAAAGACCAGACACAAAAATCCCTCAAGATAGTCAAGAGAGACCATCCTCCAAATCAGATAATAGGAAACAAGGAGGAGGTATACAAACAAGAAGAAGATTGAAGAGTGTTCAAAATCAAGAGAACATTTCCCTTTTATCCAAGATTGAACCAAATAATGTTGTGGAAGCCAACAAAGACCAAAATTGGATTGATGCAATGAATGAATAATTGGACCAATAGAGAAAAATGAGACTTGGGAACTAGTCCCTAGGCCCAAGAACAAGAAATATCATTGGAACTAAGTGGGTATTTAGAAACAAGCTCAATGAAAAAGGTGAAGTCACAAGGAATAAGGAAAGACTTGTTTGCAAAGGATATGCTCAGGTTGAAGGAGTGGATTTTGAGGAAACATTTGCACATGTAGCTAGAATGGAGGCCATTAGACTCTTCTTGGCATATGCAACATACAAAGGATTCAAGGTATACCAAATGGATGTCAAGTCAACATTCTTGAATGGGAACCTAAATGAAGAAGTCTACATTGAACAACCTGATGGATTTTCACTCACAGAGGACAAGGACTATGTTTTTAGGTTGAAGAAAGCATTATATGGTCTTAAGTAAGCCCCTAGGGCTGGTACATAGATAGATAAGTACTTGACTGATCAAGGATTTAGAAAGGAGTGGCAAAAAAATCTTTACATAAAAGAAGAAGAAGGTCACCTATTTCTTGTTGTTGTCTATGTTGATGACATAATATTTGGAGGAGATAGTGAGACCATGACACATGGATTTGTAGAGGTCATGAAGAAGGAATTTGAAATGTCAATGCTTGGAGAACTTTCATTCTTCCTAGGATTGCAAATCAATCAATCCAAAGAAGGTATCTTCATATCACAAACCAAGTACATCAAAGAAATGCTCAAAGAGGTTTCAAATGGAGGAATGTAAACCAATAATTACACCAATGATCATGTAGGATGTAAACTAAGAAAGGATGATAACTCACCTAAAGTTAATCATACCATGTACAGATCTATGATAGGTAGTCTATTGTATTCAACTACATCTAGGCCTGATATCATGCAAGCAGTTGGTCTAGTTGGAATATTTCAAGAAGATCCTAGGAAAATCACCTACAAGCTATCAAAAATAATATTCATATATCTCATGGGGACCATGGAATATGGGCTTTGGTATCCAAAAGAAATGAGTTTGAGATAAAATCTTTCACATATGCAGATTGGGTAGGTAGCATTGATGACAAGAAGAACACAAGTGGAGGAGCATTTTTTGTAGGTAAGTGTCTAGTTTCTTGGCTAAGAAAAAAAAATCTCTTGTAGCCCTATCCACATGTGAGGATGAGTATGTAGCAGTTGTTTATGTTGTGCTCAAGTGTTATGGATGAAGAAAACTCTAGAAGATTACAAAGTTGAAAATGATGGTCCTATTCCTTGTATTGTGATAGCACAAGTGTCCATAAGTGTGTCCAAGAACCCTATATTGCACTCTAAGACCAAAATATCCCAATCAAGTATCATTTCTTGAGGGAACAAGTGAGTGAGAAGAGGATCAAGCTAGAACATGTGTCAACCAAGGAGGAGGTAGTAGATATCTTGACAAAACCTCTACCAAAAGCATCCTTTGAGCATTTAAAATTTGGGGTAATCCCTACCCCAAGAAACCACTAAGAGACTCAAGCCATCAAGGGGAGAAGCTAATTGAAAATATTACTCCAAAAAGTTTAAAGAGTACTAAAAAAGGGGGAGCTAGTTCACTAGCTCAATGTACAAGTCAAGAAGATCAAAAGGAGATATTTGCAAAGAGTGAAAAGTCTGAGTTTGAGAGAATATGTTTAGGGGAGCATTGAAGTTGTTTGGTGAAGAATTTCTTGCATCATCTGAAGTCTTTTGTGACAAGAATGTGTGCATACACCAAGGGGGAGCTTGAGAGAGTAATATGTTTTTTGATGTTGTATGATGTCATTTATTGAAGGAACCTTTTTCATAGATGTCAAAGGGGAGAATGCTATCAAAAATAGAAAAGAGCATGATTGAAGGTGTTGGTATGATAGTTTTCCATCAAATTTTCTGGTGTTTGTTGCCATCAATGAAAAAAGGGGATATTGTTGAACCTTGGTGCATTGATGTTGTCATTGATGTCATATGGCATGGATGGAAAAGAGTGTTTGGTGAGGTGTAAACCATTCAGGGGCATGTTGTCATGATGTGTCTTGAAGTGACTTGGTGTGAAGTGATGATGTATTGTGAGATGTCGATGATGTTCTCACAAGGTCTTGGTGCATGCTTGGTACATTGGTAAGAAGCTTGGTGCTTGGTGTGAACTACAAAAGGTGTCTACAAAAGTGTCAAAAAGGTGTGTTTAAGGTGTGTAAGAGCTCTTTTGATGAAAAAATAGAAAAGCATGATTTATGGATCATGGTTGGAACTAGCTCATTTAGGCCTAGTTCAAGGACCTAGTGCAAGCTTGGATGGGTGTATGAAAAAATCAAGCTCAAGAAGGTATAAATCATGAATTAGTGTGTTGTATTAGTAAAGTATGTAAGATGTTGTGGAATGTCCCACTGTTAAGATTCAACATAGTGGAGGCATATTCAAGGTGTTTAGAAGCATGTTCTTGAGGACTAACTAGGAAAGCATGATAAAATCAAGGTGATGATGAGTTACAGGTAGGTTTTAATGATAAATGAGCATTGATACATGTGAAAAGGTAAGAGTTTCTCAATAGTGCATTGTGAGTAAAAATTTTAGGATAAAAATCCAAGAAGAAGCAAGTTATGTGGTTTTAAGTCTATCGAGCTCTCAAATGGTTATTTCAGCTGTAAGGTCATGTTTGGTGAGCTCACTTGTACGTGAAACTTTTTCATGGTGACCTAATATTTTCATCAAAGTTAGGGCATGGAATCTAGTTAATTTTACAAGTGAGATGAGGAATAATGATGGCCTTAGCTTTATGAACAATCTTAAGAAGTTAAGGTGGTCCAAACCCTCCCAAAACCCTAGGCATTAGAGTGATAGGAAAAAATGAAGTATTTTGGTCATGAAATGACATGGCAAGCTAATTTAGTGACTTGAGCTTGTAAAGGACTCCTCCTAGTACATTTTTGCATTGGTTTCATGTTCTAGTGTCAAATCATTGTTCATAAATAGCTCTATTTTTTAAATTTTTTGATAGTACAATCATATATAAAAGTTTTATGTTGAAAAAGATCTAGTGTGGAGAAAGATTGGGAGGTTCCCAAACTTCTCATGAGAAGATACATGTAAGTTATGTGCAAATTTTTTGATGAACCATGTCAATATAGATGGCCTACCGCTAAAGGAGTAAAGATGCAAAAACTAGTCATGGTGTTTGAGAGAGACTTGATGTGAATGCTTGTTGTGGAGGTCCAATATGGGCATGAATAGTTGAAATAATTCCAATATGACTTTTGAATCCCATAACTTGATATGGTGAAGTGATTTAAGGTCCTAGTTCAAATGATCAAATCAGTCCTAGTTACCATGTCAAGAAGGTTTGAGAAAGGTTGCAAGTGTGCACTTTCTCCACACATCCCATTGAGTGGTTGAAATTTGAAGTAGAGGTTCATGTGAAGTGTTCAAATGCATTTTTTTTTCATGAAATTGAAGGTTTGAAGTGATGGAAGTAACTTCTAGACAAGACTAGTCTTGGATTTAAACTCAGTCTAAGTAGCTCTTGAAATAAAATTAGTTGAGCCTTGTGCCCTTGAAATGAAGCATGATATGGACCTGATAAGTTTCCCAAGACATATATCCTTCCATAAATGTGCAATAGAAGTCATGAGAAGGTGGATAAGTGTGTGATATTACTCACTTTGTGTAAGACTGGTTTACTAGGCATTCATATTCATTAGGACCTTTTCCTAATCTAGAGCTTCATGATGTGATTGAAGGTAGTGGTGGTTGCTCCAAGTCTTGAAGGTGGACCAGAGGTAAAAAAAAACTCTCCCAAGCATTAGAAGGTTTTGAAAATGCTCATATATCGTGTTGATCATTCTTCATGACTATGTTTTAGAACTTCCAAACTTGTGTTTTCCAAGATGAGATGAAGAAGATGGAATGGAGTGGTTCTATGTTTTGACCTATTTCTCTCCAAGTCCATGGTGTTGTTGAAGACATCTTGAAATCATTCATCTTCTGAATGCAAATGCATGACATGATTTTATAATGCCCTCATACACCCAAGTTGAAGATTTTTAAAACTATTGTTTTTTTAGGTCTTACACCTAGTTGTGCATGAGAGCTCTAATGGAGGTTTGAAGTTTAAATGGGAAGTTGTAAATTTGTCAAGGTTTAGAGAGAAAGAAAGGAGGACCATTTTAACATAAAAAAAAATCATCATAAACACTTGTTACATGGATTAGAATAGCTACAAGACAGAGAATCTATGTTGAAGAAGAAGACAAGAATGGCATAAACCATTACAAATGAGATCTTCAAGAAGTCAAAATGGAATCTTGTCATATGTTTCAGGTGTGCATGATCCTAGGAGTTTTTTTCAGTTTCTCATAGGTAGGATAAAGGGTTATGATAGTTTAAGAATGGTTAGTACCTTCAACTGACACTCCTGTAATTATAATAATGACACTTTGGTAGTTTTTAGATGATGTCATTCAACCTTCTTGTATGAGATGAAAGGACAAGAATGTGAAGGGGTCATAATGGGAAGAGTTAGAAGGATGTCATCCTCATGTATATGTATGAGAAAATATGCATCAAATATTTCTTTTGAAGATCAAATTTCAAAAGTGTGTGTGATTGAGAAAATAAAGAATCTAGATGCATGAAGAAGATGTATGAGAAAATAGGAGCTTAATAAGGGATCACTAATTTATTGTTGTAAGCAACTAGGAGAATGAAGGTGATCAAAAAAACTTGTAAAGACTAAGTAGGTTCTTAGAAAAATTGGGAGTTGTTGCTTCCATGCAAAGTAGGAGCTTGCAAAACTTGTCAAGTAGGTGCTTGGCTTAGAAATTGAGTTGGTGCTTCAAGTTGAGTGGGTGCTCAACATATTAAGATCTTTGTAATCTATTATAGGAAATTTTTCACCATAGTGCATTGATTTCAGTGGGTTTTTCTCCTACAAGGGTTTCCCACATTAACTATTATTTTATATAAGTTGATCAAGATTGAATGGTTTATTGTGATTTAGAATTGTTTTAAAAGTTTGAAGAAGCACTAATTCATCCATCCCCCTCTCGGTGCTTGTAATTTCCAACATGGTTTTCATCAATTTCAACAATAAAGAGGAAAAATAATATTTCCCCATTCCGATTGGTTAGCCCACATTCTAATAGAGTTAATAATAAAAAATAATAATAAAACCTACACCAAAAATAATGCACATAATATTACTAAGCAGTTCATTACTATGAATATTACATCAAACAATAATAGATCATAAATACATCTAATAGTAAAAAAATAGCAACAAAATTTGTACCAACAAATAATGCACATAACATTATACAAATCATTTATAATAATATTGCAACAATCTTAATAAAAAAAAAAAAATTGTGAATTAAAAAACAAATGATAGTATTAAAAATACATTATCATACAATCAATAATTTAGTCAAGATCAATAACCTTTTTTTGTGTAAAACACATTATGTGGATGCAAATTTACACCCTCAGGAAATTTGTGACCTCTACCAATAACATCCCCACGAAATTGCAAAATTCTTACCTAACAAAAAAATCCAATAAAAACATCTCGTTAAATAGTGCAAAACTTTCCATGATATAGAATGCACAATGAGGA
Source organism: Taxus wallichiana var. yunnanensis (assembly GCA_018340775.1). Lineage (NCBI taxonomy): Eukaryota > Viridiplantae > Streptophyta > Pinopsida > Cupressales > Taxaceae > Taxus > Taxus wallichiana. The sequence continues at coordinate 324,111,884 of CM031239.1, forward strand.
TTTTTGATAAAATAGGAAAAATTTTTGTAATAAATGTGGACATACATGCTTGACTTGATGGTAAAATCTACTGGATTTGAGGTTGGTATCACAAGCCCCTCTAAATTAATGAATTTATTCCCATCAATTTTGAAAATAAAACCTACTCTCTCTAATGGGGAAACATATAAATTGGATCCCATGTAATACCCTTGCTTAATTACTCCAACATTCTTATCTATTTTGTCATCAAATTCTTCCAAATCAGTTAAATTCAAGAGAGTTTTATTTCACAATATGAGGGATGGTGTAGCATAATCTTCCACTCTTCATCTACATAAACCATATGCATCATGAAAAATTTTTTTGCATATTTTATGTCCACGAATCATTCATACCAAGAATGTAAAGGTTAAGTTCATCATGACAATAGTCCAATTGTGTCAACTCAAAGTTTCCTATGTGAGACTCATGAATAACTTTGCAAATAACTACATCTTATTAACCATACTAACCATTTTAAAGAAGAGAAACAATATCAAATGTTGGTACGAAACCCTTGACATAATGGTTGTTATAATGAGCACAAATATAGTATGGCACAGAAAGGGCTTCTCATTTCCTTAAATTTTTAAATCATTGCTAGTGGAAAAAGAATTTTATTATCAAAGGAAAATTTAAGGTCTAAAAATGAGGTTATTGACTTTTTCATTGTTGCAAATATTCAGAAAGAGTAGTGTCATCTTAAATCTCATTACTAGCCACAAATGATGAATATTTGACAATTCAAGATCTAACAACAATGTCATTTTTCTATAATTTATTTTACCGTTGATAAAATCCCCAAAGAGTGGCATTATTTGGAATCTCGATACCTTGAAATCTATCACAATTACTAGCATAACATTTTACACCAAATTGAAGTGCTTCCTCAATAAATTCATGTGATAATTGAATGCTTGTTGAGGGTAGCAATTGATGTTGTTTTGAATTACCACCCATGACTAATCACAAGAAAAGAATAAAATTCAATCATTACATTAAGGATTAGGTTAAAAATTCAGTCATGTTCATTTTTTCCCAAACAAAGAAAAAATCATTAAAAATGAATATGAAGCTAAAGAAAAACACCTCAATGAAATAATATATTTGATCTATCAGGTGTAAGATTTAATTTAATTTGTGAAAATTTAAATTTTAAAAAAATGGTGACAAATTGAATTGGGGAGAATTGAAGAAAATTTTGTTGGGTTTTGTATTAGATGATCAATAAACACATACAACAAATCTTTGTTGTGTATGATAGGATGAGATGAACATAATGACAATTTTGTTGTGTTTGAATAAGACAACCAAGGAATATAATTATAAAGCGTTTGTTATGTTTGTATAAGATGATTGGTGAACATAATATAATTTTTTAGGGTTTTTAATTGAAAAATCAGGAAAAACACATTAGAAAAATAAATGAACAAAGAAGATATACTTGAAATAAAATAATATTGATTGATCTCTTGTTGTGAAATCTACCTTAGTTTTTTTTTTTTTTAAGAAATCATGGTATTGTCAAAATCAAAATTTTCATTAAAGAAAATGAAAGTAACTAACAAATGTTGTAACATACTTATGAGTATGCGAATTTGTGTTGGTTTTGGGATTTTGGTGCACATTTGTTATGGGCACGCTTTTTTTGTATTGTTTTGTTTCAAAAAAAAATTATTTGGGGGTTTTAATTTACATTTTTAAAGAGGGAGGCGTCGTTGTTTTTAAATAGATGACATATTATAGAAACTTACATCTTAATATTTAATGCTTGTGTTAGGATATGGTTGATGGAAATATTTTCTGATTGAATTTTTTTATTAAAAAGTAACATGAAATACATAATAAAATAATATTTCACATGATTTTTTTAATAGGAGATATTTCAGGGTAGCTAATTTCTTAGGAAGCTCTACAACTCACTCACTCACTATTTCCTTTCACACTCCAATTCAAAAAACCACATAGAGTCAAGAAGAAGAATTGTAATGATCCTTCTATTTTATCTATCTATGTTTATAAAGACCCTCTTCATACATATATATACAAGTTTGACACCAAAGAGAGCTCAAATTAGAAGCCCAAAAGAATCATAAATTAAAGAGACACTATGTACAACCATTAATCTTTCAAATACCTTCCTTCTTGCCAATAAAGGAGGTAGTTGTGAAACCGCCTCTTTGGCTTAACCGACAATTTCTACCATAGAAATTCATATACTTGTGGAGGCCATAACTTTTGCATATGAGCTCAAAGTTGGGTTCTTTTTTTGAACTTGCATTCTTTTTCAATAGAAATACAAATACAAATATGCGATCAAATTTTACTTTTAATGGCATATTCATGGTGTTTAAGGCTTTCAGACCGAATCCCATCTTATTTGAAGTCTTAGGGTTTCACAACTTCCTCTTGAACCTTGTTTAATGGTAACATCTAACAACGATCATTATAAATAGTATTTAAGTTATTCTTAGTTATATATAAATTAGTTATATCATGTGGCTAACATTAGTGATCCAAAATTTGGATCATGCCTCCCTAAATTTGGAGGCTTTTGGTCCCAAATAGCTTTGAGGAACTCATATGGCAAGTATTTTTCTTTCTCTATTTATCAACCTCTCTTGTACCTGGAGGTGTATATGGTGAATGAATTTATGATCCTCGCAAACTTATGGGTCCAAATTTTCACATCCTTTGTATGGCTCATTTACTTCCTTCCATGCTTATAGATAACTTGATAAGAACTACATCTTGTGCTCATTGTTAGTAGAAGAAACATGCATATCCTCGCATTCTTTCTTATCTTTCAAAATGAGAAAAGAAACCTTCTCGCTAATGTTGGTGTTGGTGTCGCCCGATTTCATCTTGAAATCTACAACTACCCTATCTAAAAAAAAATCGTACTTTTAAAATAATGGGTCGTTTTGTGTTTTTATTTCCTAAAAGTTCTTGTATTATGTAAGGATATTCCTAAAGAGCCATTTTAGTTTTTTTCACCAAATACCCAGATGCCAAAATTATTATATTCTCATCATCGGGATTTGTCTCATGAAATTTGTATTTAATTATTTTGAACCCCGCTTGAGGTTATTTGCGCTACTGTTTAACTCGTTATGATCGAACGTGTCATTATTCCTATGTACCAAAAGGGTTTTAACAAGGAATAATTTCGGGCTTTATTTGTAACTTTTGGCAATTTTTGTGTTTTTGTGTTTTCTCGCTTTCGCTTTTTGTGAAATTTCTCTAGAACAATTCCTTTGCCGTAAGCCCAATTTTTGGCCTAGAGCAATCTGGAGAACATATACACACGTCATTCCCGGAGGAAGTCACCATCGAGGTCTAGATCACTGGGAAAAAAAAGTCGTGCATGGAAAAGCCCTGCGCGGGTTGGTCGCATTTTTGGAAAACAAAGGATTTAAGCCGCAATAGGAAAAAGAGAAGCAAAGCAGCAAGGTGGGAATTTTATACCGCCTAAGCAGGTACTTTTTCCCATGATATAAAATTCACTTAAGTCATAGTGGGAAAGCTAGAGGCAAGAGTGACGGAAATTTATTGCCTACATCAGGGGTAAAAATTCTCGTGGTGAAATAAAAGAAAAGTGACTTAAGTGAAATCATGGGATTTTATTGTCGCCTGCAGGGTAAATAATCTCATCACAAATTCAAATCACTTAAGTGGATCATGGGATTTCCGGGCTGCCACAGGTAAAGAATCCCATTGTGAAAAATTCTTAAAAATAGAATTCTATTATGCAAAAAAGTGTGCCCCCTTTGGAGAGAAGAAGGCAGCCTTTAAAGTGATTATTTTAATTGTTTCTTCTTCTAATTTTGGTGCCCAGGCATGGAAGAAAGTCAACAAAGCCAAAGGGAATAAAAGAAATAGAATTAAATGGATTAAATTGATTAAATTTAATTTATTTAAAGGTTGCCCCCTTCATGTCAAAAAGTGCGCCCCATTTAGGATAGATTTAATGTTTTTTGAAGCATTAAATCATTAAATAAATTCCTATTTTCAGTGGCTATGGTCAAAGCACACTGTGAAGCTTAAGTGAAGTGAAGAGGGAATGATTAAATTGGATTAATTTAATTTATTAGATGGTTGTCCTTAAACATGCTATTTTTAAAAGAGAGAAGCATGATTTTTAATTAATTAATCACCGTGAATAGGAAGGGCAATTATTAATTATAGAATTGTGTGGGTTATATAAGCATGGGCTGCCATAAGGATGAATTATTTAATTCATAGGTAAAGAATCGCAGCTAGGAGGAAAAGTGCGCCCCATTCAAGAAGGATTTTTCTCTGATAAAGGTGAAATTAAGGCTAAAAGCTTCCAATTTTGGCGCATGCATTGAAGGAGGTTGATTTTTGTCTGCATAAGTGTTACAGTGCTCAAGTGTTTTTGAACATATTCATGCTCTCTTTGTGTGCAAATTAAACATCAATTTTTGGGGTAGCGGGCTTGAAAAGTGCATATTTTTACAATTAAAATTCACTATTCATGCTCCTATGGCCATTTTTGTCCAATTAATTACAAGAATTCATTACAAAGCTTTACAAAAGAAAAGGAGCTATAATCAATGTCCAATACATTGGGTATATCCTCCGAATCAAGAATTATCTAGATCTCGCACTCCGTATTGAAGAAATCCAAACAAATAAGAAGAAAAAGAATTATTCAGACAAAGATAGACAAAGCCATGGCAAAGAGAGATGAGAAAGAAAGCACAATGGATTCATGCATCACTTCCAAACTTGCAGACATAGGAGACATAGATCTAGGTCCGGAACCTCTTTCCGAAATGATTGATAGATCAAGAGCCGGAAAGACTTCACTCATGCGTGCGGTTAAAAGCAAGGGAATCATCCGAGTGCGCACCTTTCCATACACAACCCAGCTTGCCGTAGTTTGTTATGGAGTGCACTAGATCTTACCATCCTTCATCCAAGTCAATGTGTGATGCTACGGGAAAGACAATAATTCATTTGGATGCAGAGTTCATCAATTATTGTTTGAAGATTCTAGTGTGAAAGGTGGTGACTTCCATTAGCATTCGTGATGCTACAAAGCAGTGGAGAAGCATAGAGTTGATTGCATGAGCATAATGAATAGCAGATACATGAAGAAGCCTAGATCTCCTTCTAAGTTCCCAAGAACTCTTCTACGATCCTATTTGGTGCAAGAGGTAGATGATGTTGTCAAATTGCTATGCAGGATTAATGGTGAGGTGAATGCTTACACTTTCTCGAACATGGATGTATGCTTTCATCAAGACCATCAAGTCAACAAGGTTGATTCCATAATTAATTGGTCAGAAATTATTAGAGACAACATTGGTGAGCAACTCCGAAACGTGAAGCATACTTTCAACTTCAAAATGACTTCCTACTTGGTGTATGTTGCAGCTTCACAAGGCGTCTTTTCCAAGCTGGATAGATGTGGCGTTCTTTCTAAGGACCCCATTTTCGAGTGCTACCCATAGCTTACTGTACCTACGTGTGAGAAAGATTTCAAATTGGTCAATGATGAATTCTTCTACGAATTCATTTACAGGCTAGACAAGGACCTAAAGGCCAACAGGGTAAGCAAGGAAGCGTGGGAAGTTGTGTCCAAGGTTGGCAGTCTATTCATTCAGTTTGCAGATTTCACATACCTCAGGGTTACTGGATTTTCTGGTGAACCGGTTAAGCTGCCTAGATATCCGAATGATAGATTGATCACCATGGAGCTGAGCAGACAACTTGTGGAGTTACACAACCTTCAATAAAGCGCACAAGTCTATGGGCTTCTTCCCAATCACTGTGGGACATTACAGTTGCCATAGCATTCATAGAGCTCAAGGGATGGAGACGCAGATGTTATCCGAGTGTGAGAAAGAGTTCTTCCCTACACGGCTGAACTTCGATCCATTTGGAGTAGTCAAGAAGATGATCTCCCAGGAGTACGCACATGTGCCTTCATTAGAAGATTTCTGGATGAAGTGCAAAAGTGAGTACGAGGTTAGAAAGAGAGATTTCAGCAAGCTATCAACAAAGCAAGTGTTCGAATTTGGACTAGCACGGATACCTGTGGATCTTAAAGATGATGTGAATGTGGTACTTGAACTTACTATCAAATGGGAGGAGATAAAGTTGTACTTCATGATAACATGAGGCTGCCATACAATCAAAAAGGTCCGCAGCCTTGTTTTGGTGAATACTTCGAACTGGTTACTGACGAAAGGATATTGCCTTGATGAAGCATTGATGAATCAAGTCACGTAAAAACTTCGGCGCAGAGATTCCCTCAAGATAAATCACGAGGAGAAAGCTGCATAAAGGCCGAGAAGTCAAAAGTACATAAAGATCTTAATCAAAGGAGAAGATCACTTCCACGGCCATGACTTTAGTTTCAGCTTCTCCAAGATCCAAGATTTCACTAATCAAGCAGCACCTCAAGTAGTAGGACACTTCCATGGCTCCACCGAATATGGCGACATTCATATTCTCTCGCCGCCACTTTGTTCAACACCCCTTCCGTAAGAAACGTTGAAACCGTAGATGGTGGAGTTCGAAAGAGTTTTGTCCTTAGATGATTTAGAAGATGGCAGCCATGACACCGTGGCACTTTCTCGATGGAGAGGATGCCGAGCGAAGATGGTAGTGCATTTAGTGACTTCTCATTCTTCAAGAAGTAACTTCTCAGATGGTTGGCTTCGCAATTGGTTCCGTGCTTAGAGTGGAGATGAAATTGGGAGAACACAACTTGCAGCTACTCCAGAGCCTAGGCAGAAAAGATAGAAGGCCTAAAGTTGCTAAGGTAACTTCAAGGTTGATTATCAAGGATTGGAGAGATGTTTGTTAAGATGTCAATTCCGGTGGAAGGGAATAAGGAGGATGAGCTCACGGTGGAAGATGTGACAAGAACTAAAGTACCCCTGGTCCAAGCCACCACATAAGGATCAAGCAGACACACAGACATTGATAGATGCTTTATTCCTTAGGCTTGACAAAGAAAAGGTGGAGAAAATGAGTTGCAGTATAAGCAATTATCTCGATTGTGCGAGATCATAGCCAAGGTTGCTAAACCTTCCATTCAGCCCATTTCGAGCAAAGTGTGAGTGATCATCTTATGAAGGAAATGGAAGATGCAAGCAATCAAGTAAAAGCTATTGACGAATGGAAGGATTTGATTATTCATCAAGTTGATGTACAACTTAAAGAGGTGCCACCTTACCTAAAGGTTATGAATGATGTGGCAAATCAACTACAAGCAATCGGTGACAAGCATAGTGGGGACATGAACACATTTGCTTGAGAGTAACCCGAGTACTTTGGGAGAGATCAACAAGTTTCGCCGAGAGATGTATCGGTCAGCAGAACAAATTGTAACTGTGATGGATCACTTGAGAAGGGGAAGCAAATAGAATTTGCAGATCTTTCCATTTGGAAATCAAGAGAATGCAGTACTCGAGAGTAGGACATCATCCTTACCAAACAAAAAGATCATTTCTTTCACTAAGGAGGACATGGTCGAGGTGTTACTTCATACGTGCGGATCATTCCTAAGCAAGATGCCTAATTCCTCGGAAGGGTCTCTTCGATGGTACAAAAGAGAATTGATAAAGCTACTAAGCCTTTCATGATGAATTCTATTAGTAGATCGGTGGCGCCAGTAGGCGATATTGTGAGGTTTTGGCCGAGCTTGGAATATGTGGAGGCGTGCATCAAAGTGATGAATGAAGGATTGCTTTGCAGCTTTAGGACAGAGAAGGAAGCAATGGCTAAAATAGATGGGAAGATGTTGAATCACATATTCAACAAGTATATCCGATATCAGAACAAAAAGAAGACATAAATGTCATAGTTGACATGACTTCTTCTTCTATTCTTTCTTCTTCTATTTTCTATGTTCCCAGATGAAATTGTAAAACTTTAAGTTATTGGTTTTGCAACCATTACTTAAAGTCATGTGGAACCATTCTATTAGTTAAGTGATACATGTGTCACTTAAGGAGAAGTTAGTGGAGGATGATTGCCAAATGTCATCTTTACTTGTTGTTTGTGTTTTAGTTCAGTTAGACTTCCCATTTGTACTTTCCCTCCTACATTCTATAAGTAGGAGAAGAACCTCTGGGTTAATGATCAGAATTTGTAAGCAGCAATCTTGTGTTCTAGACTTTGTGTTGAACCCCTGAGAGCCACTTGGAGCAAAGGAATACAAAGGAGCAGGTTTCCGGAGAACTTTGTGTCACGGTGTACTGTGTTTCTTGCTTTTAATCTTAGATCTCTTGATAAACTTTATGTTATTTTAGATCTGGATCTAGAGATGACTTTGTTTTAGAATTATGTGTTTATATCTATTGGATTCTTTTATGTGCATGCAATCAACTCGACATCTACCGATCGGGATGCACATCTTCCCCATTTCTTCTATGTGTTTATGTAATTATCTTCTTTATAACTTTTCCTTTCTTTAAACAAACCGCTTACTTGCTCCGAACCTGCTCGCTTATGGTTCATGAACCGAGTAGTTAAAGTAAAACCTCATTTAGATATTAGCATACTTAAATTGACAAATCGACACGGAGCCTCACCGGTTAAATGAGGGAGATTTATCTCATGGCTGCTAAGTTTTGTGCTATGCGAAAATCTAGCCACAGGTGTGAGTTATCCTATGTTTCCTCCTCTCATATTGGAGGGCATCTCGCATGGGTTAGGTTTAGGTTAGGTTTAGGGTTTACATGTGTGTCATGCACTAGGGTTACTCAACACCCTATATGTACCCTTTTACTATTCATTTATGAGCATGCCAAGACACTCCGTTGTCTTTTCCTTATGAGCAACTTTGTTTCTATTTTGCAAATCTTCCATTGTTGATCGATCCTTGCGATTACGTTGGAGCCATTCGATTCCGTTGGAGTGCAACCTCTTCGTGGTGCATCGTTGCCGATACGATTCTCACAGTCTCTTTCATGGTATCAGAGCTGAGATCAGGTAAACGTGCATTCGTCATTTGAGTTGTGATTACTCTTGGTCTCATTTTTTAATCCTCGTGTAAGTTTTTCGATCATTACTACTGTGGAATTATTTTGCTAATCTCTTTAACAAGTTGTTCCTTTGGAAGTGCATTTTTTGGGGTTTGTGCATGTATGTAGGTTTATATTTTTCACCGCTAGATTTCACTGGTTACAGTCATATTTAGTGGAAAACGTTATCTTGAGGTTGGTTCCTTTTACGGTTTTATTCAGATTTTTACCAAAATATATTAATTTTTTTGAAATCTGTGTTTTTTTGGCCTATCTTTCGACCTCTCCTACCTTTTGAATGCTTTGGCATGTGCGTATTTTTTCCTCGTGTCATAGCTACGCTATCCGAGCTTCTTGTTTTTTGTGCATGGATTGTATTTTTTCGCACTCGTTGAGCCATATTTGTTGTTTTATTTCCCGATTGATTGTATTTGGTGGATTATATTTCAAACCCGTGGCTTTTTTCATTGCCTAGTGGCATGGATCAGTATATGCTTTGTTTTTTTTGTTGTCCCATGTTTTTTTGTTGATGCTCCAGCCGCAACCTTGCCCTCTGCTCTTTGCTCCCACCTCGCAACCGCTCCGACCTCGTCCACGGCCTCCCACCGCCACGACCACTCCCTACCCTCCTCGCGCACCGTAAACTCGCCCTCAAAAACAACAAAACCTCGTTTTTCCAAGGCCGCGCTTTCTCTCGCTAAGTTTGTTTTAAAGTTTTTTTGTAAGTTTTTAAAAACAAACGAGTTCTTTGGTAAGTTTTTTAATACTTTCTTCCTTTAAAATCTCAAAGCTTTTTTAATATTTCTTTCTAATTTAAACAAACAAAAGTTTTTTAAATTAAGAATGGTTCGTATTTTTTAAACTTTCTTTCTCTTTTAAAAAAAAAAAACTTTTTTAAATTATTCTTTCTAAACATTTTTTAGATTCCTTTAATTTAAAATTGTCTATTTAAACAAAAGAGGGAAAGTATTTTTTCATATTTAATTTAATTAGATATTAATTAATCATATTTAATTAAGTTTTTTAATTAGGTTTTAATTATTCGTAATTAATTAAATTTATTTACTACTAATTCATGATTAGTAAAATATTAACTATCGGCATCTCAATTAACGTTTTTTTATCGTTTTGTCCAAATTGCCTAAATTAGCTAAATAGGACGTTTCAAAATGGTAATTCTTTAACAACGTTATTGTCAATTTTTTTCTCTAATCATGTGCTCAAGTGTGCAACATCACTCTGAGCACCTTTTTTCCTTCCGAGCACTTTTCCGGCGTTCTGAAGATTCTCTGAACTCCTTGAGTTCATTTAAAACCTTGTATTTTACCCCTTTTATTGCTTACGACTAGTGAGCGCGTCCGCCACAGTCTGTAGCAAGGGGGTTTTCATTTACGACGTGAGACATTTTTTCTCACAACTAGGGTTGGCTTTCGCCTCCTTTCTTGTTTTTTGCTTGTGCTTGTTTACGTGTCCTATTTGTTGCGCTCCACGAAACACTATTGTGGTCTCCTCTCTTGTGCATTATTATGTTGATTGCAAGACAAGTTACCACTAAACTATAAACCGCCAAAAACAAGGGGGTTGTTATTGTCCCGGTGGTTGTGTTTCTTTTTGCATTTATTTTCTCTCTCTCTCACTATGGATGCACTTTCAATTCCTTTGCTTACGCCTTTCAACTTTTTCAAATGGAGATCGAAAATAATAATGAAACTAAGGGGTAAAGGGTTATTCCACATCACCTTGGGAACTGAGACTGAACCAAACGACGAACCTAAAAATCTAAGTGGTTAAACCGTATTGATGAAGCTTTAGGTATTCTTTGCATGTCTGTTTCTCCTGATGTGCTCTTCCACATTGAGGTGTCTGAAACACCTAAATCTGCATGGAAAATGTTGGATGCGATGTTTGGACAACTAGATGACATGAGAGCGCATGAGTTGGAAAACAAACTACTAGGGTTAAATCCTAGTGACTTTGAAAACCTACAAGCTTTCTTCTTGAAATTTGTCCACATTAGATTGTTGTTAAAAGGATGTCAAGTAGAGAAGAAATATTCTCAACTGATCTTGTCGATTCTCTCTAAGCTAGGTCCCAAATATTCTATCTTCGTGTCAACTTTCTATGCTACAAAAGCTGCTTTGGGCGATACTTGGACTATGCCCTCCTTTGACTATTTTTCGTCCCAAATCATTCAAGAACAGGACAAACTCATTCAAATGGGGTCTCTCAAGTCCAAGTCACATGCCCTTGTAGCAAGTACTAGCAAGGGAAAGAAGACTAAAAGAAGAAAGAAACCAAGACCAAACCCAAGACCAAACCTAAAATGACACAAACACTTCGACTTCGAGCCTAAGGCACAAAAAGCAAGTTTTTGTGTTCCTATTGCAAGAAGTCCTGTCACGACGAGCAACACTGTTTTCTTTTAAATGATTGATCACTTATCTCATTTACTTGAGAAGAATAAAATAAGTTTTCCTGAATCCATAAAACAAAGTGCTCAAGACGAGTCTTCTATCTATCGCAAAAGGTGCTAAAAATGATAAGAAGAAAGGAAAGGCCCTTATAGCCAAAGTTGCTCCTTCATCGACATGGATTATAGATTCCGGTGCCTCACACCACATGGGTTCTTTGCATGTTGAGTTTTCCAACATCAAACCTTGTGGAATGTCCCAAATCACGATGGGTAATGACACGACAAAGTGTCGGTTTTCTAGTAGTGGATCTAAGAGAGATGGATGGGGGAACATTTAACCAAGTGTTGAGTGTTCCTGATCTCTCTACCAATCTCCTATCAGTTTACCAAATTACTCAACTTGGTGAAGGAATGTGAGTGGAATTTGGTCCTAACTTAGTGATTATTTCGTGATCTTAACAATGACACTACAAGGTTGGCTGAGGGAAAGGCTTATCACATTCACTGTTATATACCTTTTCCCGCTTTACTTCGATTCTACACCCACCGCCTTGCTCACTCATGCAAATGAGGTTAGTAAGCTATGACATGAGCATTTCGACATCTAAATTATCGCTACCTTGAATAATTGAGCCAAATGAAATGGTCAACGGGTTACCTCACGTCAAGTTTTCTAAGGGTCTTTGTGAGGGTTGTACTTGAAAGCATCCTGAAAGAACTTTGACAAAGGAAAATCCTGGAGAGCCACTTGTCCTTTAGATCTTGTTCACAAAGTGATGTTTTTGGTTCATTTCCATCTCCTTCATTTACTAGAGCTCTTTATGTGCTAACCTTCATTGATGACTATTCACAATATACTTGGGTATATTTTCTTAAGCTTAAGTCTGAAGTCTTTGAACATTTTTAGGACTTTAAGGCTCTTGCTGAGAAACAGGCGAAACAGTCTATCAAGGTTCTTCGAACCGACAATGGAGGTGAATATGTAAACAATAGGTTCATGGATTTCTGTACTTCTGAAGGGATCTCTTTACAGCATATAGTTGCTTATAGCCCTTCGTAGAATGGAGTCGCAGAAAGAAAGAACCATACTCTTAAGGAGATGGCCACTTGTATGATTCACTCAAAGTCTCTTCCTCCACAAAGTGTTGGGCCAAGCAAAGAATTGTGTAAATTACATTCGTAACCATGTGCCACACAAGGCGTAAGAGGGATGACACCCTTTGAAGCCTGGTTTGGATGCAAGCTTAATGTTGAGCACTTTCAAGTCTTAGAATCTAAGGCTATGGCTCGATTCCCAAGAAGAAATGCAAGGCTTCTGCAACCAAAATCCAAACCTTGTATCTTTGTAGGGTATCCTAATGGCATGAAGGGATATCAATTGATGAATCCTACTTCTCATGAGCTATATATCAAGAGAAGTGTTAAGTTTGATGAGTCTTCTTTGACTTCTACTTCTCCACCTATTGAGGTTCTTTAGCTCACCGACTCGATTCTGACTCATCAGATGATGATAATGTTGAGCGTGCTCCTCTTCCGAATCTTCTCAACCATCAGAACTCTAAGTCTTCTGATTTTGATAGTAGTGATGATGAGGACTATGTCTCTTCTCACTCAAGTGAAGAATCTTCTCGACTTTGAGCTTGATTCTCCGGTCCTCTTTAAGCTAGGAAAACTTTGCAAAGTGCTTTGAGATTTAGTTGGAGATACTTCGGATATGAGACGTAATCACTCGAGATTTGTTGGACCCCACTCTTTCTTTGCCTTCGCTTCGATCCAAAGTATTTCCGGAAGCTTCGGTATTCCCGAGTGGAATTCTCGCCATGGATGAGGAGTATTCCTCTCTCATGAAGAACGATACTTGGGATCTAACCCTCTTTCAAAAGGAAGAAAAATCGTTCGGTGTAAGTGGGTGTTTCGAATAAAGTATGGAGTAGATGGAGACGTCGAAAAGTTTAAAGCGTGATTAGTAGCTAAGGGTTTCTCCCAGAGATAGTCCGGGGTTGATTATACCAAACCTTTGCTCCAGCTTACGAAAGATGACTTCTCTTCAACTAACCCTAGCCATTTCTCAAAGTGAACATGATGGAAAGTCCATCAAATGGACGTTAAGAGTGCCTTCTCTCATGGTGACCTAGAGGAAGAGATCTATATGGAACAACCTCCGGGTTATTTCCAAGATCCTCCCTTGTTTGTAAGTTAAAGAAGTCTCTTTATGGCCTTAAACAAGCCCCTCAAGCTTGGTATGCTAAGATGGACTCCTTTTTACTTACATCAAGGTTTACTAGGTGTCATTTTGATCCAAATTTTTATACTCTACTACAGGCAAGATGACTCTATATTTATTCGTGTTCTATATGTTGATGACTTGTTGATCACATGCAGCTCTTCCTCTATTATTGATTCTGTGAAGATCGCCTTGGCCAAAAAGTTTTCCATGACTGACTTAGGTCTACTTCATTACTTCCTTGGGATCCAGATTTCATAATCTGACTCAAGAATCTTGATTTCACAACCTAAGTATGCTCTTGATTTGCTAGCTCATTTTCGTATGTCCGATTCCAAGTCTTCTCCTACTCCCTTTCTCTCCGGGGTTAAGTTGGTTTCAAATTGCTCTACTCCTTTGTTGATGGTACTCTTTATCTATAATTGGTGGGCACTTGATTTACTTGACTCACACTCGACCGGATTTATCGTTTGTTGTTGGGATCATGTCCGATTCATGCAAAGACACATGAGCTAACATTGGAAAGTAGCTAAATGGATCCTTCATTATGTCTCATGCACTTATACCGATGGTATTCACTATCATGGAGGGTAGATATTGACTTAATTGGGCTCACAGATTTTGATTGGGCCGTGACTTAGATCATCGAAATCTACTTCGACTACATTTTCTCTCTTGGTTCGGGTCCTATTAGTTGGTCTAGTAAGAAACATAATGTAATTACGATATCATCTACGAGAGGTAGTTAACGCTGCCACAAAATCTATTTGGCTATAGGGTATTCTGATAGAGTTTGGCATCCACTTTCGGCGGCCTACCATTATCTATTGTGATAACATGAGCACAATCTCTATTTGCAGAAAATCCAATTCAAATGAGATGAAACACATTGAGATCCATATGCACTTCATATAGAGCTTATTCATGATGGTATCATCGACATTCAGTACATTCAGAAAATTGATCAGATTGTAGATTTATTCACCAAGCCCTTCACTGAGATGAAGTTTCTTCACTTACGGTCTCTTCTTGGGGTGAGGTCTTCTGCAGCTACTCATCTTCTTCGGGCTATGTAGTCCTTCTTTTCTTCTTCTTCTTCTAGGAATATTGTGTTTATATATGGGCACCTTATCAAGCCTTTAGTTGTCGGGCCCCATTGACACATCTTTCTTAGTTATTTAGGGGTGTCTTCTTTTCTCGCCCCGACTCATCATAATAGCCGCTACCCCAGCTTTGATGAAGGGGGGTTGTTAGTGTGAGTTATCCTATGTGTCCTCCTCTCATATTGAGGGTCATCTAACATGGGTTAGTTTTAGGTTAGGTTTAGGGTTTACATGTGTGTCATGCACTAGGGTTACTCAGCACCCTATATGTACCCTTTTACTCTTCATTTATGAGCATGCCAAGACACTCTGATGTATTTTCCTTATGAGTAACTTTGTTTCTATTTTAAAAATCTTCCATTGTTGATCAATCCTTGTGTTTACATTGGAGCCATTCGATTCCATTGGAGTGCAACCTCTTCATGGTGCATCATTTCCAATACGATTCTCGCAGTCTCTTTCACTAATAATAAGAAAATGATTACCTTGGTGTCACTTGCACAAAGTTAGATTAGACTTTCCTTCATAGGAGTTTATGATGTATTTTTTTCCCATCCTTAGGCAAATGATATTGGTTCAATATCCTCCTCAAAATAACATCTCTAACATGAACAGCACTTGCTGATTTTTGTACCATGAAAATAAGGTTAGAGGATTCGTTATTATATTAATCTACCATGAAATTATGCACATTATACACACTTCCACACACCAAACCCTTACATAGTTGTTGTTTCAAACCCAAAATATACAAATAATTACATGCCCATAAGACTCACTCAAATCCTTAAACTATCTAACATGTTCCTATTTCGATATCTCTCGATATGTTTCTCACATCCCTCACTTATAATATTTAATTCTAGATTATATTCTTGTGAATATTCCATCCTTGGTGAAGTTTAACTATGGCTTAGTTGGTGTGTGTTATTCATTACCACTTGATCCTAAATCATTTTTTGATATGCATTTTTGGTGTCACCACGTATCCCCTAAAGAAATAAAAAATCATTTTGTAAAGGTTAGCTTGTGGTGTGCTTGTTAACTTCACATATCTCACTTATTGTGCAATAGTAAATACGAAACCCACAAATTATCCTATCAACATCTTCCAACAATTAATTCTTTGTTTTCCCTTGAACAAGGTTTGTGCTCCAAAATTCCTAAAAATAAATAGGAAAATGGTCCCATATAACTCAAACTTAACGAACCCCAAAAATAATCAAATTATTTATTCATCTAAAATATTTGGGACTTCTCTCTTTAATTCCTCTAACAGGGTGACCCATTACCATAGATTTATCCTTATCCTCATGTCCTATCACAATGCGAACCCACAAATAATCCTCTTTTACCCTCCTGGGTATTTTGTTCATAGCCACCAAGTAATTTGTGCCTTTGTGAATGTTCTAAGGGTATTATTTAAGTTTTCATGGGTTAGGGCATCCTAGATTTTAAGCTCTATAAGTCCATCAATCATCTTTTCATACTCCTCCCATTTATTTGTGTCTCTTCCCTCTTTTGGTCCATATTTTCCACCTAACATCTTTAATGATTTCCCGATCAATCTTGTGGTGGAATGCCAAGTTTTCCTCAACTCAAACTTATAAATCAAAACACCCACATGATCTATCACCTTTCATATTTCCTCACATGATTTTCCTATGGTGGTGACCAATTCCTTCAATTTCATACACTCTACACTAGGTTCCACATTTGTATCTTCCCAAACATAGTACCCAAACTTGAACATAGTAATAATTATGTCTAAATTTTCCATGGCGGTTGGGTGGATTTCTATAACTTCATCCTTGATGGAAGGACAAATTCTTTCAATCTCCTAGACCAAGTTCATTTTTAACACATTCTTAAAATTTGTTTCCTTTTGTGCAAGTTGGGCTTGCACAAATTTCTCTTTCTCGATGGTGAGGAAATTTTCTATTTCAAGTTACACTTCTTCTTAGGTATGGTTGACAACTACGCTCGTGAGTGTGCAACCTTCTTGCAATGTGGATAATATGCTAGGGTTCACACATTCACCTTCTCTAAGGATTGTGGCTACCTATGTATTTCCACCTAGTTGAATGAAACCTTGGGTGCCTCAAAAATTAGTTGGGTGGGCAGTAAACCCATCCATCTCCATAACTCATTATCAATGTATCCTCATTTGAGGGGAAATTCCTATATCATATCTTATTTCTATTGGTGGAATATTTTTATGTTCTTTGCAACCACTACTCCCGCAAAGGGTATTTACAAACCCATGGCCATGTTAATGTTCTCCAATTTTGTCTTTCTTCCTCTTCTCATTTTCCAGAGGACCTTCATGAGGTCCAACTACTCTCCCGTTCCCTTATTCTTCTCATTCTCCTCCCTCATCCACAAAATATCCCACATTCCCTCAACCATGATATGTTGGAGCAAGTCCTCGTCCTTAGTAAGGAGTACACTCATTGGAGGGATTTTCACCTTCCTTTGCTTTGTCCCTATCCTCTTTTTTCTTGGCCTTATTTTCAATATCAAGGAATGATGGTGTCGCAAATTTGTTCTTTGGAAACTTAATGTGTGGTGTGAACCCAAACTTTTGTACAACCAACTCTTCTACATCTCCAATCATGATCTTTGGTTTATTTTCTTATATGAGGATTTCAACCATTGGGTAATAGTGACACATTATCCATTAATTTTTTCCTACAATCTTTTCTTCATATAACAAATCTAGTGAGTCATCCTTGGAATCCTCATCTTTGGATAATTGATTTTTACAGGTAAATAGTTCCCTCCACAATAGCTCATAATTTATATGCAAAACTACAAATACAATCAACCATTTCAAGCTTTACATCCTAAACCCTATCTAAGGATTTGTCCAAATATCTTGCGGTGACCACAAAAGGAAGGATCCTCCAATCTATTCATAATTCATAGATCTTGTGTCTTTGCACAAGAATTTAGTGTGGAGTCATGAAAACTCCACAAATCCCTCATATGTGGCAACCAACTCCACACTAATACGTTTTTCTTCCCCTAAAACTTTATGGAGGTTCTCACACTAAAGGAACTCACCTTGTAGTTTTCTCCTATGAAGCTTGGGAATCCATATTCTATAATGCACTACTCCATGGTTCCTTCCAACACTACATCAAAGGGTGACTAATTAGGTATCGTTAGAGTATTTGTGATGAGAAACATTAGGGTGGAAAAATACCGGTATGAATTCCTCAATTCTTGTGTCTCCCATGTGTTCATACACAACTCCTTGGTGACATATTCTACAAATTTCACCTTCACATCTTCTTATGTGATCCTTCTTACAAGATGCCTTACATCACATTATACTTACATGACACTGTTCATATGGGTCATCTTCATGGTGATCATTCACACCATAAACCTAACAAATACATCCATAATACTTATTACTTTATAGGATTGATTCCCTAAAACAATTGCTTTATAAAAATGGTCTGGTCTTGGTGTGTTATTTTTGTGTCATGACATATAGTTCTAAATTCATCTCTTTCATTGGGAATGGTGACCCTGACTAATCCTTGCACCATTAAAATTGTTTCTTTTCCCATCCAAGTACATTTAGACCCTATGAAATCTATACAATTTCCACATCATTAATTCATCTAACCTCTAAAAGTAGGACATTTCCTATAGTGTCACTACCCTATAACTTCTTAATTTCTCCATAAAGTGTCTTGATTATCTTTTTCATATTGTCAACATGCCCTAAAATTTTCCTTTTCACCATCCATGTAAACCGCTCTTAAATATTTTTCCCATTTTACTGCTCATCGTCCACATCACCTAATTTTAAATCTTTTTCCCTTTTCTTAAAATGGTGACTAATCAATGTCCTTAAAAAATTTTTAAGTCTCTGCAAAACTTATTACTATGCATAAGATTTTTGTCTCTAACACCCTTCCTCTAAAAAATGTGACATGCCTATGTGCACACAATTATAAAGATATATTTTATACATATGTGGTATACCCCATAGCTCTAGAAAATATACAAGGAAAAAACAAAGACATTTATTAGTTTTCAGCCTTATTGTTTGCATAAGTTTTTGAATCCCTCTATCTCGGTAATGCTTAGTCCTTACTTGAAAGTAGTATTTCTCCATCCAATATTTGAAGCTTACATACATTTGTTACTAAGATGTGATGAATGAAAAACATGCCCACCCATTGGTTATACAAATTTCTTGGGTGTTGTGTATACCTTGAATCAAATAGAAGCATCTTATCTCTTATCATAGGAATTTGGTCTTCATATGCTTAGCATGTCATGTCTTTTGTCTGCATTTTTCCACCTCTTGACTCCACCAAGCCAATAATTGTCATTCATCCATTTATAAAATCTCAAATAGTCTCTTTCTTACTAACTGCTTTCCCCAAGATTACTCGTAATGGAAATTCACAAGGTGGGAACTAAAAACTCCACCAAAAATATCTCCTCCTTTCCATACACTAATTGAATGGGGTGTATTTTTTTAACCTCTTCTATGTGGATTTATAGGACCCCACTACCACAAAACATGATCATCCCAATCTGCACAACCCACATAAGAAATCTTTGTCAATGTTCTCATTAGATTTTATTAAATGCTTCGATGGTACCATTTTCCTTCAAGTGATATGGTTTTTATTGTGATGAGTGATCATAAAATTGGCAATAATATTTCTAATTTTCTCTACAAGGAAGTGATTTTGTGATCACTTTTTAAACTCGACAAGCACCCAAATCTTGTGATTATATTTTCCCATATAAATTATGTATTGGTTACTACTGGGTAGTCCCTCGTTAATGAAAATTCTACCCATTGGGTTAGGTAATCAGTGGTAGTAATAATATAATTTTCCTCATACGTTGTCTTGGTGGGTTTTTTTGACCCATGAAATCCAAAATCCATTTCTCAAATGTAACCTACATAACAATTAGTACTAAGGGAATCTCATCCCTATAGTTTGCCTTGTTGACCCATAGACATATGTTGCAAATTTATGCAAAATATTTGTGCATCTTTAAATATTTTCAGCTACCACAATTCCAATAATAAAATTTTATGGGTTGTGGCTTTTCCCGCATAATGTCCACATATCACCCCTTCATGACATTCCCTTAGGACGTCTAGGCATTTGTGTTCCAACACACATCATCATAAATTATTGTTCCTTCCCAACTTGTATAACTCTCCGCATATAAGTTGGTAGAGATGGGAATTTTACCACAAGATTATTCTTCTATGTGACACTATCGATCCCTCTTTAGCCATATCTAACATAAGGAATGTGGTGACTTCTTCCATCTCCTATAGTACACACACAACATGAAATAGTTTAGCATCTGGTATGCCTTCTTTTATTAAACAAACAACCTCCCCCAAGGTTATGCATGATAGGTGGTTTGGTCATGCATGTAATCTACTTGTTTCGATGAGCACTTTTAATTAAAATTCTTGAAATAACACCATCCAACAACAAATATGGCCATGTAGCACTAGTTTGTTCAACAAATATTTAATGCTTCATTTTCCATAAAGAATGTAAATGGGGTTGGTAGGAGGTATTGTTTGAATGTTTGTAATGCATAAACCATTCCCAAGGATTCTTATTCTATAATGTTTAGTGTTTATCCATGGTAGATAATTTATGACTCATGAAGAAATTGTTATGGTCAACCATCCCCTCTTTTGGTTGCACAAGAATGGTTCCCACCATTGTCCCTAATGCATCCACATAGACTAAAATGGAGTTTTCTGATTGGGGACTATAATATCACTACATAGGCAAATTTTTATTTGAGTGTATAAAAGGACCCTTGCTTTAAGAAGTACACATTAATAGGTCATCTTTTTAGTAGTTCCTCCAAAGTGATCCACCAATGCATGTGTAGTTTCGATAAACTTCTATAGTATCCAAAAATATTGAGAAAGCCACTAACATTATTATGTGCTTGTGGATATTCCACTTGTTAAATTACCATTATCTTTGTAGGTTTTTCTAGCATACCTTCTTTAAAAATAATATGTCCCAATATAGTCCTGTAAGGTACCACAAAATTGTAGTTTTGGAACTCAATGGAATTTGTAGTGGTAGCACCTTTTTCAAAATCAATCACAAATTCATATGGTGATATTGAAGTAGTATGTACATTTTCCAATCATCCATTTACACTTATAGGAACTTATGGATAAAATATTTGAAACCCTCAACAACAATGCAAGAGAATTCTACGAGTGCATTTTTCAGTCTAAAGGGTATTGTTTTGTATGCAAAAAGAGCCCCATTCTATCACAAAATTTATATTTTCTTTATCTTCATCTGTAATTTGTACTTGGTGATATCCAAAGAATCTATGTATAAATTCATACACTTCACATCATATGCCTCCCTCTAATAGTTCTATGTAGAAAAAGGGATTTTTACACATGAATCATTAGGACCCAGTAATCCACACATACCCTTATGCGTTCATATTTCTTAAAAATAATCACCTCAGGGCTTATACATTTTGATTTTTCCACTAGAAATATGATCCTTGCATCCAATTTTTTTCAATATCCTCATTTACTTGTGCTTGTAGGTTAATTTTCATCCTATATGGTATTTTCTTCACTAGTCATGCACCCTCTTGTAGTTTAATATGCATTCTCCCCAAACTCATATTTAACCCTTTCATTTATTAGTAACTCCTAGGGAGAAAGTTGTAGAACTCCTTTAGTAACTATGTAAGTCAAATGAACTCTTCCTCTCCATAGTACCCACCAAGACTTTCTATACATGGTTCCTTTTCAATTTTGATGTTTATCTTCTTTATTTGTAAAGGCTAGAGATAATATTTCATAGTATCCTTATTAGTGGTATTTACTACTTGTCCCCCCTTAGTAACTTAAATTTGTACCACCTCCACAATTTTTTTGTCTCCTCTACTCTATGAAAATGTTTGTGTTGTGGGAATGGGTCTTCTCGCATTAAATGGTCAATCCAAACTTCAAGAAAAAAATTGTCAAATGAGTGTTCTTCATGACCAAAAATCTCTCATTTTATCCTCCTAGACTATATCCTTGTTAAAAAACACATAGTTAATCATGGATAAAGGAGTAATTAAATTTTCATTCTTATTTTCAAATGTGAATGTCTTAAGGAAATCTTCCTTCATGGTCTCTCATTCAAAAATTTCACATTTTGTCTCATTTTGTAGGTACCGAGATTTTGCCAAAGTTTTAAGTGTTTCAAATAGTGAATAAACCCAAATACATAGTGGTGGAAGACACTCATTTATATTCCTTACTAATTCACATTCACATAAATGCTCATGTGGGCTCATATATCCCATATAAACAAGGAAGCTTCCTCTTCTGGTTGTTTTTCTCAAACCTTATACAATGGGATTCTTTCACATGTGCTCATTTGGGTAGTGTTGTTCCATAATTTTCCCACCACCTAATGAAAATATCCTTCATTATATGGGATTTAAAAAAACATTTAATATTCCAGTTTTCATAAACAGGACTCAAGATCTACCATGTATGTTTTTATGCAAGATAACCCATCGTACCATGGAAGTTTTTCTAGACAATGCTTGTTGATCCTTATCACTCACTTCAACCCAAGGTGTCTTCTTAGGGATATATTGTGTTAAAAACTTGTGTCTATTAACCATTTTACATATGACCCCATTTATTACTAGGTTATTATTTTTCTTCCAAACCTTATTCTGATGAATCTTCTCCATGTTACCTAAAATTATTCTAATACCCATTGTTTGTAGGACACATCTAGTGGTATCGATATTGATTATTTGTTGTGTCAATTTATCCTCTCATCTTCATGCAAGGTTTGATACCCTTGGTCTTGAAATGTGACCTTATAAATATTAATTTTCTCATCTTCCATATCAAAAATTCCCACATATGGAGATCCCATTAGGTTGTCAAGAGGAATCACCACCATCTATCCATATTTCTTAAAGTTTGTCACATGTTTCTTAAACCTCATTTCCATGTGGTTTTCATAGCACCACGATTATCCAAGTAATACAAGGTATATTTTAGTTTTTGTGTTGTCAATGACCTCAAAGTTGACACTAAATTTTACACCCATAATGTTTAACTTAGATTCCCGTAAAAGTATGATGGGTATTTATATTTTCTTGTTTTTCATTATCAATAGAATTGAGGTCGTCCCTAATGTAGGACTCCCTAGTTATTTCCATGTATCCTTTGTCAAAATATTCAATTATGCACCCTTATCAATGAGGATGTTCTTCATATCCCTCCCATTGATTTGTGTCTCTACAATAGTTACTTGTCATAGTTGGCCTAGTATACGAGACATAGATCCTTCAAACTCCTGATCTCATCCTCATGGGCTTCCTTTAATATTTGCTATAACCAAATTTTTAGTAGTGGTAACACCCATCTTGTTTCATCATTATAAATATTTCTATTAACTTATGATTTATTTTGATGAAGGTGTTTTGC
This sequence comes from Taxus wallichiana var. yunnanensis, assembly GCA_018340775.1. Taxonomy (NCBI): domain Eukaryota; kingdom Viridiplantae; phylum Streptophyta; class Pinopsida; order Cupressales; family Taxaceae; genus Taxus; species Taxus wallichiana. The sequence continues at coordinate 324,135,147 of CM031239.1, forward strand.
ATTATTTTTCCCTTTGCTTTGTTTCTTCCTCCCACACATGGTTAGAACCTCCTCTTGTAAGTTTCATATCTTTAGAAAATAATGTTTTCTAGGGAATTTTTCTTCTTACACAGATTGGTTACTCAATTTTATGCCTTGACACCACTCTATGTAATGATTTGAACCTTGGCCTCTTCCCTTTCATCTCGTAAGACAATTTTTTTACCTCTAATTATTTCCTTGTTATACCAACTTTGCACTCTACGCAAATTATGGAGCTCTCATTTTCCTTGATTATTTTCACTAGGTTAGGGCACTCCTTTAGCTTATGTTCTCCTGCAGTACAAATAAGTAGGAAATTTGGAACACTCCCTTTGATAATGATATGTTGCTCCAAACTTAAAATAAAAACATTGACTTCTACCTCATCTCCCACAATGGCATGAAAATTGACCTCCATACTCATAGCCCTATGAAAAATAGGAGGGTGAATCTCCTTATCATGAATCTTAGTTTTTGTACTATCACATATCCTCAATAAGACTACAATTTTTGATATCATAGGTATCTTCCTCACAAATTTTATACCAAGTGAATTTCACCCTTAACACATAATATAGTCTATAAAAAAATCATGTCTCACGTTCCTCTTCACAGATTTCGTAGAAGAGTTTCACGGATCCCCATCTTCGAACTCACTCCAAGTGTGTCCCCTAGATTGAATCTACACCATTTTCTTGTATTCTTGAATTAATCTACTTCCAAAACCATAATTTTCTTCAACTGGATAATATGCGAATGGGATTACACTAGTGTAAAACTTCCTATAAATTCCATCCTTAATGTTAAATCTTACTCGTCATCATAAGGATCTTTAAAGCTTTACATTTTTAACTATATCCAAAATTATGTAGACAAAATTCCTACAAAATATTGAACATGTTGTGGTGGGTGGATGTAAAAAGAGATATTGGGTAATAAATTTTTAAGGTGTGTGTCGTATATCCAATAATCTCCATCAAATCTTGCCATATTTATTTTAGTATTTAAATATTTTCTTGCTAAAATTATGGTATATGAAACTCATTAAGGAGCACAAATTTCATTATATTGAACTCAATTGCATTTTGGTTCAAATCATATTTTTGATACCATATATACACCTTTTTAAAAAGGTCATCATAAACTGACTAGCTTTTACCTCGATGAAGTAATCTCCTTTGTGCACCATACAATCTTGCAATGATTTACATGGTTCACTACATTATTTGTCCCCTGGTAATATGAAAACTTTATGGTCATGTATAAATATAAATGTGTTATCATCGATGACCGATATGTCACAGGGGGTTTTTGACATACCTCTATAAAAGCAATTGTCATCATAGCTCTCATTGTTGTTCCACTTTTTGCATTCTCAAACCACATATTCCTCCGTATTGTATTCAAATTTCCAAAATCCCTTCATCATCACACAATATTCTCGCTTCTAAAAACTTACTTCCACAAAATTAACACACAAAGGTTTCAATGTATAGTTAGGTTGAGGTATGTGTTATCTCCGGACTTGAGGCCTCTTCCTCGATACACTAATGAGCTCTGCACAAAAATATTTCTTGTAGGAGAATTTTCCTACCTAACACATTTCTATTTTACATCACCTCCTTTCACTTAGGGTTTTAATCATGTTAGGAAAAAATCCACCTCTCCCTTTTAAGATTCCTAAATGGAAACCTTTGTGGTTCATTTTCTCTAAGCATACATATCAATTCTTCCTTGACACTAGGATTCATCACTTTTCCACCCAAATAAACTTAGCATGATCCTCAACCCTTCCATCATGTAACCCCTTGCATGTCAAAAATTTATCTTTCCATTATGGTGATCTCCATGTAAATTCCTTTTACTTTCAACCCTACTGGAATCTAATTCACCTTATAAACAATGTAATGAGATCCTGAAAATAGAGCCAAATATTTGTGGGTATTTATTGGAATGCCTCTTGAACTCTACATTATGGTATAAAACTTTGTCTATGTTGGCCTATCATTCAAGCTTGTACTTAAATGTCTCACTTGAAGCACATGAGAGATGTCATAATGACCTTACATTGGAGATAAATTTAGGGTTAGATGTTAGGTGTTAACATATCTATGAAAACAACACACATTTGTTAGCAAGATAAATTGAGTTCATCATTATATTGATCTATCATGCAATTACACATAATGCATTTTAGCGCACCAAAAACTTACACAATTGTTATTTTTGACCCAAAATATACCAAAAAATTACATGCCAATTCGAATCACTCAACTCCTTTATAATATCCGACTTGTTCTCGTTTCAATCTCCATATCTTCTTGTTTCTCATGTCCCCTGTTTATATTATTTGAATCCAAAGTATATTCTTGTGAATATTCCATCTTTGGTGGAGTCCAATTGTCACTTGGTGTGTGTTATTCACTACCCCTTGATCCCAAATCATATGTTGATACACCCTTTCTATGCCACACATGTCCACTAAACAAAATAAAATTGTGTGGTAAGAGGTGGCTTGTAGCATGGTTATTAACTTCACATATCCCACTTATGTAACAATAATATAAGTAAACTTGTAAATTACCATATGAACACTTCTCATCCACATCTAAGTTATAATCAATCACTTGTCTTTGAAGTGATGGCATGGCCTTTTTTTTTTCTTATTCATTCGTAAACATATGCAATTCTGATGTAACTTCCAACAAGTATCATCATTGGTATGACCAATAACATTACAATTCCAGCAATGTTTGGTATAATCCTTCTAGGCAACAATAGAAGTGGCTTTGACCTCACCTTTATTTTTATAACATTGGAATTTCAAATTTAGATTAAAGCATATATTAGACACAATAATAACCAGATTCACTCTATTATTATCTTCAAAACAATACATTTATATTGTTTCATAAAATAGGAAACCTCCTATATAATGATACATGAGTTTGGTTTAACAACTAAATATCACATAAACAATATAATAAACAAATTACATGGTAATGATCCTTATTGATTCCTATGTAAACCCCATTTTGTTGTTTCATCATTTTGTACTAAGATTGATATTAACATTTTGTAATTAATACTTTAATATATTTAAAAGGAAGTTTTGTGCATAAACCTTGTTCATTTTCATCTTATCTATGCTTCTTTAAATGAGTTGAAATAAATATGTATATGCGCTAAAATTTGAATGAATAACATATCTTAAGCCCAGTGCAAGACTCATACGTAGCCCAACGCATGACTCACTTAAGCATTAGCACAAGACTCACTTTGAAGTGTAGGACTCACTTAAGAATTGGTGTAGGACTCACCTTTTAGTGGAGGACTCATGCTATAGAAGTCGCATGACTTGTATGAAGGAAGCAAAGGACTTGGAAAACAAGGAGAAGAGTTGATCTAGTCAACACATGGGTTGCATGATGAAAGGAGCATTGAATGTGCATTATCATCTAGTCATCATACGACTTGCGTAGATTATGAGAGTCCAATTTAACATCAAGTTCAATTGAAACATGGAAAAAATGGATAACAAAAATGATAGTCACCATTATTCAAGGGATTTGAATGCATGAGCTTTGAAATCCTCTAAAATTGCTAAATCATCTCAGTGAGTGTTAATCAAGGACTCCACTCAGAGTTAACAAGAAAAATCTAATCTAAGTGTGACATGCACTTGTTCTTTCAAAGTTGTAACTCCTTAACAAGTAGTTTTTGTCGTATAAATATGTTAGTTAATTAGTAGTTAGTTATTGCAAATAATCAATCCTCTTTAAAGTGACAAGGATCGCTTATTATAAAAAGTGTTTGTAGTAGAATTAGTGTGGTTGGTTGTTGATGAAAGAAGTATTGTATTACATTCAATAAAGTGCATGATTCTGAGTTAAATCTCCTGGTGTAATTTTCAATCTTGAAACTAGATCAGAGGGAAGGAGCAAGGGCCACTCCTCCCCAACGTGAAGGGAAGCATTGCTTGTTTGTTCAAATCTTTATTTATTCAACATTTTCTTAGTTACAAGAATTCCAACACTTTCAACATTTCAATTCGTGAATTTAGTAATCTTTGTTTTATCATAGAATCCATTTCTTTGAACATGTTTAGAAATAGTATTTGATTGAATTTAGTAGTTAATGCATGTTTAGGACACTTTCAATCATTCTCTTTATTACAAACAGTCATGGACATCACCCTAGATTGACAATCATGAAATAATTAAAGTACAAGTATCAACAAAACTCGTCACTTTTTGGCATTGTTGTTGGGAAATTTTAAGGTGTTAACAAAGATCAAGGTACTAACTTGTATACTTCCTAATAGCTTGGTAAGTTTCCATTTAGAAATATCTTTTCCATACTCTTTCTTTCAAAATAAAAGACCTTGTCATGAAACAATATTCTTTTTGTGATTTGGAGTATGTGGAACACAAGCCATCAGTTAAGCACTTATAGTTAGGAGATTTTTTTAAACATGGTAGGATTTTATGTTTAGACCTAGAGACCATAGAGGTAGATTTATTAGAGTAAACTTACAAAACCCCCTCAAAATCAACTTATGGAGCAACTTGATCAACAAGGAAGGATGGTTGATGGAGTGGAAAATCCCAATGGTGAAAACAATAGAAAGCCCCCACTAGGAAGAACATTCACCTACCCCATATAACTGACCCTAAATACTAAGGCCCCATGAAGAACATATCTCCTTCAATTTTACCAACCTTTAGGGGACTAGTCTTAGAAGATCCTGACCAATTTCTGTTTGAGTTCAAAGTGTTGTTCCAAACCTATGACTATACCTCAGACACTTAGAAGTTAAATTTATTTCCCTCAACTCTAAAAGATACATCCATGAGGTGGTTCATGGGCCTAAACCCCAACTCTATCCACACTTGGGAAGAGATGGAAACAATCTTCTTAGATAAATACCAAGATTATTGTAGGGTTAGGGATGAAAGGAAGAACTCTTTAGGATACAACAAAAGGAGGATGAGAGTGTTGAGGACTATCTTGATCGATTCCTCTTCCTTCATAAGAGGTGTGGTACAGGTCTTGATATTACTCTTCTAAAAACTCTATTCCTTAAAGGATTGGATGAAGACACACAAGAGGCCTTTAATCTAATGGGAAAAGGAGACATGAACAAGTTGGAATTCACTAATATCATTGACCTCTATAGAAACTATTCTTGAACTCACCCAAATTTTTGAAAACAGAAAGGCAAGATTTGTCAATGGTGACATATCTAAACTAAGAGAAGAGATTAAAAACTTAAGAATGATCTCTTAGTTCAGATTAACACAATCTATGGATAGGGAAAAATCTAGGAATACAGAGCCATTATTCATATATTTTCCAAGATGTAGAAATAAACATGGGCTTAAGGATTGTCCCTTAGATAAAATAGACATTTTCCTTTTTTGTGATCTAAAACATGCCACTGATCAATGTGGATTGTTTCCCTTGCTAAATAATCACTTAAAATAGAATACAAAATTAAGCTAAGGTTAATTATGTGGCTCAGAGGCAAGGAGGGAATTTTCCAGCAAATCAAAACCAGTCTTATGCACAAAAAACACAATGGGTTCTAAACTAGTGGAACACACCATGGTCATACCCTCAACCTTGGGTTCAACAAGTCCCATAGGAATGGAGTATGTAGAAAAAAATCACGCACTTTAGTACATTTCTAGGTCCTAATCACATATTATTATTCATAAGATTCCTAAGTGAAAAACTAATAATTTTACTATCTTTGGCCTCTTTGCTTTGTCCTTAATATTATTTCTCGGTCTTTTACACCCTATAACCTAGTCTATGTTTTACTTTTTTATCTTTTATGACTCTGGACACCAATGCCCAGTGCTCCATCAACATTTTGGGTTCCCCTAACCTCTTTCTATCTTGCCCGCTCTTTTTGGGATTCTTTTATCTTTTGGGCATCTTATTTTCTTATGGGTTACCCTTTTAGTTGTCAATTACAAAATTCAACCAAGGGAATCATATAGATATAAAGCTATGTGATCAAAATAAAGGACCAAGATCTAAGCATTTATTATAGAAGCCTCCTAAGGCTACATCAAAAGAAATCTAAGAGCATCAAAGGTATTCATCTATCTTTCATTCAAGGGATAAGGGACTGTATTTCATGCATACATGCATAGGAGGGGAAGTTCATTTTTTCATTCACACATTTATTTACATTGGTACATATAGCTATCACCCACTATCACATGTACTTACACAAGGGTTTCCTAGGGCACAATTCTATCACATACGTACAATAACTACATGGAGTCTAAGATGTAGTGTAAACTTGGTAGAAGGATCACTCAATCCAGGTGATCATAGGGATCAAAATCAACTCCCATATTACATCTTTTATTTTTGGGATTTGATGTAGTTTGAGAGTTTTATAAGTCATATTCTCTCTGAAGATTATAGATGTTCAACAATCATCTAAGCAATATACATGCAACTAAAAGAGAAGGTTAACGACACTTGTCTGACCACAATAAAAATAGTTTCGAGCTCATGGATGACCAATCATCACAAACCCTAAAGAGGTCATAGAGCACCTAGGCACCCTAGTCCTATTCCAAGCTCCCCTAGTTATTCATCTAGAAGTTTAGGATTTTTTAAGCTTAGTTGTGACACTCCTAATCCTCATGTTCAATAATTGTTCTAATCTAGATCCTTTGGGATAATGCAAATCAGCTAAGTATTTATTTCTCCCTCTTACATTAGGGTTTCACATTTATTTATCTTATTGCAACAAAACATCATCTATATTTCAATAGTTATTTAAAATTTATTTATCATAAGTGACTTTGTAATTAAGATTTTAAAAATTCCATATTTTAAAATTAGAGTCCTTAATGGAATGAAAAATCAAATTATTATTCGCAAAAATGGACTCCAAACTCAAAAATTCCACCATTCCAATAATTCAACCCACAATTTCAACAACAGTGGAATGCACCCCAAGGATTGGGCCAACAATATTATAATCCAAGAAGACCCCAGGGACAAAAAATTTGTTAACTAGGCCTACAACTATTGCTCCATTTGAACAACCTACCCAACAACAAATTCCAGCTCAAACCATGGAAAATCCAAAGAATGTAAGGCAGGGAAACCCAACATACATTTTTGAATCATCCTCAAGATTCCCATGGTGAATTTTGTGGATTGTAGAAACATATTATTACTTGTGGGGAAGGTTACTTCAAAACCATCATCTCTAATTATAGAGGAAGTCCCCAAAGAAAAAGAAAAATCAGAAGAGACACAACCCAAACCTTTTCTTGAAGAAACATCTGAACCAAGTGTAGATATGCCATTTCCATCTAGAATTTTGGAAAAGGACAATATTATAACCCAAGAGAGACCAAAGTTAGAGTTGATTCAAGGACTAAAAAAATTAAGTATTGGAATCCCTCTGTTACAAGCTCTTAGAGATATCCTAGAGTTAAATAAAACTATCAAAGAGCTCTGTGTTAAAACTCCAGGTAGAAGGAAAAATTAGCCTAAACAATCCACGTTGATGGAAAATTGGCTAGCATATTAGAAGGGAATATGACCCCTCCAAAATATGGTGACCTTGGGAGTCTAATTTTCTTACAGTATTCGAGATGTGAATATTATAAATGTTTCAATTATCTTAGGGTTTCATGTAATCAATGTTATGACTACTACTAATACCTTGTCCACATTGTCTCTTCTTGATCCACAATCAACTCCAATAGTGTTACAAATGGCTGACCAATCTATTGCCAAACCCAAGGGATCATAGAGGATGTGACCATCACAATTGAATCATGGGATTATTCAATAGATTTTATGGTTATCAAAACAAAGAATAAGAAAATTGGATATCCCTTGATTCTAGGATGCCCTTGGTTAGCCATTGTTATAGCTCTTATTGATTGTAGAATAGGAAACATGATAATTACAAATGGACATGATTCAAAGAAACTATCTATATATCCAATTGCAAAACCTTTCACCATAGGAAAAACAATGGTGGAAGGATGATTTAGAGGAATAGAGGATTTTGTTTCCTCACTAGTTGTGGTTATAATTCAAGAACACTTAGAATAGATCCAAAATTGGGATCCTTTTGAACTATAGTCACAACTAATGGAGATAAAGGATGATATGATAGATGAAAACCTACAACCTATAATCTATCCTTTCTCACAAAACATAGATATGACTAAGTGTATCTTCCACAACATCATTGAAATCCACATATTTATTCCCCATAAGTGCCCCTTGAATTCATTATTAAGAGAATACCCAATGGTAAATTATCTCTATCCAGACACCAAACAACTACCTATTTTTCCAAGAAAACATTGGTCGTTAATAGTTGGTTGACTAGTCAAGAGGAGAATACCCTATTCAAGCTTCTATGCTCTCATCCTCAAGATTTTTCTTGGGAATACAATGACATGAAGGGTATTCATCCCAACATTTGTACATGTTTCATTTACATAGCTAATTCCATACCGATCGTAATTACAAAGGAGGATAAACCCTGCCTTAAGAGATATTGTAAAAACTAAGATTGAGAAACTTCTTTGGGTAGGATTTATCTATCCAATTTTAGACAGCTAGTGGGTTTCTCCATTAGTTATAGTGCCTAAAAAGAATGGTAAATGGAGGGTTTGTGTGGATTATAGGGATTTTAATAAGGCAACAGACTATTTCCCTTTACCTTTTATAGAAAAAGTCTTGGATAATTTATCGAAAAGGGATTTTTCATTCTAATGGTTTCAATTAGTAATCAATAAAATCATGGTGGAATCTAAAGTCCAAGACAATACTACCTTCACCTGCACAGGGGGTATTTTTTCTTATAGAGTCTTACCTTTTGGCTTATGTAATGCTCCTACCACTTTTCAAAGAGCCATGTTAGAAATTTTTGCTAATCTCACTCATGATTTTATGGAGATTTATATGGATGATTTTACAGTTTATGGGGCAACATTCCAAGAGGCAATAAATAATTTAGACAAAGTAATCTCTAGGTGTGAGAAACATCAATTATCTTTAAACCATGAGAAATGTCTTTTCATGATGGAGCAAGGGATAGTCTTAGGTCACCATGTTTCAACTGAGGGAATCAAGGTAGATCTGATAAGGTCAATATCATTGTGCAACTTCCATCCCCCAAAATCAAACTAAAGTAAGAATCTTTCTAGGACATGTGGGCTATTATAGAAGATTCATTTCAGATTTCAATAAAATAGATTCTCCATTGTTTTCCCTTCTAACAAAATATTCTAAATTTGAATGGACATAAGCATGTCAAAAATATTTTGACATCATCAAGGACAAATTTGACAAATACCCAGTTTTAAGAGGTCCAAATTGGAAGCTTCCCTTTCACATACAAACTGATGCTTCCAATGAGGTAGTAGGAGTTGTGCTAGGACAACAAGAGGAAGGAGAGGCAATGTATGCCATCTACTATATTAGTAAAAACCTCTCCCCTACTAAAAGGAACTACACTACCATCAGAAAAAGAGTTTCTTGTAGTTTTTATGTAATTAACAAGTTTTTCCATTACATTATAGGATATGAAGTAATTGTTCATACAGATCATTCCTTGCCATTAAATATTTAATGAATAAACCTTTGGTGCATGGAAAAATTGTTAGGTGGATTTTTTTATTGCAAAAAATTCAACATAAAGATTATTGATAAACTAGGAAAATCAAATGTGGTAGTTGAATTTCTATCAAGTTAACTATTTTAGGTACAGAGGAGCATGTCAATGATGATTTTTAGATGAACATTTATTTGCAATCTCAACTATCTCTCCTTGGTTTGCAAACATGGCTAATTACTTAGCTACAAGGAAGTTCCCATATTTCCTCACACATAAACAAAGAAAACAATTAATTAAAAAAAGTGTGATGTATACATGGTTTAATGGAATGCTTTTCAAATGTGGACTTGATCATGTATTACATAGTGTGTAGTTGAAGATGAGATCTTTGATATACTCAAAGCATGTCATGATGAACCATCAAGGGGACTATTTAGTCAAAAGAACAATCCACAAAGTTATGGGAGTTGGGTACTATTGGCCTTCTTTGCATAAGGATGTCAAAAAGTATGTATGACAATGTGATCAATGTCAAAGGATGGGAAAACCAACACTTACAACTAAGAGATGCCACTTTAACCTCAAGTAGTTCTAGATCCATTTGAGAAGTGGGGATTGGATTTCATTGACCAATTGACCCACCTTATCAAGGAAGGAGTACATATTGGTTTGTATAGACTATGTTATAAAATGGGATGGGGTTCTAAGCTCTCCAATATGCAAGGGATGAGAAAGTGGCATACTTCTTTAATGAAAACATTTTCCAACAATGATGAGCACCGAGTTCAATTGTTTCAAATCAAGGACCACAATTCATGTCAAGTGTAATAAGTTATTTTGTGGAAACATATCAGTTAAGGCATAAGAAATCATCCCCATACCACCCTCAATCCAATGGTCAAGTTGAAGTCACTAACAGGGAATTGGAGAACATTTTGACCAAATGCCTTGAGGTTATAGATCTCTCAAGGAATAATTGGGTTCAAAAATTACCCGGGCAAACCCACCCGATGGGCCTACAACACCACTTAGAAGACTTTTGCCACATGATTCACTTATATGAGTTGTTCTATGGGAAGAAACCTATCTTTTCCATAGAATTTGAGATTCAGACCTTAAGGACAATTGTTGCATTAGGAATTGAATTTTCAAAAGCACAACAAGCAAGAATTCTTCAGTTGAATGAACTAGATGAGATGAGGTTACAAGAACTACACCAAATAGAGATAATCCAACATCAAAGACAATTGTGGCATGACAACCATATCAAGCAAAGGAAGTTTCAAAAAGGGGATTGGGCTCTTCTATTTGATTCAAAATACAAAGACTTTAAGGGGAAGTTACAAACAAGATGGATGGGTCCATACCAAATTGATGAAGTCTTCAACAATGGGACCATGCAGCTGATCCCAATTGATGGTGAAAGAAGAGTGATGTTGGTTAATGGTCATAGACTAAGGTTATACAAAAATCCAGCATCAAAGGAAGAATTCAAGAAGATGCTACAAGATAATTCAACTCTAAATTACTTGGACAAGGTTTCCTTGTCCAAGTCAACTCAAGGCTGAATTGATATCTTTCAATAAAAAAAATAAATAGGGATAGTTAAAACAAGAAATGGTGGCCATTCCTTCTTTTATATATATATATGAAGTGTGTGTGTGTGTATGTATGGTTGATAAACATAATATATATATGTATGCATTATACATTATATATATATATGTATATGTATATGTATATAAATATTCAAATGTAAATGTGTATGTATAAATACATATAATACATACATACATAAATACATACATATATATATGTATGTACATATATAATATAATATATATGTGAGAATAAAATGCGGTGACAAAAACCAGCAATGAGAGTCACTTAGGAATCATGGTGAATAATGTATTGAGAAAACTTGCATTAAAAGAGAGAATCCGGTGTTGTTAAAAGATGTGACAAATGATTATTAATGAGGTATGTGCCATTACTCTCCTTTAAATGTTAAAAAGTTTAATTATAGGATGTTAATTATTGCTCTTATGTCAAAATGATGACTCCCTATTTCCAATGTTTCACACGCATCCCACATCCTAATAAATATTTCATACACTCCTAATTGATCACTCCCACGTTCTAATTTATTCTCCAAATTGCCTGTTGTTTCATCACAATTGGTTAATTTTACCCAATTGGTGTTTATTTGTATATAAAACCATTTTCATTCCCCTATTTTCCCCTCATTGTCACTTCTTCACCATTTTCATTTCACTCCTACACTATCACTATTTCCATTCTTGTGCTCTAGTCTTTTTCAGTCTGTGTCACTTCCAATTATGTTTCATACCAAAAATGGGGATTAGGCTTCACCATGAACCATCAAGCCCAGTCGAATTTCTATCAAACAAAAATTAGTGGCAATCTTTGAGAAAGTGGGATGGTTGGATTTCATGCTTTCATATGAGGAATTCAACCCCAGGATGACAAAGGAATTTGCAGAAAACCTTGTGGAAGGAAACTCAAGAGTAAAAGGTAAAAATCTTATTTAGCCCTCCTCCATTATTAGTCAAATTTATGGTATTCCAAAAGAAGGGAAATTGGTCAATTTTAGGACTCCTTACTCTAAAATTATTAAAAAGTTTAGTTGTGGGAAAGAAAGAAAAATTGGAACTAGTTTTGATAACAAAGGAAAGGCCAAGGGCATCAAAAGAAGCACTTTCCCGAGCCATGGGCAGATGTGGAAAAATGGGTCATAAAATATTTTACTTGTGAGGGACAATATGAGGATATCCTAGGCCTGATCTTGAGAATTATTATCCACCTACACCATGGAAAAGCCAAATAACAAAAAAATTAATCTCCCATAGTTCATATGACTTTGTTTCCTCTGCCACTGAGAAATTCTATTGGGGTTCCCCATATCTAAAGTTCTAAGGGCTCATTCACCTTATTTGTAAGCATCACTTCATCAAGAAGTGTAATGGGCTCAAAGAAGTGGGTCAAATTCTAAAAGAAATATGCCCTTGAACTGCTATAGTTCTAGAAACAGGGCCCTCCATCCCAAACAGACCAAATAAAAGGCTTAGGTCATCTGTACCAACCCAAGCTATTGAGGAACACCAAAACTAAAAATGTCCCCTCATAGGAGGAAAAAGAGGCAAAAACTACAATGTAAACCTTAAACCAAACACCTCCTACTTCTCCACATGCCTTTGCATCCCCTCCAAACCTTGTTTCGAGATATACATTGTGAAAATATCAACCATTGCTGAAGAGTCACTCTTTCTAACAAAGGAAAGACACCTATGCTTGAAGGTGAGCCTAGCTCACCTATTGATACTTAAACCTTTATCCCTCAAGTGTTAGTCATTTCTAAAGTGGAGTATGAGCTACATCAATCTCAAGAAAGGATTAACCAATTGTAACTCATATTGCAAGCAAAAAGATGCAAGCATTTCTCAATTGGAGGCAGACAAAGATAATAGAGTTCAACACCTCCAACAAACATTGGAGCATAAAGATGGAATAATCCAACAACTTCAATAGAATGTAGAGGAAAAATAATAGATAATTCAATCAATACAATCTAGAACTGAAGAATTGTCTACTAAACTTGCACTTTTACAAAGAGAGAAGGAGAAAACAGAGTCTGTGGAAACCACTGACCAAATGATTCAAACAAATTTTATATTTCCACAAATAATTGTATTAAGAGGGATGGTTAAATGATGTAGTAATGTTATGATCTCATGAAAGTAGAAATGAGAACAAGGTACTAAGAGAAGAAATAAAATACTCTAGGATAACATGATTGTTCTCTACTAATTGTATGAACAAGCCCTTGCTTATAGAGCACCCTTCAATTTTATGCTTTATTCCTAAAGGAAAAGTTTTTCAAATGGAAAGCCTCTAGAATTTTCTTAATCAATTCTCTATAATTTGAAAATGATAAACAATTCATGGGAGCATATGCAACAACTGATACAGTTGGGAAGAATTTGTTATGTGAATTTTATGTTCACAAATTTCTACTACCCCTGAATAGATAGAAAGACCAATTAACTTATATGTAGGGGAGGTGCAGTTGAAATATTTTATCTCCACCTCAGGCATCAATCCATATGACATGATAAAAGGGGATATTACATGAAATAAGAAACTAATGCAAGCCTCCTAATGAGGCATGATCTTCCAACACCAAAATATTCTTAAGGAGATATACTACCCAAATTTATTATCTCTGCAACTAGTGGAAAAATACAAAGAAAACATCTCAACTTATGTATCCAACTTCAAGGGGTATGTACTTCCAAATTTTAATATATCTTTATTTTTTTCCAACAATGGTATGGATTACTTCTATAAGTTTGGAAAAAGAGGGTTATATCTCCAACTAACCTTCAGTGGTTGGTAAAGAGAGCAAAATACATATGAAAAATCATGCTAGAAATGCAAGAAAAATGGGTAGGTATGAGATTTCAACCACCACTGATATTATATCGATGCTTAGATGGAATAACACACATGATCTAGCCAACCTAAGAGCTACAAAATATGGAAGGAAACAATAATCAATTTTTTTGGGTTCTATAATACAAAAGAAGAAGAAACATGGCTCACTTTCACAAATGAATATAATTACACACAAATATAATCCCTAAACAAAAACCCTGTAACAGAGGACTTGTTAATCCCTAAGTGTGGGGGAGTGATGAGCCTTGTTAATTCCTATGTAAACCCCATTTTTTTGTTTCATCATTTTGTATTAAGATTGATATTAACATTATGTAATTAATACTTTAATATATTTAAAAGGAAGTTTTGTGTATAAACCTTATTCATTTTCATCTTATCTATGCTTATTTGAATGAGTTGAAATAAATTTGTATATGCGCTAACAAATGTGAATGAAGGACCTACCTTATGCCCAATGTAGGAATCACTTAAGCATTAGCACATGACTCACTTTGGAGTGTACGAATCACCTAAGCATTGATGTAGGACTCACGCTATGTAGAAGCCCAAGACTTGTATGAAGGAAGTAAAGGACTTAGACAACAAGGAGAATATTTGATCTAGTCATCATGTGGGTTACATGATGAAAGGAACATTGAATGTGCATTATCATCTACTCATCATGTGACTCGCGTAGATTATGAGAGTCCAATTTAACATCAAGTTTGATTGGAAACATGGAACAAATGGACAACACAAACTGATAGTCACCATTATTCAAGGGATTCAAATGCATGAGCTTTGACATCCTCTAAAATTTCTAAATCATCTCCATGATAGACTAAAACAATTATAAGATAAAGGTGTCATTACCTTCCACGCTCCCATTCTCTCGAGTGTTCTCTCTCTATTCCACATAAGTGAGCCTCTGCCACTGTTTAGCTTGTCTCATTCACCTCCTCCTAAGGTTATTATCCATCCACCTCCTAAGGTCATCATTCATCCACCTCCTCCAGTTGTCCCACCTATAGCCACATCATCTCATCCTACACATATTGCTACTACATCTCATTAGCTTCCTAAGTAGCCTACTTCCACACTTCCCATCGTTACACCTCCCATTATTGGCACCATTTCCTCTAATATCCAATTTGACACCTATACTCACACTATTGTTATTCCACAGGATCCTACCATGCATCGTAGGCCTCTTCACCTCTGGTAGATGATATCCATTTCCATCTCATTACCGATGACACACTCGTGTTCTTAAGGTTCATACATGATTGTTAAGGGAATTTTTACTAAATGAACCTCATTCTCACACTGGGGAAAATCACTCTTTTTCCCCCCTTCATCCTAATCACACACGATTACAAACATTATTTTACATCTCCTCATTATACAATTATCAATGCATTATTAGTTCATTCTTTTATCTTATCTAAATCATGTTATCATTTCTATTTATCTACCACATTACATCTCATCTATACATCTCTATTTATCATATGCTATACTATTCACTCTTATTCATATGCAATTATTGTTCAATCCATTACTTAGCAATTCTTTCCACATCATAACAAATTTCAATAACCAACAATATATATTCAATCAACCATTCCAACAATGCATATAGAATCTAACTAACTAAACAATCACTACCAAGTGCAAATCATAATCATCACATAGTATACAAATGCATATCAATAAAAATACAATACCAACACATGTATATGTATGTATGTATGCATGCATGCATGCATGTATGTATGTATATATGTATGTATGTGTATATATATATCATCAAAATCATAGTTACAAAATAAAATTATTGGGGGCAAGCCCCATGCATCAATACATCATATATCATCATTGATATCACTATATACAATCGCAGGAGCTCTTGAACTCAAACTTCACCACTAACTCTACGCAGCTGATCTCGACCTCTATATCTCTCAAGCTTGGCTCTGTAATATGGCAACCTCCATCGTCTTCTCTGCATATCAGCCCTACATTTCCACATACCATACAAATACATCCTAAGTTGGGCCTCCTCCTCTTACAACATGTCTCGCTTGATGTATCTCGCACAAGACTCATCGCGCTCACTCAACAACACTATGTACATGATTACCACTATATCCATTGGCTCAAGAAAATGGGCATGTTCGCTGCAATCAGTCTACCTACTCTAGCATCCCTCCTCCCATGAAAACATCTGGGGCACATTCCATGTCAACGATATATGGAGGTATCTACAATCAATGTCTAATAGGCATCACCTGTAATCACAACAAATATTAGCTACTACACATCTTTGTATCCATCAACTATATCAATCAATCAACAAATAACAAATAACAATGAATGATACGATCTACTCTTGTGTCGTTGTTATATCATCTATCTCAAGGGTAAGTGCCTCACCCTCAACTCATCCAACTACTAGCTCAATCGTCATCTACCTCTACTAGAAATAGTAACACCCATTGGTGTGTCACCCACCACTAACTATATGCCTCAGTGCACCTCCCATCATCTACTTGTATAGGCCCTATGGCTCGGATCTACCTCCTCGTTGGGGCCCTAGTTGTCTCCCATGGGGCCCTGACCTTGACCTTATTCACCTTGTGTCCCTTGTAGACGGACACATATATATGGCTTTGGGGGCACATATTAGGCTATGCCAAATATTCTAGACACTCACTTAACCTAGAAAAAAATTACTACCCCTGGGAAATGATCCTCTAACCACATGGTGCGTTATATGCACCATAACTCAACATTGTCCTCCACCCATCCTCCATAGTCTATATACAGTCTCCATATAATGGCCCCATGGCCCATCTGATCTATCATCGACCTATATGTGGTCATATCTATCCTCCTACTATGGGTACCCACCTACCTCACCACAAATATCTTTGGTCAAGCCCAATCGGCCCGTGGCCCACTAAGTGGCCTCAATATAGCTATATGCTCATATGCCCATATGCAATAAAGTAGCTCTAATCCACCTTCATGATCCTCTTGAGTAAATATGTATAAGTCCCTATATAAATGGGCCACCACACACCATGCCCATGCATATCTAGTATTGTGCTCCTCTATCTCGACAAATCTCATGCATCGTACTACAAAAATCCCAACTCCTCTTCCCTCTACGGCCATCGACGAATCTAATACCACTATAATAAATTTCTACAATTGTGGAACCACATATCTCAAAATCGCATAAACTCTAATATATGTCTTGGCCTATACTCGAGACCCTACAAAAATATCATCGTGTTTCCCTCATCTGATTATGGACATCCAATATGGCCATGATCTATACTCTATCTCCAACAATAGGCAACCACAATATCCTATATACATCCTCTAATGTCACCATCATCTCACTGTCGGAAACCAAAATGTACAAGTATCCACACACCATCTCTCGCACAAAGTGGTCAATAATGACATATTAGGGAGTATCTCCCCGATCTTGTAATGTGTCACAGGTGACATCATCCAATATCTCCCACTCATCATCTATCAATCCCAAACCAAGTAACGTACTCAAGTGATGACCCACCCAAAACTTCCCTGGGGTGTATATCTCTCTGCACATCACAATAAAGCAACAAAACCACAATATTAGCACACCATACATACTTCAAACAACCTCAAATTAATAAAAATACACACATTTCACCAAACAAAGGTCAAAACCTTGCCCTTGGACACTAGTGCCCAGGATGCAGTCACTAACACCACAAAGTGGGAGCTAGTGTTCCAAAGGATAGAAATGCCCTATCTCGCTTCGTCTTAATCGAAACACCTAATTCTACAAAATTTCGAATTATACTAAAACTGATAAAAATAAGCATATTTAACAAAAATTTCCAAATTTGGTCACACATACTAGCTCCTTGGTTGCATGTAGCCACGACCACTACCATCCTCTCAAATCTCATCTAACGTATCGCTCTAACATGTGGCATCCTCGTAGCTCAAAGCTCAACTTTCAACTACTCTCGGTACAAATGAAATTACTATTCAATTTTTCATATTTATTATAGTATTCAAATTTACATACCCTATATTATTGTTATTATTTGCCACCATTCTTACAAATAATATATGATACACGGTTTAGCCCATATCTTGAGCCTCATTACTTTGTTTTCCTCCCCATTTGCTTCATCCATATCGAGTCTCCTATAACACTTACTATATAATTTTCACCATTCCATATTCAAATATGGCATATGTACTAATCAATACATACACATACTTTGTCAATACTACTACCTCTCTTATACTATCTCTCATTTACTATTACAACTTTTTACAACCATTTCTTTCCGGCTTAGTGCTCATTTCTCCACCCTTCACCCTTTTCATGAAAGGGGGCATACAATCAGATCATCTTATAATCCCTCTCAGGATACAACACAATCAATTTACATGTTTGATACATTACCAACACATTTTCTCTGATCTTAGTCAAACATGGTTACAATTATTCTATACGACAGTCAATACTTTATGTTATTTCAAATCTATCCCCCAAATGACCTAATCTAGGAACAAAAAAAACCTCTCTATGAGTAAATATACTATATACATCTTATTCAATTAACTACTATCACTCAAATCAATCAATCAATACAATGATCACAGTTATTATCACTCCTAGATGACCTAACTTGGGAGCCACATTACATTACCATCACTTCTAGATGACCTAAATTGGAATCCATTATTTTAAACAAG
This sequence comes from Taxus wallichiana var. yunnanensis, assembly GCA_018340775.1. Classification (NCBI taxonomy): domain Eukaryota; kingdom Viridiplantae; phylum Streptophyta; class Pinopsida; order Cupressales; family Taxaceae; genus Taxus; species Taxus wallichiana. Next base: position 324,154,018 of record CM031239.1, read on the forward strand.
AACACTCATTACTATAGAATTGGGGAAATGAGAAATCATTACCTTTCCTATACTACTTCTATGGGTTATTCAATCAAAAACAAACAAGTTACAGATCGATGTTAAATAGGTAACAATTTCAGTCCTTATCCATCTCGCAACGGTTGAATCTTTTGGGAGGAACATCGTGGAAGAAGATAAAAATATACCTCTCTCCCCAACACTCTTCCTCTAGTGGCAGGATGCCCAAATCCTCCAATTATCAACAAATTAGGTTGGGAATTGATCACTCCCTACCCCCTCTATCACCTTTGACAAACAATCCAACATATCCAATGACATCACAACTATTTATCCAAGTTTCTCCTTATGACAATTTGTTATCTCCTCTTATGCCACGTGGGTCAAAATATTGATCCATGGTTTGCCATGCTACAAGCTCCTATATTATACGTACACTCTGTAATATGGCTTCTCCGAACTCTATATATGTATGTGTTCCTTACTTCCTTTACACTACTTGAATTTCATTCAAATAACATAAAGTGGGGGAAAATGTAGACACAAAATCACACACATATTACTATTTTACTATGTCGTTAGTATGTTGTTATATGCATGAATCTTAAGTAAGAAAAGTATTCACTGGTGACACTATCTCTTGTCCATCTATGTATTTGATTGATTTTTATTGTAACTCTCTTCTACATCTGTCATTTTTGTATCCACGTTAGTCAGTTAGGTTATAAGGATCCTCATCTATTTGTCTTTTCATATCTACCATTATATTTTCCTAGAAAACTAACGCTTGGGCACTTGTGTCCATTCCAGTGCTTATGTCCTATTCATTCTTTTACACATTTTGACATTTGTGGTCAACTTTTGTGTCACTAGTGTCGAAATTCAAACAAGAGACTCATATATATACACAACATACACACTATTATTTTGGTTGGAAATTCAAAGGGGTTATCACTACTATCAAAAGGGACTACATTTTGGGATGCATACACTACATAGGAGGGGAAGTGTTGAATTCCATACCACACATTTACATCAAAGCTAGCTATAGCTCGTTATCTTGGCATCATTGGCACAGGGAAAACATAATAACACTATTTCACACACAAGCACATAGAACTACATGGAGTCTGAAATGTAGTGCAACACTCGATACTAAGTTCACTCATCAGGTGATCGTCAAGGTCAATTTGACTTCACATATTACATATTTTATTTAGACCTAATGTGTTTGTGAGATTGTATAGATAGCTAGGGTTTGTTTTATAGGTTACACATGTGATCGAAACCCCGAAAATGAAGTCATAACGACAAAGAATATATTGGAGTGAAGAACCTAAGGCCTAAAAAGAGAAAAATCCTGATATTCACATGTACACTAGCGCCCGTAACGGACACTAACACCCAAGTGATCTCATGTCCTCTTGGGCCACTTTTGACCCACATAATATAAAGTCTCGAAATCTCTATCAGCCATCATGACATCATTCCCAGATCAGATCTAGCATATACATAGTCCTGACTACCCCTAAATTACATGGGATTTATCTAAGTCATCTCTCTCTCATTTTCTCAAAGTTTTACCCGTTGAGTACTTAGAATTTGTATATTGTTGTATATTGTCATTTGTATATCCCTTGTTACATTAGTTACTCAAATATAGATTTAATTTCATTTATATTAAATCAAAGACATAATTGTTGATAGGTTTGTTAGATTCTTGTCATAATTTAGATAATTGTGCATAAGAAACTTTATCCCCGATGTTAATAGAGAATTGTGCCAAAAATTGATTTGCCAAGTAGTAAAAGAGTGCACAAAATGTGTGGGGAGATTATATAACCATTGTAATGTAAAATCCTTAAGACTCCTAGGAAAGAGCTTGGTGAGAAAGATGTCATGAGAGACATAATCAAAGCAAGCCACATGGAAGGAACAAAGATGTTTGGCGGGGTCTCATTTTCCATTGTAAGTAGGGAGTTTAGGAGCAATAAAAACAATGGGAAAAGAGTAAGAAACCACTTCGGTGTAAGTGGATTGTGAATTAGTTGAGTAGAATCCATATCATGAGTAGAAGTAGATGCACCTTGTTGTAATTATAATATTTGAGCTTGTAATGTATGAACAAGGGTTTCAAGGGCTTGTGTGCTAGAACAAGAAATGTGCGAACCATGAGGAGTGGATGTAGGATGTGTAATAACAATAGTGGTTAGGGGAGAGTGGTATGAAAACACTATACATTGAAATATTAGGTGCCCCTAAGGAGGTAGGCACCATAGATGTAGGAATAACAATTGTCTCAAAATGAGAGAGTGAAGAATGCTTAAGTTGATCTCTTATAATATAGAGGAGAATATAAATATGACTAGGATTCTCTTATAGAAATGTGTAAGGTGTTGTACCTCATATTTGGGAAGATCATGAGAGTGCTTGAACAAGATTGATATTGAACCTTCACCTTGGATATGATCAACATTAATGGTAAAAATAATATTAGCAAAGATATCAATTATAGAATATGAGCCTAAAGTAGGGGTCATGGTGCCACGGTGTATACCGACATAAGGGGAATAATATCTCCTAGTGGCAGATGATCGAGAACCCTTAGGTTGAAGGAAAATATTATAAAAGAGCTATGGGTTTATCATGATGATATATAGGTAAATAAATACAATACCAAGAGTGGAAAGGAAGATCGTAAGTAGGCATTACTTAACGCAAGTTGAGGTGGATGTTAAGATTGAATCATAAGTTGGGTTCACCAAAATGTTTACACCCTTATTATATTATGTGAAATCTAAGAATTAGTGAATTAAGTACACTAAAGGATGTAAGGGTTAGCAACAAGAGGTTATTATGATTAATTAACTTCCAACATTAATTAAAAATATTAGAACAACACATTAATACTTGTAAATGATGTACTACACAAGATATAAACTTGAAAATGGAAGGAAATGAATGCACTTAGCTAATTACATATTATTATGGAATTTTTTTGGGTGTGAAAATTGTTGGAACAAGGAGATCTAGGACTAATGATGCTTCATTCCTTAACCCAATACTAAAAATTGGACTAGTATGGAATCGCAACTTTACGAGGACCATATCATGATTTTGATCCTTTACATGGTCTTGACTGCTTGGATTCAAAGTCTAAAACTTCCTAACATGGTCACCTATCTAGAACTATGTGTCACTGGTCAAACCCTAATTTATGATCATGTTGCGAAGCTCTCTGAACATCTTGAGTGAGGTCTCAACCCTACCATGGGTGGTAAACCCCAAAAAAACATTAGTTGGGTTGTGGGCACCCCCATGTACCACCGATGTTTGCACTACTCCAGAGAGGCCTCAAACCACACATCATTTTGCACCTAACATGTGATATCTAAATGAATGCAACTATGATTTGGTAACTTTCTTTGACAATGTTTGGTTTTGAGTTGGATCTTGTTAAAATATTTAGAGAAGAGATGTTTGAGTGCTTATAGATGAGATGGGATGACTCCTTGACCTGGTAAGAAGCTTTAGACCTATAATGATTATTGTCCTAATAATTGTAGGGTGTGTTATTACGAGATTTAGGGAGCCTTGGGTGCCTTTTACAAGTGTTGGAAGTGAGTGTATCAATGTAGTGCCATATGATTTCCAAGTTAGCAAATGAGGTAGTGTTTACTTGCTTATATAGGGTTTCGTAGGTGATTTATCAAGAAAGGATGACCTAGATGGATTAGAAGACCCAAAAATAATATGAATTTGAAATAAAAGTTGAGAACATTTCGGTCCAAGACCATACAAGTTCGCTAGTATTGGATATAATATCCTAACCAAATTATACGACCTTGCCCAAGGATGGAAAACATGCAATATGAAGTTTGCAACTTGTCACTTGATGTTTGTCTATGGATTTTATGCATTATACTCTCAAAATTTGATGACATGTCAATGTGTAAGGATAAACAAGCTAAACAAGAGACCTCAAAATGTGCTAAGTGGGAATGGGAAGGTTGTATTTATCTTAGCAAGAGTGCATTGTCAAAACTAGCAGTGTCAAAGAGTAAATTACCAAATTTGAGTGTCTACAAGACCCATATAACATGATGGCTCTATGTAACATTGTTATTGAACCCAAAATATATGTCATTGTCCTATATGAGTATGCCTTTCACACGGATTTAGTAGAGGGTAAAATGATCCCGCCTATGTAATTCACTTTCAACGAAGCAAATACAATGGTAGAAAACATTTTAATGAATGTGTTTGTCAAATGTGTGGTGTTGAAGTATGCATGCTAAGTGTTTGAAAAAATGTCGGAGAAAAATTATCATACAAAATATGCTTTTAGCGGGTTATACTTGTGATAGGAATTGGTGTAGGTGCCCATGTAAATTGTTACTTGTTAAGGAAATGAAAAATTGGAATTTCTCCCCCTCCAAAAAAAAAAAAGGAATGATTACTATATGTGAGGAAGATTTTCAATTGATGTTAAAAAGGGGGAAAAAATTGTAACAATTATTTAAGAGACGTGTGCGGGTAAAATGTAGGAAAACCTTTCCATTTGACCGTTGTGTTAAAAGGTCTTCTTGAGTAAGATAGCCCCCATGCAAGAAATGACTTTGTCTTGTTTAAATATTCCGAGAAGAACTAAGATTCAAAGTTATTAAATACATGTAATATCTCTACTAGAGTGATCCAAACAACATTACGAGTTGGGCTATACTCATTTCCACATACTTACCTTCTAGACTACTCCACCACCTTAATTTACATGGATTAGTAGAGTTAGGACATTATCAATTAATTATAAGACGACATGTCATAGTTTTGATCATGATTTTATCTCAAGTATAATGTATACATAAGTTTTCATCTTAGATTAATGGATAGTCTATAAAATCATACATTCAACTAGGTTTTTCATGGGGCTACAATTTATAGATTCATATAAAGCACTCTTTTTACCCCATTGTAACAAGATTTGAAGAAATTTCTTGAAATGACATTTAACGAAATAGAAATGACACAATTCCACTACCATTTTACTGGTAGCAAATTGTTTCCATACATAAATCATCATATCAAAGTCTTTTGAATGTCTAAAATTTCTATTAAGATATTTTACATAAGATCAAATAATCTTCTTAGATGACACTTTCATATTTCAAATAACATTTAAAGACATAATATTATAATATGAATGCAATTAGCATCAACACTGATGACTTATACGTTAGTTAACCAAAATAAAACTAACAATCACACAAAATGGTGCAATATGCACGTCGATAGCTAAGGAGAACGGAGGAAAGGGGCAAAAGGAAGTAGACATGTCAAAAGATCAAGAAAAATAGACAAATAATTGTACCGGAGAGCAGAAAAATCAAATTGAACTTTGTCTATATAATTGAAATTTCATTGGAATTAACATGAAGTCAAATCACAGAGGAAATGGTGTGGGGATAGAGTTCACATTGCTAACTAGTCTTTAGGTGGCATCCTTATGAGAGGAACATATCAAAGAGGAGAAGCCATGTGACAAGACAACTCAAAGACCTCACACAGATTCACAGGATGTTGTGGATGGGAAAGCTAGCGGAAGACTATATTTTATACTTGATGTTTTGGATCCATCTGCAGGGGTGATGGAGCTTAAATCCATTTATATCTTTAGATTTCTTCACGCATGCAACATTAATTGCAGTGCTTCTGTCGAGCATGACTAATATTTGTAATTTATAAAATTCTTAGTTCGTTGATTTTTCCTCATGAACTATGAAATAAGAAAATAATTCCATGATTGTTTTATAACAATTGGTTTTAATTACCCAGTTCTACTAAAATATTAGATTTCTTCCGATTCCATCTGTCAAAATTCCATGTAGTACACAAATTCCTTTACAATTCTAAGATATTCTCTTTAAAAGTTTAAAAAAATACGATTCTCGTTAAAAGTTCCATGATCTTTAACACCAAACATATAATAACTAAACACTACTTAAGGAAACTTTTACTTTACGGAAATCTTATAATCATATGGTTTGTATCACATTTCTCATATATTTATTTTAAAATAAAATTAGGTCAACCAAGGAAAATAATCAAGTCATGTAAGTAGAAAATCCCAATTTCTGCATGTCCCAAGAAAAAGCACATATTTACCTCTGAATTAACCAAAATCATTGCACCATTAATGTCAAACAAAAGAATCAATTCCTATTGGGTCCTCTTCTCCATCAACATTAAACATTTTCACTATGGAAGTAGTTATATGAAATGTGTTCCTCATCACATTCATCATAAATTCTACAAGAAATTTGCATAATATGGACCTCGAAACTGTTTGAATTAGAAATATAGGTGAATGTCCATTAATTGTCCCAATCAACAATAAACCATTCCACAACCAAACAAAAGAGACAAAATTATTCTTTAATTCAACAGATCCACACAATTTTTTTCTTCGCTAATTGAATTCATCCAAACTCAATTCAAAATGTGCCATGTTTTCTCTCCCATTGTGTTTTCCAAGCAATTCAATTTTTTTTGTTTTAAATCTAAATATCATACAATCCGGTCGTTAAGACTTCATACCTCTCTTTGAGATATCAAAACCTTTCCTTGCATTGATTTGAATTGTATCTAAAACCATTTAAACATGGAAAAAACCCTCTTCCACATAAAGATCGGAGGAATGTTGCTTCCAAATAAGGTCTTCCACAACCTTGTGTGTTAGGACATATTACATTAAGTGTTAGGCTGAATATGGGTTTCATGTCAAATGAATGTGCAGGTAATCCTAAACAATGTCGATGACCAATGCCAATAGGAAATCAACAATCCATTCAAGTTGAAGCATTGTTTTACGTGCGTAATGACCAAAAGAAGGAAAAAGATGTCATTTCATCTGCATATAATGCATGAAAATTCCATCTGGACGAATCCACTTATGTCGCATATCAATACACCTCTACACTACAACAATGATCATCAATCCATTGCGATTGTACCTTCTTAGAGACTAAAAACATCAACTACTTTGATTTTGACATGCAAGGATCCTTCGTTATCAAGATTTGGACATAGGTGCTTTTTCATACCACCATCCGATCACATTTAAGGTTGTTTGGTAGGGGGCCCTCCTAAGGTGCCCACAACTCAATTATTTCTTAATGTTTCTCTGTTGAGTCATCCTGGAGTGATCCCGCTCATTACCAAGATCTAGAATATGGCGCCACGTCTGCCTTTTGCTGCCAACTAGATTTCATGGTGGGAGGCGGCTATTCATCGCACCACCAAGTTCCTCTGTCGGTTTGGCAAATAGGTTTCCCGGGTTCGAAGATGGGCCGACTCGACTCTGCACAAAGAATTCAAAAGAATCACTCGCTTCCGAGGCCAATCCTTTTGACTCTCACTTTCAAACCCAGTAGCCGTTGATATTCGACATAGACTTAAACTTATTAAATTCAATATTGCCCAGTGGTGCGCAAATCCATTTGTGAATTCACTAGCTTAGGGTGGGAGATAAAGCCTCCAAAAGATTTTTTAAATCCCTCCGAACCAAGTATGCTCAAAGAACATATCAAAGTTATTTATGATTCTCACCAACGACTTACTAAGCTATCAAATATCACTGATGATTTTGTCAATAACTATCGTTTGGTGTTTCAAGATACTCAACTTATCCCCAAAGATCGTGTCCATTGTGATGCCCTCTTACTTTGGAGGAGCTTCATGCAAATTTTCTCTGTCTTATAGATGTCAAGTCTCTGGGTCTGGATGGCTTCCCTTGCAAGTTTTACAAAGCAACCTGGTCCTTTGTTAGACCTGATCTGCTTCATGTGTATAATGAAGCTCTTAAAACTCACTCTCTTGGGATTTTCGTCACCTTAAGGCAATGCCAAGTTCATTCCTAAAGCAGGCAATCCCGAACAGATGAATAATTGATGACCTATCACCATGTTGAATGTTTCTTATAAAATTCTTGTTAATGCATTGGCTCTCGCATTGCTGATATTCTGCCTAAGATTGTTCGACTAACATATTGGTTTTGTCCCAGTGCCGATACATCCTGGACAACCTTATTGTTGTCTGGGAAGGCATGGAGTGGGCTTGGGTTTCGTCGCAAAAGCCTCTTTTCCTTAAGATAGACTTCGAGAAAGCTTACGATCACATTGAATGGCCCTTCATTCTGGCTATGCTTAAAGCCCAGGTTTTGGTGAATTCTTCCAAACGGTTTTTAGCATGCTTTTCTCTAATGCTTCTTCTCGACTTTCCATTAATGGTCACCGGTCTACTACCATTGGCCTCTTCGCTTCTATCGTAAAGGGGTTCCCTCTTGCATTGTTGTTGTTTATGTTTATTGTTAATGTCCTGGGATATTTAATTGCCCATCAAGCTGCTCAGGGCCATATTCAGGAATTGTTCTTCCAGATCATGAGACACAACTTATCAATGGGCACTTTGTTGATGATTCCTTTCTTACTCTCGCCGAGTCGAACAAAATGTTGCTACGGTCTTTGAATGTCTTGACACTTTTTGCTTGGCTTCAGGGTCTAATATTCAAATGGCTAAAACTTTGGGCTATCGACAGAGTTGTTTACCTCCTCTGGACTAGTTAAAGGCTTACCCCTGGAAATGGATTGGTTGTGGAGAGCAATTCAGCTTTCTGGGCATTCCTTGAATTTTGATAGTGACTCTGCGACTTTGTGGAATTATGTTCTTAACAAAGTGGAGCAGAAAGTTACCAAATGGTCTTCCAAACCATTATCTCTGGCTGGGAAATTCTAGGTTTGCACCAAAATCCTTGCCACTACTCATGTTTATTATTTTTCTTGTTGGTGTCCTTCTCGCACTTCGTTCAATCGGCTTGCCAAGTTGCTTCAAGACTTTTTATGGTGTAAAATTTTTGGTTCAGCTAGCTTTCACAGAGTTTCCTAGGATGTTTGTTGTCTTCCTCGTGTTCAAGGAGGTATGGGAATCGTTAATGTTTATCGGAAGAGTGTGACTTTATGTGCCAAATGGGTTATCCAGTGTCTTTCGGTAAATAGACCTGGAAAATTCTTCTCGACATTGTATTGAGTCCGAAGGTAGAATTGGATTGCATTCTCTTATTATCACTTCTGCTCCTATCAAAATCATGGGTACCTTTGTCGCCAAGAGTATTTGGAAAGCCTTTGAGCAGGTGAAGCCTTTAATGAGGTGGATTGGTGATGGATTTCACACTGGCCTTTCTTTTAATTCACAGAACATCTGGTGGTCTCCTATTATCATTGAAGGCACTCTTCCGCTTGCAGAAACCCTGGGCATCAAATCCATTCGACTTTACCGCAAGGGCATTCATACCATTCAGGATCTTGTGCATTGCAGAGATTGGATTCCTTGCCCGAGCTCAAAGTTAAATTCAACCTGAACAACTCGGACTTCCAGTCTATCTACAAAATTTAGGAGCTCCTTCTAGATGTTATGCTTCATAAGTTGGGGCTCCAACCTCTGGTTGCGTGGTGGTGTGATTGGTGGTGGAATCGTGAAATTGCTTTCCTCTAATACAACACTCAAACCATTTATCAGTTATTATGTCCTCTCTCACCGGCCATTGATAAGCTCAATGATCGATGGGGTTGCACTCTACATAGACCACTTGGCTTCGTCGGCTTTCCCGTACTTGGAATCCTCTTCTTGAGCCTAAAGTTAATCATTTTCTAGTGGTGTCTTGTCTACCAAGGTTTTCCTGTAGGTGAAAGGCTTAGTCATATTGGTATTCATATTCGAATTGTCCTTTCTATTCTAGTCCCGAGTCGTTCATACACCTCTTCTGGTCTTGTCCCCATGCTCAATCAATCTGGAGGTGGATTCATTCTTTGTTCCAACCATATCACCCTAAATTTTTCCCATGGCATCTGGCTTTATTTGGTGACTTTAGCCCTTGGAAATACTTTAATTTTCAAGCAAGATCATTTTGTTATATGCTTTTCCACTAATGATAAGGTGGTTATTCTGTCTACTGTTCACATACAGATTCAATCTCAAGTCGCCAAGGTTTCCTTGGAGTTTTTTCATCTGTAGGAGCTTCTTAATCACTGGGGGAGTGTGCCATGCACTATGAGTCGAGTTCCGTCGGATCCTTAGCTACCGTCACCCAGGCCTTTGCCTCCTTGATGATCACCTTCTGTGGGTCCACGTCGGAGGATCCGTTCACGCAGCCACCGTTTTGCATCCCCACGGACCACCCTTCTCGTCCTATCCTCTTCTAGGCCGGTTAGAGCCCTCCCTGCATGGGAGAAAGGGGTTCTTCCAGACTCTTACTAGATATCCACCCACAAGGTGGGGAATTATGGTGCCTCTTCAAATGTATTATCCCGATCACGACGGCTGGTAGGTGGATCCTCCGTTCGTAGAGCCTAACAGTGGAGCCTTCATCCCTCCTCGGATGATCCTCCCCCTCCTCCTAGTGCGGCAGCGGTGTGTGCTTGATTTTGGTGCTTGTTTTCTTCTCTTTGGTTGCCCTTGGGGCATTTTAATGTAACCCTTTATGACGTTTTTTGCGATCTAGTGCCCTTGTGGTGTTTTGTGGGACCGTGTGTTATCCGGTCACCCCTTACTATGTAACTCTCTTTTATTATATTAATAGAAAGGGCATTTGCAATAATAAATATAAATATTAAATGAACCATGTCATTTCAATCTCAATAACTCAGATAATAAAAATGCTTTAACATGTGATTTGAATCGTAACCAAATGATATTTCAATCAATTTATATCAATTTTATTTCTCGCTCAAGCTTCTGCAAAGATCTTATGTTTGGCGTTAAGTGACAGGAGCGCAGAGTGCAAGGCACAGTTCAACTGGTGTTTACTTCGGTAATAGCCCCTCTTTTATGTGTTTTACTCTCGTGGTGCTTGTGCTTTTTGGCTGTTGCGATTTAGGGCATTTCAATGTTAGGATTTCTTGGGCAAATAATTGTTGTGAATGTGTTTCGAGGACGGCTTTGTTGACATTGTTTTTAATTTTCTTGCTTATTGCATCTCACTTTTGTTGCTTGAAAATGCAATATACATAGAATTGTAGTTCTTGCTAGACCTAAATCTACCTCTCCATATAGACGATAACAATGACTCTAGAAATCTCAACGCTTTAGGTGTCAAATATTGTGGATTCTCACAGGATTTCTAGTGCTAAAACTCATCATGCGCCATCAATGTCGGACAAAAAAGAATCAATTCCTATTCATTCCTCTTCCCCATCAACATCAACATTTTCATTATGGTAGTTGTGATATGAAATGTGTTCCTCATCACAATCATCATAAATTCTACAAGAAATTTGCATAATATGGACCTGGAAACCTGTTTGAATTAGAAAGATAGGTGAATGTCCATTAATTGTCCCGATCAACAATAAACCACTCCACAACCAAACAAAAGAGACAAAATTCTTCAGAATCCATCAGATCCACACAATTTTTTTCCTTCGCTAATTGAATTCATCCAAACACAATCCAAATTGTGCCATGTTTTCTCTCCCATTGTGTTTTCCAAGCGATTCAAATTTGTTTTGTTTTGAAGCTAAATATCATACAACCGGTTGTTTAGACTTCATACCTCTCTTTGAGATATCAAAACCTTTCCTTGCATTGATTTGATTTGTATCTACAATCATTTAAACATGAAAAAAACCCTCTTCCACATAAAGACCAGAGGAATACCGCTTCCAAATAGGGTCTTCCATAACCTTGTATGTTAGGACATATTACATTAAGTGTTATGTTGCATATGGGTTTCATGTCAGATGAATGTGCACGTAATCATAAACAATGTCAAATGACCAATGTCAATAGGAAATCAACAATCCATTCGAGATGAAGCATTGTTTTACTGCAGTAACGACTCAAAAGAAGGAAAAAAAGATTTCATTT
>CM031239.1:324166033-324268907 GCA_018340775.1 Taxus wallichiana var. yunnanensis
GGAAGTAACATTCAAAGCTAAGAAAGAGACTCAATCCAAGAAAGAGAAATAAGAATCAAACTTGGAGGATGGAGAAGATGATGAGAATATTGTGTAATGTTTGTGAGAAAAATAAGAAGAGGCTCAGGTAAGTATAAAGGAAAACTTCCATTCAAGTGTTTTGAGTGTGGACAAGTAGGCCATTTTGATGTTAAATACCCAAACAAGAATAAGGAAAATCAGTTTGAAAAAGATGAAGAAAGTCATAAACAAAATAAGAAAAAGATTAACTTCAAAAAGAAATATGGTAAGATGTTCTTCAAGAACAAAAGAAACTTCTACTCAAAGGAGAAGTCAAGTGAATTAGATTCAAGAAACTTAGGAAGCTTTGAAAATGAGGATGATGAAACTCATTTTGAATTATTTTTATGGCCATGGATGTCTCTGAATAATGTAACACCAAAGGAAAAATATAGTTAACTATGAAAAATCTGACGAAGTACAAGAAAATGTGAACCTAGAAGCTGAAATAGTATGTACTCTTGAAGAGTTAAAGTTGTGCAGATGAAAGAACCAAAATTTGATATGCACTTTGAAAGATTATGAAGAACAAACTCAATTTTTGAAAAATACTAAGTCTAAAGGAAGAGGAAGAAATTCATGAACTCAAAGAACTTGAATCTCATCTTGAAAAGATATCTCAATCCTACTTGAAGCTGAAATCTGAATTAGAGTTCCTAAAGAATGAAATGGAACAAATGATTGACAAACTCAAGGTGTATGAGAATATGGAGAAGAGATCAAAAGTGTTGAATGATATATTGAGTACTCAAAGGGATACAAAGGATGAATCTGGAATAAGATTCATGGAAGAAGGTAAATAAGTTAAACCAGAGAAGAAGTAGGACAATACTACACCAACACCAAACATCTCTCATGATAAAAATAAAGAAGTCACCAAAATTGTCAAGAGGAATACAAATTCTTCCGAATCACCTATGCTATGAGGTACTCACATTCTTTCTATGGTTATTGCTTTTCATGTAACTAGTTTTGATACAAAGCTGCTAAATGTAGAAGATATGCTAGAGGCTATGGAAGAAACTATAGTTCACAAAACACTAGAATGAATTATAGTGTTGTTTGATACAAATGTCACAAGACTGGTCACATAGCTATGATGTGTAATCAAGAACCTCCCAAATAAAGAAAACTAAAGTATGTTTTGAAAGAATCCAACAAAGGGAAAGAATCGGTATGATTGTACAAACTGCATTTCATGTACAAGATGAAGACAAAATCTAGTATCTAGATAGTGGTTGTTCTATTCATATGACAGGAGACAAAAGAAAATTTATTTCATTTTCAAACAATGCATCAGGAGTTGTTAGGTTTGGTGACAATAATTCAACAAACATTGTGGGAAAAGGAACTCTGAGTCTAGACAATGGAAAAACAATTACTAAAAATGTTCTATATGTTGAAGGTCTCAAGCACAACCTATTAAGTGTGAGTCAAATGTGTAAGAAAGGTTACAATATGATATTTCATGACAAAGGATGTGATATAATTAATGGAAAAACAAGAAAGAAAGTAGCTACAGACAAAAGGACCAAGAATAATATGCATGTTCTCAACAAAATAAATAAAGAAAAATTCTTTAGAAGTAAAGTTAATGACATCTAGTTGTGGAACAAGGAGTTTGGGACATATAAGATTTGAAAATATTGTGAAATTAAGTGCTAAGGATGGAGTGAGATACATGTCAAAAATTGTAAAGCCTACAGAAACACTTTGAAAAACTTGCTTACATGGTAAACAAACAAGAAGATCATTCAAATCCAAGGAGTACTCTACCACTTGACCTCTAGAGCTGATTCATACAAATATTTATGGGCCTATAAGAATTTAAATATTACAAGGATATGTGTATTTCATGCTACTAATAGATGATTTCACCAGAATGACATGGGTAGCTTGTTTTAAGAAAAATTAGAAGCTTTAGACAAATTCAAATTCTTCAAGGAACATATGGAGAATAAGAAGAACAAAAAAATTAAATGTTTAAGATCAGATAGAGGTGGCTAATTTTGGTCCAATGAATTTGATGAATTTTTGAAGAACATGGGATTCGAAGACAATTCTCAGTTGTCAGGACACTTCAAAAATTGGATTTGTTGAAAGAAATAACACAATGTACAAGAAATGGAAATAATTATGTTGAATGAATCTAAACTTCCTAATGGATATTGGAGTGAGGTAGTCTTCACAATTGTCTACATTCTAAACATAGCTCAATTAAGAGTGAACAACAAACAAGAAACCTTATGAACTTTGGAGAGGAAGGACAACCAATGTGAAACATATAATATTCTTCAGAAGAAAATGTTATATCAAGAGAGATGAAGACAACCTAGGAAAATTTGACTCTAGGTGTGATGAGGGCATATTTTTGGATACTCATATGTTAGTGCAACCTATAGATGTTACAATAAGAGGATACAGAAAGTTATTGAGAGCACAAATGTAAATGTTCATGAGTATTATTCTTCCAACTCTAGCACTCATCCCAAGGACAACCATGAAACTCAAGAAGATGATGAAGAAATGGAATGTACTCATGAATAAGTGGAAGAATTTTAAGAAATATAAGACACTAAGACACCATCAAAACAAGTTAAGAGGGATCATCCAGTAAATCATATCATTAGAAACAAATAAGAAGGCCTTCTCACAAAAAGAAACCTAAGAAATTAGAAAAACCATAAAGACATGACACTCTTATCTATGATAGAACCTAATAATGTGGCTGAAGCTAGCAAGGACTAGCACTGGGTGGATGCCATAAATGAAGAACTTGATCAAATTGAAAGCATGAAACTTGGGAGATTATACCAAGGCCTAAAGATAAGAATGTGATAGGAACAAAATGGGTATCAGAAAAAAATTGAATGAGAAAGGAGAAGTGACAAGAAATAAGGTGAGAATTGTATGGAAAGGCTATGCACAAATGGAAGGAACTGAATTTGATGAAACGTTTACACCAGTGGAAAGGATGGAAGCAATTAGATTGTTTCTGAAATATGCAGCTTACATGGAAATCACATTTTTTAGATGGATGTTAAATCATCTTTCCTAAATGCCGATCTAAGTGAAGATGTATATATTGAGTAACCTAATGGATTTTCTCTGACTAATGATAAAGACTATGTGTGCAGGTTGAAAAAGGATTTGTATGGACTCAAACAAGCTCCTAGAGCTTTGTATAATAGGTTGGACACATACCTTATTGAGAAAGTGTTGGGCCCTGAAATATTGGCCAATTACCAAAGGTCACTCGACACAAGACCAATAAGAAGAAGGGCGCTAAGGGGAAAGCACACATGAAAAAGGGTTTTAAAAGGGTTTAAGTGAAACCAGGGCACACGTGGAAGGAAGATCATGGGTTCAAAGGACTTATCCATATTTGGCATTCTAGAGGCACTTGAGGAAAAATATGAGGACCCAACTAGGCATGATGAGTGGATAAGGTGCCAGCCTAGAACCTTGGAGGTCAAGAACAAGATATTCCATGCGGGAATATTCCTAGAAGACATCATTACAAAGAGTGAAGGGTTTGTAAAGGGATAAGCATTCACTAGTGGAGGACCACATCGACACTTGGCACATAATCTATTCAGAGAGAAGGCATGGTGGTGGGTTCCGATCCTATAAAAAGAGATGTTCAGACTATAGAAAAGGACGATGGAAAAATAAACAAAGAGAGAGTGTAGAGGGGGTAAGAAGCAGAGTAATAAAGTGCTGCAATAATGCTAGGGTTTAGAGAACTTAGTGCTAAGGGGTGTGTAGGATGTCATAAGCCTCTGTATGGCACTAGGATTTGTAACAAGGGTTGAAATGGGAAGGTATAATTTAGGATATCATACATGGGAATATTTGTAGGAGTTGAGTCCCTGTCATTTAATATGTATGGTCTGAGATGATCCTTTTTAACTGTAATGTGGCTACAATAACTATTCTAAATCAATATATATATATATATATATATTATGTATATCATGCTTAAGGGTGTAAAACCTCATGTTATATGACTATCATGTCTCATATATGGTTTATTATGCTTATTACAATGTTATTTAGTTTCTATAATGCATTAATATGTGGATCTATTAGTTTCTCCTTCTACCTTTCAAAATAAGTGAATGTAATTATGCTTCTACAAATCATCCTCCATTAATGATGAAAATTTCTGACAAATCTCACATAAAGAAGGGGCTCGACACTTGTGCATGCCTCGGGTGAGCGCCTGGTGCCCACTGGGTGATAGGCCGACGCACTTGGGGTTAGAAAATAGTATTGAGGGTAAGTAAATGACTACATCTTGGTTTTGTTGTTGGGACCTATTTTCGAAGATGTTGTGAGAATGGTGTGTGATTATAGAGTGCTTGACCTTGGGAAGTGTCAAAACATGGATTAAAATCATAGAGGATGAGTTAGCTTAGATATTTAGTACTGGACCTGAGTTTGATGCACATAAATGGGTAGAAGAGCATCTGTATCATGAGTTATATGAGACCTTCTTTTGTTGCTTCCCAGTGGAGTTGTATGAATGGATTTCAGCGTATGTATCTAGATCAAGCTGGTACTATAGACCTTACATATGGACCCAAGATGAGTATCAAAGGCTACATGATGCTGATCTAACTTGGACATGTGATGTTGATCATTGGTGGAGTAGAGTGTTGATGAGTTACACCTTGGAGTACACAATTTCTACGTATTATTGTCCTAAGGTTGTTGAGTTTGAGTTCTTGAGGGAGAAAAGAGGATCATTCTTGTTTTCTATCCCTTTAGATATAAAGATACTAATCATTACACTGAGTTTAGAAGCATTTCCAATGGTCGGCTAAGCTTCTTCTGAGCGTTGGGCGACGAAGCAAGGGTGGAGAGAGATGGTGGACCTTACATCTGAAAAAGAGAGGGAAGAGAGAAGACTCAAGTATAATGAAGCTTGTGAGAGGGAGTTAGATATAAAACTTGAAGTTGCATGAGTGATGGATTTATGGAGGCAGACGTTGCATGAATGAATTGAGGTTCACACAGAGGATGTGGAACTTGAGAAGTATGTGCTACCCCATCTTGGAAAGTGTAGGAGAGAGACCCCTTCAGCTTCTGATGAAAGCTCATCACTTGGAGAAAGAAGAGCCATCGGCGCACATCTGAATCTGCCTAGTGACCAACCCCTGGTTCTTAGTTTTCCAAATCTAGAAATAAGTATTGCTAACCTAGTCGGTATTGGTGGGAGTGACTGATCAACACCTAGGAGATATAACTTTTCATTTCACACATTTATGGCTACACAATCATTTCCTGTGTTTAAGGGTATATTATCTAGAGTGACATTTGGGAAAATTACGGGTACACAAAGCTTGGGTATCGCATCTAGAAGCAGTGAGGAACACACATCTGGTAGCCGTGCAATATCACTAGATAGTTGGCACATAGTTCAACATGACAGTGGGGACACAAGGCACAACCACTTCAGGGCCTTTACAGCTATGGGGATGGATTTGGTGGAATAGGAACTAGTGGACCTGGTGGACTTGGAGGATTGGGAGGATTTGGTGGATGAGGAGGGACATGCCTGGTGGATCTGGTGGTAGAGGCAACACCGGAGGGAAACAAGGTTATCGATTAGGAAGACATGGGCCTCAATCACCTCAGCAAGTATTTTTTGAAATGTCTTTGCATCCACCAGACTACAAAGGTGTTGAGGATGTTGTAGATCATGTACACAAATATGAGCTACTATGGCGCGCGAAGGGGATCACTACCCCAGAATGAAAGGTAAGTCAGTTTACAACAACGTTGCAAGGACACATGCATATTTGGTTCCCAAAGTATGACCCCCACCAAAAATTAGTATATTACACTACGCCGCAGAATGCCTTCTTAGCTGAATTTCATATCCCTGAGTTTGAACAGAAGGGAATTAAGACAGAAGGATATTCAAAAAGGTATGGAAGAGAGTGTGGGAATATGATACACATTTTAAGACTCTCTTATCAAAACTATGTTATGATATTAATCCTTCTCAGCATGCTCAGTGGTTAGTTGGAGGGTTAATAACACCTTTTAGGAGAGCACTTTTGCACAAGAATTTCATAGACCCACGCGAGGCCTTAGAGGTTGCCATGTGCATTGAGGTTATTGGAAGCGTGGATACCGGGGTTAGCCCTTTTCTTGAATCTTAGATTGTTGCAATGGAAAAGCAATGGAGAAGCTATCTACAAACTCGGTGCATGAGACTCACAGTGGCCTATGGTGCACAAATTGTGAGGTAGAGGGGCATACAAAAGATAATTTTCCTTAGATATCGGTACACGCCATGATAATAGACTGTGAGATTTTCTAGGGAGATCATGATGCAAGTACGTGTCCACTAATGCAGCACATGTGATCAGTAATAATGTATCTTGCTATTGCCATATTTATACCTCTACTACTCAAGACACCAAGGATTATAGATTGATTGACTAGATTTATGATGCCATTGATAATTGTGTGTGCTAGACCAACATCACAAAAAATTCCAAGGACAAGGGTCGTCACTATGAAGGGTGTGTGGAAGGAGGGGCACGTGGAAGAGGTTTTCGAGGAGGATTTTGAGGTCGAGTTAACCGTGGAGGAGGAAGAAGTTAGTTCCCACGTGGAACTTGTTACAACTTGTGGATCTACGGAGCACTATAAGCGTGAATGTCTTGACCTACTACAATTATCTTAGTGTGGAAAGAAGCACAAGTATGAGGAATTCCCAGAGCTATTTGAACATATGAGCCAACAACACCAAAAAGACAAAGGCATCGGGATGGTAAGTGTTAAGAAAGTAGACTCGCAATGGATGCCAAGAGTGGCATGTGAGGTAGAGTTAGAACCTATATTGGTGACGACGTGAGATGAGGTTGTGCACACCAAGGAGATACCAAGGTAGAAACCACTAATTATAAGAGAAGAGGTGGTGTATGGGAAGTACATGGACCCTACCCATCAGAAGGAAGTCTATCAAGAAACAATGGACATAATCAGGAGTCTTCAAGGGGAAATTCAATGTTTAAAGGAGCAACCAGGAAGTTGGGGTAGAAGAAAAACACTGAGGATCCTCAGTCAAATATAGATGATGTCGGGGAGGTGTGTAAGATGCTGCACCAAGAGAATATTATTCCTCTATTAGGAGAATGGTTGAGGAATAAGACACCAAGCACTGGAGTAGAGCACGAGAGGTAGGTTTTGCATGCTAACCAAGCGTTGGAGTTGATGGATGGCTCCTAAGAAACATTCTAATTGACATGGGTGTGGATGTGAATGCTCTCACCCTAGATGCCTGTAATTAAATGGGAAGGCTTCCATTACACCCATATTCAAATGTGTTGTATATGGTCAACAAGACAAAGGCGATGCCCATTGGTGTTTTAAAGGATGTTGATATCACTATCCAAGGGTGAAATTCACTGGATATTTCAAAGTCTTGGCGCTACCTGAGGTGGAAAACTTTCCAACATTACTTAGGCACCCCTGGTGTTATAAGAACAATGTTGACCTACGGTTCAATAAAGGGTACATAATCTTTGAGAAGAAGGAAGAACGGGTTATCATTTCCTTGACCGGTGGGAAGTCAACACCCTATACTGAGCCCTTGGGGAAGAAGTCCTTGATATGATCTTTGTGTGTTCTATCAGGGAACCTAAGGTGATTCACCCTACGGAAGGAGTTATTTAGTTTGAGGATGCTCAATCTATGAGTGACACCAATAGTATAATATGTGACAATTGGGCACACGGGACATATGAGTTGGTCGGAAGGTAGTTAAGAGGCTTTGTGATGAGAGTAGCAAAGGCACGCTCAGTCAAGCACCTATGAGGAAAGAAGTTACCAAGTTACTCTGGAGGAGCCAACCCTAATGTTTTCCTACGAGAAATGGAGACTCGGTGGAGAAGTGAGATCGAAAGGAGGAATATGCTAAGCTATACCTTGCTCAAGACTACAACACGTTGGTGGTCGACAGATCACGATAGCCTTCTAGAGTCACGGAAAGTGAGAATTATGTTCTCTGTTAGGTTTTATGGGAGTAATGCACCCACTATCATACAAGACTATCATGGGAAGGAACCCACCTTATTTTAGGTTGTTAAGCACATAACAATGGGAGATAGTGCCATGGTAAAGGATAGAATACTAGAATTATTGGGTGAACCTGGTTTATAAGTGCACTTTAATGAGGAAGAATCAGAGGAGATACAACTTGAGCATGCATGCATGGAGAAAGAGAAGGGAAAGATGGTTTATGTGATATATGGCGAAGAGGTGGAAAATTTGGATGTTAACCATACTGAAGGTACGCGTGAAGTTATGGATAGTGTTGATGAGCAAGCAAGCTCCTACCATGAACCCCTAAAATGAAGAAGGTTAACATTGGTTCAGAGGTCAAACCTAAGGAGGCTACTATTGGATACTATTGGTCAGAAAAGGAGGTTTCGAAGATCATTGATCTATTGCGTGAGTTTCAGGACCTATTTCCGTGTGGGAACCATGAGCTTAAAGGCCTCCACCACTCCTTGGGGGAAATGAAAATCAAGTTAAAGTAGGTGTGCGCCCAATTTGAAAAATACCTTATTGAATGAATCTGAATCTTCGCATCAAAATCAAGGAGTAAATTGACAAGATAATTGCATCAGGCATCATTGAGGTTATTGAGGAATCATAATGGATAAGTTTGATGGTCATCAACATTAAGAAGGATGGGAGGATAAGGATCTATGTTGATTACAGTGGATTTAAATGCGGTATGTGTTATTGACCCTTTTCCAACACCCTTCACTTAGGAAATCTTGGAAGGAGTAGCCGGACACATGATCTATTCATTCATAAACGGATTCTCTAGGTATCATCAAGTTAGAATTACAAAGGAAGACCAAGAAAAGAAAACTTTTGCCACTGAGTGGGAAATATTTTCCTACACATTCATGCCTTTTGGACCGAAGAACGTGCCTGTTGTGTTCTCACGCATTGTGGTGCAAGCATTTTAAGACTTCATCTAGAATTTTCTTCAAGTCTACCTTGATGATTGGATGGTATATGGGCTAGTAAGGGATCATTGTGAAAATCTAAGGATGATGTTCAAAATATGTTGACAGTTGAGGATTTCCCTCAACATTAAGAAATGTGTTTTTACTACTCCATTTGGAACCCTCCGGGGCATATCATATATAAGGAGGGATTTCTGGTGGATCCTACCAAAGTTGTTGTTATTGCGGGATTGAGGGAACCTACCAGCTAGAGTGCAAGTGTGTGGATTCCTTGGGCATATGGGGTATTACTGGAAATTCATAAAGGGGTATGCCAAGATCTCCACACCATTAGAGGAGTTACTGAAACACAAAAGTGCATTTCCCTGGGAAGAGACACAGTAGATGGCATTTGATACATTGAAGGGATAAGCTTATCACTGCACCCATATTACACTTTCCTTCTTGGGAAAATCCATTCCATGTACATGTTGATGCTTCAGGGATGGTGATTGGGGAAATTTTAGCACAACCTGGAGAAGGAATTTTTACCACCCATTGTGTTTTTCTAGTAGGAAGTTAACACCAGTAGAGAAGAACTATACTACTACTGAACACACGAAGCATTGTCTATAATCTACGCGTTGCACAAATTCAAGAAGTACCTACTGGAAATGCCCTTTATCTTCTACACAGACCACATGGCATAGAAGTACTTGGTACACAAACTCGTTTTCCAAGGACACATATGCCACTGGGTCTTGTTGTTTCAAGAGTTTGAGTTTACAATTTTCGTAAAACTAGGTAAGAGTAATTTGGGACTTGACCATTTATCAAGGATTGACTCAGGGGAGGATGTGTAGAGCATTGAGGATATAATGCCTAGATGCACAATTATTTAGATTGTGGTGTGTTCCCTCTGATTTGGAAGATATAGTTGTAATTCTCAAAATAGGTGTGGCACCGGAAGGTATGAGAACTTTGGAAAAAAAGTAGTTAACAATACGTGCCACACCCTACATGTTTTATTTAGTGGAGACTTATACAAGCTAGGCCGAGATGAAATTTTGCGTTGGTGTGTGTTAGAGCATGAATGCGTTGCAATCATGGAGGAAGCACATGGTGGTATTGCAAGAGGACACTATGCAAGGAATGCAACCATGCCCAAGATCCTTCTAGTAGGTTTTTGGTGGGAAACAGTTTACATGGATTGTCTTGATTTTTACAAGGCCTGTGACCATTTCCAGTGCCTTGGAAAACTAAGAAGAAAATATGAGATGCCCTTGAGACTAATAACTAGTGCTAGAACCATTTGATAAGTGGACGATTGATTTTGTAGGACAAATTTCACCTACCATGCAAAGGATTGGTTTACGCTATATCATTACATGTAAAAATTATCTTACGAGGTGGGAAGAATCAATTCCTACAAGGGATTGCACAATGGAAACAACAGTTAGGTTCTTGTGGGAAAATATAATCAGCAGATATGGGTTTCCGTTGAGTTTAACAACTAATATGGGTACTCATTTCTTGAATGAGACAGTTAGAATCTTGTTAGAAAAATTCATGGTATCCCACCACAAGACTACCCCTATCACCCACAATATAATGGAACCATTGAGGCATTTAACAAGATACTAAGTCACATGCTGACCAAAATTTGTGATGTAGAAAGGAAGGATTGGGATGATAAATTTTTTGATGTGTTATGGTCATACAAAACTACTAATAAATTATTGAAAAAGGCCACACCTTTTCAATTGGTTTTGGCGTGGAAGCGGTGTTACTTATTGAATTCATGTTACCATCACTACGTATAGCACGCGTATGAGGATTAGCTGATGAAAAAGCACTTGAGGAGAGGATTGATAAGTTAATGCAGTTAGATGAGAGGCGAGACTATTGCACAATGGAGTTAGAAAATAGAAAAAGCCAGGCAGAAGGCATGGCATGATAGACACATCAAGAACAAAAAATTTGAGGTTGGGAAGATGGTTCTATTATATGATTCCAAGTTTTTGTGCCACCCTGGGAAATTAAAAATCCATTGGATGGGCCATACATTATATCCTATATACTTGATTTAGGTGCTTGCCAGTTATAAGTGTTGGATGGAACACGGTTACCAAACCATTTCAATGGGAGTAGGTTGAAGCCCTACTATAAATAAGTCTTCCTTGTGTTTGTAAATAAGGCAATATTTTCATTTAGCCTAGGATTTCCCTTAATGCATTTCCTTTCTTTGTGTTTCCCCTTCTCGTTGCTTGTTCCCTTTATTTTTGTTTGTTGTGTGTGCATTGTGCATTGGTAGCCACTTATTATTTTCAAAAAAAAATCTATGCGCAGAGGACCATGCATCTATTTTGTGTGGGGTGGAGTGATGCGACAAGTAATGGATGTTAGTAGTAGAAGCTATGTTTTAATGACCCAGATTGAAGGATCAAAAGTGCGTAGTTTGGAAGATCACACGTAGAAAAGGTAAACATAAGGAGTTTGGTGCCAGGAAGACTTTACAAAAACCATGTACAAGGGTGAGAAGTGCAGGAACAACATGAGGTAGGTGATCTAAAAAATCAGGGTAAGGAAAGAAGAAGTTCCTTTGGTGTTGCAAGCATGTGCATAAGGATCTTTGGTCAGTAAGGGTTTTTGTGTGCCATAAGGTTGTAGAGGTTCCTCATGTAGGATTGGGCATGAGGATAAAAGCACTGAAGGTCAGATTTAGAAGAGAAAGTCACCTTTATTGTAAAGGTATGATGGTAGGTGGCATGACATTTATTACGGAAAAGAAGAAAAAAATCTATAAGTAGGAGGTTGGGGTATATTATTTTTCACCTTGCATTTGTGATATTGAAGAGCTCTTGCAAACTAGGGCATCCTTGAAGAAAGTAGTGAAAAAGGGTTGTGAAGATCTGAGTGGATAGCTAGTCTGATCAGTGAACCAAGGTGGAAAAAAACTCCACGGGTGTGAGGGAGAAGGTTATAGGAGTCTCTCAATCCCGCCAGTGAGTACGCCATCTTTTAGAAGGAAGGGTTTTCTAGGTTAGGGTTCCACAGCTAGGGCACATGATTGAAGGGATTTTTGTGAAAGGGTAAAGCCTCGAATTGAGTAGAGCTAGGATCATAAGGAAGAAAAAACTTTCAGTGACCCGACAGAGAAATGGTACTAAGGAAAGCAAAAGTAATCATTTCACCAAAGAAGAGCAAGGGAAAAAGGAAACAAGTTGTTTCCACCATTTTTAATGAGGAATGGTACACGGAGATGTAATACCCAGATGTCATATTGATTTGAAAAGAATAGGTGTCTCACATAAGAAATATGGTTATGAGTGACTACAACCATCAAATGAGCACCATAGAGAATGAGATGGCATTGGATTTGGTTCACCCTATAAACAAAAGGACATTAGATGGAATGCCTATCTACGATGATGAGGTAAAGGTGAAGATGGAGAAGGCTGGGTTATTGCAACTCTATGATTTTCCCTATTTCAGCAATCCTGAGCAACTGTACAAGTGGTTAATGTCATGTGTATATGAAGATTATTTCTACTTCACAAGACATAGGATGCGGATAACTCCCCAACTGATCTCTAAATTTATTCGTCTTACATGTCAAGGAGAATTGTTTGATGATGACTTGGATGATAAGGAGGCCATAAAGAAGACTATTAAAGCCTATGACTACAAGAAGGGGTCACGATACTTTGACATATCTATGATTTCTGACCCTGTAATGAGGATGGCCATGTGATTGGTCACAAAATTAAATGGGTAGGAGAGATAGACGCAGATTAATAAAGGATTGGTTAAAATTTTTCCAAAAGATCTCGGAGGGGGCCATCTATAACCTCTCGGCGTTCATAGCAGAAAAAATCATCAGTGCCACACGTGATGGAGAAAAATAATGTTTGGTAACATCCTCCTTACCATTGTCTTCTCAGAGATTGGAGTGCCCGATGGGCAGATAAATTTTTATGGGAGTAACTAGATGAGAACCCCTCCCCTGCCAAGAGATTTTAGAAGTACACTTGTGACACCATGACGGATGCCCACAAGGCATGCCTAGAGAAATGGTATAAGTGGATGTGTGACACATTCGGTGTAGAGTGGAGGATACCTAAGAAGTTACCTATTTTACTGCAAGGGGAAGCTAAATTCTTTGTATACCAACATTTTTGCATTGATAGGTTTACTCTAGTAGATTGCACCAAGGGTCCCTAGTGCAAATTACCATTCTCCTTCACAACACAATACTTCCAGGCCGGAGTTAATAGATTCAAAGAGGAAAATAAACTAAGGTTTGACCTCAACATGGTAGACCAGGATTACCGCGATTTGCGTAGGACATTGATATATCCGAAGAAGCGCACCTATGTGGAGAAGTATGTCTCCCATGACATACATATGGTGAATCTAGTAACATTTCATGTTGCTGGGAGGACTGTAGCAAGGGTATACCTGCGCATAAGGCTGAAGTATGAGAAGGGAACTTACATTGAAAATGATGTCTCTATCCCAGAAGACCCCACCATAAGGAAGAAGGCTGCACCGAGGAAAAGGGAGAGAGAGGAGGCCCTTGAGAAAAAGGTACCAAGGGCACATACAACATAGTCTATAGGTGCGTAGGAGTCAGGCGTAAGGCCAAGTACCTATGCACGGAGGAAGACATCCCCCATAGAAGAGAAAGAGAAGACTCTGAGGAAGATGCTCTAGAGAAAGAGAAGCCCCCTGAAAAAGAAGAGTCGCCGGAAAGAAAGGAGTCACCTAAAGAGGAAGAAAAAGAAGAGTCTCCTATATTAGAATCACCAATTAGGAAGAAACAAAGGATAACAAAAAAGGTGGAATCGGAAGAAACAAAGAGCATGGAGGCTGACAAGGGTGATAGGGAATTTGAAGAGCACGATCTAGGCTCAAGACCATCATGTATGATTTACATGAGTTAGAGGAGGAGGGAAATGAAGATAAGGATGAGGATGAAGGAGGCACTCATGGTAAGAGGGGAAGTGAGGAGGTCAACATGAAGGATAAAAGGACTCCAAGCTTGACCAAGGAGCAGATAGAGGATACCATAGAAAGGGAGGTGGCAGGAATCATAAAATACTTGGTGGATCAAGAGGTGGAGCACAACACCGAAGAATTTCTCATAGAAACCGAGGGAAGCGAGAGAGTAGAAAAGGAGTATGGAAACATGGGTGGAGATCCCAGCCTAGCAGTAAGCTTCCCAAAGGTAGTGCGCACATGAGGAAAGGGTATGGCAGTGATGCATGAATAAGGGATGACCTACATCAATGATCCAATTAAGGTACTACACGCACGTTTCCAAAGTACCATACCTTCAAACCAACTCCTTGCATGGTATTATTTCGATGAATATGGTATGTACTCGCGCACAATGAAGATGTTGTTTTGGGCTATTGAGTCCCATGTTGATGAGCCTAAATTCAAGCTCAACCATGAGGCGTTGATGAAGATACTAGATACTAGAGAGTAAACCCTCTGGTGAATTCTCAACAACTATCAAATGATCAAGTTTGTAATGCACTCAACAAGGTATCGGTGGAGGTTGAGGCAAGGCTCTTCGGGAGGAATGATAGAGTAAGGGTCTCAAAAGAAGATCTTGAAAATAAAAATGAAGAGATCATTGAAAAAGACAAGGAGCTAAAGCAAGAGGAGTTGATCAGTGCAAAATTAAGGTGCGAATTAAGGGAGGAAAAGGTAAAGGTGTGAGAGATCCATAAGAAGATAAAGACTATTTCAGACACCATAATCTTGAGCCACACAGACTTGGACCTGCTTGAGAAAAAATATGACCCACATCCTCACCATGGAGAGGCGGTTGCTCAAATTAGAATCAACAAAAGAGGCATTGGCATGCCAGAAGGAGGAAGAGAAACTAAATATTGGGGAGATAGTTACTCGGTATTCTGAACTACTTATCACTGTAAAGACTGTGACACAAATGTCTAAGACTATTTTTGACAATTGTGCTGACAGAGACAGGGTAGCAAGCATACTAGTTGTTACACATGAGGCAGATCTGAAGGAATTTCAAGAGAAGAAAAAAGGAAACAAGGTGGAGTTAGATAAGATCCTAGATGAAGTTGAGAAAAATATGGAAGCAATTGAATCCTTGTAGGGTTTGATTAATAATCGACTTAAGGAGATGTATCCCCAGCCACTTATAGAATGGACGCGTTGGACGATCTTAGCAAGCAAGTTAGAAGGAATTATATATACATTGAATGCTAAGAGTGACAAATTGAGTTTTGATGATGTGAGCTCTCTAGTGGGTGACCTACTTTAGCAGGTGCGGGGTGAGGTGGATTCTGGGAAAATATTGAAGCAATAGTAAGGAAGAAATTCCCACTCCTCCTACAATAGTAGTAGATTCTTCCATTATTTCATTCTTTATTAGATTGTCTCTATCCCACTATTCTTTATTATTTGAAGGAGTAGGATGTTCTCGAGGACAGAGAACATGCTTAGTGTGGGGTGATGTTGGGCCCTAAAATATTGGCTAAGTACCAAAGGGCGTGCACACATAGGATTAATAAGAATAAGGGTGCTCAGGGGAAAGCACGAGGACAAAGGGGTTTTAAAAGGGTTTATTTGAAACCAAGGCTCACGTAGAAGGCAGAACAAGGGTTCAAAGGACTTATCCATATTTTTCATTCTAGAGACACTCAAGGAAAAACATGAGGACCCAACTAGGCGTGATGAGTGGATAATGTTCCAGCCTGGAACCTTGGAGGTCAAGAACAGGATATTCCATGTAGGGAATATTCCTAGAAGACATCATTATAGAGAGTGGAGGGTTTGCAAAGGGATAAGCATTCACCATTAGAGGACCACATCGACACTTGGCACATGATATATTAGGAAAGAAGGCATGGAAGTGGGTGTTGATCCTATAAAAAGAGATGATCGGACTAGAGAAAAGGATGATGGACAGATAAACAAAGAGAGAGTGCAAAGGGGGTAAGAAGCAGAGTAACAAAGTGTTGCAATAATTCTAGGGTTTAGAGCACTTAGTGTTAAGGGTTATGTAGGATTTCATAAGCCTCTGTATGGCACTAGGATCTGTAATAAGGGTTGAAATGGGAAGGTATAGTTTAGGATCTCATACAAGGGAGGATCTGTAGGAGTTGAGTCCCTTTCATTTAATATGTATGGTTTGAGATGACCCTTTTGACTGTAATGTGGCTACCATAACTATTCTAAATCAATATATATATATATATATATATATGGGTTCATTCTATATATCATGCTTAAGGGTGTAAACCCTCGTGTTATATGACTATCATGGCTCAGATATGGTTTATTATGCTTATTAAAATGTTATTTAGCTTTTGTAATGCATTAAGATGTGGATCTATTAGTTGCTCCTTCTACCTTTAAAAATAAGTGAATGTAATTCTACTCCTGCAAATCATCCTCCATTAATGATGAAACCTTCTCACAAATCTCACATAAAGGAGGGGCTCGACACCTTCGCGTGCCTCAAATGAGTGCCCATTGGGTGATAGGCCAGCACGCTTGGGGTTAGAAAATAGTATTGAGGGTAAATAAATGACTATAGAAAGGTTTCAAAAAAGGTGTTGTTGACAATAATCTTTGTATCAAAGAAGGAGATCATCTGCTGATTGTCATCGTATACATGGATAATATCATATTTTGAGGAGATCATGACAAGATGGCTCATAAATTTTCTAATGTGATGAGAAAATATTTTGAAATGTATATGCTTAGGGATTTTTCATTCTTCTTGGGATTAAAAATCAGTCAATCAGACCAATGTATCTTCATATCCCAACCAAATATATCAAATAAATGCTCAAAAGGTTCAAGATGGAAGAATGCAGACCTATAGGAACACCAATGGAAGTGGGTTACAAGTTGATAAAAGAAGACAACTCACCAAAAGTTGACAAGACTTTGTATAGATCCATGATAGGAAGTCTCCTCTACTCCACTGCATCAAGACCTGATATTATGCAAGTTGTAGGTCTAGTTGGAAGGTTTCAAGAAGATCCAAGGAAAACCATTTTAAAGTAGTCCAAAGTATTATGAGATACCTCACGAGAACACTTGAATATGGACTATGGTACCCCAAAAGTAATGACTTCAACATAAAATCATACACTTGATGTTGATTGGGTAGGAAGCATTGATGACAGAAAGAGTGTAAGTGGTGGTTCTTTCTTTGTTGGAAATTTCCTAGTATCTTGGTTGAGCAAGAAACAATCATTTGTGGCACTATCAACATGTGAGGTAGAGTATATATCTACTGACATGTCTTGAACTCAAGTTCTTTGGATGAAAAAGACATTGGAGGATTACAAGGTAAAGTCTGACAGCCCAATACCTTTACTTTATGATAGTACTAGTGTTATAAGTGTCTCCAAGAACCCGTGTTCCACTCAAAGACTAAACACATTCCAATTAGATTTCACTACTTAAGGGAACAAGTAAATGACAAGAAGATCAGCCTTGAGTCTGTAATTATAAAGGAAGATATTGCAGATATAACAACTAATCCCAAAAACAACGTCTGAGCACTTGAGGAATGAATTGGGGGTCATTCCTAATCCTACCAGCAAATAAGAAATGATGAGACAACGTAAAGGAGTAGTTTCATGAAATATCAACTCCTAATCAATGCAATGAATTATTCATGTGTGGGAGATCTATTCTGATAACTCATTTTAATGGTCCTGGTTTGGCATCTTGTTTTCTAAGTGAAATTTCCTTAAAGGATTAAAGATCATCAAAGCATGTATCAGCTTAGGGAGAGCATTGTTGTAGCTCATATCATATCCAATGCATCAAGTTTGTGGAAAAAGGAAATGTGACAAAGGTTTTACAAATGAGTGGTGTTTTATCCATCTTGTTTACAAAATTCATCATGGATAGATGGCCATTTGTATTAAATGTCAAAGGGGGTGAGAGTGCAATCAGAAACCAACTTGAAAATGCTTTTTTCATCAAGGTTTCAGTGTTTATGAGAAAGTTACCATCAATGAAAAAGGGGATTTTTTAGATCTTGGTCATTGGTTTATCATTGATGTCAAGTGGAATTGATGGTAAAAATTCTAAATTAGGTGTTGTGTAGGCTTCTCAAGGTCCATCATGTGTGAAATAAGTGTTAACAATTCTGTAACAAGTTTCAAGAAGTAATTTGAGAAGGACTCTGCAAGAGAAATGTGAAGGTTGACAGGTAGTGCCAGCTCACAAAGAGGTTCCATGTGATTACATGATGATAACATTGATTGATAATAGGTGGTTCAGTGGTGTGAAATAGTCTCAGGAAAGTTCATTGGGCACTCAGAATGATTCAGGGTCACTACAAGGATGATTCGAGGTCACTGTATGCATGGATAGTGAGATAAGAATATATTGGGAAATTGAAAAGGTTAGTACTCTTATTTCCATTGTTTTAGAGGGATAAAAATCAAATCCATATGTCCTAATTAATCCCAAAGTCTGGTTCGAGAAAATTAAATTTTTGGGTACTTAGAAAAATTTGTGAAAAAATGAGTATGTTGGGTTTTAGAGTAGTACGGGCTCATGGGGTAAGGATAGAACATGTTCCCTCGAACATGTGTTCCACAAACCAAGGTATCACTATTGTGTGGGTTTGGGGTGTAAATCGGGCACAAAGGCCCCCAAAGTAATGTGTTCCAAGTGGATGAGAGTTCTCCACAACTCAGTTTGACCCACAAGTCAACCAGTTAGTGTATTGCATATAGATGGAAGGTTGCAAACACAGTGGATCCAGAAAACATTGTTCCAAGTGAGACCATGTTCCCCACAAGTTAATTCGACACGTAAGTCAAAGGGGATAGTATATTGCGGGCTGAGTGAGGCTTTCAAGAATAATGATTTCCGACGGAACAAGTGCTAAATGGGCTAAAGTTCTTTGCATTGTGTATTAATCCAAAGTTTTGTGTAGTGTGGGTAGATAGAAGGAAGCAAGCATGGATGCCTTAGGAGGAATTTTTACACAGAATCCCTTGTTCCCCAAAACCAATTAAGACCCGATGCACAAAGGAAAGGATAAATGAAGTGTAATGCAAAAAGTGGGGTGGCAGAGGAACGGAGGTTTTGAGGCACTAAAACACTCATTCCACTTGTTCCTTCTTGACCTAACATATCCAATTTACAAAGGGATAATGTTATACTGATAAATAGAGATGTGGATGATCTATTCCATGGGTGCACAAGTTCATAGTGGTCCTTATAAACCCTATTTATTTGATTTTCAAAGGGAGATATAAGGAAATGAGTTAATAAAGTTATAAGGTATAAAGTGAAAAATTATATTTTGTTCCCCACGAGCTCCTAATATCAACATTAACATATCTCTCGACCCAGGCATCCAAATTTAGATTTTTGTACTTTCTAGAAAGGTAATTCAATTCTCTATGCCTTGGAACAATAAAAATCAAGATTTTAAGACAAATATAAAATAAATAACTCAATAACATATGGCACTCTTTTAGAAGGCAATTTTGTAACATCCTTTTGATTTTTCCAATGCATACAAATAAAATAGAGTGCATGGCATGCCAAGAGAAATAGATTGGGAGATATTATTGTTTATAAAATCCAAATTCTAAATCATAATATGAGTTTCTGAAGATAAGAGAAAGGATCAGTCAAGCCAAGGGTTGTAGTACAGAGAGAATGAATACTAGATTGTAAATTGAATATCCATTATTGAAGTTAGTGAGATGAGCAAGTGTGTATTCTTGGGCTGCTGAAGAGAGAAGAGATGTGTTTATGCTAAAGAAATTTTGTAGAGAAAGTAA
Source organism: Taxus wallichiana var. yunnanensis (assembly GCA_018340775.1). Taxonomy (NCBI): domain Eukaryota; kingdom Viridiplantae; phylum Streptophyta; class Pinopsida; order Cupressales; family Taxaceae; genus Taxus; species Taxus wallichiana. The sequence goes on from CM031239.1 coordinate 324,185,892, forward strand.
TAATCATTTGTAAATGAATATCTATTATCTAAATCTGGAAGAGGAGTTAGAGTGATCAAATGAAGATCTGCTAATTGTACAAGAGCATCAAAATCATAAAATGAAGATAGATGATTGTTTGAAGGACTGAATCAGAGATACAAAGAATGTTAGATATCAGAGTATGAAGAGTGAGAAATATAAAGGTGATCATAATCCATTGTACAATAAATCTAGAGACTATATGATTAAATTGATTGTAATATTTTGATAAGTGGGTGCTTAGATCTTAGGGGGTGGGTGCTCCTTGCAAGTTCTAGCTTGCTAAATTAGCTGAGTTGGTGCTTAGCATTTATTTTAGTGGGTGCTTGAATATTTTTAAGTGGGTGATTCATAGGTTGAGTGGGTGCTCAATAGAAACCAAATCATTGTATGCTCTAGAATTGGTGTTCCTAATAAATCCTTAGTTTCAAATTGGGTTTTTCTCTCGTCAAGGGTTTCTCACTATAAAATCTAAGTTCAGTGTTATTATCTTCTTGCATGTGTTTGGTTAAATTATCATGATACATTTCTACTATTAATAAATGATATTATATTGGAATGCATTAAAATTTTAATCTACACTAATTCACTCCCCTCTTAGTGCTTGTGATCTATAACACCTATTAGGTCTATCAAGAAGATTTGAGCATCAGGTATGTAAATGTGAAATTTAGAGTGTAAAATATGCTTATGAGTGCATGAACATTTTTGGGGTCCCCGGTGAAGTATTCTAGGTGGTGGAAATACTTGAAAGTGGTGTTTAATCTAGTGAATGTTGAAGAGTAGGAGACTAGTTCTTGAAACATAGAACCTAGTTTGACCAGTCTTCGAGATGTAAGCTTTTCAGAGTCCTTTCCCTAATTTGGAGAATTTCGTGACTTATTTCAGCTAACATACTTCAATACCTTTTTGTTGATATTTTTTTAGACCATGATACAGTGATTTGCTATGATAAATTGCACACTTTATAACAATGAAAATTAGGTGCTTAAGACCTAATGAGGGTTACTTGCAAATTGGAGTGTGCCATGATGAAGACTGATGTTGCAGAGGTTTTTGTGCATATGGAAGGTGTTTTGGGTTTTTTTATGTTTCCTAAGGTTTTGGATTATTGGTGAAATTTTTATGTTCCTTGAAGTCCAAGAAGCATTCGGTTGAGATGAAGACCTTGTTTTAGGCCTAGTTAAGAAGCGTTATCATGTTTTAATTGTATAGGCTAATGCCAAAATTTAAGATCTCTTCATTTGATTTATATGGTGATGTAGAGTGTGTTTTTAAGTTTTTAAATATTGGTATTAATTGTCTTTGTCTACCTAAGGTGGATTAGTCTTGTTTCATCTATATAAGGTCAAGTGTGAAGCTTATTTGATCTAGTGTTAAAGAGAGGTATTTTGAGTGAGTAACGAGAGGTCCGTGAGATATTTTTGAAGGGTAAAAAATAGATAAGATAAGAGGATGAGAAGATGATCAAGGAAAATAATAAGGGATTCAATGTCATTATATCTAATCATTATATGGAAATGAAAATTTGAGTGAAGAAGGAGAGAGAGAGAGTTGTTTAAGAAGTGTGTTGAGTTAAAGGAGATGAACAAGTGATCACAATCAGTTGAGGAAAAAAATTAACTCAAGTGATATTTTTGTAGGTGGCTATGTGCATGCTTAGTCATATTATGGGGTTGATGCTTCCTTTTAGGATTTGTGTCCTACTAAACTAGGGGTTGATGTTTCTTGTGGGGTTCGTACCTTACAAAATCAGGGGCTGGTGCTCCTTGTAGAGTTGGTTCCCTAATACACTAGGGGTTGGTGCTCCTTTTGGGGTTAGTGACTCACTAAATTTAAAGCATGGTTATATAATTTTATATTTCAGTGGGTTTTCTTCCCCTTATGAGTTTCTCACTTAAATATGGTGTTCTTGTGTTATCTCTTGTTTCATACACTTGTGAATGGTTGTTACACACTTAATAAGTTCATATTGGTTATGTATGTTGAATGATTTATTTCAATTATGAATATAAATTATGGTAAATGAATTAATAGTTTTTTATGATTGATTCACCCCCTATCAGTCATGGTGCTTCCAACAATTTGTATCAGAGAAAGGTCATTTTGAAGAAAGTTTAACCACTTAAAGGAGATCCTTTGAAGCACACATATGACATACAGTCTAGTTCAAAATGTGAAAGCACTCTTTCTCTTAATGGGAAGATTAGGTTTTTCTATATGGTTATCAAATCTTAATGTTTGCATTCCTATCACTTTTATTTCAACTAATGAAACTGATGAAAAGAATCATGGAGATGATAAAGCATAAATTTATATAGGTCATGAAGCATGTTTCTCTAAGAATGGAGATGATTGGGTCAATGTTGACAAATTACTCATGACTATATAATATGGTTGCAGTTTAAAAGGAAACAATGATGTAGAGAATACACTACCTCAACACACTCAAACAAGTTAGAATGATTAGATAATTCAAAATTATCCTCCACTTGTAAAAACTTCACTTTTTCCAATGTAAGAAAACCCTCAAATATGCTATTTTTGACCAAAATGCTAAAAAGTGATCATTCAAATATTCAAGCATGTTCACTGTGTTAGAATGTGTCATATATTTTGTATACTAAATACCCAGGAGTACTGTACACCTCTTCCACGAGCGTTAGCAGGGGTCCGGGGAATCCCTATTTTTCTGGGATTATAGATATGTTATTTTATATCTATACGTATGTATGAGTGGTGTCATAATCCATGAATTATGGGGAACCGTTATGGGTGTTTATTAGCCCATTGTTTTGGTACTCATTGTATTGTAAAACCGCTTTGACGATTCCTTACCATTTTGCTTACAAATAGTTGGAGACGCAGTAGGGTAAAGAAGAACTTAGAAGTACATTATTGTATTGTAAATGGTTAAGTTAATGCAATAAGAGAGAGAAGTTATTGTGCAGGGTTTTTTCCCGAAAGGGTTTCCCTGGTTAAATCTTGTGTTTTTTCATTTGTTCTCTTTGATTATCTTGAATATTTTGTTCAGTATAATTTCTTGTTTATTATTTTATCGGATTAATTCTATTCACACGAACACCAAACCTTCCTATCTCAGCCATCCAAGTCATTGAAATCACAAGAGTTGGTTAGTTTGATCACCTATTGCTAAAACTGCCTATTAGGCTTCTTGAGAACAAGGATGGTGATAGGTTATAGGTTACAACAATATACCAATCACACAAACAAACTAAATTCATATTTGAGTACCCTTATTTAATTCTCAGCTCTGGGAAAGAGGGTTTGATTCAATTCTTAGTGTAAATTTTACTTCCTTCACAACCACCTCCTCTAGACTGTTCCTCTTTACTAGCCTTGTTTCAAGGAAAATATAATCTTATCTCCTGATTCAAAACTACAATCCACAAACCAATTAACTTTTTAGTCATCCTACAGACAACTAATATTAGCACTCCTAATTTATTTGACCACATACACTATCTTTGCAATAATATTAAATCAAATCAAGTAATCTAATTACATTATTTAATCCATAAATAACTTATCCTAAGTGTAAAATCCTTCACAATATTTAATCAATGTAAATATCTTCCCACACCCCGTAAATACTACTTTAAGGTTGTAAAATATTATTCTACCTTCTTAAAAATCACTTAACCACCCTAAATCAACCCTAACCATTTCAAAACCATCCAAACCTATTTTCTTACTACATCCTAACCTCTATACCTCATTACCAACCTCCCCTTAACCATTTACCCACATAAAAACAAAAAAAAATTGTTTATAAGTTGTTTTAACCACTTTCTAAGCACTTTCCCTGAAAAAAGTGGATCGATGGCGATTATGCCTAATTGCTAGCGATTATAAATAACACCTTTGTGATCTTTCTCAGGATCTTTAATATTCAATATGGGACCCCTTTTCTTGAGCCTACTTCTCACTTTTGACATTACAGAATCCGAGACATATTTAGACATCATCAGGCATCAATATTAATCATTTACAACAATGTTTTTGAAGCCATTTCCATCACTTAGCTTCCACAAAGCATGACAAGATAACACAAAAACTCTGATCATTCCCATTGAGGATTTGAGGAATCTTTTACCTCCTCTTCTATCTAAAGGTATTCCTACATCTTTTTTTATATTTTACAATTCATTGGAAACCTTAAAATAAATCAAAAATACCATTATAGAGCTCTAACCATTTTTTTAGCAAAATTGTCAATTTAACAACAATCGCTAGCGATTCACCCTAGTCACCAGTGATTGGCCTAAATCTTGAGAGCCCTTTTTAGGGTGTCCCAGTGTTGTTTGTATCTATCTAGGTTAGTTGTGGCATGTGCCAATTGTTTCTTGAGACTATCATGCTCATCTATAATACCATCCCTCTCACTAATCAAACTAGCATGCACTCCAATCAAATCATCTCGCTCCACCTATAAACCATCTCTCTCAATCTTCATTATCACCTTCTCAGCTATCAACTATGCAACAATAGCCTCTAGATCTCCCCCATCCCCATAATCCTCCTTATAATCACTAACATCAACAACCTTCTTTGCCTCCTCTACTTGGGCATGCACCCTCCTCCCTCTTTGAACTAGACGTCCTCTCTCCCACTGCATAAGCACCAGTCGACCACAACCTGTAACCAACAATCACTTCAGCATCATCTATAGGAACTTGGTCACCATTCTCATCTATACCCATGGCTCCCTCCGCATCAGGTATAGTAAGAGGAGGTCCCATAACTTCCTTGGGAGTCTCCAAATATCCCTCATCTCGTATATACTGGTACTGGGGCATTGGGTACATCACGTATCAAGCCAAATTATTTTCTAACATGACCAAATCTGAAAATCTCCCACTCTCCCCCTCGTATCCCCTACACCCACATCTCCTCATGTATCACATCAAGCTCACGCTCTAACCCCGCACACACTCAAAAATCAATATACGGTCTCCACAATACATCTCACACCTATAAACTGTAAGGAGATCTCTGTAATGATCCTCCTTATGCACCCCTCTTGATCATCCTACATCACCTCACAATCTCATAAAACCAGCAGTTATATCAATCATATCCAAACCCCCATGGTAAACCACATGGACGATCCATGGTAATATGCTCAATTCTCAACACTGTAACCAAAATGCAACATCTATCCCAAATCTCTTGTGGTCTCTCAAATCCCACAACTCCATGTATATATGTGCCAATAATGTAGGGCCTAAGAAAAAATAGTACGATGTTCCATCATCTCTACAACCACTCCATTCATCATCTATGGAAATATACCACCTTGATAATTAGGAAAATAAAAACATGAAATCCCCATCATTAAAATCGTCATTTGACTACAACCCTCTCTCTCTGTAGAATATGCATACTGATAATAAAAACCCCTTGAAGTGTATCTCACATCCTCAACATTACCCCCATAAAGTCTCCTCATAACATCCTCTCTCTTTGTATCATCAATATAATAGATTCCCTCCCCTCATAATGACATCCTCATAATCCTATGGACATCCTCCATAGTGATAGTAATATCACCTGTCGGTAACCAAAATATATAGGTGGTTGGATCCCATCTCTCCATCAACGCGAATAATAATCCTCAACATCTATGAATGTGTATATAATCACAAATCCCTATAAACCCTAGTGCCTCCACATGTCTCTAATAATTATCTGACATATCCTCCCATACTTCTGCTAGGATCACTAGAATCCTATCTCGGATAGTCATCCTGGCCTTCATCTGTAACCACAAGAAAAAAAAACAACACAAAAAACATTAAAATCCATATTGATCACAATTTTCATCAAACAAGTCACTCGCTAATAAATAAACCCAAACGTAGAAAAAGTAACTGAATCACCAATGATTCACATGAATCATTAGTGATCCACTTGAATAACCAACGATTCCCGTGATACCCCAAATAAACCCTCTGTATAGGTCCTAACAACAATAAAATTTAGTTAAAACTGAACAAAAGTTAAAAAAATAAGTTCCTACCTCTACTTGTGGGATTTCTATATATTATCGGTGATGCCATTACTTCCAAACAATGATTTATCACTACCTTAATCTCTCCAAATCACAAATCAAGTCAAAAAAATGAACGATTCATCCTCGAAATATGTCTTTTATAACATCCCAAAACTTTTGCATGAATCGCTGAGGATTCTGTGAATCATCAAGGATTCACCTAAATCACCACTGATCATCATAAATCACTAGTAATTTGTCAAATTTTTACCCTAATCATAATTTTCGAGATCAAAATCCCCTTATCACATTTTCAACAAAAATGTCTCATTTAGAGACCCCATCCTTGAAACTTAAATCCTTAGCAAAACCAACTTAGCATAGGAAAGTCATACGTCTATGGAACATGCACAATTTTCCCCCCATCACTTGACTTCCCCATTCTTATGGCCTACTCTTACGAATCATAGGTCTATAGGTAACGATCCCTTTAGTTCACCTGTCACTTGATTCCATGGTAGCACCTATCATTTTTATACCCGTCTCTGGGAAATTTTGTATGAAACACATACCAAAATTATCTAAAAAATAACTTGTCAAACTGGTGATCCTTGCACTACATTACAATCACCTCAGTTTGAGGGGGGATCAACCATATAAATCAAATCAACCTATAAGTCATTTTTGACTAGCACTTTTTCTACATCAAACTACTCGACAAATGGAGCAAATGTAGACACCTAAAATTAGCATCGATAATTTCCCGACCACATACACTATCTTCGCAATAATATTAAATCAAATCAAGTCATCTAATTACATTATTTAATCATGAATCACTTATCCTAAGTCTAAAATCCTTCAAAATATTTACTCCATGTAAATTTATTCCCACATCTTGTAAATACTACTTTACAGCTGTAAAATCTTATTCTATCTTCCGAAAAACCACTTAACCACCCTAAATAAACCCTAACCATTTAAAAACCATCCAAACCTATTTTATTACTACATCCTAACCTCTACACCTTGTCCCCAACCTCCCCTTAACCATTTACCCGTATCACAAACCAAAAACTTTGTTTAGAAGTGGTTTCAACCAATTTTCAAGCACTTTCCCCTAAAAAGTAAAACACCAACGATTATACCTAGTCGCTAGAGATTATAAATATAACCTTTGTGCTCTCTCAGGGATATTCAACCTTCGATTTGGGACCCCTTTCTTGAGGCTACTTCTTAATTTTGACATTACAAAACTTAGGACATATTTAGACATCATCAGGCATCAATATCAATCATTTACAACAACGTTTTTATAGCCATTTCCATCACTTAGCTTCAAGGAAGCATGACAAGACAACACAACAACTCTGATCATTCCCAGTGAAGATTTGAGGCATATTTTACCTCCTCATCTATCTAAAGGAATTCATGCATCTTTTTTACCTTTTACAATTCATAGGAAACATTAAAAGCAATAAAAAACAACATTTTATAAATCTAACCATTAGTTTTAGCAAAAACTTCAATTTTAATAACAATCACTAGTGATTCACTTTAGTCACCAACGATTGGCCTAAATCATTGGCGATTCCTATCAAGATTTATCTTTTTATCAATTTTTATAGATTTAAATAATTTTTATCAATCTCTCTACATTTAACATTTTGTTTCCAAGTATGGCTCTCTGTTAGATGGAAGTTCCCTGGCCGTTTACACCTAATTACAAGCATTTATGATCTCCCATAGTACAACACCCTTTCTTTTGGGAACAATACAACATCCTACATGAAATCACACTATGTGCTATCTAGTTTGTTGTTGACGAACAATACATTGAAGATTAGTTTGAATTCCTCCTCGAAATTAAACAAGAAACAAAGTATTTCTTGTATGACTACTTCGAATGTGTTCAGATAGCATCCACACTTTCCTGGGCCACCTTTGAAGCCGCACAAGACCTTTCTTTCAACCTTGAGTTCTATATCTCTTTATCCATCTATTATCTATCTATCGTTATCTATTGCATATAGTTATCTTTATCAATTCAATTAATTGTTACAAAGTGAGATGACATCCTCCAAGGAAGTCCCTTTGGATTCCTAGAATTGGCCTTTGTCGAGTAGCTCATTTATCCATTTATCTAATCCTTTATGTTTAGTGTCTTTGATCGTAGATTTATTTTCAAGATAAGAGGACTTGCACATCCATTTGGACTCGGAAAATTCAATCAATCATCAGTATCACAGGTATCGATAAACCACACCATCTTTTGAGGTCAGTTTTATTTTTTTATTTCACTTCATTAATTTAAAGTAGGAAAGTAAAAAATTATCTGAATATTTTGGCATGCTCGGTGGGACCCTTTTCCTTTTTTTTCAATTTTATTATTAAAAATTCATTTTAGACCTTCTACTCTGTAATCACTAGCAATCTAGTCAAACCACAAATGACTGGGGAATTCAGTGATTCCTATCAATCGTCAACAATATTTGTGACTTCTTTGATTACTTAGCCAATTAGCCTCTAACATTATTTTCTCTTGTTTTTTTGTCTTTTTCTAACCCTTTACAAGTTTCTACTCTGGTAGCTTTCACTTACTGCGCTTTTGCATTGCTAAAATACTAAAATAATTTTTTTAAAAATAATTAAAAAGAAGCATTCCTTAGGTGAGTCCTCTTCTTTTCTTTTAGTTTTTAAGCATTGAATTTTGTTGTTTGTCCTCATTAAAATCAACCATTCTTTTGGAATTAAAACAAACCTTTCATCATGTTTGATCACATAGTTTAATTAGGAGGTTAATATATTGCATTCACTTAATCTCCCTCACACACAACTAAATCACATTAAACATAAACTGCATTGAAATATTCCTACACAGGTGAAACTATTAGAATTTTATCACCCAATAAGGAACTTGAGTTGGTGTTCTAGCCAAGTATAAATAATTGGTTTTTGATATATTGGCTAAGCACCCAACTCCCTTATCACTACGTGACTATGAAGAGAGGGGGTAGGCCCTGTAATGGCACCAACATATATTTTGGCCTCATGTACCTTTGAGTATATCAAGTACTCTAGCCTTAAACATTCCTAAAACCATACTCAGATGATCATTTCATAGGACATTATCATCCATTTTACACATTTCACTTTTCTTCTAAATTAATCAAGGTAATTAAAAATTTCTCTGCGTGATTTGTTTGTTGTTTGTAATCAACTATCTAGTTTATATTTCATTAGGTGATTGTTTGTTTCTATGGTTCTAACAAGAAAACAATATTGTATCCAAACTTATGAAAATATGGCCAAAAATATCCATAGATCTATTGAAAATATCCAAACGTGCATCGAAGGTGCCTCGCATTTCTTAGAGGAATGATGAGCTAATTTATCACCCCGACAAGAAAATTAAGAACAACCAAATTCTCCTAGTAGTTAATTTACTTCATCTAAGATACCTGATCCTTTTAGTCCCTATTTCTTTGATAGTGGGATCTTGTCTTTTTAGAAATCTTATACTCAAACCCCATTTCTCTTAATGCATACCTTATTACTAGGGGTGTTCACCTTCAATCATTGATAAATGAACCGTAGTCATATATAGCTGATCCTTAATGTGTTTTTTCTCATATCATGGATCCAAATGACAAACCAGTCATCCAACATTTATATTCCTATCCTACTAGAAGCTGATCAAAAATATCCAACGTTGTGTCTTCAATTCCTATCTTCAATTTTGACCTTAACGTGATTTCCTCAAAATAAACGACCACTTAACAACCAATATCTTCACCAGATCCTTTGAATGGTTCCACACCACCTCAAAATAATACAAATATTTCTTCATCCGTATAAACCCTTCCATATTCCTCTACTATCCAAACATCTCCCATAAGTTCTTCTATTGTTCCTACTAGCGTGTCTCATCCACTACCTTCTCAAATAAACCACGCCACCTATCAAAAACATTACTATGTCTATCCCTGCATCTATACCCTTAATCAACACTAGCATTATTGTCATTACCCATCAAATTTCACAACATTCCTCAACCCCACTTATTTCATAACATGTACCTCAACAATCGCAACCACTGGCTTCCTCTCAATCTATACCACAACAATAGTAGCATCTCATCCATGCCTTTATTCCTTTTTAGAATATCCCACAATAATCATAACCCCTTGTGTTCACTTCCATCCCCTTCTAGAAAGTACCTCAATATTTGCAACCCCTTATCCACACATCTATTCCTTTCCAACACATTCCACAACAATCCCTACCAAGTATCAATACATCCAACCGTAACAATTGCTAGTATTACAACACACTTACAACATCCCAACAAATATTCCCCAATAAAACATTCCTTTCCAGCAAAATATCCCACAATAATATCGGTCATATCAACAACCTAATCATATTTTATTTAATCAACCTGGCTCATCTTCATCTAGCACATAACAACCACAAAAATCAAACCCCCTTTAGGATTTAATGAACAGGATATCAAGTATAGAATTCACTTCTATGGGCCCTAAAAATACATGATCATATAAAAAAATATGCTATGAGCCTATCTGTGCCATAAAAAGCTTATCCTCCTCACTGGGAGCTTCCTAAATTCCTCAAATTCTATAATAAGGAAGACCCTCAACAACACGTCTGATATTTTCTTCATGCATGTTACCTTATAGCTGATGAACATGGTCTTATGTTAAGAACATTCCCCATGTCCTTGGTTGGTCCTGCTTTAGATTGGTATAATAACATTCAACAATACTCTCTCTTCCTATTTCCCCATCTCGCTCAACTCTTCCTCGAACACTTTTCAATCAACATCATCCGTAAAATCACCAATATATACATGTATGCAATTAAAAAATTCTAATATGATTCCATTACATATTTTGTCTCCTACTGAGGGGTATTATTAACCAAATGTCATTCTCTCTCCCACAAACAAATTTAATCGAATTATTTTCCTGTTCATGCACCAAGCACATCTCCTCCACACTCCAAATCAAATATTTTCAAACATTTGACAAAGATTTTACAATGGCATTTAAAATCGAACTTTGAGTTGTTAAAGAAGGAAAATTCAAACTTAGACCAAAGAAACTAAAATTCAATTTTCCAGCTTAATAATCCTCCAATCAAGATAAAACCAAATCATCAGCCAATGCGGTAGTCGTCAAATCTGCTTCTAAGGAATGTTTAATCACCAAATGCTCTTGTCATTAATGAAATTATACCCCTATTGGTGAATCTTATAGTGCATTTTTCGATAAAATCCTCAATGTGAACATGATCTCCCTTACACCCATCTGTCCTATCGATACCTCTGTTTCAAAACTCTCTTGGTATAGGGATAGTGACTAGTACAAGTACCATAGGGTCAAAGGTCATGACATCGAAAGGTGTTGTTCATTTCAAAATTTCCTTCAAGATATTATTGAAAATGTGAGCTACATTTGGAAAATCCTAATGCACCTCAGAATCAGAACCTCGATGTCTTCAAACAACCATTTCTAAACTATTATCCATTGACTAGTCACCACAAGCTAACAATGTTTAATCCCATCATACCATAAACACCATCAATAAGATAATGCCTATCATTCAATCAAAACCGCATCCTCCTCTAGTAATTAACCTGAACCAACACCTGACAAAAAATCAGAGATACCCATAGCACCCGCCATAAAAATGAACCTTCTTCATCTATGTCTACGACCTCTTCACCCAGCTCATCTATGAACTCTTTGTAGACATCTCAATAAAACCCATTCTCTAAATCATGAAGAGATAATATGATCATTTCGTGTCTCGATATCACCCACGTAACCCTCAAAATTTTATTGCACCCCCATCAAGAAAGGTTGCAATCATATCTTGAAATCATTTAACTACAACGGCACAAAAATAAAAATGTCATCCCTCTATCCTAGGGACAAATCCTTCATCTAAATCACCTATCACCATCACACAATCGAAAACTATTCATCAATGAACAACTAAAGAACCCACACCAAAAATAATGTCTCCTGTAATTTCCAAACCAAATGAGACATTGTTACCTTTGACATCCGCATCAAAAGGACACTATGTAGCAATCCTAGAAAATCTCCTTCAATAATCACTCATAGTGTTTCCTCCTCTTAAACCATCCAAATCTCGAGGTTGGAATCCCTCTTGGTATAATTTTAAATCCTTTTTGATTACCATCAAATGTCAGGACACTCTATAGAAGACTGTAAATCCTTTCATGTAGCCATTAAATTACTTGAAAGTAAAGGTCTTCTTCCCTCATAGTTACTACATGCATACCATGAAGTACATGGTGAGTCATCTTTTCACTGTACTCTGCCTTCTGGAATAAGGTCTCTAACTGTTAGGGATTAGGCATTCAAAAAAGTGATTAAAAATCAATCCTATAGGACTTTGGACTTTGAGAAGTCTGAGCACGTGTTATGGACTTTCAATAACCCTTATTCTAAGTCGTATTCTTGTTAACTCTTCAAAAAATTATCCTTTTCCCTACCCTAACAAGTTTTCTTGGCCCAATGTTTATATCCACTGTCCTAAACCACAATACGTTACAAAATTGTTTTTGCTAATGCATTAAAACATATAGAGACAATAAGTATACTCAAACCAACCATGAATTACACTTCATAGGTCTTCTTACCACTTTATTATACATGCACGTCACTTCCTTATAGTGTTAACACATCCAATAACTAATTTAACCTTGTTTGTCATACAATATGATCCCTAAATTCCTTTTGGAGATAAAAAAATCACACCTTCAACTGATAAATGAGGGAAACAGTTACAAAAAGGAATTTTATACCTCCATAGTTTGAATTTTGGCTCATACCTGGCCTCAATGATCCACCTAAGGCCATTCTTGTAGGTTATATTACAAGAAGGAGATTAAAACAAGATTGTGAGTTATAAAACCCAAAATATCACCCTAATGAGGTTTTAAGACCTCATTCCACATTATAATGTGTCTCTAAAAGTAGATTAGGATCTAAATATGCTAGAAGCACTATTAGAAATCCTACACCTATCTAGAAATCTAAAATTGGCTCTAATGAGAAATTCAAAATTTTAAATATGCAAATTGGAGGGAAACCCCCCTAATTTGAAATGTTTTCCTCTAGAGCTCAAAAGGACCACATGAATGACTCTAAAGACCACCTAAAGACCTTAGAAAACTAAAATTTGACTAATTTTACCTATCCTATCCGAGGAATGATGCTCCTACATCATACTTACATGGAAAATGATAAGTCTATTCATCACATATTCTCTTACAAGCTTATTATTTTTCTTCTTTCTTTGTTTCCAGTTAAGCATGACCTCCTAAGAGTGCTCCTTGACTGCATTTTTTGCTTCTAGTGTCTCTAGTGACTGTACCAAGATCTTTGCAAGTCTTCTCATCCTTGAACCAGTTACCTTCACGAGTTCATTAACTATATTAGGAATGTATATTGTCTTTTCTATCTTTTGACTAAGTTTATACACCTAGTTCTAGCTCAATTGTGATGGTTCTTCCTGTTCTTTGAATACTACATTGTCTTTAACAAGCTCTTTTTTGATTTCCTTGGATCACTTCATCTTTAAAACTAAGAAATTGTGGTATTTGCATGACGTATTCATCTTCACATGAATGATCCAACTTTACTTCACCCATCACACTTGTATACATAACACTAGAAGACATATTAGTTTGCAAATTCTAAGTTTTCATTACATTCTTGACCTCCATATATTTTGTATGTTTTTTCTTTCCTTTCTCTATAAATATTTTCTCCTTGAACTGTAAGGCATACTTCATGACATTTTCACCCCTTAATAGGTCTACATTTTCCTTTCATGATCTAAGTTACATCCTTTCTTGGCTTCATCATTGTCCTTTTCAACATGATTTGCATATTCACCTTCATCACCTATCTCATTCATTCTCTTTTGCAAGTTGTCTTGGTATTCATTTTCTCCACTTAGCCATTCCCACATCTTCTTTACTGTGCTCTCGATCACTCCATATTATTCTCCTTATTTAAATAATGCCTTTAACCCCATAAACATCAATGATGATTGTTCTTTAGGCCATGTTTTTCTATCCTTCAATGGATTTATTGTATTCCTAACTCCATTATTCAAAAAGGTATATGTATTTACAAAAGATGACATGCATCCATGTGCATTACATCACACAAAACTTGATCATGATATCTACCAGCTTGAAAATCAAATAAACATTGCTAATTTGCAAATACCTGATGCTCGTTTTGAACCTAAAATATGTTTTATGAATTAGGATGCCTCATTTTCTTCAAATTAAGTTTTTTAACCATCTTAGAGGAAACTAAGTAGTCAGTACTACCATTATCAATGATGAGTTTGCAGCATTTACCTTTGGCTTTGCATATGGTTTTGAAAAATGTCCTCCTTTGTATGGGTTTTTCACTCTTGATTTCATTCATCAAGGTTATCCTCATCATCAATGCTTCACTTACTTCTAGTTCCTCATGTAGAAACTAATTCACGCATTTTGGGTACATTTCTAGGTCATAATCACATACTACTATTCATATGATTCCTAAGTGAGAAAGGTATTAATTGACCACTATTTTTGACCTATTTGATTTCTTTTTGGTTTTCTTCTTGGTCTTACACACGTCATGCCTAGTATGACCTTCATCACTTCAGTTTACGAGTTTAGACACTAGTGCCTAGTAAGGACACCAACGCTTTGGTGCCCTCGCCCCCTCTAGGTGCCCTCGACCTCTTTGTATCTTAGTTGTATCTTTTGGGTCTTTTCTAGATTTTGGGCATCTTGATTTCTTATGGGTCACACTTTAAGTGGTTAATTATGAAATTCAAACAAGGTAATCATATAAATGTAAAGCTATGTGACCATAATAAAATACCAAGCTCTAAGCATCTACTACTATCACCTAAGGGTGCATCAAAAGGATTTTCAAGATCATCAAAGCATCCATCTAACATCCATTTAAGGGACAAGGGACTGCATTATTCTGCATGCACTTCATAGGAGGGGAAGTTCATTTTTCTATGCACACATATATTTACATCTTCTATATCTATTTATTGATTGTTATTCAATGCATCTTGCACAAGAGCCACCTAGAACATGATTCTTCACACACACACACACACACACACACACACACACACACACACACACACACACACACACACACACACACACACACACACACACACACGTAGAACTACATGGATTATGAAATGTAGTGCAATGCCCAAATCATAATTTCACTCTATCAGGTGACCACTGGGGTCAGTTTGAATCCCTATATGCATCTTTTTTATTTTTAGGATTTGATGTGTTTTGGGGTTTTATAGGTACTCTTTATATTTACAAAGTTACAGGAAACTTCTGTGGGCATAGTGCGACACATAGGTGATCAACGATGAAGGATAGAGACATAAAAGAGACAATATAAAATTTAGATTCTGACCAATTTCCCAGTCATATGCACCTAGAAGAAGTCTCTTGGTGCCTAGGTGTCCCTAACCTAGTCCAGGCACACCAATCCAGGAAGATTCAGATATCGCATGATTTTCTAGGTTCATTTGTGACATTTTCCTCCTCTTGTTTATCAGTTTTCAAGTGTGACACAGTTACCGATAGTTATGAAATCATCTAAGTAATTTATCCCTTCTCTTGTACTTACGCTTTCAAATTTAATTTCTTATTTCTTAGGTTAGATATGCACTTTATTGCTTTATTATTTCATTGTGACTTTGTAATTATAATTTATACAAATTCCTATATTTGTTAAATCATTTGGTAAACTAAACTCATTAAAACATGCTTAGATCCTCATTTTTCTTCTTTCATGTCTCATAAGGTATCTCAATTCTCCTTGCTTCAATTGCTTCAAATGCCTCCATTTTGCAAAGATTCTCTCCATAAAACCCTAGACACTATGTATATTCCTATCAACATGTCACCTTCACAAGTCAGTTCTATCTTTGATCACCTCTCCGATGACTCTATTAGCTCTAATGTCAATCGATCTATTTGTAAATCTATTCAATCTTTATATTCTTTATTTCAAGAAACATTTCATGCCATAGAATCAATGATTACATCTCTTATATCTGAAATCCAACATCTTAAGGATGTTTTTAAGGATCGCGCTAGTTCTTCCTATCATCCTCATTTTATGTCTTCTACATGTGCTCATATCAGTGAACCCCAAGTCTTACTGTTCCTCGCTCCTTTAAATTTTGACCAAAATACTAAGAAACATGATATTGTTCCTCAACTACTAACTCATCAATTGATCAGCTTGCCATCTACTCATTTTTATCCTCCTTATCGGTTTGCACAATATCAAGGTCATCCATATTATAATTATCATCAAGTAAATGAACATATTGAAAATGATTTCTATGATTTGCAATGAAGAATCAAGAACCTTGAGCATCAAGGTTTTATCTCATTTTACGCAAAAAATTCTAATACATTCCCATTTCCAATTTTAAAATCTCACTAGGTTCCTAAATATGATTCAGTTATGTCTAATGAGCATCATGTCATCGTTACTAATGTTCCTTCTACAGAAAGTCAAGATTCTCCTAAGAAACATCCTCTCAACATCCATTCATCCTCTTCTCCTCGCGAGTCTTCTACAACATTATGAATCCCACATAAGCTCCACCATTCAAGATTCCTCCCCATCCTACTCCACTTCCTTTTCCAATTCGTTTTGTCAAAGAAATTGCTTCTTCCACTTGATGGCCAAGACAAATTTCAAACTCCGCCACCATCGCATGGTCCTACTATTGCTTCTTCCTACCATTGTGTTGGCTCTCTCTCGTATCATGACATAGACAACACCCTCCCAAAATGGCATGTGGTATCTATCACATCATCATATAGATCTTCATCATTGGAACACTTAGGGGTATCACGCATATTCTCCCCCTTGCATTGTTATTACATTTTTATATCATGTCATGCACTTGACGCTCTATGTTTAAATGTCTAATATTTATTAAGCATCACTACATACACACATTGATGCAGACAATGTGTATCATCATTATTGAATGACACAATATTTTTCTACAGTTCACACTTAACTGTTGAGGTCTCACTACATTCATGAACCTCACATCATACACACTACACATTTTACACTTGACACATTTAAGAAAAATCTTTCTACTACACGTTCAATCACAACACACTTCCCTATGATGCACTCTAGTTCCATGGTTCATACTTGACTGCTAAGGGTCTAAATCTAAATTGAACCTCACCACACTCACTCACCCTCTATGATCTACTATTGGATGATCACATATTTATAGTGCACAATTCAAACCATTTCTCGATGATGCACTCTTGTTTTATGGTTCATTTTTGACTGTTGGGGGGCATTTATAAATGAACCTCATCTCATACATACTCATTCACATATGCTCGGGGGGCACGTTGATCCTATCAAATCCACATTTTATATCATTCCATCTCGCATATTCACAATTTACTGCATATCTTGGTCACACATTATTCTTATTTACTTATGTTCGCATGTTACACTTTTCTTACTATGTTAGTTAGATACATTGTATGTCATTATCTTTTATATGTACACATGCACGTTCACTTGTCTTCTAGTTGTGAATATAGAATCTACATAGATCTATTACATGTAACATAGATGTTTGGTATTGTACCTCTTATCAGTCCCACAATGGCTCCTGGGGGCATCTACTTTCATACACATCACTGGTGTTATTGGTTTGTTATATACTACTTCCTATTCTTACAAGCACACTACTTCATATTGGATCATACACGCTTTGACATACTTTTTAACATGCTAAGGGGTGTTTCATGTACAATGTTTGCTTTCAGAACTCTTTATTACCATGGTTGTCTGTTACTCTTTGTTTGCAACTATTTTTCATTGCTTGTCATTGTATGCCATTATTTGTGGGCTATGCCCTTTGACATGTGTGCACACTGTATAATTTTGGTTGGTTTGGCCCTAATTGTCTTGTGACATTGTGAGTGATTTCCCATGTTTACAACCCATTTTTATCAGTCTACATTGTCTTCTTACTTACTAGCTTACACTTTGTCTTCTACATGTGTATTTTTCATGTTTATACTAACACATGTTTCCAACCACATTTTTTGCATGTTCATTGGTTTTTACCAAGAAAATTCCCTCCCCTACATGGCTTCATTTTTAGATGTATGTCATGTCATCCTTTGGACTAAATTCTCCTAGTGACATTATATGCACCCCAAACAAGGGGGTGTATCATTGGGTGAATTAGTCACCCTATACAATAGTTCACCCTATACAATATAGAATCAAAATTGTCTTCAGTTATAGAAACAACCCAGAATATGACTTGGGTCCTCAATTTAGCACAAAAAGTAGCACCCAGATACAAACATGGGTGCCTAGGTGCTTCTAACCCTTCTTAGGCACCTATGACTAGGGGGAAGTTACATAGTTTCTCGTAATATGCTTGGAATGTTTCGCCACCGGGAATAGAGTTGCTTCTATCCTTTCATTCCTTTTAGAAATAGATAAGGTTAGGGCTAGGAGGAATACCTGTTAAATGTCGAGATGGTGTCCGCGTACCGTAGAGAAAGATCAGGTTGACTGCGAAGAACTCCTTTTTGTCTTGGAAGGACTACCTGCAAATAAGAACACAAGACCACACGATTTTGATTAGACAATAAATGAGGAAATTGCCTTGGGCCCAGGAAATATAAAACTTCCTTTGAAGGTGGTCGGTTCCACTGCTAATATGAATTAACACAAAAGCGTAAAATATCAATTAGATTACTTGGTTGAAAGCGGGTAAGAGAAGGTGGTTTTTGGTTATAGTCGGGGTAACCGTCACGGTTCTTGGTAATCGATGTCGGTTGGGCCTAGGACCTGTAGGTTAGTTGTTTTGTGGGGTGTTTGTGTTTTTCGGTAGCTATGGTGTTAGTAAGGCTGGTTTATGGGTGATATTGGGAAATGAGATGATGAGAGGTAAAAGAATGAGTTAGATGCAATAGCGGTTTGATAGTGGATTGAAATGGATTTAGGAGGACTGTGATTCAAAGAGCATAAGAAATGTTATAAAAGAGGACATACAAGATGTGACTTACTGGTTTTGACGAAGATGCAAGTTGATCTTCTTTGCTGCAAACTCTTCTGGTTTCTTCACTCGTCTGCTTTCGGTCAAGTGGAGATCTGGACTCTGCATTTTTTCGCTCCCAATGATCTCTGTTGATTCAAAATCATTCGACCTTTGATTTTGGTTCGGGAGCCCATTTATAGGGAGCCGATGGCGGTTACGTAACCGGCCGGTCGAGTAGGAACCGCATCGGTAAGGAAAAAGTAGGCTATTTTTAGTAAAATAGCCCACCTTCCCGCTTTTCTTCCGAGAGATCGGTTGCGGGCTTGGTCAAGTGGCTAGAAGGTCGGTTTTGGAGTGCGAGTAAGGAGGCATTAGTTATGGATGTGAGTCTAGACCAAGTCATAGGTCTTAATTAGGTTAGTTTAGGGTTAGGGCTAGGTCATGATGAGGTGGCAAAATGAGGTGGCGAGGTGAGGTGAGGTGGATTTATCAATTATAAGGTAATTAATAAATCATTGTGTAAGGTTTAGGTGATGAGGTTAGGTTGCGAGATGAGATGCGGGTCACGAGGGGTCGTAAGACACAAATTTGGTGTCTACATTAGCCCCTTATTGTCATGTAGCTTGTTTTGTAAAGTGTGGACAATAATATGAAGTGGTTTCTCTGTTAAGGGTATAAGTAATCCCCCTCAAATCTATCACAGATTGAGTGAGCGGGAAATCAGGGATAGGGTTGATAAAGGGTAAGTGGTGTAGAGGGGATGGTAAGGTGGTGGGATAGGTCCAAGGAAGCAGATGCATGTTGAAATGCAATAGTACGACTAGGGTACATGATTTGTGAGCAAACCAGCGGTGTAGAGGCAAAGGTCGATAGTTTATCCAAACAAGGGTGATATAATCACGGTATCAAGGCATAGGAAGTAGCTCCGGGTATATATAACGGTAAGTATGCGACGCGTTTAGGCATGTCCAGTGAGTACCAAATGGTTGGTTTGGTTGAGATAAGCGTCACGGTCTAGGTCTAGGCAAAGTTGGTCGTGAGATCAAGTCAAGGACCCTAATCATGCTAAAAACACGAACAAGTGAGCTCGATTGAACAAAAAAACTACGAGGATGGGTGGATAAAAGTGTATGGTGTTGATTTTGGGTAAGGTATTAAAGTGGTACGGCCGAGTAGGTGTGTCGGGTCAAGTTGTTGGGTTGCAGCCTTGGGTCGGGCCAAATGGGTAGGGCAAGGCCTTGGGTCGGGCCGGTTTGTTAGGGCGAGGCCTTGGGTCGGGCCAAATGGGTAGGGCGATGCCTTAGGTCGGGCCGGTTTGTTAGGGCGAGGCCTTGGGTCGGGCCGGTTTGTGAGGTCGAGGCCTTAAGTCGGGCCAAATGGGTAGGGCGAGGCCTTGGGTCGGGCCAAATAGGTAGGTTGAGGCCTTGGGTCGGGCCGGTTTGTTAGGGCGAGGCCTTGGGTCGGGCCGGAGAGGTGAACAAATGGTGTTCAGCAAAGGTGGATATAGGCGATGTTGGTGAAAAAGGGGCAAATGGTAAAGAAGGGAAAAAATTGGGGGAAAGTTGGGATAAGAACCGATGTCGATTCTACATGACTGATATCGGTTAAGGGACCGATACCGGTTCCTTAGGGCAAAATGAAACCGATATCGGTTAAAGGCGAAAAACCTATAAAAAGAAAAATACGGCTTGTCATTGTCACTTTTGTTATTTGCAAACCAAATTGACTTGTCTGACGTGGAGAGTTGAGATTGGAGGTTTTATTGATTGAGGTGTAGCTATTTCTTGGAGGAGTGAAGTGTTAGTGGGCGAGTGAGGAGGAGGCAACGGTTTATTGGCCGGGGACCCAGCCAGATCGGAGATTGGAGCCACGGCATAGCGAGGAGGAGCCGGAGGGCTGGACCAGGTGGACCACCACCACCCATCCCACCACAACGCGTGTCGTCGTCACGGGTAGGCTCAAAACTCTTTATTTTGTTTATTAGGTTGTATTAAAGCGAAATTGGGGGTTTGGGTAGGAATTTACATGTTTTAGGAAATAATGAGTAAATGGACGTAATTTGAAAAATGAAGAGGATAGATGGGTAACATAGGGCAAGGTGGTGGGTGGGTAGGTTTTTAGGGTGTTTGGGTGGGTAGATAAGTAGAAAAATGCAAAAATGTGGGTAGGGGGCCGCGCGGGGGTTCGGCTCCCTAATCTGAGCGACCGATGTCGGTTGCTCTGTGACCGGCATCGGTCCAAAAAAATTTAGCGGTGGGTGTTTTATGCGTGTTTTGGCGTCGGTCGTATATTGGCCGGTGTCGGTTTTGGTTTTGTTGGTTTTGTTTGTTTTGTTTTGGTTTTGGTTTGTTTTGGTTTTAGTTTTGTAAAGGGTTTGGGGTGGGTATGGGTTTGGTTTTGGGTAGATGTGGGGCTTTGGGTCGATGTGGGGCTTTGGGTCGGGTAGGGGTTTGGGTTGGGCTTGTTTTGTGTTGGGTTTGGGTTGGGTTTTGGGTTGGGTGGTGGAAGGTAGGCTGGCAGAGGGGGTGGTAGAGAGTCGGGGTGTGGTCGGGGGATAAAAGGGGGTTTAGAGGGTAAAGTAGATGTTGTGATAAAGAGTAGGTTTAAGGATGTGGGTTGGTTTTACGAGGCACGTCGGTAGTTGACGATGCGGGATAGGATGCCTCCACTATTGGGCCGGATGCGACCACATGTGTCCGCCGCTGACACCTTTGGGTGATCATGCGCGAGGTGGGACTCGGTGGAGTCAGAGGTACGAGCGATAGAGAGAGATCACGGCCGATGGTCGCCCTCATCAAGATATGGGATCCTAAGCAACCAATGTGTTCCATCTCCCGATTTGGGAGATGACTATCACGTTGGAGGCGTGTATCGCATCCTTCGACTACCTATCGAGGGAGGCGGTCTTCGAGGTAGGTTGAGAGCTGTCATGGGAAGCATACTACAGGTTTTTGCGAGATGTAGCGCGCTACTTACTTATCATAAGCGCGAGCATTGGGTATGGTGACATGTACGCGTGCGCATCGACACGAGACATGGTTGCTTTGTCTTGATGATGATTGGGATTACCTTCACCCTCCCGGACTCGAGAGGAGGCCACTTTCCACGAGCATTGATGGGGGTGCTTTGCTTGAGATGGTGGAGGAGCATACATTACGCGTGGGCACCAAAGTATACTGGTGCAATTATATGAGAAAGCTATGGGGCTATCGCCGGATGAGGTGATTCGGTATACATTAGACATTTTTCTGCATTGTTGGGCATATGAGCACATCATATGCATCGAGCCGATAAAGGGTTACCCAGCAGCCGAGGGCCCACAGTCATATACCGATACGGCTTTCGAGAGAGATGGTTGGGGTCGTGGGCGAGCCATGAGCAGTTGTTGCAGGTCGGGATGTGGCATATTATAGACATTTGTTAGAGGGCCTGACAGCAGTAGACATTGTATGGAGACCTTACAGAGGTCACCACCACAGCAGAAGGAGCCCAGCGTACAGTGCGCTGATCCAGTACACATTACGGATAGCGGGACGAGGAGGCCGGGAGAGTACGAGAGGATACCCCTAGAGAGTGCAGCAGGCGAGATGGGGCTGCGGCAGGGCCAGCCACCTCCCTTCCCTCGGTATAGGAGGGATGATGTAGAGGCCCCACTGCCTGCACCACAGCCTTTAGATCCAGATTGGGTGGCGGAGAGGCAAAGCGGTGAGGGTGTAGATGATGTTGGGTGTACAGGAGCATACATGGTTTGGTGGGCTGGTCGAGAAGCAGCCTAGAGATAGCCTGCCACTGCACGGCCCAGATTTGGTGATGTGATAGAGAGTGAGATCGGCTCGGGGGCAGTGTAGTTATTACGAGGGGCGGCTTGCTGCTGCGCGAGCACAAATAGGGTCTTACGGTGGTCGGCTAGCGAGGCTCGAGCACGAGCACGGCAGCACCACCAGCAGCACAGCCACGAGTGCGAGTGCAGTACCGGCGACGCATGTAAATGCGAGCACCACGCGGCCATAAAGCACCACCAGCAGCACCGGCACGGGGAATGCGGTAGTAGGAGTCCGGGGACCAGCCCCAGTACCGACGGTGGCATGGGAGAGATACATGGAGGCGAGAGCAGAGGCCCGGTACTATCAGGATGTCCTTGATAGTACCGGAGCTGAGTATCAGCCATATGCGGCACACCGAGCGGAGACCTCGCATAGTCAGAGGTCGCAGGGAGGCGCAGCTACAGCCGGTGTGTCCGTTACAGGTAGGAGGCGAGAGGCACCGCGAGGACCGGCGAGTAGAGGTGCTTTGAGGGTGGTGGGGAGAGGCGAGGATCCCCACATAGTTTTGTATAGGGACATGGGCACGGTCTGCGAGCCGGTTGTGTTGATAGAGGCTGCGTGCCATCATTTATTCATGTATTGATTCATTTATTCATTATATACGGCTGCGAGCCGAGTACGGGTGTCTGATTGATACCGGCCTGCGAGCGAGTATATTTTGATATGAGGACCGGCTGCGAGCCGAGTCGAGGTTATTGACATTTATTGCGGCCTCACGCGCCGGCTTTGTTTATTATTATGAGATCACGAGAGCCCCGTCACTGGCAGGACACATTGTACATTTGAAACTTGTATATATATATATATAGATGATGTTTTTATCCACATGCGGTGTTTTTAAGTATTGCGTCAATGGTTTGTGATATAGAATGTATGATGATTTTAGTTGATATGTTGATATATGGATGATGTTGATGTTTTGTTTTTGCACGTATATATGGATGACACGTTATATGATGAAATGTTGTATGTTTTGGGCTAGTTTTGTGACATTGTTATATATGTATCGATGAGTTGGATCTAAATGATGTGTAGGTTGATAGTTTTTGATATCCTTAGTTGATGGCTTGTTTGTTTTTGTAAAATAGATGATGTTAATGAAATTGTAATGATATGCATATTGGATGAACAAATGTGGACAATGGTGTTGTGATGCGGGAAAAGAGGCGGGCGCGACAAAAAAATTAGGTAGAAAATGAAGAAAAGAACCATGTTGTAAAAAGATAGGTGTATAACCGATATCGGTTAGAGAATCGATGTCGGTAGCTACTAGAACGATATCGGTCACGGGGACCGATACCGATTATTTAGTTATGAGCTTTTCTAAAAATAGAAAAGCTAGGGTGGCAACTTAAGTTCTTATTTTAGAGCCATGCACGAGAGTTAAATACGTGAACGCGATGCTTTTTGACGACCTAGAGATAGGTATTTGCATGAGAGATTTGAGTGATACGGAGAAAAGAGACAGGAAAGTGAATGCGATCCGAGATTGAGAAAGTAAAAGGTGAATTTGAAAAGAGTGGTGATCATGGCGAGAACGAGGTGAAGCATCCAGCGAGCGAGGATGAGAGGGAAGACAAGTGCCACCGCAAGCTGCTGCAACCTCGAGAGGTAAACATTTTGGTTGTGATTTGATTTTTGCATGTGTTATGAATAAGAGATTAAGTGGGGAGATATGAAAAAGAAGACATGATAGCAAGGGTTATAGGTGAGGTAAGTGTTACGGGGTAGGTAATCGGGGATTGCAAGGATGTTTGTATTGTATAGAAAGGAATAAACGCTCAAATTATTGGCGTAGGCGGTGGGTTTAGGTAGAAATTTGTATGAAGGTGACAGTGGCCGATATCGGTTAGGGCAACCGGTGTCGGTTCTTAAACAGATAAACCAGATTGTATTATAAATGATACCGGTTCTTTGTGTAGAAATTTCGAGAATGTGAGAAAAAAAACCGTGGGAATTTGATGGATTGAATGGTTGTTTGTTATTTGATGTGTGCGAGAAGCGGAGGCGGGGTTGAGGATGAATGATAGTGTACCAACAATATGTTGTCACAAATCCGAAGCGGATGTAACGCCATTGAATGGACATTGATAAATCATTTGGGGTTAAGTGGAATCTACGTTATTATTCACGAATCACACGTAACCATGCTATGTTACGGCGTTGATTGAAGATGGAATCTGAGAAAAATACCTTCTATCTGCCAACAGGGGAGATGACAGTGACATTGGAAGATGTGTTTCGTATTTTGAGACTCCCAATTACAGGAAAACCAGTATATCAGGCATTACCTAGCGCGGCACGGGGAGTGATAACAGTGAGTATTTGGTCCATACGCACGAGATCTAACACAGCGAGGTTTGACATTCACATATGGGGTAATGTATGCAGCACACCCTGAGGAGACAAGGTTAGAGTGATATTAATGATAGCGGTGGGTATTATGCATTACGAGGGGCGGAAGGGGAAGATTTCCAAAGGCATTGATGTGTGTTATGTGGGAGATGATAGAAAGGAATGTGACTTTTGCATGGGCACTGCATATTTGGCGGAGCTATCACGAGGGTCTATGGGCTTGTAGGTGAAATCACGGGGCGACCTTTGGATTCTTCATACTTATTACATTGTTGGGCCTATGAGCACATTGTTTGTGTGCGACCAATAGGCCCGACCCATCGGTCGGGAGAGCCCGGAGTGCGAGAGGTTGGGATTGAGACAATGGGTCAGAGCGGAACAAGAGGCAAGATCTCAGGCCGTGACGGGTGACATTGAGTATTACAGGTAGGTATGGGAGAGGGTGACGATTGCGGATATCTGTTGGAGGCCTTACGGGAACTATATGGTAACAGAGAACATAGCTGAGGAGTTGAGGGGTGTAGAGCGATTGAGGTGGATCGCGGGGCACAGGCCAGGTGAATATGAGAGGATTCCTATAGATCACGTGCGGCGACAATTTGGATTCATGCGGGACATACCACGAGCTTATATACCATATATGAGGATCGGCCGCGAGGCAATATTCTCACCTCCCGGCCAACACCTCAAAAGGTCACGAAGAAGTAGCGGCCGATCGCGAGGGTAATGGGCGCGAGGAAAGACGAGAGGCCTATAGATTATGGTGGGTAGTAGAGATGCAAGGTGTACATGATCGTCGACATAGCAGTGATTACAGCGAGAGAGGATCGTCTGCAGCATTTGGTTGGCAGCTCCAAACGCAGGTGAATGAGACAAGAGGATTGTTAGCGGTTGCGGAGTCACGGGCGGAGAGACTAGAGGCTGGAGTCCTCCATGCGAGAGGGCGTATTCATATGTTACAGGAGAGGTTGGCAGATCAGTGGGTGGTACCAATAGCCATGGTACCTTTGAGGACAGAGAGGCACTAGCGAGAGAGGGGTCGCGATCATGATCATCACCTAGTTCGGGATGAGGCGCGAGGTCTAAATAAATGTTAGTAAGTTATAAGGATAAATAAGGATGCCGACCTGCGTGTCGATGATAGAGAAGATGTATTTGTTTAACATCTAAATAAAGCTGAATATGTATGTTGATTTGAGTTATGATAATAATAAGAATGTTTGCATTTTGACTTTTGGTGTTTTAAAAAAGGATAAAGAGGAATGTGATTGAATAGAAATACACAAAAATATTTATATTTACCACACATGATAGGTTATGGTAGGGGATGGTCGAGCTAACCTTGGGAGACCCATGTCTCGAAGTGCTGCCTACATAGCCCATTACACAAAGTAAGGAGGGGCCTCGGACCGATGTAGTTCTCCCTTAGGACCGGGGGAGAGGTGAATTCGAGGCAATTTAGGTATGGTTAGGTGATTGGTTGGTTGGTAAAGGTATTGATAGTAATATTCGTAAGGTAAGGTTGATGGTGTTGGTAATGAATTTTTGATGTTGTAAAGGTATAAGGGAAGCGAAAGTTAGCCTACCCAAGTGGTAGGAACCATGTCTGATTAAGATCAACACACAATCCTAGATGCGAGGCTAAGAGGAAAGATTGCTCGTAGGTGAAAAGAGCAAAACAAACCACACAACATAGAGAGCGAACTTGAAGCCCTAGGTACTGGTGCATAGGCGAGAAGTCAATAGGTGAAAAGAGTTGTATGATCACAACTTATCGGGTGTACGTCACGTCCCTTGAGTTTGAAACAGATGGTGAGGTGAGGTGGATGATATAGGTGAGTACGGAGAACTTGTTACAAAGTGAGTGTTAACGAAAGAGAACCTACCCTAAATAGACAAGTCCATGACTCAAAATTTCTTTTGAATGAGGCTTTTATTTTATTGAATGTGGACCGATCGATGCGGGAAGTCTACAAGGGATATTGATTGTTTTATTCTTGAGGTCTTCACAAAGTGATCAATTGAAGCTTACGATAAAAAGATTTGTGTATAGCTGTCCTTCGAGAGGATCTATTTATAGTAGCGAATATGATTTTAATTTAATGCATAGCTGTCCTGGGGAGCGATCTATATATAATAAAGAGATATGATTTTAAGCATGTCCTTGAGAGCTTGATCTATATATAATAGCATCAATAGTTTTTGGCATATAGCTGTCCTTTGAATTCATAGATAGCTAGATGTCCTTTTGGCGTGAAGCATCTAGGTTTGTAGGAAGTTTGACTCAAGAAAATCCCATAAGAATACGGCTTATTTTAATACTTTGAAGTCATGGACTAGACTAAAAAGGGAAGGTATTGCGTTAAGGTAAGGTGAGGATCAAACTATGTGAGCTTGATTTTATTATGAGGTGTAGGAAACAAAGTGCATGTGGTGGTATGTGAGCTCAAGGGATGAGAAGTAGGCGGATAAGAAGTGATATAACACTAATTTCAACGGTAGAATGGTCGAAGATGCAAGGCATTAAGGGAGCTCGAGCTCGGTTTACCATTAAGCGAAGCTAAGCGATAAGTGCACGATCCATAGTGTGAGTGATTATATAAGGCCCAATCGATTGGGAGCAAATTTTCCACGTTTGCTCTTTTCTAGTTTGGTTACATGTTGATTCTCTTTGAGGACAAGATCACCAACCTTAAAGGTACGCTCATGAAGTCGCTTATCATAAGCACGTTTAATGCGTTTTTGATAGATTTGAAGGTGATCGAGAGCTGTAAGATGGCGTTCGTCAAGAAGCTCTAATTGGGCTAACGCTCTTGGCGGAAATCATCATTAGTGAGAATATCTGAAGGGATATTACGAGGGAGAGGTATTTGTATTTCGAGAGGCAAGACAGCCTCGGTACCATATACCAAAGAAAAAGGTGTCGCATTAGTAGAGTACGAATGCTGAGTACGATAAGCCCAAAGGGCAAAGGGAATGTGATCGTGCCAATTTCGTCAGGACTCATTGAAAACTTTCATGAGGATTTTAGTTAGGGTTTTATTAGAGGATTCGGCTTGTCCATTTGCTTGTGGATAGTAGGGTGATGAGAAGGTGAGTTTGATACCAAAGTTGTCACAAAGGTCTTTGCAACAACTTATTTTGAAAGATTTGCCATTATCGTAATCGGGCGATGAGGAACACCAAAAGCGATAGATAATGTGGTGGTTAATGAACTCTACAATTTTTTCTTTTTAGTTGAAATGAGTGGGATAGCCTCCACCCATTTTGTGTAATATTCGGTTGTTGTGATAATCCATCGGTGATCGTTGTGAAGAGGGCGGGTGAATCTCACCAATAAGGTCTAAACCCCATTATGAGAAGGGCAAAGATCTCGGCGACACTGGAGCGGATGGCTAGGAGTATGTTGAAGGTTGGCATGTTGTTGACACATAACACAACACTTAACATATTTGTGATGTGATCATTATGAGAGTAGGCCAATAATAACCTAGGCGAAGGATTCGTTTGGCCACAGCAAGGCCACTAAAATGTCCGCCACAAATAAATCGTCATGAACTTGTTGGATGGTATGGGTGACCTCCGCCGGTGAGACATCGAAGGAGGATGCCATCAAAGCCACGTTTATAAAGGAGTCCCCCATAATGACATAACAAGAAAGCGCGTTTAAGAAAAGCGCGTTTACAAGTACTAGTAAGGTCGGAAGGGAGAAGCGAGAGGTTGTAAGGTAGTCATGGAATTGGTGATACCAAGTATCCTGCGAGTTACTTGAACACGGTATTTATCATACAAACAACCGGGGCTGAATAAGATGGGGCAAAGAGTTGTTGGACCAAGCGAAAATGTCAAAGTCGAGTTGATGAGGCTGGAATTTACGAGGCTAAGCAAGCCATAGTATCCACAAATTTGTTAGTGGAGCGTGGAATGGTTTGGATAGAATAGTGAGTAAATAAGGCTAGAAGTGAATCACGTAGTGTTTGTATTTTGAAGTTCCTCATTTTGCATTGGTAGATGCCCATAACTTGATTGACTACCAATTGAGAGTCACCGAAAATATTGATAGATTTGATGCCTAAGTGCGGCATGACACGGAGACCAGAACAAGGGCCTTGTATTCCGCTGTATTATTAGTGCAAGGGAAATCAAGTCGGAATGAAAGAGGCATAGGCTCGGCGTCGAGAGGAATGAGAACAACGCCGGCTCCTCCACCGCGTTGGCATTTGGATCCATCGAAGAAGAGGGTCATTGGATATGACTCCTCCCTGGAGTGAAAGAGTGGCGATGAGTTCGTCGGGGAATGTAAAATTGGTAAATTGTTCCCCAGGTAAAGGGGCTTCCGCAAGTTGGTCTGCGATGGTTTGTCCTTTGATTGATTTCTGGTGGACAAACTCAAGGTCGAGGTCGGCGAGGAGCATGAGCCATCGGGCGATGCGTTGGTTTAGATGAGGTTTGGCATACATGTAATGAATGGGGTCCGTGTTGGTGATGACGAAAGTTTTGTGATTCAGAAGGTAGTGTCGGAGTTTGGTAGCCACGAATGATAGGGCTAGGCACAACTTTTCTACATGTGTATACCTAGTCTCATAGTCCACCAAAGTACGACTTATATAATAAACGGCTTGTTCTCGATTCTCAGAGTCATGATGTGCAAGCATGGCCCCTACAGCGTGGTCAGTGGCGGAAAGGTAAAGGTAGAAAGGGCGGTCGTCTTGAGGTGGGATAAGCATAGGTGGCTGTAAGAGATAAGTTTTGAGAGCTTCAAAGGCTTGGTGGCACTCTTGGCTCCATTGAAAATCAATGTCCTTCTTAAGGAGGTGATGGAAAGGTTGACATCGATCTGAGAGTTGGGAGATGAAACGTCGGATAGATTGGAGCTTACCTTGTAAACTACGTAATTGTTTGAGATTGGTAGGTGGGGGCATTTCTAGGATAGCTTTGACTTTAGATGGGTCGATCTCAATGCCACGCAAAGAGATGATAAAGCCAAGAAGTTTTTCGAAAGGACACAAAGACACATTTTTTGGTTGAAAGACGGATGAGAATATTGTAGTAGGCGGTCAAAAATAATGGTTAAAACATCGAGATGTTCACTGCGATGTTTAGACTTGCCAAGAAGATCGTCAGCGTAATCTTGAGGATAGTGTGCATAATGTCATGAAAAATGTAGGTCATAGCCGCTGATAGGTTACACCAGCATTCTTAAGGCCAAATGGCATTACACGGTATGCGAAGGTTCCCGAGGAGTTATGAAGGTAGTTTTGTGTTGATCGGCGAGGCAACCAAAATTTGGTTGTATCTGAAAAGCCATCCATGAGAGAGAGCATCTCATGGCTGTGGTGAGATCAACAAGTTGGTAAATGCTAGGTAAGGGAAGTCATCCTTAGGGCAAGCGAGGTTAAGATCCCAGAAATCCGTGCATATCCGAAGTCCCAGTCGCTTTAGTAGCCAGTACGATGTTAGAAATCCATTGAGGATATTCAATAGGCGAGAATGAAGGAAAGCAGAAAGGAGTCGTTGAAGCTCCTCTTTGACCAAGAGGGCAATGCGTGGATGCATTTTTCTCAATTTTTGTTTAATTGGCTTGGAATCGGGTTTCAGTGTAATGTTATGGACAGCAATGTCAGGATCAATTCCTGGCATGTCAGCGTAGGACCAAGCGAAAGCTTGGTTGCGAGCACGGAGAAAAGTAGTAAAGGCGACTTGTTCTGATGCGTTAAGGGATTGTCCGATCTTCACAATGTGAGGATCCTCCTCCGTGTGGATGTTGATTTCTATAGTAGACTCGTTTAGCATGGTTTGGGTTTCAGATGGTAGGCGCGTTGAATATAAGAGTCATCGCGCGAGGTAAGTGAGGATGGAGTCATCATCCTAGCACTCAACAACGTTAATTGAAGGTGAGTCCTCTTTAATCATGTTTGGATATAAAAGGGGAATAGAAGAGGGGTCCTCATTATCGCATTGATAAGTGAGAGGACCGAGGAAGATAGCATTTATGAAAAAAAAAAGTTAGGAGGGATAGATTCGTGATCTATCGACTCAGTGGGTGACGATGGCAAAGTGGGTGATGATGGTTTGGTAGGGGTAACGTCATCTTCTTCCAGAAGGCAACTGTCACGAGGTTCTTTTGGTGTAAGTGTTCCTGGAAATCCAAGACCACTACGGTCATTATGTTTGCGTGTGGTGATATAGGAATGATTGTATGTCGGCCTTGTTCATAAAGATCAAAACCAAAGCCCTTCCAAGCGCGGCGTGTCGGGAAGGTGAGGGCGAAGCGGCGATTTGTTAGGTATTGAAATCGGTTGGAAAGGAACCACATCGAGAGGAGGTTCGGGAGGAATGGAAGATGCGTCGACACCCCCATACGTTAGGTTAGTGCGGCAGTGAGGTGGTCCGTAGGAGATTACTTCCCCCACACGACGGTCATAGGTAGGATGTGCATGTAACTGTCCGTACTCTTGTGGAGTATGGAAAGAACTAACGTTATATAGGCGATACTCCCCCAGCGTAAGGCGCTGAAAAACATCTACTAAGGGGTCCGCGGTTGGGATGTTAGCTGCGGGAAGGGAAGTGGTTTTTGCGATGGTGGTTTCATCAGTTGAAGGCGTAGGTGCGGTTGAGGTACATGTTTGAGGTACATTTGAAGAGGATGGTTGGGTTGAATGAACGGGTGTCTTGATTGGTACAAGCACATCGTTTGGGCGGTATAACATATTGCAGGTTTTAAAGGGGGGAGGATCAGCTTTTACGGTGTAGGATTTCCCCTCGTACTCAAATTTTATGCATCTATGTAATGTTGAGGGAACGCATCCCATGGCCGGATCGAGACAACCCAAAGCAATATATTATATTGGAACTCTCCTTCAAGGACATAGAAGAGTTCGGGTAAATTACGTGGTCTACCCGAATGTTGAGGATCACGGTGCCTAAGGTAGAGGTAATAGCGTCATTAAATGACCGTAACATGATGGGGTTGGCACACATGTAGCTAGAAGGGATATTCATTTGTTGGAAGGCTTTTGAAGAGATGATGTTTAGGCTAGCGCCCCCGTCAATCATAACACGGCGTACTCGAATGTCCCGGATGTAGCGGAGATGAAAAAGGCGGGGTGGGGTCTTTTGTACCAAAGTCAACAATTTCATCTTGAGCCGGCTGCAGCGGCTTGTGGTGCGAGAGAGGCAGTGGTTGGGGAAGTGGGTTGTTTGGTGAGAGAGCAACATGATTGGGTGTTAGAATGGAGGCAACGGGGAAGGGTTTCATTAGGTAAGACCTCGATCCCTTGAAGAATTTCAATGAGAGCTTGTCGATGAGAT
Organism: Taxus wallichiana var. yunnanensis; assembly: GCA_018340775.1. Taxonomy (NCBI): domain Eukaryota; kingdom Viridiplantae; phylum Streptophyta; class Pinopsida; order Cupressales; family Taxaceae; genus Taxus; species Taxus wallichiana. Next base: position 324,218,586 of record CM031239.1, read on the forward strand.
TCGAAGTGCGAATGAGATCATATAGTGTCATTTTACGGATGATTGGTGAAGTGTTTGTTTGATCATGGCTCGATGGGAAACTCCATTAGATGGGGTAAGCGGGTCCACGAATAACCACTTTGGGTGGTGGTGCAATCGGGATCTTTGGACGAGAGAAAGAGAGGGCGCTTGAAGTGTGCTTTCTTTCGCTTTCTCATTGTTTTTGTGCTCGAGTAGCAACACTAATCATATTAATCTCGTAAACTTTGAGATGAGGAAGATGGTTGGGAAAATCATGGTCCTCGGAGAGGTGGGGTTGTAATAATGATAGATCTTGGTGAGGCGGGGACGGATGGTATAGGAGAGGAATGGAAACTAAAGGTCTCTCCCTTCGTAAGTTGTCTTTCTTAACCTTTCTATCTGGGAGAGAGGTGACTGACGAAGGATGGTTTTAAAGCTTTGCATCCCTCCACATCATGTCTTGGTGTGTGGTGATAAGCGCAGATCTTAGACTCATCGTAACCTATAGGCCGAGGTTTAGGCGGGTCATAAGGTCTAAGTGGGGGTAGGGAAATGGTCGCATTCTCCACCAACATAGCAAGGATTTTAGCGTAAGATCCTTTGAGTGGGTCAAAATCGGAGGAGGATGAAGGTATTGGTTGTGCGGGTTTCGGTAATGTTTGGGCGTGGTTGGTTAAATGCGGGTGGTGGTTTAGCCATGGGGTGTTGACACGTGGTTTTACTAAGCGTGGTTTCTTCGGCGCGGGAGCTACGTTAAATTTGGTTAGATGATGAGGCTACCGATGACATGGTAGCGGGAAACAACCACGGAGAAAGGGGAGTGACAGAAAATAAATCCTTTGATGATGGAGTTTGTTTAGGGTTGATGGGTGGACAAGATACGTGGGATGACAATGTTGATATCCCCTTAGATCTTTGTATAGGTGCAGAAGGCGTAGGTCGTTTTGAAGAAAACGCAGGAGGTATGATATATTGATGCAAGGTGGAAGGATGAGGTCCCAATATGGAAGGTAAGTGTGACGATGATGGTTTTGATTGTGATAGAGGCATAGGTTGAGTTTGTCTCCTAGATGGCGGGGCGGCTTTATTTTTGGATAAATCTAGTCGCTTAGGCGGGTGTGTTAGACTGGGTGTTGGTGAGGTCCCAAGTGTAGGGGAAGATTTGGTTAGGTTGATAGAGGTGGATGGGATACTGAGTATAGATACGGGGGGTGAGGATGAGGACATAGGCATTTTGAGTTTTTATAAACACTTCGGGTATATGGTAGATGTGTCGGGATCGGTCATCTGCATTTGAGTAGAAAAAGGGGTACTCAAACGTTCCCATAGGATTCGTCTATCTTCTGGAGAATGACAGTCTTCAGGTTTGAATTGTAAATGTTGTACGGAAGAAAGGCGGGTTGTGATTCCGAGTCCCTTTGTGGGTGTGATATAGGGGGGTAGGTGAGGCCTTTGTATCAATAGATGTTAAGAGGTCAACCGGTCGTTGAAAAGATTTAGGCGATGAGGAACTAATAGGTAAGAGGGCATGTTCGAGAGGATCCGTCATGGTTAAAGAATTTGGTGATGTCGGTGCAAGAGATTTTCGTCAGGATGGAAAAAAGGAGTGGCGTACCTTCCTCTTGTGTGAGAGCGGTAGGAGGAGATGTTTGGGAAATAGATAGATTAGATAACATCCGTTCGCAGTCTTGTAGGGATGTGGTATAAGAAGACTCATTGATGGGAAGAGAAGTCTGGGCAGTTAACTCCTTTATGGGTAAAGGAATGATTTTGCTTTGGCTTGATGGTGGTAAAGGAGGTTCGGGCTCCTGTGTTAGTGAAGAGGCTTGATTCAAAATTTTCTCGATAGAGGCTTTTGGCTGGGTATCGAAGACTGCATGGATCTCATGAACACTCTCCTCGGCTAAGATATCCTGGTTTGTGTTACTGTTGGAAGAGTGATTCGGGAATGGTTTGTTGAAGATTTTCAAATTTCGGTTGGCGGGGCATTAGGATTATCGAGGTTATATCCCTGCGTCGGACCATTTCTGCACTATGTTTTTCAACATCTTGCAGTTTTCATGACTATGTCCTTTACACGGTGAAAATTCTGAAGTCATTTTCTTTGTACCAGGAAGGTATAGCGTGAGTGGAGTCAAACCCGAGTGTGGTTTAACGGGAGGCAAGGTGATAGCTCGGCTTTGAGCAATTTTCCAAGATGACACCATAGGTTTCTCCCGAGGAGTGTAATTGATGGGCTCTGCTTTATACTTATAGGTGGTTTTTGGTGGGGTATTAGACGGTGTTTGAGATTTAACCATCACCGCGTGGACAGCTCCTTTGATTTAGAAGAAGTGGACGCGTGAGGAGTGGTAGTGTTTGGTTTATTGGTAGAATCGGGAGTTCGAGAAATTGGGGTTTTGTTTGTGACCACAATTTCTCTTCTTCTAAGGCTCGAATTTCTAGTTTCAGAGCCATGGTAAAACCTCATCAAATGTGCGGAAAGTTTGAATTTGAAGAGTAGGAGAAATATGCTTAGCACATGCCCGTGAAAAGTTGATAAGTTCAATGAGGCAAGGCATATGTAAGTTGGTTGATAAAGGCATGCCATCGTAAATCATGAAATTTGCGATAGATTCGTCTTCAAATTGTCGGATGGCATAAAGGTCGGTGATGGATACTTTCTTAGCAATGTTAATGGAGAAATGATCCAAGAAAGATTGGGCTAGTTGGTTAAAGAGAAGATTGAGTGTTGGGTTAAAGCACTATACCACTCAAGGCGGGTCTGATAAGGACATGGGAAATGTGCGAGATGTGAGGCATCATCATGGGAAATCAAATAACAAGCATGTCTAAATGATCGCAAGTGTTGTTGAGGATCCTCTTTACTATTAAAGCGAGTAAATTTCGGTAATTCCCATTGAGGAGGATATGAGTGAAGGGGAGCGAGAAGGGTGAATAGGTTCTTGACAAACTTGCTCGTATGTCAAGGCGCTACGACTTCCGACACATAGAAGCCTCAGATTTTGCATTTTGTCCATCATTTGTTTGATGAAATTTGTGGTTGGATGAGATGATGGTGCGGTTGTGGTAAACGGAGGCAAATTGGGCCAAGGGCCTCCATTTGGACAATGGTGGGGTTAAGTGTTGATAAGGTATGGAGGATGAATATGTTGAGGCGTGAGAATAGGGATGTCCCATATAAGGTGTTGAGGTTCTTTGGATACGTGTATGGGAATGAAAAGGTAGGCGGAGCTTGAGAAGGAAAGCTCGTGTGGATAGGTGGCGAGAGAGAAAGTCATGAATGGAGTAGTCTGCAAGAGAGATGAGGTAGGGCGATCGGTGGTAATGATATGTGGGGTCAAGATTAGCAAAGAGAAAATCCAATCAGTCGTATGAACCTCTAAAGGTGTCGGATTGGGAGATGGGCTAAAGGTGCGGGAAGTAAGGCGGTGTTATCGGGCGGAGTGGGAGCTAAATGAGCAGCTATACTAATAGGCATGCCAACAAGGAGCTGACCATCAGGCGTACGGTCAGGGGCATGAGACAAATAGTATTGTACAGCGCTAGGATTAGCATCAGAAATTTGGCAAAGTCCTTGTCTCCTACGGGAATTTGGGGGATCTCACCTTTGGTGTCCAGTAGGGTTCCCTATAGAATGTGAAGGGGTGATTCGAGGCAAAAGGCATAGAGCGAGGCATGTGAAACCATGGCGGTGGCTTGCTTCAGTGATAACAACCATGGACAAGAGCACACAGGAAGGTTCTAATCTATCAAGAACAGAAACAACCTCAGAATGATGGACTTGGCGGAGTTCTTTGGTTTGTCGGGGCTGGAAGACGATGCCGATATCGATCTAATAACCGATGTCGGTTAGAGAGCGACGACGTCGGTCTGTTAACCGATGCCGGTGTCGAAGTCTAGGATAACAAGATATAAAAAAAATTTGCTAATTTGATTTTTAACAACGTTTAGTATATAAGTCAACTTATTGGTCACGAGAAGACAAAGTATGAAAGAGAAAATAGAATTTGAAAACAAGCAAGATGCACACGCAAATCCAGAGACTAACCCTAGGGTTAATTTTAGTTATCGTGGGCTTATGCCTTTAGACGTAGAATGATGTCAGAATCCTAAACAACAAGACCTGGGGAAATGTCAAGTTTGTTTTGGCTTATAAGGTTAACTCAATCGGGCGGAGGAATACCGCGGTGGAAAAGGGGGGATGTTTGAGCTGTTGTGTTAATTGTGAAGTGATTCGGTATGTGTTGTGCAGTGAAAGTAAGATCAATTTCTTGTCAATACCGTGGATATCACCCCCATGTGTACGACCTATTACTTAATCTATGTTCACTAGAATTGAAAATAGCAAGCAAGGATGCTAATGCACGTGTTTTAAACCCAAATCAAAAATGATATTCGATGAAGCAAAAGAAATGACTTTCACTAATGCAAGATGCAAAAACAAAGCAAGTTCTTTTACCAAAATAATACAAAACCTTATGAATATCTTTAGAAGAAGAAAACAGCAGAGTATGCTCCCTATATGAAAGCAAGCAAGAAATAAAGAAACCCAAAATGGGTCCCACCGGGCGTGCCAAAATGTTTCGCTCGGAATGTTTAAACACGGGAATAGAGTTTCTTCTATCCTTTCATTCCTTTTAGAAACAGATAAGGTTAGGGCTAGGAGGAATACCTGTTAAATGTCGAGATGGTGTGCGTACCGTAGAGAAAGATCAGGTTGACTGCGAAGAACTCCTTTTTGTCTTGGAAGGACTACACCTATAAATAAGAACACAAGACCACAAGATTTTGATTAGACAATAAATGAGGAAGCTGCCTTGGGCCGGGAAATATAAAACTTCCTTTTGAAGGTGGTCGGTTTCCCTGCTAATATGAATTAACACAAAAGCGGAAAATATCAATTAGATTACTTGGTTGAAGCGGGTAGAGAGAAGGTGGTTTGGTTATAGTCAGTGGTAACCGATGCAGTCTCTGGTAACCGATGTCGGTTGGGCCTAGGACACTGTAGGTTGGTTGTTTTGTGGGGTGTTTGTGTTTTTAGATAGCTATGGTGTTTGTAAGGCTGGTTTATGGGTGATATTGGGAAATGAGATGATGAGAGGTAAAATAATGATAGTTAGATCAATGATAGCAGTTGGGTAGTGGATTGAGAAATGGATTTAGGATTTGTGATTCAAAGAGCATAAGAAATGTTATAACGAGAGGACATACAAGATGTGACTTCTTGGTTTTGACGAAGATGCAAGTTGATCTTCTTTGTTGCAAACTCTTGGTTTCTTCACTCGTCTCTTCGGTCAAGTGAATCTGGACTCTGTTTTCGCTCCCAATGATCTCTGTTGATTCAAAATCATTGACCTTTGATTTTGGTTCGGGAGCCCATTTACTGAGGAGCGATGGCGTTTCGTAACCGACGCGGCGGTCGAGTAGGAACCGGCATCGGTAAGGAAAAAGTAGGCTATTTTTAGTAAAATAGCCCACCTTCCCCTTCTTTTCTTAGAGAGATCGGTTGCGGGCTTGGTCAAGTGGCTAGAAGGTCGGTTTTGGGTGCGAGTAAGGAGACATTAGTTATGGATGTGAATCTAGACCAAGTCATAGGTCTTAATTAGGTTAGTTTAGGGTTAGGGCTAGGTCATGATGAGGTGGCAAAATGAGGTGGCGGGTGAGGTGATGTGGATTTATCAATTATAAGGTAATTAATAAATCATTGTGTAAGGTTTAGGTGATGAGGTTAGGTTGCGAGATGAGATGCGGGTCCACGAGGGGTCGTAAGACACAAATTTGGTGTCTACACATTCCTTCAACAATAAACATGCATGTTTTTGCCTATTTTTTATTTTCATGTTGGATTGAACTTGATCAAACTTGAGAATTGTACAACTAAAAATTAACGTGTGACCTTCAGGCGTACCCAACATCTTGAGGTCGTGTCGAGAAAACCGATGTGAAATGGATAAATGGCTATGTGGAATATATCTAAGGTGAGATAAATGACATGTGGATAAGGAGAGATCAAGGAAATATAATGTATTGTATGGGCACTAATGGAATATGCTTGTCTAAGGTAGAAAATGCTTGTCTCACATGCGTGGGTGATAAGAAACAATTTAAGATGAAGGTAGTGCATAGATGGTGGTCAATATATGGATCACGTAAAACACTGGAAATGGGTTGTGGAAGATGTGGAAACTGTCTCGGGTTTTCCTCGTAGAAGTTTCTAAAAAAGGTCATATAAGTGCTAGAGGAAACATATGAATAGGAAAAGTGAGTGGATTATGCAAACTAGTTTCGTCCAGGATGGTTCTGCCAGAAGTCATAGACTTTGTTGGCTTCTTCATTTAAGACTGTCAATTGTGTGATTGTGATAAGTGGAAGTGGTTAGGATCAGAAAACCAAGATTCTAAGACCCATGTCAATGTTTGTCTCTAGATAAGTTGCATTTGGCTGCAAGACTCAAGGATCATATACTTTGTATCTCGGTTGCTAAGGACCCTGAATGGTCATATGGGATGGATAACTATGGCGAATGGGAGAAATACGTGAAGATGGATGAAAATGACCGACAAGTGATCAAAGAAACTTGTGGCCAGGATGATTTTCTCAAAACTCATAAGCTTTATCATCCTCGGCGTTCAAATCCCTCAACCGTGCAATGATAGTAGGTAATTCCGATGTGGTTTGGGAGATGTGAATTCAAAGGCCTTGGTCGATATCTGACAAGGCCACAAATAGGTTTTGTTATGACACTATTGGTTCAAAAACCTAATCCCTAGATTCCCTAGGACCTGAAATGGTCATGCGGGATGTGTACTCAATTAATCTAATGCAAGAAAACAAACTAATTAAATAAATAAATTTAATCTATGTTTTGGTGCCTTTTCAATTACATAAAGGAAATAAAACAATGAACAACAATCTAATTAAATCAAACTAATCTTTTTGGATTTTATACTTTCTGGAAAACAACAATAGAAGCAAAAGAAATGCAATTGCTTCTACAATATTATTAACAAAACCTAACAAATAAATATTCTGATGTGACTATTTATTTGTGCTAGAATGAATCTAAACTATCTTAAAAAAAATATTTTATAAATTGTAATTGTGGATCAAAATCCTCTATTCCACCTCAGAGACGTGGGAAGAAGTAAATGCTTCTCAGACACACTTCTTCCCCTAAAATTCCAGGTAAAAGTAAAGAAGAATTCAATGGAGATTGTAGATTGAAATGGAATTGTAATTACTTTAAACACATGTAGAATATTTCCTCCAGACAAACTTCCCTTGGAAACCCATAGGGATAGGAAGGAAACAATCTATCACTAGAAGCTTTATGCAGACAAAATGAAAGCTACATTAATTACTTAAGTATTGTAATGATTTTAATTAAAATGATTTAACTACTCTAGTCAATATTGTGCATACAAATTAAATAAAGAAATCAAGAAATCCTAAGGAAATCTAAGTACATCCCCAACCTGTAATTTGTAGAATAATGGAAAATCTAGTGATGGTTTACTGTGATGTCCCCTTAGCTTATTTTCCAACTTTAGTGCTCAAATTCATCCAGGGCATTGTTTCGAGGTAGTGCATAAGAAGTCTTGGAGCAGTGGTGGGTTACAAGAAATTTTCTAGCAATGTGAGTAGGATAATAAAAATGCAAGAGAATTGGATTGATTTTGTATTTCCTAGCAAGATTATGACAACATAACGATGCAATTCACAAAAAAATCTCCAGCCATTGCTTAGGAAGAAGCTTGGATTTTATAGAACATAGGATGGGAAATGGTCTAAGCCATTTAGAAACCAAAGAATTCCACCTCACTCAAAGGAGGGACAGATTAACTCTCAATTAGAAATAGAAGAGGAAGAGGAAGTTGGTGCGTATCCATCAAGCCTAAACAACTAATTTTACTAAGAAACGTGTGCAAAAGGTGAGTTAGAAGAAAGAACACACATCCAAACCATGCATGGGAAGTTTCAGTTAAAAGTTGACAAAACCGTCGGTCTGCGTAGACTGGTGGTTGCGTGATTTAAAGTCATATGCCAAGTAAAAACACTGCAGAATGATAACGGAAGGTAGAAAAAGCATGGGAATGACTAAGGAAAGCATACTAAGCCACAAATATACATTGAAAATAGGAATCGAACACCACTAGAAAAGATAATAATCATTATAAGAGAATTTGAACCATTTTTGACAATGTAACACATGTAAATTTGGGTGCGTATAAACACACCATCTGCAGTGGTCTATAAATCTTCAGGAAGCAGTCAAAGGTTGGAGAATAACACTAGAATATTTTCCCTACAATCTTTCTGTCATGGCATGAGATCACCCCAAAAATAATTTGGCATGAGATTGCCCCAAAAAATCTCACTTGGTGTGGTATTTCCCAAAAAACATGTTATTCTACAACATTTTTAGGATCCTTTATGTCCTTTTTACTCATCAAGAATCAAGTGCACATGTTCCTTTTCACATTTTTACATACTTTTTCACACTTTTTACATATTTGGATTGAATATTTCATATATACATATTTGACTATAATTTTCTCTTCTCTTTTTTAGGTTCATCCTTATGGGAAGCAACATTGAAATCATTAAGCATCAAATGACATCAAAAATAGGTTCAACGTGACCTATACACATAATCTTTTCACCCCTAGGGTTACTTCCTCTTCTCTAGCTTCCACACTTCATATTATTCACTTCACACTTTTTCTTGTCTCCTCGGCACATTTTCTTCATCGATCTCATGGTTATTAAGTACACATCTCTTATCTACTTTATGTTATTGAGCATTCTGATCTATAAGCTTCAAAATTTGGAAAAATTACAAAACCACAACTTTATTTTTGTTCTACTTCGAATTATGAAAATGACAAATTGTGAATTAATGGTGAGTAAAAATGAACTTAGAATGAATCTTGTAGTAAAGGAATAACAAATCAAACACAAAATTTATTCTGGAAACCCACAAGTTGATGGAAAACCAGTCGGGAAGGGAAATTTCTCTTCCTTCCCAAATGGAACTGCTAAAGGAATCCCATTCATTTATAGTTCCTTGCCTGCTGCAATTTAAAATATGCTTGTAAATAATGGAGAGGTTTGTGGTCAGTGTGCACAATAGTTTCTTTACCCAAAAAATAATGTTTCCATTTTTTAATTACCTGAACTAGTGCATACTTTTCCTAATCATATACTGAATATCCTTTAACTGCGGAAGTAAAATTTTTATAATGATAGCACATGGTTTACCTTCCCAAAGCAATGCTGCTCCAATAACATAATCAATGAAATTTTTCTCTACTTCAAAGGGTTGTTGCAAATTAGGAAGATCCATTAATGGTGTATGACTGATTTTATACCTTAGCAATTCAAAATCCTAATAATGTTCCTTACCCCAGTCAAAAACTCTTACCTCTTACGCCATCATAGGTGTAGAGGTCCTACAATAATGAAGAATCTCATAATGAATTTCCTCATGTATTATACTACTCCAAAAAAACTTCTAGTCTAGGTGGCTCCGCAGTTGGTGTTAGCCAGTTGGTTTTTCCTTCCACCTTCTTTGGATCCACTATTAGATCTCCTCCTCCAACCAAATGTCCAAGGTAGACAAGTGATTGTTTAGCAAATTCAAACTTCTTCATATTCCATAGCAATTTTTTCTCGTTGAGAACTTACAGGACTTATTGCAGATGTGTTAGATCTTCCTCCCATGTGGCACTAAAAATCAAAATATCATCCAAATGTACAATGACATAGGAATATATGAATTATTGCAATACGTCATTCATCAATCTCATAAATGTAGTGGGTGCATTACATAAACCAAATGGATGTACTAACCATTCATACAAAACCTGTTTTATTTTGAAGGAAATCTTCCATATATCCTCCTCTTTCATCTTGACCTGGTGATAACCCGACTTGAGATCCAACTTCGTGAATTTTTTTGCATGATGAAGCTGGTCCAAGAGATCATCTATGCGGGGAGTGGATATATGTTCTTTATGGTAATATTGTTCAAAGCTAGGTAGTCGATGCACATTCTCCAAGACACATCTTTCTTTGGCACCATCACGATAGGAGAACTACATGGTGAGGTGCTCAGATGTATTACCCCTTGGTGTATCAGCTCTTGGAGTTGTTTATTTACTTATGTACTCTCCAACAAGGACTATCTATATAATCGATGTTTGGTAGAGGGGACTCTAGCAACAACTCAATCTCATGCTCTACCTCTTGTTTTGGTGGTAACCCATTGGGAGTCTCAAAAACTTCTTGAAAATACTAAATAATGTTATCCAAATCCTTCTTTCCCTTGTTAGATAAATCTGAAATCTCTATCCCGTCTTGTTTATCCTTTAATAAAAGTAAACAAAATTGATTATGATTTTCCTAAATAAGTTTTTTCTCAAGTGAAAGACTTGTGCATAGTAATCCCTTTTGTCTTGTGTTGGTGTTCCGGATGTCAGGCAATCGATCTCAAGTATATTAGGGATGTAATATTCATGAGGAGTGGAATTACATCAGCTTCCAATACATCTATATATTGGGAATTTATCCCAAACTTGAACTTACATCTTCTTTTTACCTCAATTTCAACACCCTTCTTCACCCAACCCAAAGGATAAGGATGTTGGTGCTCGTAAGTATTAAGACCAAGCTTCTTTACAACCACATCAGAAATAATTTAGATTGAGAACATGTATCAACCAAAGCATTTACATTAGTTCTCTTGATTTGGATTTTGATCTGGAATAGTTTACTCATCTCTTCTTCCCACTCTTAGCTATTCATGTTGGTGGCCTTGTATCCAAGCCTCTTGTCTACATCAAAGAAATCCTTTATTTCCACCTCCTTATCTACTTGTCTTTACAACTGTCACAGATTTAATTGAAACTTTGGTTTGGTTCTTTGGATGTAGCTCAAGATGTAACTTCCAACATGCAACTTTAGTATCACCATTGATATCACAATTCTTACAAAAATTCTTGGGACCTTTACAAGTATTCAAAGTAGTGGCAGTTTGTTTACCTTTCTCTTTCCATTTACCTTTGTTACTTGTTTTTCCTTGCTAGATATTTGCCTAATTTGTTGATTATTTCTTCTTGGAATCTGCTTCTCCTTGCTTCCTTTCATCATCAAAGTAATATTCTTGCACAAGCTTAATTGAGATCCATTGGCTTTGTGGAGATAACATTCCTTCGAAGGTGAGCGTGAAGCCCTCCCAAATACTTGGTCATAATATCCTCATCCTCCACGTCCATATTGAGAAACATGGTTTGTCTCCAAAACTACATAGTATAATCCTGCACACTTTGACCACTGCCTTGTCTAAAGTAATACCATTTAATCATTTGATCAGTCTTAGGGCTAATAGGATAAAAGTTATCTCTAAGAAATATTTTCTTCACTTATTTAGTGTTATTCCACCTCACCGGGTGAGTCATCTCACTTAGGTGGACATGGATCTAGGTGTCATCTTAGTTATGATAGATTCTCTTACAGAATCTGTCATATGTGTAAGTGTGTCATAGGAGTTACATTCCCATTTGGGAAAGTAACTCCTCTTCTCCATTATGGAGGAATATTCTCTTACATGGGAGTTACACATTCACTCCCCTATTTGTACTCACCTCCTTTGATCTATGCCAAGCCTAAGCCAAGCCAAGGCATTCCATTCTACTCCATTTTTGAATCTTGAGCTCTCATATGCATGCACATTTCTTTACAAAGCTTGCTTGCTTTAATCTCGCAACTCCTACACTTTGGTGAAGTGTAACTATTCGATGCACGTGAATTCCTTCCAGGTCTTCATCCTTCACTCCTTCATGGTATCAGAGCTCGAGGGGACCTGGAATCACGTTGCTCACCATCATTGCTCCACCATGTAGTTGCTTGTGCAAGCTCTCACTTTTGCATGTGCTTTACTTGCATATTTTGAGATTCTTGTGGGTGTATGTTTTGGGTTTAATGTGTTGCAGTACGAGCTCATCTTTCTAGCTCTCACCCAGCTTATCTCTCACTACTGCATTGCATTGGTTTCCTTGCTTGTTCCCAGTACTGTGAATCCTTCAAATGGCTCATGCATTTTTTCTTTTGCATTAGCTATGCTTTTGCGAGGATGCTTTTCTGCATTGGCTCATCTTCGTTTGAATCAGTTGGCTTGTTTTTTCAATAGTGCATTGATTACGTGCGGGTTTTGTTTTTGCCTTTGGTTCATTGAACATTGAGTTCAACACGCTCGCACTGATGGTTGGATAGAACTATTTTTTATTCACCTTGTGTGCCTACCTACTTTTAGTTTTGCATTTGATTTATTTCTTAGGTGTTTTGCTCCTCGTGTGTTCTGCGTACTTGTGTTTGATGCTTATGTGTTGTTCCTTGAACTCTTGCATTTGCATTAGTAGTTGGCCGGGTTCACATCGATGTCCTTGTTATCTAGACAACTCATTGGAAGAATCAACTAAGTCATGGCCCTTTGTACTCTACCCACATATAATCTACATAGCTTCGGTCTTACATTTGCATGGTTGTTTTGCATTAATCAACATTGGCTTGTATTTGAACTGGTCGAATCGAACACTACTTCCATCGGTTCATGCACCCTCGTTATGTTGGCTCAATGCAACTTGCTGAATCCTGCATTCCATGACCATTACACATTATGTTGCTTCAACCACCTCACATCATTGGGTTCTCTCATCTAGTGTGAACGATGGAATCCTTCTTGGGTGCACTTGTTCGGTTATCACTTGCCACCACTTCTTGAGCACGTGGCCATGTAACAACATTTCACTCAACAAGTTTCAACTATGTTTGGGCCTATTTCACACCATTCCTCAAAGGTGTTCACCCACGTGACTCAACCTATGGACTTGGCAGAAACCTTGCACAACTCGGCTGCATGAGTTCCCTCCACTGGTCACGTGCTGACCCTCGACTTAGCATTTCATAGCCTCAGCCTCAGTTTCAAGCCTTACACCACCTCTCCTTAATTAACTTGCAATCGATTGGTGCCCATGCCATCAACTTTTGTCAAATCCGACCATTCCCTTTTAGAATTGTTTAAAGGTTAAAAACAATCCATTTTTAATGTTTTAAGGTGAAAAACATTTTTTATGGCATTGTAATAATTTTAAGGCTTCTATTTTGCTTGTAATTATGTCCTTCCTTCGTGTGTCGAAGACGGAGGGCGAGGTCCGGGGTTGGTAGGAGGCTAATCCCCCTCGCAAGAAAAACAAACCCTACCTAAAATTTGATGCCATTTCCAATGAGTACCCACAACACCCTTTGCACCCATTTGGGCACTTTTTAATCAGTTTGCAAAGTTTATTGGCATTTTCCATCAGTTGCTGGGAAATTTTTTTGCTATAACTTTTGACTCATTGCTCATTTTGAGCGCTTCTTTAGTCAAAGTTGCATGATTTCTCACACATTACGTGATGACATTGTTATTTTTGTAAACACACTACTTTATAAAGTGCCACATTCAGGGGGTTCACTAGTACTCTTGGGTTTTTACATGCAGATGCATTATCGGCCGAGTCCGACGTCTTGCTTTTGTGCACCTTGCACTTCTTGCTTACGCATCATGGAGAGTGCTCTTTCTAGACTTGAGCATCGTAGGATCACCTTACAGCCTCCACCACTTCTCACCGGGAGAGAGAACTATTTAGCTTGGCGTGCTTCCATGGAACATTACTTCACTCTATGAGGGTCTTTCACCCTTCTTACTTGGGCCAGTTCCTGCACCCACTGATCATCATCATCTGGAGGACTTTCTTGACACTTGCGACCATGTTTTTGGTCACATGATGATGCATGTCTCTCAGATCTCTCTGGTTTCACGTGGCAGACTCAGATCCACCCCACCGTGTCTAGAGCATTCTTAGTCCCTCTATGGAGACCCTTCACATATGCCTACCATTGTTGTTGCTGTTGATTCATTGTCTCCTCTATTTCTTCATGTGATGACAGTTCCACTGACACTGAACTCACTTGGTTCTACTTCTGATGACGAGGATTGTGCACCCAGTTCTGATGTCGAGAGTACTATAGAGAGGACTCTTCTCCTCCTTCTCTCACTATTCCAGAGAGTGTTGTCACCCCTCCCATCTCATCAGATATCGAGTAGTCTCCTATACAGTCTCATACATCATCACACCCGCCTCTTTTCCACCTTAGTGTGTGAGGCCCCTTTCACTCCTCTACCTTCATTGGATGACTCATACCTATCTGACATCGCTCTTCTTGTTTGTTGAGCCCCCTCATTGGGATGAGTATCTGCTTGACCTTAGTCATCTTTTCATAGAGTACACTTGTGATGTACTACAGGTTCCTCATCCATCTACAAGTATTTCAGAGGAGTTCATCATCTCCATTGTTGGGAGTGCCCCTTCTGGGACTCTTACCACTTCCACTTTTTCTGGAGACCTTCATTGATCCACCCTTGCTTGTGGATCCCTTTTCTATTGTGGGGATGTTTTTTTTCCTTCACATCAGTTGGACATCCTTTCTACAGGTGTTCACCCTTCATACTCTGATAGTTCTACACTCGTGACATTACCTTTGGTTCCTTTGCACTCACTTGCTAGACCTATGTCACACTTTCGTGGACAGACTCAGAGTTCTTTCGTGCTACTGCCTTTGGTTTCCTTCGTGGAGTGGGCAGACTTTCAGCACGTCATTTCTGTCCTTCCTAAGGGTAGGCACATAGTTTGGTGTGGATGGCTCTTCTTCAGTCCAGAGGCAGAGGATCTCATCATCGACATTCTTCTTGGGAGACTTCCTAGAGCTACAGAGTTCAGATCCATCCATGGCATCTTCTGCATTCCTCTCATCTCCCTCTTCTTCTCTCTTCTTCTTCTTTTGAGAGATTGCCTCTTTATACATGGGTACCTTTATAGGCTCGTCTGTGGCGGGACCCATCTTTGGCATCTTTCTTAGATTAGAGAGTGGACTTGTCTCTCTTTTGGGGGAGTTTTTCCCACTGGGTTTTCTCCTTTTACTCCACTTTTGAGAGTTTCTTGTATGTGGGTACCTCATCAAGCTTTGTGTCAGGACCCATTTCTCATTTTTGACTTGCCGCCTCATCCTAAGTTACGATGAAGGGGGTGTTGGTGTAGGTGGTATTTTTCTTCACTTATTTAGTGTTATTCCACCTCACCGGTGAGTCATCTCACTTAGGTGGACATGGATCTAGGTGTCATCTTAGTTATGATAGATTCTCTTACAAAATTATGTCATATGTGTAAGTGTGTCATAGGAGTTACATTCCCATTTGGGAAAGTAACTCCTCTTCTCCATTATGGAGGAATATTCTCTTACATGGGAGTTACACATTCACTCCCCTATTTGTACTCACCTCCTTTGATCTATGACAAGCCTAAGCCAAGCCAAGGCATTCCACTCCATTTTTCGAATCTTGAGCTCTCATATGCATGCACATTACTTTACAAAGCTTTCTTGCTTTAATCTCACAACTCCTACACTTTGGTGAAGTTATCTTTGGAAATAAATTTTATACTTTTAGATATGAAGAGTTCTTTTTTATGTCTATACATCCTATCCATTATGGTCTCAGCATCTCAATTATATTAGATAAGTTTCTTCATCCATTTGATTTCAAACTCTTTGTTTCCAATTTTTCATATAAATATCAAGAATAGAAGGTAAAACGTATTTGCCTTTTGACCTTTTCATTGTCATACAAATCACAAGAATGAATAACTTAGTCTTGGTTACTTATCATCTCTGATACCAAAATGATCTATAAGCTTCAAACTTTGGAAAACTTACAAAACCACAACTTTATTGCTATTCTACTTCCAATTATGAAAATGGAATCAGTCGAATTGGCTTGTGATAAAAATGAACTTAGAATGAATCTTTTAGCAAAGGAATAACAAATCAAAAAAAAAAAATTTATGAAACCTTTTGGAGTCGAGGGAAAACTAAGTTAGGATGAAGGGAAATTACTTTTTCTTCCTAAATTTTTATTGGCCAATATGAATGAATATAGATTACAACAAAAGGAAAGGAAGTAAACAATGTATGCACCCCCTCTCTTTACTTGGTTTCTCTATTTCTACACCTTTCTATTACAAAATCAACTCCAACTCCAATGGTTTCTTTCTCACTTCATTGTATTAAGAATTTGATGCCCCATTATACTTACTTCCCCTTGTATTTATAGTTTCTCTCATCTCCTCCCATGCACTAGAGAATGAGAAAGGATGCACAGAGGAAGAGACATATTTTGGATGCTTCAAATCATTAAAAGTATTCAAATGAGTTCTTTTTATTTTTCATTCATAAGTGATGGGGTGAAAGCATATGTGTATGCCCACGGTTACGAAAAATGTCATGTACGGTTACACAGCCACCATTCTATGTAGGTTTTATTGAAACCACGAGGGCGATTACCACAACTACCACTATACACAAAGGAGAGGTTCCATGAATTTATAGACAACTTCTCTTTTTCCATATTTCTTCCGGCTATGGGTGATTCTAATAAAGTAGTTGACTTTTGGATCTCATGATGGATCACATTCTCTCAACAACATTAAGTGGGGCGTGATGTGTAGACACTAAATCAAAAACTTTGGCTACATTTCTAGGTCCTAATCACATATTACTATTCATATGATTCCTAAGAGAGAACAATACTAATTGACCACTATTTTTGGCCTCTTTCCTTTCTTTATGGTTTCCTTCTTGGTCTTACACACCCAATTTCCTAGTTTGACCTTCATCTTTCATATTTATTTGAATTCTGAGATGAGCGCCTAGAAAAGCCTTCACACCAACACCAGTGCCCTTATCCCATCGTGTGGATATATATTTGTTTCTTACTAGCATCTTTTAGGTCTTTTCTAATTGTCAGGCATCTTGATTTCTTATGGGTCATACTTTTAGTGGTTAATTATGAAATTAAAAAAAGGTAATCATATAAATATAAAGATATGTGACCATAATAAAAGACCAAATCTAAGCATCTACTACTATCACGTAAGGTTAGATCAAAAGGCATTTCAAGAGCATCAAAGCATCCATCTAGCATCATTCAAGGGACAAGGGGCTGCATTCTTCTACATACACTTCATAGGGGGAAGTCTACATTTTCCTTAGCACACATCTATTTACATATTCTACATCTAGTTATTAATCGCTATTCAAAGGCATGTTGCCAAGATCCACCTAGAAAGCGAGATTCTTCAAACACCCAAATACACACCACACGCCCCTCACCTTTCAGTGACTCAGATCCCAAATGAATTTTATTTTTGGTCATAGTATTGATTATGACAGCATCTTTCTGGGTTTCAGTGAACATTATGTTTTCATAGTGGAAGCTAAGATTTAATAGAAACAACACTATAAAATTTAAATGATTGACCAATTTTGTAGTCACGGGTGCAAAGTTTTCTATCTGTTTTAATTTATTTTTAGAGGTAGCTTTTAGGAAGATATAATTTTATCGCATAGTTTTTTTGGGTTTTATGACAATGTCCTCCTATTTATCAATTTTTAGCGACATAGTCTAGGATTAGTTGCAAAAATCAGCTAAGTAATTTATCCCTTCTCTTTCACTTAGGGTTTTAAATTTAATTACTTATTTTTTAGGTCGTATATGCACTTTATTGATTTATAATTTTATTTTGACTCGAACAATTAGAATTTTTACAAATTCCTATATTTGTTAAATCAAATCCACTAATGATGGTGATGTAACACTCTCTTCATCTTTTTCATGTGCAATTTGATTTCTTGCCTCATTATATTTTTTGTTGTTTGCTTGTGGATGTTCAATACATTCAAATGATCTACCCACGATAAAATTATTTCACTTGAGGCATCTTCCAATAAAATCTCCTCTTCCTCTTCCATATCCACCTCTACCTCTGTATGTATATCAACCTCTAAATGTACTTTGTGTTTGTAAGTTGCTTACTTCTTCCTCATTGGTTTTATGATGTTATTGTTCTTTTCCTAACTATTTAATTTTTCCTCTCACTCCTATTCCTCTACCTCTCAAGTACTGGGTTTTATTTCTAGATAATTTCTCCTCTTCCTTTGAGGCTTTCTGATATGCCTCCTCTAATGATCTCAAGTAGAAAAAATAAATTTCATCTTGTATACTTAAGCTCAAATGATTCAGATACCTAGACACATTTTTAGCATCCTCTTTTATATGACTAGATATCATATCCAATTTGTATAACTCTTTAGTTTGATCAACTATTTTAGTTCTCTGTCTTAAAATTTGTAGCTTTTTGAATAAACTAGTATGGTAATCTGAGGGAATGAACTTACCTTTCAAATTTGTCACCATGTTGTCCCATTTCTTGATCTTTTTTTATCTGTGTTTAATCTTTATTCTTTCACAAAGTCTCACCAAATAGTACCATGTCCTATTACTTTGGTGCATTCAAATTTCACTTTATTGTCCTCTACAATGTTCTCAAAAATAAAGTACTTGTCCATATTTTCTATACAGTCCATCAAATCCTCTGGATGCAAACTTCCCCCATACTTTAATGCATTCATCCTTGACTTTGTAATTTCTCCCATGACCACTTTTAGTATTCTAACCTCTGGTCCTTATGCTTCGGGTTCTCTCCCTGTTGTCACTTCTCTTTCTTCTTCCTTGTCATTGTTATCATCTAATGCATCCCCTCTTCTATGAGAAGCTTTTAGTGCTCTTAATCTATCCTTAATATTTCTCAATGTTATAACGAACTCAGTATACCTTGGATGCATACTATTTCCTCCTCTGACCACTCTTCTTGGTGGCATCTTGACAAACTCTTCACTTCTCTTCTTATCTCACTATTTCTGTCTCTTTCATTTTTATTTCTCTTTGTCAATTTCTTCTTGTTCTCAGCTACGATACCAAATGATGTAGAGAATACACTACCTAAACACACTAAAATAAGTTATAATGATTAGATAATTCAATATTATCCTCCCCTTGCAAAAACTTCACTTTTTCCTAATGTAAGAAAAGCCTAAAATATGTTATTTTTGACCAAAATGCTCAAAATGGATCATTAAAATATTGAAGAATGTTCACTAACACCTAACCTTCCTATCTCAACCATCCAAGTCATTGAAATCAAAAAGTTGGTTAGTTTGATCACCTATTGTTAAAACTTCCTATTAGTCTTCTTAAGAACAAGGATGGTGGTAGGTTATAGGTTATAGCAATATACCAGTCACAAAAATAAAATAAATTCATTTTTGAGTACCCTTTTTCAATGTTCAAGTGTGGGAAAGAGGGTTTGATTCAATTTTTAGTGTAAATGCTACTTCCTTCATAACCACCTCCTCTAGACTTGTTCCTCTCTATCAGCCATGTTTCAATGAAAATTCAATCTTATCTCCTGATTCAAAACTTCAATACACAAACCAATTACCTTTTAAGGAACCCATTTGGACTAAAATTTTGTGTGCAAAATTTCATGTGGTATTCCTTTGTAAAACTTTCATCAACTTTACTGTTTCAGGCTTTTATTTAGGTCTTTTTGTTTCTACTACAGTACTATGTTCCAACTGTCAAGGATTTCTAGTTTGTGAGAGCTTATCAATGATTTTTTTATTCCTATTGAAATTTTTGTGAAGATAGTTTCTTGAATTTTTAGGCTTTTGAAATAGAGTCCAATCGTCTCAAATAACCAATTAGTCTTAAACACTAAGGGTTTCTACCCACAGGCCCAAGAATGAGTAACTTATTATGAGATGAAGGTTAATTGTCCCCTAAGCTTATAACATCCTTGATAAGTCATGTGAAAACATTTAGAATCTCTCAATATTACTAGCAAGTCATCTCAATACCTTGAAGCACATGTTGAGTAATCTTTTCAATGTACTTTGCCTTCTATAATAGTGTCTCTAACTGTTATGGCTTAGCTATTCAAAAACGTGATTAAAAATCAATCCTCCAGGACTTTGAGAAGTTAAATAATGTGTTATTTCCTTTCAATAACCTCATTCTAAGTCTTATTCTTGATAAATCTTCAAAATATTATCATTTTCCTTACTCTAACGAGTTTTCTTGGCCCAATTCTTATATCCAATGTCCTGAACCATAGTTACTTACAAAATATTTGTTTCTAACGCATTAAAACATATAAAGACAATAATTATACTCAAACCCCCCATGAATTACACTTCACAAATCTTCTTACCAATTTACTATACATGCATGTAACTTCCCTACAGTGTTAGCACAACCAATAACGATTTAAGCTTGTTTTTCATACAATATGATCCCTAAATTCCTTTTGGAGCTCAAAATATCACACCTTTGATTGATCGATGAGGGAAATAGTTATAAAAGGAATTTTATACATCCATAGTTTGAATTTTGGCTCATAACTGCCCTCCAAGGTCCACCTAAGGCCATTCTTGGAGATTATATTACAAGGAGCTCAAAATAAGATTGTGAGTTACAAAACCCAAAATATCACCCTAATGAGGTTTCAAGACCTCATGACACATCATAATGGGTATACAAAAAATATTAGGACCTAAACATGCTAGAAGCATTACTATAACTCCTACACCTATCGAGAAAGCCAAAATTGGCTCCAAAAAGAAATTCTAATTTCAAATATGAAAATTAGAGGGAAACCCCTCTAATTTGAAATATTGACCTCTAAAGCTCAGAAGGACCACATGAATGAATCTAAAGACAACCTAAAGACCTTTTAATTCCAAAAATTAACTAAACACACCTATCCTATCCTCAGGATTGATGCTCCTGCATCATAGAACCAAGTTGGTGAGGATGATTCAGATGAGAAAGAGGCAAGTGTAATTTGAAAGAAAAACATAAGGAGCAAGAATTGTAGATCAGTCTTCTAGAAAATAAATTAAGGAGGAAGATGAGTATAAAGAAATCAATAAAGAACTTGAAAATCATCTTGAACTGACCACAATAAGTCTAGAATCTAGGGAAGAGGATTGTACAAAGACAAGTACAAAGTTAACGACATTAAAAGAATAACTAGAAGTAGCCTCAAGAAAGATAAAGATGTAACAAAAATTTGAGAAGATCTCTAGTGATCTTAATAAGTTATTGAATAGTCAATGACCATCTACTAAAAAATTTGGTTTGGGATTCAAGGAAGATTCAAAGGAATAAGTTAAACATGATACATCAAGTCTAAGATCTTCCAAAATCAAGGAGGAAGTCAAGGTTCACAAGGATGTCATAAGAAAACCTAATGTAATGAGGATTCCAAGTAAGTTCAATGGTTATTGTTATTCATGCAACATTTTTGACATAGAGCTAGGAGTGTAGAAGGGCATTCAGAGGGTGATTATCCATGGAGGAATGGTATGAATGACCATTCATATCATTCAAGAGACTATATTTGTTATAAATTTCATGATAAAGGTCACATTGCCAGATATCGTCACCATGAGCCATCTAGAAATATTTGGAGAAATGAAGGTAAGAACTATGTTATTTTCTTCAATTGTAATGATGTTGGGTATATTGCAATATATTTCAAAAGGAGGAAGAACAACTATAAAAGGTAGGAATATGTAAAGTATAACTATGTTGAGAAAGCAAAGGAAGAACCTAAAACTGATATTAGAGTTATGATGAGCCCACTGATCAAAGGAGATTGGTTGATGTCGAATAACATTAAGGAATCCTTCTATAAGCACAAGAAGAATACCATGTGTATGATTGATAAATGGAGATACAATAGATGAGGAAGTGGAATCTTACGTATGGTGACCTGTCCCATGAGGACAAGGTTGTTTGGTAATGTTGAAATCATCCAATTATATGGAGTTCCTCCTCTAGGATTCATGGATTCATTTCATTAACAAGTTCAACATGATGATTTATTGACATATCTATGATTTATAGGATCCTTGGACTAGATTGTTATGAAGGTCTATAACAGGAATGAAGGATTACAAACATGCATAATTAGAAGATAAAAGCTAGGGTTGCAGGGTGTTAGTATATTTGGTATGATAAATTACATAAAGGTAAAAGTAATGTGTTGCTCATATTGGAGATATCATGAAGACTGTTGAGAAGGTTCGATTCTCATAATTAGATGTAGATTGGTCTGATAAGACCATTATGACCTTATGTAAATTGGGTAATATGAGATGTAAGAAGGATGAAGGAGGAATAGATAGGTTGTGATTAGTATTTGATGATCTACCAAAGTGAAATAAGATATGATTACTATGCATTTGTGTCTAGTTAGTTTAGACAATAACATCTATATAGTCAAGGTCAAGTTAGGTGGAAGTGTGATCTAAAGAAATAAACTTGGAGGCTCTTATTGTTTGTACATCAAGTCATGAATAATTAGTCGAGGAGTGGTACAAGTTTAGTAAGTCAGGTAATGTGATGACTCATGGAGATGATCAATGAATAATAATCTGGGAACAAGGAATTCAAAAGATATGTGACAGAGCTAATAAATCTAGAAGGACCATGAAGACATAAGTTGGCTACATGATTTAAAAAAGTTGATGGCTGGGTCTAAGAGGGAGGGCATCAAATGACAAGCTTGAGAAGCATTTAAACAGAGTTGAAAAAATATTAGAAGGAAAAGTGAAAAGAATCTCTTTTATTTTGTATGATGACTTGATCATACCATCAATTGTATGAAGGGATGCTACATGAATGTGTGAGTTTCAAAGTATGATCTATATGTTATATTTTAATCTTGTTTTTAGTCAAATTAAGACCAGATGTTGATATGAGAAGGTGTGTACATTTACTCAACAATGAAGATAGTGTTAAGGCGTGGTAAAAATATTAAGAAGAAAGTATGTAGAGGCATAGTATGATCTGTGAAAGAGTTAGACAACCCTAAACCAAAGACAGAGCATGGAAAGATGGATACATGAATGATGAACTATCATGGAAGATTATTCAAGAAAGAGTAATGACGTTTTGTAGATTTGATGACCAAAGAATGAAGGAGGATGACCCATTCCTCTAGGTCTTCATAAGAAGAAAACTTAATTCAAAGGGGTTTCAGTTCCATGACTTGAAATAATGACAAATAGGTATGTGTAGCAAGTTGTACATTGTGCTTTTGAGATATAGAAGGATGCATCATCTCAGGGGGAGTTGGTTTTAGTCATGATTAAGCAAGTCCAAGATCTAAGTTTGAACAGTCAATGTCATATTGCAAAGAACAATCAAAAGGTATCTTGAAGATCAAGTCAAAAATAGGATTACATAAAATAAGAGTATGTACATGATTTAAGAAGAAATTTCTAAATATGTTTGTGTTATGCATTGTCATGAAGGAAGTTGAGTTTGAATTTGAAAAAGTAAAGATGAAATATACATTAGTTCAAGGTAGCAGGTCTAAGTTGGAGAAATATAGTTTTGTTTTAATCTTCAAAGTGAAACCATCTGTGTCAGTGGGTATTTAAGATGGTTAGAAATAGGTCCATGGATCATTTTTTCATTTGTTGCATAGAAAGTGACTGAGCAGTCTAAGAGGGAGAAAGTAAGTTTTTGTTTTTACATTATTGTTGTTACATTTAACTCAAGATGTTATAGTTCCTTTTTCAAAGATGTCAAAGGGGGAGAGTAGACTCAAAAACATGAAAGTGTTTGCATGTTTTGTTGCCATCAATGTTTCTGATGATGGGTTCCTTCAATAACACTGAGGGATATTTTTGGACATTGTGTCTTAGGTTTTATCATTTATGTCAAGTCTCATTGATGGAAAATGGTTTCTAGGTGGCATTGATGTTAGTATGAGGATTCGTTCATTAACAATCACTAAGGTTGATTGGTAGTGTCTGTCTTTTGTGTCTTCAAGAAGTGTTTTGGTCTATTTGTTATATTACATTAGTGGAATAACATGTTCTTGGTGCATGGTTCAAAAAACTAGGTGTCATGGATGGGATTCAAAAGTTGTATCCAAGTTTCTACATGGTATAACATTTTAAGGGTGATGTGTCTAGAGGTGTTAATGAGTATGTAAGATGTTGACAAATTCAGTTCACTTGAGACATAAGTTCAAGGGAGTCATTCTATGCCAAGTCTTAGACCTAGTGTATGGTTTCATGTATTATGGAGCATATAAGGCCAGTATAAGCATTATAGGTAGGTGTTTACATTGCATAGCAAGTGTAGGAGGTGTATAAAGTCAGGTTTAAGAGGTATAGTGCATGTTCTAGGTCCTTTGAAGCAAGAACTATGAAGATAAAAC
This sequence comes from Taxus wallichiana var. yunnanensis, assembly GCA_018340775.1. Classification (NCBI taxonomy): domain Eukaryota; kingdom Viridiplantae; phylum Streptophyta; class Pinopsida; order Cupressales; family Taxaceae; genus Taxus; species Taxus wallichiana. Next base: position 324,242,822 of record CM031239.1, read on the forward strand.
ATGTAGGAATGGGAATGTCATTGTATTTAGAGAGTTTTAGATGTTTGTAGGAATGGATGATCATTTGATATCATGAAGGATTTCATCATAGAGTTTTGTGCCAAGTTTCAGGTCATGAGTCAATCAAGAAAGTATGAAACTTTATTTTTTTCTCTATCGATTTCACAAAACAATCATTTCTAGTTCAAAGGTTAAATTCATATGCTCACCCACATGTTTGTGCTTTGCATGGTGGCATGTGATTTTGGTAGAGGTTATAGCATGGAGCTAAGAATTTATAGCCAAAATAATGAGTTCATTGGGTCTTCAAACTTTTATGAACCATCATTAAGAAGCAGAACAAATAAAAACCCTCCATAAACTCTAGTTTCAGAGTGATAGAGAAAATTTGATGTGTATGGTATTAAAATGAGTTGGGAAAGATAATATGAATGTCTAAAGATGTAGATGACACTGCAAAGCTCCTATTGGTGGCATTTGCAAATTTCAGGTGTGTTGGTAAGATAAAGAAAAACCCTTATTTTGTATAAATTTATAGGTACAAAGTTGATTTTAAAGTTTCATGAAGGGAAAAAAATTACAGATACCTTGGGATGTATGATAAGTGGTCATGAAGATATCTAGGAAGGTTCTATGGACAACATTGGTGTAACAGGTCTTTGAAGTGTGCCTATTTATTTTGGTCTAATGAAGTCAAGACCAGTCTTGTGGACCAAAGGTGTGCGTGATGATTTACATGATGTGGCAGTGATATTTGAGCATGGTTAGATTTTTTACATCTGATATGAGGTGTGTGAGCTCTTGGGTTAATCAAAATAGTTTGTGTCATTATCGGAGTCCTAATGGCCTAAACTTTCATTTCAGGTTTTTCAAGAAGAGTTGAGGATTAGGTATGTACATGTGAAATTCATAGTGTGGCATATGTTTGTGAGTGCATGAACATGTTGATGGGGTCCCTAATGAAGTATTCTAGGTGGAGGAAAGGTATGCAAGTGGTGTTTAATGTGTTGAAGGTTGAAGAGTAGAATAATGGTTCTTGAGACCTAGAACCTAGTTTGAGAAATCTTGGAGATGCAAGTGTTTCATAGTCTTGTTCTATGATTTAGAGAATTTCATGATTTTTTCTCAGCTAGAAAACATCAATAGATTTCTATTTATAAGCTACTTGTGTCATGATAAGGAAAATTTCTATGAGAAGTTACTCGCTTTGTGAGAGTGAAAATTAGGTTCTTAAGACATAATGAGGGTACCTTACAAATTGGAGTATTTCACGATGAATACAAATGCTACAGAGGTTCTTGTGCATGGAGAAGGTGTCTTCCAAATTTTCTGATGTGTTCTAAAAAAATTAGTGTTGGTGAAGCTGTTATGTTCCCTTGAATTCCAATAAGAATTTGTTGGAGATAAAGACCTTGTTTTGGACCTAGTTGAGAAGAATTATCATGTTTAAATTGTGTAGTCTAATACCAAACTTTAAAGTATCTTCATTTTATTTATATTGTTATTTGAGTGTTTTTCCAAGTTGTTTAGATTGACCTTAGTGGTATTTTATGACCTAAGTTGGATTAGGATTGTGTCATCTATATAAGGTCAAGTGTAAAGCTCATTTGAGCTAGTGTTAAAGAGAGATATTTTGAGCAAGTAAGGAGAGGTATGTGAGAGATTTGTGAGGGGAAAATAATGTATAAAAGAAGAGGATGAGAAGATGAGAAGGGAAAAGAAGAAGGGATTCAAGGTCATTATACCTAATCAACATATGTAGATGAAATTTTGAGTGAAGAAGGAGATGAGTTGTTTGAGTGGAAGGAGTTGAACAAGTAATCATAATCACTTGTTAGAGTGACAAGTATCTCAAGTGATATTCATTTCATGTGGCTAGGTGGGTGCTTAGTCATCTTGGAGGGTTGAAGCTTCCTTGGAGGATCGGTTTCCTACTAAAGTATAGATTGGTTCTCTTTGTGGGGTTCGTGCCTCACTAAATCATGGGTTCATTCTATTTTAGGGTTGATTCCCTAGTAAACTAGGGTTTGGTTCTCTTTCTGGGATTGGTGCCTCACTAAATTTGAAACATGGAAATATAATGTTTTGTTACAGTGGGTTTGCTTCCCCTTGAGGGTTCTCACTTAAATATGGTGTTCTTGTGTTCTCTCTTGTTTCATGTACTTTTGAATTGTTATTACACACTTAATAATCTCACAATTATTATGTATGTTGAATGGTTGATTTGAATGATGAATATAAGGTATGGTAAATGAAGTAAAAGTTTGGTATGAATGATTCACCCCTTCATTCATTGTTCTTCCAACATAAAACATTAAAACCAAGCATGAAACCTATCCAAAAAAATATTTCACGTAAACTTCCTTGCAAAAGAAAGAAAGAGCCCATACTCCATTTAATTGGGTGGTTGATCCATCTACATTCACATTTAGTGGCATGAACTTTTTTTTTCACACAAAAAGTCTCGATAAAATCCAAATTTATTGATTACATGATGAAGGGAATGGTGAGATATTTCCAACCAGACCAATTTTATAAAATTTGGAGTAGTGGGGAAAAATTTCTTGGGATTTGAATTTTACAGATTCAGAATGCACAGGAAAATGACACTTGGAAACTTCTGATTGGTCTTTGTGTTCACCTCTTCCACGTATGCATTGGTTTTCCTTTCACCATCTGTTGACCTCTCATTTTTCATAGGGTTTGACTCCTTGACTGTAGACTTACCTACATTCTTCCTTGTTACATTTAAACCACGCAAGTCTGAATTGATTATAAACCTTGGTTGATTCCAAAAACCTCACATTTTTCGGGTGCATCTGTCTGAGGTTTACACGTAATGGATTCACATATCTTTATTGAATCGATTTTATTTGTGCCATCTTCCATCCTCCAAAACCCGTTGCGTGTGTGATGGTGATTGGTTGAGTGGTTTGACCCTTTGAACACATGACTCGCCATTACATGTCCCTTTAGGATAGGAGTGGGGACTGAGTCTCAGATTGCAAGAGCAGGTTATTAGGGAAAGGCTGCATGCTCACATGACGAAGCATGGTTTCAATGAAATCCCGTGATCCTGTGAAGGAATGTCGTGAAAATCTCAAGACAAATTTGCAAGTATGAAATTTCGAGAGGCACGAGGGGCCTGAGGACCCACTGGGTAAGGCCGCGGAGCCCAGGTAATGGAATGCATGCGTGTAACCTAAAATAGCGAAAGAAAAGGAAACTTTGTGTGCAAAATATCCTAAGTTACTTAAATGGACACCTCGCAAATAACTCAGAATGACACAGTCAATGCCAAGGGATCATCATAGAGATTGATAATATGAATTTTGCTCAAAATTAAAGGAGAACACATGCAATCTGTTGAGATTTGTTAAAACATAATGCCCAAGCCAAAATGAAATGAAAGATTCTAAAATATATTATGAGGGTTATTTTAGGCAACAATATTCAATAATGGGAGCATCCCCATACCCAAGAATCAGGGGCCTAGTCCATGACCATTAGTGAAAACCCATCATCTTCCTGTAACAAATTATTTCACCACTCAACATCCAATCCTAGTATATCACCTTTAATTGAAATACCAAGCAAACTCATAAGCTATCATAGTCTGTTATGACCATATTATATTTAACACCCTCTTTTTCTTCTAGCACAATACTCCCACACACTGCCATCTTTATAAAATGTACTTTGAAGATATTTCCTTCTCGCATTGTCATTTTATACATCACCATGCACTCTTAGGTGATTTTGTATTTTCACTTTATCCAGCACTCAACTCAGGATTTTTCCTTATCCTCTTGATGTTATGGTACAATGTTGTACCATATTGTTACACTTGCTCCAATTTTTTCTCCATTGTGCATTGGCATGAAGCTTTAGTGCATTGCACCTTAGTCCTTCAATGGTAGTAAACTAAAAAAATAACCATCCTTGTACACCCTCACAGTGTTCTCTCTTCCATCAGAGAGCATTTTTCAATCAAATTACCATGGCCTCCTTTACATAAAATGATAAGTGGCCATCAGTATGATTTCATACAATACATGATCATTGAACCTTATGATCTTCATCTCTACATTATATTTCTCTCATGTAATTCTTTCTTAACCTTCCATTAGCCAAATTATTCTATATGGATTGGGATGATTTTTTTAGTTAAATGCCAAATTTTTAACCATTTCCTTTGTTATTAAGTTATTGGTGCTTCCACTATTGACCACCACCAAGAAACATATTTCCTTGTTTTTACACCTTATGTGGAATATCTATCACTTTTCTTCCTATGATGGTCCTTTTCCAATCTTCAACACCTTTCCTTCCTTTACATTCTATTATTTCTTTCATGCTTTACTTTCTTCCTTAATTGTAAGCTCTATGCGCAATCCCTTCCACACTTTTGGCTATCTCCATGTCATGCCTTAAGATATTCAACATCTTAATGTCCCTTCTCTCCACATGTACAACATTTTCAAATGAACACTACTCATTAGAATTTTATCATAAATAAAATTATCCCTTTTCCTTCATTGTTTTGTTATACATCACTTGTGCATTCCATAAGTAGTTCTTACTACACTATTAAATCCTTGTTGAGTTTTATCTTCTTCTCTTAAGTGTTTATCATGTGCGTAAAATTTTCTTCTTCTTTCCAAATATAACAATATGCTTCCTCCATAGATTTTATGTGCAAAAAACATAACTCCTCTTGAAGTTTTAACATCAATCCATTGAGATACATTTTGACATTCTCTTAGTCATCATTTATGTGTCAATATTTTATCAAGATCCAATATAATTCCTCTTTTTTCTCCACTAACATCTCTCCTTCTCAAAAACCTTGCAATATTCGAAACAAGGTCATTTGATAATCTTATAACTGAGGAAATTTATTTTCATCTTGGCCACCATTCTATCCTAGCAAAGAATTTTGTCTTTTCCTCTCATTTTATGTTCATTTTAGATCTCTTTCCATCATAACGCTACATGTTCCTTCAACATGGCTTGTACTACCTTCACTCTTTATAGATTATTGATTTCTTTGAAAACTAAGTACTACTGCATGCTTATGATATAGTTCACAATTTCTTATAGATCTATCCCTCATAAGAAACATCAAAACTCAATTTATTGTATTCTCCCAACTTGAGATATTACGGCCAACAACTATACTTCACTAGTTGGTATGGATTCTTCATCACCAAATCTCTGCTTCATCATCACATTGAACATTTTGAGCCACCAATCTTATTTATCGGTATTCTCTAATGACTTTAATCCTAGTCTTCACACCCCTAAGTGTGTTCACAAATTTCTCTATCACACCCATGGCTTTTGTATTTGCTGCAAGTCTATTATGAGCTTTTCTGGGTAGCATTTTCACTTCTCAATTAGTTACCTCATATCCGATGCTCTACCAATATTTTTATTCACAAATCTTTCAATTCATCCTCCCATAGTTGTTGTCTTGCTATGATACCGAATTGAAGGTGAGAAAGCTGGTTATTGGGAATTTTCATTATAGTGGGTTCCACTTGGAGGCCAAAAATATTTTTAAATCTAGTTGGTAAATAAATATTTAAAAATTATTTAAAGATAATTTTTTTAGCTAAATTATGGATTCATAGATCCTTGTTACATTTAAGCTTTTGAAAATATATGTTTGGTGATTTTATCATGTGTTTGGTCATGTTTTGGTTTTTAAACATATTTTATTGAAGGTAAAAAAAGTGCAAAAAAAGTGAGACACAATTATATACTTTTACCTAACACTTAAAATCAATGGATTTATATTGGTTTAAATGGCCTTAACAAGATATAAAAAGATTATTCTATTTAATGGGGTTGTTATAATAAAAAAAAATGAAGCTTATTGAGCTACTACAATGGTGGTGTACATGTTCTAAGGCTACTTATAGTATCATTAAATTTTCGTATCTCACCTCTCTTCTCCCAAGAGTCCTTAAAATGATGAAATTGGCTTGTGATCCAAAAATAATCAAGTTTTTATCTACCTGATCTCTGACCCTTGTAGGCTTTAATTATTTGCCAACAATTTGCTCCTTTTAAGTAATCAATTTAAAAAATTAATGCAAGACAATAAAGACGATTGTACAACGATTGATTACAGAGTTCGGCAATTGCCTATGTCTCCGAGTTCTTATCGAACCGTTCCACTAGTCAAAACTTGTAAGTTACAATAGTACTTTCACAAGAAAACCTAATGGAAAATATTAATAACTTACTTAGAAGAATAACCAGACCTTCAGAAGACAAGGGTGAAAAATAACACTCGACTTCCCCTTTCCTAGAGTATTCGAAGAAAGCTCGATGAAGCACAGCTCCACTATTCAGAATCCTTCGATTCTCGATCGGCCTTCCAGATGCTTCGTAGAACGCCTATGGCACTCGCCGATATTCCGGATTCAAAATAATTTGGTGTGGTGCTATGGGCCGACTAGGTAGCATTAATAACCCTAGCCACAATAATTTTAATTTACTATTGCCTAAAAAATAATAGGTTAATAATAATTAAAATAATAATCCCTAAATAAATTAGGTCTTCACACAACTATGCCCATGGCAACTAACTCTCCTCTTGGCTCGCTCTCCGCCTTTCCAAGCTCTAAGAATGAGCTTAGACATCACGTTGTGTGTGTCCATTACAAAGAAATGGGTCCCTATTTATACCGAAATAGGGCCCTTAAATAATGCTTTTTAAAATATCCTTAGGCTAATATTAGCCTAAACTCGTAGCAAAATAAATGGGACAATTTCCCATAGTGGGCGGATTACATTATTTAATGGGATAAAATCCCTTTTTGGTAAATTACACTTAGGAAGGGATTAATTCCCTTAGGAGCGGACATAGTTAAGTGGGTATTTCCCACATTTGGGGGAGGAGATAGAGTTTAGGCTTTAAATAGCCTTTCCCACGCATGTTTAGGTGGTCATGGGACCACTTGAGGCATAACCGCCCCACCTCCTTCTCCTCACGTGGAAGCTTCCACGCATGACCTTGCATGCCCCCATCGCTCCATCACCACATGGTCTTAGCATGTCATTGGGGTTGGCAGATTTGTTTGGCCGAGCCATGTGATGTGCCAGGATCGCACGAGATATGTGGGAATGTGGTCTCACCAAGATTCGACTCAAATATTGCAAATTGAAATCAGATAGTAATATGGTGAAATTGTATAAGAGTATGATATTCAAAATGAAATATGGCTAAGTGGTGGCAAGCCATGTGGTGGCTTGTGGACCCACCACGTCGGCGATAATACCATAGTCCACATGGCGGTCGGGCTCCCCTCCGTAACAAAAGTTGAGCCTCTTGTTCCGATGAGTTATCTTTTACGATCGTCGAAGATCGGAGATCGAAAACCCACAAACAACTCCCTTTGCCTTTTCGCCACGTGTCACAGTGCCCTTGGTCCAATATTGACTAGTTGACCATAGTTGACTTTCCCGTTGAGTGAACTTTGACTGGACATAACTAGAGCTCCCGATGTCCGTTATTTGTCGCATTCTCATAGTCGATGGAAAGCTCTCGAAATGATCTTCTGCACTGAAACAATTTAGGGATGTTTAGATAACTTCCAAAACTAATCCCATGATCATGTTGCCTTTATAGTTTATCATTCTTTGTTATTCTTTGTTTTTAAAATTGTGTTCATGACAAGGCTAATTCCTTCTATATGCTTCCTCATTTTCCCATTATTATTGATTTAAAAATATATTATTTAATTTCTCTAAAAAAATTGTGCCATCTAGACATTCCATAGCTCGTTCCATTTCAAAAAGGTAGTTGAGGATGAGTTGTCTTTTGCATCCTTTTGTCTATTTTTTGAATACTTTTAGACATGTCCATGTATCCCTCGATTTTTTAATGACACTTGTTTGTGGGAAGTTAGCCTTCATGAAATTTATAGAATCCTTCATACGTGCCCTACCAACAAGCTACTTCATCTGTATTTTTTGATGTCTCATGTAAGTGTATGATGCAAAATTTGACATGTTTAATCTTTCGTATTTTTATTTTTCATGATAAGTAGTAATGGTAGTTATAAAAATGTGAATCAAAACATTAATTAAAATGTACTATACAAAAATTTATTTTAAAAATATTATATAATTTTTAAATAATTACATGGCTGGCTATGACTGACTATGTTACACGAGAATAGATACATTGTCTAACTCAATCTCTTGTAAGTGTATGATCCAAAATTTGTCATTTTTAAATCTATACTATCTCGTGTAAGTGTATGATGAAAATTTATCATATTCTAATTTTTATGATAAATTTTTCCGATAAGTAGTAATAGTAGATCATAAAATGTGATTCGTAACATTACCTAAAATATATTTTACATAAATTTATTATAAAATTATTCTCTTATTTTAAGTATTTTATTGTCTTATTTTTAGTGGGATTTAATCATGAATTTTATAGTTGATTTTCAAGAATAATTTTAGTTCCTCATGAAATGAACATGAACTTGAATGTGTTAAAACTATTTATATTATCTTTTTATTCATTTTTGATATCAGATCTTTACATACCTTTTTTATTTTTTGTTTATATTTTGTTGGTCGTATAATAGACACACAAATAAACTAATATCATAGTAATTAGTTATGCCCATATCTATATTTTAAATTTTAACACAACAATTCTTGGTCCTATAATACACACACAAATACATTAATATCATAGCAATTGACTAATCGCATATTTATATTTTAAATTTTAATATGATAGAAATAAACCACCACGCGGAACTTGTTTAGTCCGAGATATGGTACCCATATTTTCCCCCTCTTATTAATTGGCATTTAGGTGGGGGTTTCATAGAGGGAGTTGTTGCTCTTATTTTAACTCAGTAGGTAGCTCCATAAAATGGAAACTTGTATGAAAATTTAAAATCTTTTTCTTAAAATATGGAGCAACAAATTTTTAAGAAAAGAGATTTTGGGGATGGTAAAAGGATGGGTGTTAGAAAAATAATTTGTCACAAGGACAAATTAGTGAATTTTCACTAATACTCTAGGACTAATTCACTCCTCTTGTTAATGGGGAGGCTTCAATTTATCAAATGTATAAAACAAAAAAATGTGTGGCTATGAATCCGATCATCCCATAAGGCATAACATAGTTACTTATGACAATCACTTTTATCGACATCCACTAACTTACAAACAATAGTGACAATATTCTTATTTCTATATTTCACTTAGCCATTTCCTAGTGGGTAGTAATCAATATACTGAGACAAAGAAATACCATGTTTTTAGTAGAAGTCCCTAATCTCACTTGAAGAGAAGTAGGTGGCATTGTCTTTTGCTATTATCTTATTTGGCACCCCAAATCTAAAAATGATGTTCTCTTTCAAAAAATTTACACAATCTCAAAATTGGCATGCTAAAAAAGATAGTAGCAAAAATGCCACCTACTTCTCTTAAGGTGAGCTGATGAACTTTTGATACAATTATGTTATTTCTATTTTCATTCTCGATGATTACTACGAAAGCGAACGCCCAAATGTAGAATCTAAGAATAACAATATGTTACTCACTATTCACAAGTTAGTGGATTTCAATCAAAGGGATTGACATTAAAAATATATGATTCGTATGGGCTGATCACCTTCACAATCACCCAATATTTTTTCATTTTTTGCATTCAATAAATGGGAGCTTCCCCATTAACAAGAGGAGTTTATTAGTCATGGAGCATTGGTGAAAATCCACTAATTTTCCATGCAAAAAAAAATCACCAAGAATTTTTGGAACCCAACATGGGGAATATTTTGTTGTTTCTACACCACTCTTAGAACCACAAAATTCCCAAAATCATATATCCGAAAAATCAAAATAAAAATAAGAAAATGAAAATCTCGAGATCCTTCATGTCTAATCTCCATTTTTTCCCTAATGAATATTCATGGGAATGCTCTTTTTTTGCAGACTAATATGGTTTTTTTAAAAGATACTCAAGAAAATATTATAGCTGATTTGAGGAATTACATCTTGTACAATAGAGAAATTTCCAATCACTATCATGCAACTGCAAGAGTTTTGGATTTGGAAGAAGAACTTTCTTAGGCTCTACAACATGTGAGACAATCTCCTAATCAACAAAGAAGAGTTTAGAGGAAATTATACTTTGATTTGTACATCAATCCTACAAAATGGTAGAAAAAAGATACACAAGGGCTTCCTGAGCTATTAGTATAACTGATCAAACATTTGAAGAGCACCGGAAAGCTAATTTCAAGCTCCCCCATTGTTCAACTAGCGAGGAGAACTGGTTGGGAATAAATCCCTAAGTTAGATCCTAATTTCCCTCTTGAAGAGGTAGTGGTTGAGCCAATGAACCTCGTTCCTCTGGAAGAAGAAGAAAAAGAAGAACTGGATAGATAAGAACCTAGAATAGATACACCAGTGTCATGGGGACATAACACATGCCCATTGGATTTGACTCATCCTTTCAGTATAAACTACCAAATGGGTCTAGGAAGAACGTTATGATGTTCCAAGGAGATGGAAAACATCATCTTGATGACCATATTGCAGCATTCATAACAAATTCTTGGGCGTTGGGAGTGGAGTATGGAGATGTTTCAGTCTTCTTGTTAATGGAATCCCTACAAGATGTCATTACAGATTAGTTTTACCACTTGCTAAGAATATTAATCACAAATTGGGCAGGTATGAAATCTAAATTTGAAGCTAGGTTTAAGCCAGCTGAATATCCTCATGCTCTTCTTTACCAATGGTATCAATTGAAAAACTAACTCTGTATGAACCCATGAGAAATTTTTACCCAAATTAAACAGGAGCTCTATAAAATCCCTGGAAGCAACCACGCCTAATGAATACAATCAACTAAGGTTCTTCACCAATGCCAAATTTTTTGAACTTGGTTTCATGATAAGGAGAAGTTAACCCGATACTCTAGATGAGGTGCAAAAACATTCGGTTGAAGTGGAGGATGACTTTTATTGTATAGAAAAATCAAGAAGGGCCCAAGTAAGTAGAAATATCGAGTCAAGTTCCAAAGCTATAGACTCATTAATGAAAAAATTGGCTAATGTGTCCTTTCCCTCAAAACGTAACTTGTTCAAACTTCCATGTATAAACATATACCTATAAATAATTTTTCAAACAAAAAAATAATTTCCCCCCAACATCAAAGGCGTGTTCTTGGAACCCATCCCATAAATGCAACATGTGGGACCGATCAAATGACAAAAGTGAAGAAGAAGAAGGTGATATACTGATAGAGGAAGTCGATCTTGCAAAGGTGGATTTTTGTGAGTATGCACCCTCATCAGATGATGAATACAAGGATTATGTGGCTGATATGAACACTCACTCTTGTGTTTTTTTCACTCGATCAAAGGCTCTCGAGAAGGAGAAAGTGTCCAAGTATAAATATAAGGAGAGATAAGATCCTCAACTAACCACTCTACTTGTAAAAAAATAATTAAAAAGTGAGGTTCTCCTCTTCATCCATCGTTGGAGTTAGCCAACAATAATATTGAATCTAGGCCCTCTCGCAAGACATCCTCCAATAAAATTAATTCAAATACTACCATAAATTATGTTTTTACTTCTGCAAGTCATAGGAATAATAATAAATCAACAAATACCTCATATAAATAAAATCAAGATAATGTCTCCCATGCTCTTGAAAATCCTTCCTAAAAATTTGATATCATCGACCATGTAAAAAGGATAAGGTCTAGATCTCAGAGTCCAAATAATTACAAAACCACCATGAGTAGTTTGAGGAAATTGTTAAATTCATCAAGGGTGGGATCTCCAAAGCTTCAAGTCTAAAGTGTCATCCTCTTCAAAAGTATCATCCACTTCCAAAGGCCTTCTTTCTACTCACGAGCCTATCCTAAGCCAAAATATCATAGAACCCACCGCTTCCTCCACTAGTAATATTGAGCCCTTATATATTTCCTTGTTGATTAATGGATACCATCTCAATAATCAGATTTCATTGATTCCGCCCTCCTGAAAATTTTGTGCCCGATAAGGTGTCTCAATCCTTTGGTTTGAGTCTCTCAGAATTTGGTCATTATTATTCAATGGAGACCAAAGAGGTTTTCTTTTGTTCAAATAATTAAAGATGAAGTGATGGCCCTGTGGCCTATCTAAAAATGGGTAAAGGTAACACTCGTAGTCGACATGTCAGCTACATACAAAATGTTTCTCAATAGAAATTTCTATTAGAAGATGGGAGGTGAAATTCAAATGGACTAGTCTTCAGATTTGATACTAGTACAGAGTGAGATAAAGAAGCTCCTTTCTAAGCCCAAAATGAAATACGCTGTGTAGAATTGTGAAGACCCTCGGGCCAACATCCTCTTTCAAAACAGATAGTTGGGAAAGGTTTCATTTATGGAGTCAAGGAAATTTCTACATGAAGAAAGAGGAAATGGTAACTAATCCATGATTTCCAAATGGAGTGAAGAACTGCCCATTCTGGAGGAAAGGCTGAAGTAATTGATACTGTGGTCTAGAACATGGAGTTTTATGGGATTCCTTATACAACTGGATTAGGAGAAGACATTTTTATCCTCACTATAAGGATATTTGTTATCATTGGCATAAAATTTGTACTTATCCAATATGAACAACACTTCAGGATATGAAGCTTTGTTGTTATGGTTGCAAGATGAAGAATAAATGGGAATCAAGAAGCTCATCAAGGAGATGTGGAGTTGATTATGAAACAGGTGAGAGACATTTTTTAGGTAAGGGCAAGTGTACCAATCTAGGGGCCAAAAAGTGGACAAAAACATGAAAATGAACATAACGCATACATGTTTTGTAATAACGCGATTGTGTTGCATTTTTTTAGGCTTAGGAATTCACAAGCCTAAAACACATATGTGTTATAATGCACACTTTCTATAACATCAATGTGTTTCTACCGCTATGAAATGCGTAAGCATTTTGGTTTATATGAAGTTTAGGAGGGCCTGAAGGAGCCATATATACTAAAATAAACTTATACTTTAAATTTATTTTATTAAATATAAAAAGTTAGGGTAAATCTGTACCTGATAGAAGTGGTCATGTAGTTCTAAAAGTTATAATCTAGAAGATAGTTTTTCAAAATCTAATTTGGTTAGTACTTACTCATTTTCAGAATTTCAGCAATGACCTAAAACTTTCAAGCCATATATATTATCATTTTGTAGGTTTTTTGACCTTCTAGATTGGATTTTGGACCTATCACTGCTTGAATTGGTACTAATTTTTAAATTGTGTCCATAATTCACTTTAATCACCATGAATCAGCTTTATGATGCTTGTCTACTTCTTACTAAAATGAGATCCTCACTTTAGGCCTTCGGAGGAAGTAGTCTCTCATCAAAACTAAATGAGCTGATAGATCACCTTATAGAGACAATATTCCCTACACACAAAAACACTAACTGATCTTATTAGGAATTTCCTTTAGGTTAGGGTTTATGATTTAGGGTTTACGGTTTACAGCTTAGGGATCGTGATTAGTGGTTTAGGGTTTAGGGTTTAGGACTCAAAGTTTAGGGTTTAGGTTTAGTGTTTAGTGTTTAGGGTTCATGGTTCAAGTTTTATGGTTTAGGGTTTAGGGCTCATGGTTTAGGTTTCACGGTTTAGGGTTTATGGTTAATAGTTTTATGGCTCGTGGATTAAGGGTTAAGGGTTTAAGATTTAGGATTTAGGGTTTAGGGCTGAGGGTTCGAGGTTTAAGTTTCATAGTTTAGGTTTTAGGTTTAGTGTTTAGAATATATGGTTTAGGGTTTAAGGTTTAGTGTTTAGAATATAGGGTTTAGGGTTTAAGGTTTAGGTTTTATGGGTAATTATTTAGGGCTTGGGTTTCATGGTTTAGGCTTAGGTCTCAGGTTTAGGTTTAGGGCTCATGTGGCTCGTCAGATTTTGAGAGTTTAGGGTAGAGCATTTAATGCTAAGGTTTTAGGATTTAGTGTTTTAGGTTTAGGGTTTTGGGCCAGTGGTTTGGGTATAGGGTTTGTGGTTTAGGGATAAGGGTTTAGGTTTAGGGCTCATGGTTTAGTGGTTTAGGTTTAGGTTTACGGTTAATGGCCGAGGGTTTAATGTCTAGGGTTTAGGTTTCGAGGGTTTAGGCTTAGGATTAGGATTATTGTTCTGTGTCTTAGGTTTTAGGTTTATGGCTCAAGGTTTAGGGTTTAGGGCTTAATGTTTAGGTTTTAGGTTTTAGGGTTTAGGGTTTAGGATTTAAGGTTTAGGGTTTAGGGATCAAGTTTTAGGTTTTAGGGTTTAGGATTTAACGCTCATGGTTTAGGGTTTAGGTTTAGGGCTTGTGTGGTCAAGGTAATAAAATAAGGTTTAGGGTTTAGGTAAAGGGTTAAGGGTTTAGGGTTTAGGGTTTAGGTGTATAATTTAGGGTTTAAGGTTTATGGTTTAGGGATCAAGGTTTAGGGTTTAGGGCTTTAGGCTTTATGAAAGGTTTAGGTTTTAGGGTTTAGGATTTAGGATTTAGAGTTTAGGTTTAGGGTTTATGACTCAAGTTTTAGTGTTTAGTGGCTCGTGGTTTAAGGTTTAGGGTCGAGGGTTGAGGATTTAGGTATAAGGTTTATTTTTTGTGGTTTAGGGATTAGGATTTAAGGTTTAAGGGTCATGGTTTATGTTTAGGTTTAAGGTTTACTTGTTAGGGCTCTGGTGGTTTAGAGCTCGTGGTTTAGGGTCAAGGTTTAGGCTCACCCATTCACTCACTATAATCTTTGCAGGTCTTACCCATTCTTATTAGTATTGATAGAGAGTATTCAATTAAAATGGGTTCATTTGATTTGTAGGTAGAACATTCAAAGGAGTCATCACAATTTGATTCCTTTCATCTATTGATATTTTGAAGGAGGGAAATGCCAAATATCTAAGAATAATTTGGTACAAAGAAATATTACCCAATACAACTATCTTCTTTTTCCCATCGCATGGGAACTATTTCACTCACTGTAATGTTATGTGTCTTACCCATTCTTATTAGTATTGACAGAGAGTATTCAAATGAAAAGGGTTCGTCCACTCCAACCGAATCTATTAGCGCACAACGATCAGTGGATCTCATCACCACACATATGTTGCAACTAGATAAATAAGGGGGTAAAACTCTATATAGTCCTTACTCTTTTCTTAGGGGAGGCTGAGGGCCCCCTCTCTCGAACTATGGGGAAATATATAGGAATTTAGGCCCTCGTGCGATAACCCCAGCATGGATCTATAGGATTTCCTCACCCATGATCAGACTAAGTGATTCCGCAAAGCCAGTGGGATGTTAAATAAATCGAACATCGGTAGGGGAGTGTTCTACCTAAGAGGGAAGCATCTACACTAGTAGATTTAAATGAAGTGCTTTAAGTAGAATGTGGATTGAGTAATGCTTTATCGCTCTTTTATGGAATTATCTCTCATATCTATATGGCCGTATATAGAGTGTGGTTCTCCCTTCCCCCATCGCCGATTTGTTCTATATATAGTGAGTATCTTCTCTCTCTATTGGGCCATATATATAATATAACTATGGGGGGGATAGATCTATATAGAATAGAGGGAGGGGAGGCGTGTTCATCGACTTCGTAGGAAAAACATTCAAAGAGAGTCATCACAATTTGATGTCTTTATTCTGTTGATATTTTTAAGGAGGTAAATGCCAGATATCCAAGAACAATTTGGTATAAAGAAATGTTGTTAACTCTCTTTTAAATAATTCTTTCAATTACAAGTTGTCGAGAATAAAGGTTTCATTCTAAGAACAAAGCTTGATATGTCCAGTGCTTGTGTAAGATGGCAATTTGAGAGGATTTATGAGGTTCAATTTTATTTTCCAAGATGCATTACTCCAATGTTTGAAAATGTTTCTCTAGATGCAACGACATTCTGATTCAGATGCTCAATGATTCCTAAATGTCTAATCCCCAACATGTAGACTCTAGTAGTCCTCGATCCTCGGATAGAGGGAGACACCATTACTTGGGCCTCCATTTATAATGATAGAGATATTTGTAAATTGTTAAGACTCTAAATCTATGTGGAATTTAAAGTTGCTTTGAAATCACATCACACCCTTCACTAGGCTTGATGAATACCACTATCTTTTGAAGGAACTTTGAAAGCATCTATGGGTTTATCATGTAAGGAATTATCAATGAATGGAAGGTCACTAAGTCAGGTAGGCAGCTAACTCCCATTCTGGGTAACTAAACAAGAAAGATTTACTAGTGATTGATAACACCTTTGTGTTCTTAGCCATTACCACTGTTATATGCTTATTTTGAACACTTTAGGAAGTTCTCACAAATTTTCTATCAATTCCAAAGAGCAAAGAGATTTCTCTTTCTCCATAGGAAATGATACTACATGAAATTTGCTATAATCCTACACTTCCGCATTGGTATATCTCTCTATATTTCTTCCATTTCCTTTAAGATTAATTTTTGTATTGCACTGGTTATTTTTTCTAGCTTCCAATGGGTCATCCTGGCTTGCATAACACCATACATGGAAATATGAGAAATGTAAAATTTGTTTTAGAGTGTGAAGAAATTGACATTCAAGAGTGCAAGTATATGTGGGAGAAACAAGTTTAGCAGAGATGTGTAATATGCACTGCAAGGCATAAGTGTAGATGTCATATCCATTTAGTTACTTATCCCACCTCTCATAAACAAGGTAGTTGTATAAGAAAACTCAATGATAGTTCAGTGCACGAGACTAGGAAATATTGATGAAATATGGTTCGAGGTTTATGGTTTAGGGTTTAGGATCATATTTCAGTGGTTTAAGGTTTAGGTTTAGGTCTGTGGTTTAAGGTTCAACTCGCAAACTCATTTGTAACAAACAATGGTATCCTACTGAAAGAATATCTATACAAACAAGCCACACCTCCGTAACCCCCGACACCCCATAATCTCCTTGTCTCCTATCTATAAGTTAGAGTACCAATGAAAACTCGTGGATACTGTGGAGAGGCCGCATAAGGCTCTTGTGAGTCTCGATGATAAAAATGTCCAATGATCCAAGAGCATCATTCATTAGGTCGAAAGCAGCACGTGAAAGAACCATTACTATTCCAAAGACTTGATGGAAATATGGTTCAGTACCTTATTTCTTCCCCCAACTAACTTGTCATTTCGAAGTTCCGTGTCAGTCTCCCACCCTGGAGGGAAAGTGTCCCCAATAACTACACTAAGATTCTTGGTAACTGCCCATTTTCCTACCTTTCTCGCTGCCATAACCAATTCTCTAGAGCGTTTGAGCTCTGCCACCTGTGACCTGGTAAGATCTTCATCGAAGAAAATCTTACTGGGAAGAGAGTATAACAGCTTTTTGGCTCTAAGAGCCCTGAGTCGATCCGTTGCTAATCTAAATTGGAGAAAAAGGGTGGAGTCTGGAGGCCAAAAC
The DNA here is from genome assembly GCA_018340775.1 of Taxus wallichiana var. yunnanensis. Classification (NCBI taxonomy): domain Eukaryota; kingdom Viridiplantae; phylum Streptophyta; class Pinopsida; order Cupressales; family Taxaceae; genus Taxus; species Taxus wallichiana. The sequence goes on from CM031239.1 coordinate 324,260,276, forward strand.
CCAACCGACAAAGAACAAATTAAATCGTCTAATTATCATTTGAGGATTCAAATCATTGTGATGCTTATTATTCGCCCTTGACAAATCCCTGAATATGATGGCAATGGTTTCCAAGCTTGCTAATGCGGGAACATAACATTAAGAGACCATAAATTTTGATCCGACCGCTGGATCATCTTGAAGTTTTCTTGGGTGATGATCTTGATTAGTAGTATGCCATGATTAACTTACCCACAAAGGTTGGGTGCCATTTTGACATATTTTTGGGGTCAAATTCCTTCTGCTCAGTAGGGTCTAAAATAGCTTTGAACCTTTTTTTTGCTTGTTTGTCTAGAATTTATAGTTTTAATATCTTTTGCTCTGCTTTATAGAATAAACAAAGATTTGACACAAAACTTCATTTATGAAGACATATTTAGTATGCAAAATTTGGGGCCCATCCGAGGTGTTTTATTAGTAGGTATTTTTTGTGTTTAAGGGTTTCGTGGCATTTTAGGTTTCTACTGTGATTTTAGAGTTTTTTTAGAGATAGTGGACAATAAAAGGAAGATGGTAATGTGCAGTAAAAGATTAGTGTGGATTCATGAATGAAAAAAAACTATTTTGAAGCTTTTGGAGTTTTTACAAAATCATGTGTTTTGAGGCATTTCACCTCTCAGAATTCTGGATCTACATCAATCGGGTATTGTAGAGCTTGAGGTTTTAGATCTTGCAGGAATGGTGAAGGTAATATATATTACATTTATCTGTGTGATTTATTACCTCTATTTTATATAAGTATGGATAGATGTGAGAGAGGAGGTTATGCCCAGATGAATAGGCATATGCACAGAGCTATAAAGGCAATTTGTCGAGCCTCACAGAGAAGTTACCCACCTCAAATGGAGACATGCAAATGGGGATGCAGACCCAAATAGTGATACTAAAGAATTACCTCCATTAAGGAATGAAGGAGGCAATGAAGAAAATGAGAGAGATGAAGAAACATTGAATGAGCGACCATTTGAGGAGAGACTGATTCAAGCTTTGGAGGGAAAGAATGATGACATCAAGATTAATGTTCCTGATTATGGTGGAGGGTTACGACCAAAGGAGTTGATTGATCAAGTTGAATCAGTGCATGGAAAATTTCTGAGTGGAAAACCCTTTCAGAGGAGAAGAAGGTTAAGTTTGCATGAACTAAGTTGGCTGGATATGCATTGATCTAGTGGGATCACCTACAAAATGAAAGACAAAGGAAAGGAAAGGACAAGATCCGAAACTGGAATAAAATGGTGAGAAAGTGAAGGAAAAGTTTCTTCATGTAGATTATGCCTAGACATTATTTCAAGGTTTTAAAACCTAAGACAAAAGGATCTCAACATCAAGAGTATACCAATGAATTTTAGAAGCTATCGATTCATGTGGAACAAGGAGAGTCTAAAGAACAGAAGGCTACAAGGTATGTAAATGGGTTAAGTTATACCATATAAGATGAATTGAGTATTCTTCTGGATCCATAGCTTGGATGATGTTTATCAATTTGCATTGAAAGCGAAGAAAAGAACAAGAGTAATTTTAGAAGAGTGAAGAGAGGACCATCATCATCTCCAATGAGAGGGAGAGGTAGATTTGATTCCCTAAAAGGTGAATCCTCTAATGCAGAAGGGTAGGAAGAATTGGTCAAGGTTCACGGTAACTACCAAAGAGGTAGGGGGTTTTAGAGAGGAAGAGGATATGGTGGAGGATGGGGTTGGAATAGCCCCAAAGGCAGTATACCTGTTACCGATGTGGTGAAGAAGGGCACAAAGCTTTTGAGTGTCCACACTATCCTACACAGGATAGATGGCAAATGGAACAATTATGCGAGTAAACTTGTTGAAGATGAAGAAGAAGAGGAAATGGAGGTTGCTGTAGACTTGGGTGAAACCTCATGATAAGGAGGACGATGATTGTCCCACACTTGAAGGAGAAAGAACAAGATGGCGCCAGTGGTGATTCTTGGCTGTGGACAAGTATCTTTCGAACAAGATGCACCTCTGGAGGGAAGGTATGCAAAATTATTATTGATAGTAGTAGTTGTGAAAATATGGTCTCAACTATGATGGTTGATAAACTCAATTTGAAATGAGAAAAGCACTCGTATCCCTATCGCATATCATGGTTCAAGAAAGGGACCTGTAGCCATAGATAAAAGATGTCTAGTAAATTTTTCAATTGGGAATACTCTACAAGGATGAGGTGTGGTGTGATGTCATCCTTATGGATGCATTCCACATATTACCTGGGAGGCCTTGACAATATGAAAGAAAGTTTATACATGATGGTTGAGAAGAATACTTATACTTTTTGGAAGGATGGTGTAAAGGTGGTCTTGTTACCCTTCAAGGAAGAAGAGAAGAGTGAGGGCTTATTAGATATAAAGGAGTGATTTAATTTAATTAGTGTTAATTAAATCTATATCAGAAAGTAACTATTATAACAACTAATGTACAAATGCTAAAATACAATATTTTACCCAAGCAAACAAGCATATAATGTGAAAACACTAAGAGAGGGAGATAGTAAGACTTAGCTGGTTTCTGAATGAACAAGTGATCTAGAGAAAGTGAAAGTACTCGAAAGCATGGTATAGACAACATTGTAAATGCTCACTGTAAATTTTGGAACTCAGAATAAGTCTTGGACAAGGGCGCATAAAGGTGCAAAGCGCTGGCGATCGGATCTCGGCACTAGTGACCTGGTCAAAATCTCAGATTTACTTTTCTTTTGCGGTCGCAAGGGTTTTTACTTGTTGATTCCTATACTGGTCATCCGATATTTTCTCCTTGATCGCGGAAGGTACCTGTAACTTGTAAGAAAGAAGTTCACCTACACATACCCATAAACCGCATCAAACCTAAAGGGAAAATGCAGAATGGGAAGTCGACTAACCCTAACAATCACCTGACAGCGAGTGAACTTACAACTTGCTACACTAAATCTCATACTCCATGTAGTTCTTGTGTTTTTGTAGAAATGATGCCCTAGGATGCCTTTTGCACTGACAAACAAATGATAAAGCAGTCGGGAGCTAGAATGTAGCAATTTAATAGTATGTGTGGATGGAATAGAACAAACAAACTTCCCCCTCCTATGTTGTGTATGTATAAGTGATGCAGCCTCAATGTCCTTGTATGGATGCTAGATGGATGCCTTTGAATTGCTTTAGTGTCTTTGGAATGCAAGCTTAGGTGATGATAGTAATGCTTAGTGCTTGGTCCTCTTTTTTGAAAACATAACTATGTATTTATATGATTCCCTTGTTTGAATTTCGTAATTGACAACTGAAAGGTCTGGCCCATAAGTGAAAAATATGCCCAAACGATAAAAGAGACCCAAAAAGAGTGAGTAAGGTAAGAAAGGGTCGTGGAGAACTGAGGAGGACAGGAATGCCTAGCTAGGTGCTGATGTGTGAAGCCATAAGAGATATTCGCTCCCGATCTTCAAGGTACTTGTAACCTACAAGAAATAAGTTCACCTACACATACCCACAAACCACATCAAACCTAAAAAGGAAAATGTAGAATGGGGAGTCGGATTGACCCGCCGGTCACCCGACAAAGTGAACTTATAACGAGTTTGCACTACATTCGCACTACTGTAGTTCTTATGTGTGTGTAGAAATGATGTCGTAGGATGCTTTGTCGCAGCAAGTTACAAAATGATAGCTGGGCTATAGCTATTATGTAAAGAAATGTAATAGTATGTGTGGATGAAATGAATAGACTTTCCTCCATGTTGTGTGTATGCAAGCGATGCAGCCCTGTCCCTCAGATGCATGCTAGATGGATGCCTTTCAAGTGCTTTAGTTCTTTGGAATGCAAACTTAGGTGATGATAGTAATGTTTAGTGCTTGGTCCTTCATTTTGAAAACATAACTATGTATTTATATGATTCCTTTGTTTGAATTTTGAAATTGACAATTGAAAGGAGGACCCATAAGCGAAAAATGATGCCCAAAGATAAAAGAGACCCAAAAAGAGTAATGTAAGAAAGGGTAATCAAGGGCGCCCAAGAGGGACAGAGTGTCCTGGTAGGGCGTAAATGTACGAAGCCATAAGAGATAAATAAGTTAAGCCGAATGGGCATGTGTAAGACCAAATCAAAAGCAACAAAAAAAAAGAGGCCAACGATAGTCATCAAGCACTAATTTTCTTGCTTAGGAATCATGTAAATGATAACATGCTTTTAGGACCTAGAAATGCACCCGAGTGCTTGAGTTTGTGTCTACATTTGTCCCAACTTTATGTTGTTGAATGAATACTCGATAACATAAAGTAGATAAGAGATGTGTACCTTATGATCCTATAGAGAGTGTGGTGAATAGCATGGCAGTAGAGAAGTGAAGCATGGGATGATTAAAAAATGAAGCGTGAGACTAGAAAGGGAGGACCCTAGTGGGTGAAGCATATGCAATGTAAACTGCTTCTTATAGGTTTTTGTGAGTTGTTCCTTTTAAGGACAAACTCTGCAAAAGAAGAGAAATAGAGCAAGTTAAAGTTATGTATATGATAAATTAGAAAAACATGTGTATAAGTATGTAAAAATTGAAAAAGAGTGTAAAAGGAAGTGTGCACTGATATGTGAGAGAAAAGATAGAAAAGTGTCTTCTGCTTGGAGATTGTTGATTTGAATGCAAAGGTGATGTTTTGGCGAGCTCAGGTACGCCAAGAGCAAGTTTTTGGATGATCTCATACTTAAACATGTGATTTTTTTGGGTGATATCATGCCAAGTGTGAGTTTTTGGGCGATCGTGACACCAAAGAGCAAGTGTTGGGAGTGAGGTCTAGTTTTAATCTCCTTTCATGACTTTAATAGCTAATAAGCACCATTAATCGAGATGGTACATCTAGTTATTTGTTCGAATTGTTTCAAATTATTCCGTTATCAGTACCGTCAATATAGGAGGTAGAATGCATTACGTAGTCTAAAGGCCATTTTACATTATAGAACTCGCTTTGTAAACTCTTCTTGTAAGAACTGTGTTGTCATTGAGAAGATGATTGAATATCTACCCCAGACATTAGCGCCGTAGTGCAGAGAGAGAGGAGCGAAACGCAGTGTCGATAACTAGATGATAATTCTTCTATGTTTCGCTGGACCCAAGTCGATTCTGGCCATTACTCAGACTTCCGGATTGTGTTCCTATGCTATTTTTGTCTTGTGTAGATTTATCTTTGTAGCTCTAAGCTAGCTTCAAAAAGGGGTGATTTGTAATCACCCAATGTATGTTCCACTTGGTTTGGGGTGCATCGTGACGATCAAGTAGGAGAATGCGCCCAAAGGAGAGGACTTGATGTTGATTTGAAGTGGATACCTGCATCGGGTAGGGGATGTGCTTTAGAACCAGGCACATGCAAACAAAGTGGGATAGAAATATGTGTTAGTGCAAACAAAACATGTAATAGAAAGCAATGTAACAAATAAGTGTAAGTAGACAAGATAGACCTTAAAAAAGAGTTTCAAAAACATGGGACATCACCATAATGTCACAAGAAAATCGGGGCCAAAGACTCTGCCAAAAGCATACAATGATCATACAGACATAGGGCATAGCCCGATAAAACAAAAGCATACAAGAGTAAACAAGATCAAACAAAGTGTGATAGATATCCATGGTTGATATAGTCTGACTGCAAGGCAAATGCTACACATCCTAAGCATTCCGACAAGATGTTAGAAAGATAAATAGATGTCAAGAGCGTGGTATATAACAATGTTTTAAAATCGGAACTTGATTTGAAACCACCGAGGTTGGACCGGACCGAACCTAACCGACGGAACCGACCGGTTCAAACTTAATGAACCAAAGTGTACTAAAACATACATAAAATATTCATATTTTTAATGAAAATAATATATTCAAAGGTTAAAACTATGATTCAACAATTACACACAAAATATGTAAATTTTTCTTATATATATGCAAGAAAGATTTTATAGCAAAATGGCATGAACTCCAAGTCCAATACACAATACATATATCATATATGAGATTCAAACAAAATAAATAAGCAATGAGGCTCTAAATCACCTCCATAGTTCGAGACTCCAAAAAAACAACATGCTATGATCATTGATACATTACAAACACTACAAGTTACAAAACTCTAGAATAAACTAGATGACATCAAATGATCAATCATCAAACTCTACACCGCTACTGGAAATGGGATCCTCAAGGTCATCCTCATCGATATTAGCACCGGCCTCTAGCTCTAACTGGAGTCTTTCAAATCCTCAGTACATCCTGCAGAATAACCGGAGCCGCACGTGGTCGGGAGTAGACGAGCGATTAGTGCCCGCACGTGTCTCGTGGCGATGGAGGCGGTGGCGCTAATGTCTCATCAAATTCCTAATCCAAACCCATCCACACCAAGTCATCACCCATCAAACTCTACCTTGGTGACTCTCCTCTCATCCATTCCGAGGTCGGGTCTATATCATCCAAGACAATTGGATCGTAAGATTAGGTCTTCGGTTCAACAATCAGTTCGCGCCTTAACCAAGGTTGTACTGCACAAAGACAAGATCATTCAACCGTTGTTGTTCCAAACGGTTTCTCTTCTTCATGTGAATCCGCTCAAAGACGGACTGGGCCTAGCTCTGCGCTGCACCTGAAGCACCGCAAGTTTGGCTCAAGATCCTAATTGTAAACTTTGCAACGAGGACACCGACTAGCAAATGAATCCCACCAATGTGCTGTGATAAAAAGTGTAAATGTTTAATTAGTAAATAATGACGATAAAAAGTTAAAAACATAGTTAAAAATTAAAAGTAAAACAAAAACTTATAACTTAAAGTGTAATTCAACAAATTAGATAAAGATTGTCTTATGCTAAAAATTCATGATTATTCATTAAAATTTTTAATCAAATGAACTTCAAAACCTTAGAATTTCTTACTGGTTGTTCACATCCTTCGCAATCTTTGCAAGGTTTTTCCCAAAGGTACCTATGGACTCTGCTCAAGAAGTTGATATGTTAGTGAACCTCAAGTTGTCAAGCATTTCATTAGGGACCATTCGCTCCAGGCACTCGTGACAAACCATCTTTTACTTCTCCTATTTGATCTTCTAAGCCGAGCTTTGTAATGATATTTCATGGGTTTAAGAAATACTCACTCATGTATAGGCCGATGGAATTGATTGTTCCATCTATTATCTATGATCTCCCATATAGGCCCATACTTAGTTACCGTGTGTCTCAGTATGCTGCCCTTATCCGCTCTCCTTTCGCTCGATCTATAGCCTCATAAATATAGCCAACGGCTAATTTTTCCCATCCACCAATCGCAACACCTTAATAAGAGGCTCACAACTTTCACAATCTCTGTTGTTTTTTTCCAAAATAAATTATCAAAAATTTTCTTGTTGTGTCTTTCCCATCCCTCGTTTCTGGCTCCACTTTGATGCATTCCATTCATCACTTGAAAACATCCTTTTCAAGTTTTGTTGTTGGGAAATAAGAGATTGCAACGTGAGGAAGTTTGTTGCAAATCTCGTGATGGCTGGCCTAACAAGTTCTTTGCCCTCAGTGTTCTTCCTCATTAGGTTCAATACCCATGAGTGATTGTAGATGTATTTGGTGATGCTTTTGCCATGCTCTACAGTGTTCTTGATCCAATCTTTTTTCCCTATATCCTCAAGCATGAGGTCTATGCAATGTGCAACACATGGAGTCCAAAATATTGTTTTGTGTTTAGCCTCTAACATCTTACCAACAAGAACATAGAGGCATTATTTGTTATGATTTGTAGAACATTTTCCACCCCCACCTCTAAAACAATCTCATCCAAAAGCTCAAACAATAAATTTGCATCTTTCACCCTATCAGATGCATCTACTGATTTCAAAAACATTGTACCTTGTGGACAAGAGGCAAGAAAATTTATTATTGTGCGGTTCTTGCCATTATTCCACCCATTTTACATGATAGTGCATTCTGCTTTGGCCCACGAAGCTTTGCAGAACATTTTAAATATTCATCTATGGATGCAACTTCTTTCTTCAAAAGTGATCCTCTCAAGTCATGCATACTAGTGGCTTTAAGCCCTTACCAGTAACAACAATGGAATCAAACATCGGCTGGTATTAAGGTGAGCGGGCAAACATTGAAAGGGATATCTGTGATCATACCACCATCTAATCTCAATGTGCTGTACTCAAACACTTTGCTTCTTTCAGATTGCTTCTTCCAATGCTTATCCACAGGTAGGCCGATTTTGTGTTGGCATGGAGGCACTAGCAGAGCAGCAAGTGTGGAAGATGGAAAAGATTTGAATGGTCTTTCTTTTTAGGCCGGTTTTTTTACTATAAGTGGATAAGGGAGGGATATACCGAAAGGAGTCTCTAACAACCACGTATGGGTCCAAAGCAAGATCCTTCAACACTCGAAGGCATGTTCCCTCCTCCCCATTTCAGCCTTCCATCTCTTTATAGATTTCTCTTCTCTCAAGCATGTTTTTCATTTCCAACCTAATGGCATCAATATCAAGTGCATCATATGCATGCAACTCGCCACTTTGACCAGCCAAGTGTTTGTTTCAAACGTTTAATCCCCCATGTGTTTTTACAATATTTACAAGCAATACGTAAATCGAACCATGGTCA
>CM031239.1:324269007-324668552 GCA_018340775.1 Taxus wallichiana var. yunnanensis
GATACATTGTCTAACTCAATCTCTTGTAAGTGTATGATCCAAAATTTGTCATTTTTAAATCTATACTATCTCGTGTAAGTGTATGATGAAAATTTATCGTATTCTAATTTTTTATGATAAATTTTTCATGATAAGTAGTAATAGTAGATCATAAAATGCGATTAAGAACATTACCTAAAATATATTATACATAAATTTATTATAAAATTATTCTCTTATTTTAAGTATTTTATTGTCTTATTTTTAGTGGGATTTAATCATGAATTTTATAGTTGATTTTCAAGAATAATTTTAGTTCCTCATGAAATGAACATGAACTTGAATGTGTTAAAACTATTTATATTATCTTTTTTATTCATTTTTGACATTGTATCTTACATACCTTTTTTTATTTTTTGTTTGTATTTTGTTGGTCGTATAATAGACACACAAATAAACTAATATCATAGTAATTAGTTATGCCCATATCTATATTTTAAATTTTAACACAACAATTCTTGGTCCTATAATACACACACAAATACATTAATATCATAGCAATTGACTAATCACATATTTATATTTTAAATTTTAATATGATAGAAATAAACCACCACGCGGAACTTGTTTAGTCCGAGATATGGTACCCATATTTTCCCCCTCTTATTAATTGGCATTTAGGTGGGGGTTCCATAGAGGGAGTTATTGCTCTTATTTTAACTCAGTAGGTAGCTCCATAAAATGGAAACTTGTATGAAAACTTAAAATCTTTTTCTTAAAATATGGAGCAACAATTTTTAAGAAAAGAGATTTTGGTGATGGTAAAAGGATGGGTGTTAGAAAAATAATTTGTCACAAGGAAAAATTAGTGAATTTTCACTAATACTCTAGGACTAATTCACTCCTCTTGTTAATGGGGAGGCTTCAATTTATTGAATGTATAAAACAAAAAAATGTGTGGCTATGAATCCGATCATCCCATAAGGCATAACATAGTTACTTAGGACAATCACTTTTATTGACATCCACTAACTTACAAACAATAGTGACAATATTCTTATTTCTATATTTCACTTAGCCATTTCCTAGTGGGTAGTAATCAATATACTGAGACAAATAAATACCATGTTTTTAGTAGAAGTCCCTAATCTCACTTGAAGAGAAGTAGGTGGCATTGTCTGCTATTATCTTATTTGGCACCCCAAATCTAAAAATGATGTTCTCTTTCAAAAAGTTGCACACAATCTCAAAATTGGCATGCTAAATAAGATAGTAGCAAAAAATGCCACCTACTTCTCTTAAGGTGAGCAAATGAACTTTTGATACAATCATGTTATTTCTATTTTTCATTCTGATGATTACTACTGGAAAAGTAATGCCCAAACAAAATCTAGCAATAACAATATTGTCACTACTATTCACAAGTTAGTGGATTTCAATCAAAGGGATTGACATTAAAAAATATATGATTATGTATGGGCTGATCACCTTCACAATCACCCAATATTTTTTTATTTTTGCATTCAATAAATGGGAGCCTCCCCATTAACAAGAGGAGTGAATTAGTCATGGAGCATTGGTGAAAATCCACTAATTTGTCCATGCAAAAAAAAATCACCAAGAATTTTTGGAACCCAACGTGGGGAATATTTTGTTGTTTTTACAACACTCTTAGAACCACAAAATTCCCAAAATCATATATCCGAAAAATCAAAATAAAAATAAGAAATTGAAAATCTCGAGATCCTTCATGTCTAATCTCCATTTTTTCCCTAATGAATATTCATGGGAATGCTCTTTTTTTGCAGACTAATATGGTTTTTTTAAAAGATACTCAAGAAAATATTATAGCTGATTTGAGGAATTACATCTTGTACAATAGAGAAATTTCCAATCACTATCATGCAACTGCAAGAGTTTTGGATTTGGAAGAAGAACTTTCTTAGGCTCTACAACATGTGAGACAATCTCCTAATCAACAAAGAAGAGTTTAGAGGAAATTATACTTTGAGTTGTACATCAATCCTACAAAATGGCAGAAAAAATATACACAAGGGCTTCCTGAGCTATTAGTATAACTAATCAAACATTTGAAGAGCACCGGAAAGCTAATTTCAAGCTCCCCCATTGTTCAACTAGCGAGGAGAACTGGTTGGGAATAATTCCTAAGTTGGATCCTAATTTCCCTCTTGAAGAGGTAGTGGTTGAGCCATTGAACCTCGTTCCTTTGGAAGAAGAAGAAAAAGAAGAACTGGATAAATAAGAACCTAGAATAGATACACCAGTTTCGTGGGGACATAACACATGCCCATTGGATTTGACTCATCCTTTTATAAGCTACCAAATGGGTCTAGGAAGAACGTTATGATGTTCCAAGGAGATGGAAAACATCATCTTGATGACCATATCACAGTGTTCATAACAAATTCTTAGGTGTTGGGAGTGGAGTACGAAGATGTTTCAGTCTTCTTGTTAATGGAATCCCTACAAGATGTCATTGCAGATTAGTTTTACCACTTGCTAAGAATATTAATCACAAATTGGGCAGGTATGAAATCTAAATTTGAAGCTAGGTTTAAGCCAGCTGAATATCCTTATGCTCTTCTTTACCAGTGGTATCAATTGAAAAACTAACTCTATGAACCCATGAGACATTTTGTATCCAAATTAAATAGGGTGCTCTGTAAAATCCTGGAAGCAACCACGCCTAAGGAATACAATCAACTAAGGTTCTTCACCAATGCCAAATTTTTTGAACTTGGTTTCATGATAAGGAGAAGTCAACCCGATACTCTAGATGAGGTGCAAGAACATTCGGTTGAAGTGGAGGATGAATTTTTATTGTATAGAAAAATCAAGAAGGTCCCAAGTAAGTAGAAATATCAGAGTTCAAGTTCCAAAGCTATAGACTCATTAGTGAAAAAATTGGATAATGGTGTCCTTTCCCTCAAAACATAACTTGCTCAAACTTCCATGTATAAACATATACCTATAAATAATTTTTCAAACAAAAAAATAATTTCCCCCCAACATCAAAGGCGTGTTCTTGGAACCCATCCCATAAATGCAACATGTGGGACCCAATCAAATGACAAAAGTGAAGAAGAAGTAGCTTCTAAAAGAGAAGAAGAAGAAGGTGATCTACTGATAGAGGAAGTCAGATCTTGCAGAGGTGGATTTTTGTGAGTATGCACCCTCATCAAATGATGAATACAAGGATTATGTGGCTGATATGAACACTTACTCTTGTGTTTTTTTCACTCGATCAAAGACTCTCGAGAAGGAGAAAGTGTCCACGTATAAATATAAGGAGAGATAAGATCCTCAACTAACGACTCTACTTCTAAAAAAATAATTAAAAAGTGAGGTTCTCCTCTTCATCCATCATTGGACTTAGCCAAAAATAATATTGAATCTAGGCCCTCTCACAAGACATCCTCCAATAAAAGTAATTCAAATACTACCATAAATTATGTTTTTACTTCTGCAAGTCATAGGAATAATAATAAATAGACAAGTACCTCATATAAATAAAATCAAGATAATGTCTCCCATGCTCTTGAAAATCCTTCCTAAAATTTGATATCATCGACCATGTAAAAAGGATAAGGTCTAGATCTTAGAGTCTAAATAATTACAAACCACCATGAGTAGTTTGAGAAAATTGTTAAATTCATCAAGGGTGGGAGCTCCAAAGCTTCAAGTCTAAAGTGTCATCCTCTTCAAAAGTATCATCCACTTCCAAAGGCCTTCTTTCTACTCACGAGCCTATCCTAAGCCAAAATATCATAGCCTCTACCCCTTCCTCCACTAGTAATATTGAGCCCTTATATATTTCCTTGTTGATTAATGGATACCATCTCAATAATTGTATCATTGACTTTGGTTCCTCTAAAAATGTTGTGCCCGATAAGGTGTCTCAATCCTTTGGTTTGAGTCTCTCTCAGGCATTTGGTCATTGTTATTCAATAGAGACCAAGGAGGTTTTCCTTGTTCAAATAATTAAAGATGAAGTGATGGCCTTTGTGGCCTATCTAAAAAATGGGTAAAGGAAACAATTCTCATAGCTGACATGTCAGCTACATACTGAAATGTTTCTCAATAGAAATTTCTATTAGAAGATGGGAGGTGAAATTCAAATGGACTAGTCTTCAGATTTGATACTAGTACAGAGTGAGATAAAGAAGCTCCTTTCTAAGCCCAAAATGAAATACGCTGTGTAGAATTGTGAAGACCCTCGGGCCAACATCCTCTTTCAAAACAGATAGTTGGGAAAGGTTTCATTTATGGAGTCAAGGAAATTTCTACATGAAGAAAGAGGAAATGGTAACTAATCCATGAGTTCCAAATGGAGTGAAGAACTGCCCATTCTGGAGGAAAGGCTGAAATAATTGATAATGTGGTCTGGAACATGGAGTTTGATGGGATTCATTATACAACTGGATCAGGAGAAGAAATTTTTATCCTCACTATAAGGATATTTGTTATCATTGGCATAAAAGTTGTACTTATCCAATATGAACAACACTTCAGGATATGAAGCTTTGTTGTTATGGTTGCAAGATGAAGAATAAATGGGAATCAAGAAGCTCATTGTACAAGGATATGTGGAGTTGATTATGAAATAGGTGAGAGACATTTTTTAGGTAAGGGCAAGTGTACCAATCTAGGGGCCAAAAAGTGGACAAAAACATGAAAATGAACATAACGCATACACGTTTTGTAATAACGTGATTGTGTTACATTTTTTTAGGCTTAGGAATTCACGAGCCTAAAACACATACGTGTTATAATGCGCACTTTCTATAACATTAATGTGTTTCTAGTGCTATGAAACACGTAAACGTTTTGGTTTATATGAAGTTTAGGAGGGCCTGAAGGAGCCATATATACTAAAATAAACTTATACTTTAAATTTATTTTATTAAATATAAGAAGTTAGGGTAAATATGTACCTGATAGAAGTGGTCATGTAGTTCTGAAAGTTATAATCTAGAAGATAGTTTTTCAAAATCTAATTTGGTCGATCTTACTCATTTTCAGAATTTCAGCAATGACCTAAAACTTTCAAGCTATATATATTATCTTTTGTAGGTTTTTTGACCTTCTAAATTGGATTTTGGACCTATCACTACTTGAATTGGTACTAATTTTTAAATTGTGTCCATGATTCACTTTCATGACCATGAATCAGCTCTATGATGCTTGTCTACTTCTTACTAAAATGAGATCCTCACTTTAGGCCTTCGGAGGAAGTAGTCTCTCATCAAAACTAAATGAGTTGATAGATCACCTTAGACATTATTCCCTACACACTAAAAAACACTAAATGATCTTATTAGGACTTTCCTTTGGGTTAGGGTTTATGATTTAGGGTTTAGGGTTTAGGGATTAGAGTTTAGGGTTTAGGGATTAGGGTTTAGGGTTTAGGGTTTAGGGTTTAGGGCTCAGGGTTCAGGGTTTAGGACTCAAAGTTTAGGGTTTAGGGTTTAGGGTTCATGGTTCAGGTTTTATGGTTTAGGGTTTAGGGCTCATGGTTTAGGTTTCACGGTTTAGGGTTTATGGTTAAGATTTTAGGGTTTATGGCTCAGGATTAAGGGTTAAGGGTTTAAGATTTAAGATTTAGGGTTTAGGGATCAGGGTTCGGGGTTTAAGTTTCATAGTTTAGGTTTTAGGATTTAGTGTTTAGAATATATGGTTTAGGGTTTAGGGTTAAGGGTTGAGGGTTTAATGTCTAGGGTTTATGTCGAGGGTTTTAGCTTTAAGGGTTTAGGATTAGGGATTAGGGATTAGGGATTAGGGTTCAGGGCTTAGGTTTTAGGGTTTATGGCTCAAGGTTTAGGGTTTAGGGCTTAATGTTTAGGTTTTAGGGTTTAGGGTTTAGGATTTAGGATTTAAGGTTTAGGGTTTAGGGTTTAGGGCTTAGGTTTTAGGGTTTAGGATTTAATGCTCATGGTTTAGGGTTTAGGGTTTAGGGCTTAGGGTTGAAGGTAGTAAAATTAAGGTTTAGGGTTTAGGGTTAAGGGTTAAGGGTTTAGGGTTTAGGGTTTAGGGTGTATAATTTAGGGTTTAAGGTTTATGGTTTAGGGATCAAGGCTTAGGTTTTAGGGCTTAGGCTTTATGGTTTAGGTTTTAGGGTTTAGGATTTAGGAATTAGAGTTTAGGGTTTAGGGTTTATGACTCAATTTTTAGTGTTTAGGGCTTAGGGTTTAAGGTTTAGGGTTAAGGGTTGAGGATTTAGGGTATAAGGTTTATTTTTTAGGGTTTATGGATTAGGGTTTAAGGTTTAAGGGTCATGGTTTAGGTTTAGGGTTTAGGGGTTAGGGTTTAGGGCTCAGGGTTTAGAGCTCAGGGTTTAGGGCTCAAGGTTTAGGCTCACCCATTCAATCACTATAATGTTTTGTGTCTTACCCATTCTTATTAGTATTGACAGAGAGTATTCAATTAAAATGGGTTCATTTACTTTGTAGGAAGAACATTCAAAGGGAGTCATCACAATTTGATTCCTTTCATCTATTGATATTTTGAAGGAGGGAAATATCAAATATCTAAGAATAATTTGGTACAAAGAATATTACCCAATACAACTATCTTCTTTTTCCCATCGCATGGGAACTATTTCACTCACTGTAATGTTATGTGTCTTACCCATTCTTAGTAGTATTGACAGAGAGTATTCAAATGAAAAGGGTTCATTGGCTCTGACTGAATCTATTAGTGCACAACGAATCAATGGATCTCATCACCACACATGTGTTGCAACCAGATAAAGAAGGGGGGTAAAACTCTATATAGTCCTTACTCTTTTCCTAGGGGAGGCTGAGGGTCCCCCTCTCTGAACTATGGGGGAAATATATATGGAATTTGGGCCCCTCATGCCGATAACCCCAGATGGATCTATAGGATTTCCTTACCCATGATCAGGACTAAGTGATCTGCCAAAGGTGTGGGATGTTAAATAAATTGAACATCGGTAGGGGAGTGTTCTACCTCAGAGGGAAGCATCTACATGAGTAGATGTAAATAAAGTGGAAGCGAGAATGTTGGATTGAGTAATGCTTTATCACTCTATATGGAATTATCTCTCATATCTATATGGCCGTATATAGAGTGTGGGTTCTCCCCTCCCCCATTGGCTATATTTGTTCCATATATAGGGAGTATCTTCTCTCTCTATTGGGCCATATATAGAATCTAACTATGGGGGGACAGATCTATATAGAATAGAGGGAGGGGAGGCGTGTTCATTGACTTCATAGGCAGAACATTCAAAGAGAGTCATCATAATTTGATGTCTTTCATCTGTTGATATTTTGAAGGAGGGAAATGCCAGATATCCAAGAATAATTTGGTATAAAGAAATGTTTTTTATGCTCTTTTAAATAATTATTTCAATTACAAGTTGTCGAGAACAAAGGTTTCATTCGAAGAACAAAGCTTGATATGTCTAGTGCTTGTGTAAGATGGAAATTTGAGAGGATTTATGAGGTTCAATTTTATTTTCCAAGATGCATTACTCCAATGTTTGAAAATGTTTCTCCAAATGCAACGACATTCTAATTTAGACACTCAATGATTCTTAAATGTCTAATCCTACCACAGACCCCAATAGTCCTCGATCCTTGGATATAGGGAGACATCGTTACTTAGCTTCCATTTATAATGATAGAGATATTTGTAAATTCATGTTAAGACTCTAAATCTGTATGAATTTAAAGTTGCTTAGAAATCACATCACACCCTTCACTAGGCTTGATGAATACCCCTATCTTTTGAAGGAACTTTTGAAAGCATCCATGGGTTTATCATAGAAGGAATTATCAATGAATGGAAGGTCACTAAGTCGTAGGCCAGCTAGCTCCCATTCAGAACTAAACAAGAAAGGTTTACTAGGCAAATTGATAACACCTTTGTGTTCTTAGCCATTACCCTGTTGTTATGCTTATTTTGAACACTTCAGGAAGTTCTGTCAAATTTTCTATCAATTCCAGTAGCAAAAGAGATTTCTCTTTCTCCATAGGAAATGATACTATAGGAAATTTGGTTATAATCCTACACTTCCGCATTGGTATATTCTCTATGTTTCTTCCATTTCCTTTAAGATTAATTTTTGTATTGCGCCGTTGGTTATTTTTTCTAGATTCCAATGGGTCATCCTGGCTTGCATAATACCATACATGGAAATATGAGAAATGTAAAATTTGTTTTAGAGTGTGAAGAAATTGACATTCAAGAGTGCAAGTATATGTGGGGAGAAACAAGTTTAGCAGAGATGTGTAATATGCATTACAAGGCATAAGGTAGATGTCATATCCATTTAGTTACTTGTCCCACCTCTCATAAACAAGGTAGTTGTATAAGCAAACTCAATGATAGTTCTAGGCACGAGACTAGGAAATATTGATGAAATATGGTTCGAGGTTTATGGTTTAGGGTTTAGGGATCATATTTCAGGGTTTAAGGTTTAGGGTTTAGGGTTTAAGGTTCAAGGTTAATGGTTTAGGATTTAGGATTTAGGGTTTAAGTTTAGGGTTTAGGTTTAGGTTTTAGGGTTTATGGTTAGGGTTTAGGGATCAAGGTTAAGGGTTGAGGGTTTAGGATTTAGTGTTTAGGGTTTATGGTTTACAATTTATGGTTTAGGGTTAAGGGTTTAGGGTTCAGGGCTTAGGGTACATGGTTTAGGGTTTAGGGTTTATATTTTAGGGCTCATGGATAAGGGTGTAGGCTTCAAAGTTTAAGGTTTAGTGTTTATAGTTTAGGAATTAGTGTTTAGGGTTTAGGGTTTAGGGATTAGGGTTCAAGGTTTAGGGTTTAGTATTTAGGGCTCATGATTCATGGTTTAAGGTTTAGGGTTTATGGATTAGGGATTAAGGCTCATGGTTTAGGGTTTAGGGCTCATGTGTAAGGGCTGAATGTTTAAGGTTTAGGGCTTAGGGTTTAGGGTTTGGGGTTTAAGGATCATGGTTTAAGGTTTAGGGTTTAGGGTTTAGGGTTAAGGGCTTAAGGTTTAGGGTTTATCGTTTAGGTTTAGGGCATATGACATAGGGTTTAGGGTTTCAATTGTAGGATTTAAATGCTACAATATTTACGCTAAATGCTGAAATCCTTAAAATTACCTATGTACTTACTAGATTATACTATAAAAAACTATCTCATAAATCGTGACTCATGGAGCTGTGAGACTAGTTCCATAAGGTGTAGAGTGACCCTAATTTTTTATATTTACTAAAATAAATTTAAAGTATAAGAAATAATAAAATATAAATAATAATTAATGAAAAACTTATACTTCAAAATTTATTTAGCATTGTCAAAAAGACATATAATGTCTATACTATGCAGAACGCGTACGCGTTATAACACGTGCATGTTATAACACGTACGCGTTTTTCATTTTTCCTTTTTTCCAATGCATACCTATAGGCTTGGATATGGTTTGGTTCCCAAGCCTGAGGCATGGACTTGCGTAAACACAACAAATAATGTGTTTTTGTAGGAAAATGCAAAAATGTCACTTTCGCCATGATAAATCAACATAAAACGATCGATTCATTTAAAAAAATAGACCATAATGTAGAGCAAAGTTTCTTCTTTCTAAAAATATAATTTTTCAATTTTTTTGACTAATATAAGGTTTCCATAATAATTATTTTTTAACTATGCATTTTTATAGCTATTTTTTGAAGTTTAAATATGTCTATCTTTCATCATGTATCTTTTTTTTGGCTCATCGAAATTGAAAAAAATACTAGCACAAACAAGGCCTAATTCTATACATATTCAAAAAAATACATAATTTTCAATATTTTTTGAGGTAGTTAGGGGGGCACGGTCGGAGCTCCATTATTTTTCAAAACTTAAAATTTTTGTACTAGAAAAATCATTAAAAATAAATACTTGCTAAAAAATCTAAAAAAATTATAGAAAAAACTAGATACTCCTAGCTATATTTCTACTAAAGGGTTTTTAAAAATATTAAATGGTGCTAAAAAAATGGTGGGGGGTACGAAAGTCACTCTATTATCTTTTTTAACAAAAACAAGAGCACCTATTTGTATTTTAGTTATTTGATCCACTTAAACTTATCCGTTTTCAATTAAATTTAGTAGCTTAGAAACTATACTAAAAATTATACGATTCATGTTTATACAACATCTTCCAATTTTGAGTGTAACTATTTTAAAAAACTTGTACAAGTTTAAGTTTTTTATTTTTCAGAAAAATGTGTCCACTTAAGACCCCCTTTTGGCCCCCCAACTTGGTGCACTTACCCGTAAATAATTCTTGTCTATACCATTATATGAATAGAGTTTGGGACTATATTGAAGCCTTCAATGCATTTGACATTAAAGAAATCCCTAGAGACAATAATGCCAAAGATTACCTATTGGTAGTATTCAGTATCATTGATGATTCCACACTCTGCTTTCAAAGGAGAAAAATTCTCAGTGGAAATGATCTTTCACCCAAGTGTGCTAGAAAATTCAGAAAGTTGGAAAGTTTATAATGATGATAATCACATTATGTCCTTCTTACAACAGACTAGATATTTCAAGTCTATGATTTTGAATGAAGTGACTTGCTCCAACGGGAGTTTACTACTAATGACAATGACAATAATTCAGTTGATCAGGTTGATGAAGATAAAGTAATTCACATGAGTAATGGAGAAACTTCTCATATTGTTTGGAAAGGTAATCCAATGTGTTTGTATACTCTTATGATGATTTTAAGTCTCTTCGACCATAGTTCATGCAACACTCCATCCCCCTAAAGCCCGATGCAAAAACCTTCCACAAAAAGAAAAAATAGTATAATCTGAAAATTATCAAGACCATCAAAGTGGAGGTTGAGAATTTTTTGAATTCCTGTATTATTTTTCCTATGCACCACTCAACATGGATAGAAAATATTGTACCAGTAAGGAATAAGAGTGTTGAAATCCACATCTGTGTGGATTTTCAAAGCCTTAACCAAGCTTCTCTAAAGGAGAACTATCCATTGCAGTCATGGATCATATCTTGCAAGAATTTAATGGTTCAGAAATGATATCTATGCTTGATGTATTTTCAGGGTATAATAAGATTGAAGTGGCCAAAGAATATCGGTTCAAGACTACCTTCATCACCACATGGGGCACCTTTTCTTACCATTATATGACATTTGGCTTGATCAAAACATGTGCCACATTTCACAGATCCATGGACTTAGATTTCAAATATTTGAAGGGAAAGTGCATAATAGTGTACCTTGATGACTGTACATACCCAAAATTGGAGGGTACTACACTGTCGGAACAGCGTAACACGTGCCCTAATGATGATACAGGTCTCCTCGCAAGGTGTTCGGGATCCGAAAAATCTCTCCAAGTGTGTGTTAACATCCCGCATGCCCCGCTTAGCCCCCACGTGCTTTGTTTTTCCCTTTTCCTCTCTTTTCTTGGCCTTTTCCTCTTCAGTGATGAAACCGCCACCCCGGACAGGCGGCGGTCCCGGTAACGCTGCCGCCTTGCCGTGGTGGCGATCCCGAACACATTTTCCAGAACGTTCTTTTGACGCGACTCACGTAAAAATCAACGATTCACCAGCTTTTTTCACCGCCTTGAGCTTGCATTTATGTTTTTGGTCCCCTGGAATAGTGTTTGGCCATTGTTTATAGTTTTAGAGTTCAGTTTGGTTTTGATCTTTGGGTGAATGAATTGCTATAAATAACTGGCTTGTGCTCAAGCAAATGGCCCCTCAAATTTGCCTCTGAACTTTCCTTTGCAATAGATTAGTTTCATTTTCTTAGAATTCATAGTTTCATTCATTGCATGCTTAGTTAGTGTTGTTTTGTTGTTAGGAAGCCACATATCCATCTTGTGCAAAGTGTTGTTGATATTTCATCCAATCCATTGGAGTAAGATAGTTTGTTTTTCATTAGGAATCCATTAAAGTTACAGGTTTTTTCTTCAAACAGAATAGTTTTAGGTTCTGGACATTTTATGTTGCATGACTCACAATAGATCCCACTAGGAACTGCATAAGCCAAGCTCTGTACTCTTGCGCTATCCCTCTCCTACTCGCATTGTATTCGATCTGTATTCTAAAGTTGTCCCTTGTTCCAATATCTACTTCTGTTGATGCAAGCATTACACGCTTTTCTAGATCCACGTGAGCACGAAAGAATGAGGAGATCACACTGAGGGGACAAAGCCACACACATCATCAGATTTGCCACTGTTCTACAGAATCCAGGTTCTAAATTTCAAAGTTCTAGTTAGAAGCATATCAAATAGAGTAGCTAATCACTTTATTTTAGTCAATTTACTTTCGATATTACCAGGGAAGCTATGGGGATTGATAGTCTCTGAGAGACTATGATTCATTCCTCACTTCTGAGGTAGGATCGAGAGTCTTGCAAATAGACTAGATCAATTATTTCGTTATTTAGAATAGATTTACAACTGCACAGACAAATAGCTATACTCGGTTATCTTGTTTGTTTTAAATTGTTATCTTAGCTGTCAATTTCTAGATATATTAAATTAGTTGCTCTTCTAAATCCATTCAAATAGTTCATCAGAAAATATACAAAAAATAGAGAAATCATATATACTATAGATATACTTCACGTAGTTAAATTTCACTTTTGTTGCAGTTAGATTTACATTATTGCTTTTGTATGACAATCACGGGACCTAGGGAGCCCAGAGAATACGTATTCGAGCCAATCGTGCCTCAACCCAATCTCGTCACAACAATAGTTGACATAGATCAGAATCTTAGAATCCAAGTCTTCCAAACAACAACAAACTTACAACAGATCAGCTCTCAGTTGAGAGGATTAAACATAGAAGACGACCAAGCGCACACGTTTTGGTCAAATCAGCCAAACTACATATTACCCTAGAAAAATATCCACATGATTGTAGAAGGGCTTGAAAGAGAGAAAACATTTGGTTGTGATCCTTTGGTCCCACAACCAGACGCAAGAGACATTCTCACAGACATAGATACTAGCCTAAGAATTCAGGTTGCAAGAACACCTGTGAGGTACTCTGAGAAGATCGCACAACTATTAATTTTGAATATAGAGGCTGAGAAAGCATATGATTATTGGATACTAGGGATCAGGGACTGAATTCGTACATGACCATAGCAGGACCACAACAACCAAGAGTCTACGGTTGCGATCCACAAATCCCGCAACCCAATGAATCCATAAGTGAATCAGACATAGACACTGGCCTACGCACACTAGTATTCAGATCTACTCCACTTCCACCTATCATCATCACACAATTATCCTTGTTAGATATAGTGGCTAACGAAGCTAAAGAATTTTGGACTAGGCCAGAGAACCACCCATAAAAACAACTATATCCATCATCCACTCTATGACCCTGTCTGGAGACATACACGAAACTATCCCAGGCCATTTTCCACGTATACCACAACCCATAGATCGAATAACGCCAGAGCTCGATATTGATTGGAGCCTTTGAGTAGTCATCCTTACCGATCGATCTATCACACCAGTTTAGGTTAGGAGGGCCTTCTTTGCCTTAGATTCGCAAATTCCACTAGTGCGTGTCGAAGACATCAGATTCCTAACTAGTTTGTCTACATACCACACGTATTCCATCCCCACCGGCTGTCTCGGCATGACCTCGGGAGGTCGGGTGTGAGGAAGAGTTACTTGTAGATTCCCACGCTCACTTGTCACTTTTCCATCGTACAAAATTGGTGAACCCAAATCGTGAATCGAACACGAACAACTATTTCGATTTGGAGTCTTATTTCTACTTGTTGAAACAAGTAACTATTTCACCTTCTATACCTCATTAGCCTTCACATCAGCTTCACCAACAAAATTGGTGAACCCAACGTGAAACAAACAACATATTTTCTTTTAGTGTTTCTTCTTTCATCCACCTTCTCTCTTACCCATTATTCTGCGGGTATTCATATACCCCGAATATGTCGGGATTCGATGCGGGATATGATGCATGGCACCCTCTCTGGGTCTTGAGGCATACTACGCCCAATAGAATAGACAATCATCACCCTCACTCTTAGTATGGGGTGACAACTACTCAACTAACCAATTATCAACACAAACTCCAAGGATCAGATATAACTCATCTTTTCAAACTGAGGAGTTAGATCAGCTCTCTCAAACACAACAAATAGAGCCTTCAGGCTCGAATAATATGACGTTCACCAGAGAATTTGGTTCATCTCCTCAGGTGCTGCTTAGACCACAAATAAGTAGACAATCAGACCCATACCTGGCTTTAGATGATGAACATTCAGTGCGTTATACCAAGAATGAACAACGCTCTTGGAGTATGTACCCACCTATAGGGAGTTTACAAACACAACCCGAGGCCTCTTTTCAAGAAAATACCTCTATGCCACTGCATATAGGAAATACCCTCGAGGAAACTTGGCAAGACAATGATCAGTTCATAGTAGGGTATCATAGGCCTATACAACATCAGGATATACAACAAACGCCACCAAGGCAAAATATCGTGACTTCACCAAATGAAGTCATTTCGACTTTAGTAGAAAAAGTTAGGGGTTAGAACTTGCCCAAGCAAGTCAAAATTCTCAATTCATGCAAGTAGGAAGTTCCAATCCTCCACACCATCCTAGCCAAGTAGACCTCCTCACAGGAATAGGCACGTTAGGCATGCCTCCTCAATATTCACAACAAACGCCAACTAGACCCACCATCTCTAACACCATCCCTCCCGGTCTAGTACAAAACAATCCATTCCTAGACAACACCCCGTCATACTTAAACATGTACTCCAAATCACCACAAGGGGATATATTCTCCTCTCCCGGCATGTTTGCTCAAACACAGGGGTTTCCTTATGCCCCTGCCAATGCATACGCTACGCCATATCAACAACCCATTCCACCACCACTCCCTCAGCAAGCACCATCAATGGTCGAAACCTATGCGATAGGGACTTATTCAGAATATTTGAAAGAGCCCTTAGATTTCACCATACAAAGCATCATGCTTCCAAGACCCCTTCCTGATTTACCCAAGTACAAAGGTGAGGGAGATCCGAATGCACATATCAAGGCTTACGCTACAGCCATACGAGAACTACTCCCTTGGGATGGGGTTGTTGCTAAAATATTCCCCAAAATGTTGGAAGGCATCGCTCTCGATTGGTATTATAGAATACCTGAGGCTTCCATCCATTCA
This sequence comes from Taxus wallichiana var. yunnanensis, assembly GCA_018340775.1. Taxonomy (NCBI): domain Eukaryota; kingdom Viridiplantae; phylum Streptophyta; class Pinopsida; order Cupressales; family Taxaceae; genus Taxus; species Taxus wallichiana. The sequence goes on from CM031239.1 coordinate 324,284,197, forward strand.
TTTAAACAACTCATTTCAGAGTTCATTAAGGCATTTGACATGAACAAACTGTTAAGAACAGGAATCAAGGAGTTCTTGCACATTAAGCAGGAACATAATGAATCTGTCACTCATTTCATCCAGAGATGGCGTACAGTTCTTTATTCTTCGGCTAGTGCTCCAAATATGGACCAAATGGAACTATGTGATTTATTCCTTCATTCTCTCAGCAGAGAAGTGAAGGAAGAAGTCCAAAGTTCCCACTAAGGACTTACGATGAAGTACTTGAGAGCTCTCGAATAGATCAAGCGGCAATAGATAGCGGTCGTAAGACGTATGGAACAAACGAGAGGTTAATCACCTCCAGTCAAAACACTACAACTTATCCTACTACCATGAATGTCAATCAAGGACCTAAAATCCTTAACAAAAATCATGGGGTAACAACAGATGGAGTAACCGATCAGCCTAAAAAGGTAAATACTGTGAATACTTCACCACCAATGAACAATCAACGAAACAACAACTTTACCCCAACAATCAATACAGTGGATTTTAATCATCCTCAACAACAACAACAACAAAACCCTACACAGGGTCCAAGCCAAAACTCAATTGGTTATCAAAACTAGAACCAAAACCAAAAATTAGCAAATGCAAAACTTTACTCCTAATAGACAACGGTTTGATCAGAGTTTTGGGCCACAATATGCACCAAACCAACAAACTAGAAATTATAATCCTAACTCGTATTGTGGCTTCCACAAAATCCGGGGCCACGACACTAGAACGTGCCGTGACTACAATAAATTCATGCAACGTTTGCCAGAGGAACAAAGATAATTTTTCACAGATATGTTCTTGGCAGATCCTGTGTCACCGACACCGAATACTTTTACAGGGGCGGTTTCCCCTCAAAACGCACCCCTCAAAATCTTTAATGATCCGCTCCCAGATCACAACAAAAACAAATTAAACCCGAATGGGACAAACAAGGGTGTAATGACAGGAAACAATGATCATGAAGCCTCGACCTCACTAAATCCATCAGTTGCGCCACAATTAGGAAGTCACCACGACCCAAGATAGTCGGTTTAGTAGAGTTAGACGCCGAACTACCCATCGAAGCTATAACAAGGACACGAGAGTATTTCTCTCAACCAAGTCCAAGTCACCTGCCAGAAACAGATAAGATCCAACAAATAGTGGAAAAACCCGTAGGTGCCTATGATTTAATTAGCGACCTAACAAAAACCTTCTCGCACATTTCATTTTTAGACTTACTAAAGAACTCTCCTACCCACAGGGCTGCTCTTTTAGAGGCATTAGGTTTAGGTCATCTAATTAACATCACCCCACCTCCCAAAACACAAGTGAACCATGTAGATTTTGATATCCACCCTCCGGGGCAGCCAGATAGGGATATCGAGTTCATTTTCGAAATAAATAAAATGCCAACAGAGAGATTGACGCACGAGGTGATCCAAAGCCTTATATTTGCAAGTATGGGTTTATAACAACTATGTAAAGTGTGCGATGGTAGATGATGGGGCAATAGTTAACATAGTCCCCTTCTCTTTCCTTCAAAAGCTAGGGTATGGAGAAACAAATTGTTCCACAACTCGAAACACGCTAAGAGGCTATGACAGCCTTAAAGCCACTTCAATTGGAACTATAATACTACCGGTCACCTTAGGACCCAAAACAATCCTGACTGAGTTTTATATTATAGATCGGGAAACTAACTATAATATGATCCTCGGCCGACCATGGATACACCGCATGAAGGCAATCCCTTCTACGCTATTTCAAGAAGTAAGGTTTTTACATCTAGGAAAGGTGTTTGTAGCCAAAGGTGATCCAAAGCCATTCGATATACACCTAGCTGACCTAAAGAAAAGACCGGGTGTGCACTCGGAATTTGAACTCCCAACAAACCAACTCAATAAACCTACCAACGCAAAACCAGAGGAAAAGTTGGTACCTACAACGGATCTCGAGACTATGAGTCTAGTCAAAAAATCCCAGCCCTCAAGGATGAGGCAAACATTGTAGAAACAATATCATTAGGAACTACTACAAAAATTGTTGAATTGATAGAACAGGATCTACCAATGTTCCTACCATTTGATTCTGTAGGCATGGGATATCCCCTAGGTGTTGGTTCTCTTCCAACAGAGGATCTCTGCATGGTGGAGGTAGAATACGTAAACACAACAAATATCCCAACATCCGTATTCCCAAAGCTAAATATTGACTCTCCATTTCGATGGAGCTAGATGTCGCATTATGGAGCTGGGGAAGGTGTAATCTTTACTTCCCGAAGGAAAAGTCCTACCATTTTGCCTTTAAACTAAATTTGAATGTACAAACAACGGCGCTGAGTATGAAGCCCTCCTCCTTGGCCTCATTTTAGCCAAGAGGATCGGTGTTAATAACATCATGGTGTTAGGGGACTCACAATTGGTAGCAAACCAAGTCTCTGAGATATATGAAACCAAGGCCGAGCACTTACAACTTTATAAAATAGCTGTATTAGATTTAAGCAAAGAGTTTGACTTCATATCAATTGAAGCAATCCCGCGAGAACAAAATCTTCTCGCAGATTCTATAGCAACCTCGGCATCACGCTTCACCCCAAACAATGGATTCCAAGATACCCATTTCATGGTGTCCCTTCGCACCGAACCATTGGTAAGGAAATTGCCAAATTCTCTGTTAACAAACAAGGATGAGAACAAATCTATTATCCTAGACCACATTGATAGTGATATGGCCACTCTGAATTACTTAAACGCCTATGCGGCATTACATCTCTCCTATCACATAATAGATTCATCCTTAATCCCACATTCGTCGTCCTACTTCGAAATCCCATGATGGAACTTCCCACACAAAAAGACCTCAGCATATACACGGTAGAGGATGGGGACGATCTGGAATTACCTCCAGCCCCACCTGAGTTTGAAGAAGGTAACGCCTCTTTAATCGAAGAAACAATTGATGTTAACATCGGAATGGAGGATGAACCAAAGATCTTGAAACTAGGATCCTCGTTAACCCTAAGAAGTAGAAATACACACTCAGATCCTCAAGGAACATTAGAAGGATTTTGCATTTAATTATAAAGAAATGACAGGCATTGCACCGCACATTGCGGTACACAACCTCGTCACTAAATCAGATGCAAAACTAATTAAACAAAAATCAAGACCCATGAAACCTAAGGTAGCTCTCATGGTGAAAGAGGAAGTAATAAAACTCCTCCAAGTAGGATTCATCAAACCAGTCGATTACTCTCAATGGGTATCTAATATCGTTCCTGTTCTCAAAAAGAATGGGAAGATACACATCTGCATAGATTTCGAGACATTAACAAAGCATGTCCTAAGGACGACTTCCCATTACCATCCATAGATGTCATTATTGATGCAACAGCTGGATTTGAACTTTTGTCTCTCATGGATGGATTCTGGGATACAATCAAATCAGAATATCTGAACAAGACCAAGCTAAAACCACGTTTATAACTCCTTGGGGAACCTATTGCTATGTTGTTATGCCATTTGGTCTCAAGAACGTTGGCGCTACATACCAGCGAGCTATGACGTATATATTTCATGATCTAATTCATAAAATTGTGGAATCCTATGTAGATGACTTGTTGGCAAGGCCAAGAAGCTGTTGTGCGACCACCGGAGGTGCTCCGCGTCATTCTTTCACGCATCTAATAGAATACGAAGTCACGCTAAATCCGAGAAATGTCTTTGGTGTAACAGAGGAAAGCTCCTAGGTTACATCATATCATCACGAGGGATAGATGTTGACCCAACCAAAATTCGGGCTGTCCTCGAAATGGTCCCACCTTCGAGATGAATCTGGAATCAGGTCATTTCTCGGAAAGCTTGGTGCAATCCGGAGATTCATCCCGGACTTAAGTTTCGCCATCCATCCAATCAACAATCTGCTCAAGAAATATTATAGTATTGATTGGACCGAAGACTGCAATGAAGCTTTTGATGTAGTTAAGTGTTTCCTGTTATCACCACCTACGCTAATGCCACCTAAGCTAGACCACCCGTTAATTTTATATTCACGAGCTACCGATGTCTCGTTGGCCTGTATGTTGGCCCAAGAGGATGATGACAAGAGAGAGCGCGTGATTTATTTCATTAGTCGAACATTACTCGACTACGAAACACGTTATACATAGGTAGAATGAGAATGCCTTGCCATAGTCTTTGCAACCAAACGCTTAAGGCATTATATGCTAAATCAAGAAACAAGGGTCATGGTAAAAACGGACCATTTACGAACTTTCCTCACACAAGGGTCCTTGTCTAAAAAGGTTGGACGTTTTATAACCTTAATGGGAGAATTCAAATTAACATTTGTAAATCAGAAGTCCGTTAAAGGACAAATCATCGCAGATTGGTTAGCTGATAACCCATTAGACGGAGGTGATCTAGTAGACCTAGACTTTCCGGATGAATGCGTATACTATATTGAAACCAGACCTCCTATCTCTGAGTGTCCTTGGTACACTGATATCATTAATTATATCATGGACCATACATACCCAGAAGGGGCTACACCACAACAAAGAAGGTGGTTACGCATTATTATAGCCAAATACGTCATTATAGAGCAAGTGCTCTATCGAAAAGCGTTCGATGGAATGCTCCTAAGATGTGTCGACACAGAAGAATCCAAGAAGATTCTCCATGAATCTCACAGTGGAATGTGTGGAGGCCACTTTGGTGGCCATGCCACCACTCGCAAAATACATCGAATGGGCTATTTCTGGCCCACTCTAGAACACGACGCAGTAGAGTTTGTACGCAGGTGTCATAAGTGCCAAGAGTTCTCCCATGAGATCCACATGCCAGCACAAGCTCTACAACCAATTGCTACTCCATGGCCCTTTTCTACGTGGGGCCTAGATTTGATAGGAAATTCTCTCCCTCATCTACAGATGGCCATAATTTTATAATCACGGCCACCGAATATTTCACCAAGTGGGTAGAGGCTATGCCTCTTACTACTGTACTGGGTTCTGTAATCGCCAAGTTCATTTTAAACCAAATCATTTGCAGGTATGGTATCCCACAAATCATTATCTCAGATAATGGAACTTCTTTTAAGAATGAAGAGGTTCGCGAACTATGTAATAAATTTAAAATAAGCCATCATACGGCTTCCTTGTATTACCCTCAAGCCAATGGATAGGCTGAAGCAACAAACAAAACATTAAAAGCCATTCTCCTTAAAACTGTGAAAGAAAACAAACGAGATTGGCATTTAAAGTTATATCCGGCCTTATGGGCCCACCGAACCTCAATAAGAACACCAACAGGAGTGACTCCTTTCTCGCTAGTATTCGGGCAGAGGCAGTCCTCCCACTTGAGGTTGAAATACCCAGTCTCCGTATTTCATTACAAGGGATTCTGGATGAAGATGCTTACAGAGAAGCACGTCTCTCCCAACTAGAAAGCCTAGATGAAGCTAGGTTAGATGTTGAACAACGACACAGAGTCTATGTTGATTGAATGTGCCGACAGTATAACAAGAAGGTCTATGAATGCGACATATATGAAGGTGATCTAGTTCTAAGGCTGGACAGTCGGATCGACAAAAAGACCGGCGAGGGAAGAAAGTTCCGGCCCAAATGGTTGGGCCCATACCGAGTCACGAAGGACTACGGGAATGGTGCATACCTCTTATGTACGCTAGAAGGTGAGGAATTTGGTGAAACAGTCAATTCCCTGCACCTTAAATGATTCTACGCGTAAGCAACCGGCATAATATATAGCTACATTTACATTGCATCTTCATATAGTTAGGTTCATTTTGTCCACATGTTTCGTACAAATCTTGTGATCAAGGAATTTATTCTTAAAGCAATTCATTACAAACTTCTGATGGTATTGGCATAAACACTCTAATCATACTTCTCCATCTCCATGATATCATCAAGCTATTTTGGAATCATTTCATCAAATAAAGCTAGATATGACAAAGTCTTAACGGTAACCATACCAAGATCTGTGGGTTTATTCTCACTTTTGGTTTCTTCTTAGGATGGGTGTCTTGCCTATGGTCTATTCTAGAAGCTTCATCGTGTCACATCTATCCCGTATGTATATCTTTTTGGAAATAAGAGCATGCTGACATTTTTCTCAGATAAACAAGTCAAACATGTAGATCAAATAGAAAATTTTAAATTTACACATTTTCTTGCCTCACCAACCTTCGGTGATGAGCTTGTGTCTCTTACTAGTGACGTAGGGTTGGGAAAGGATGGAAATGCCCTTACTCGCCTATGCCTTGCCCACGGTGACAAACCCACGCTTCTTACTAGTAGCATGGGGCAAAGTGTAGGGGGTCCTCTTGACAAACAAACGTTAAAGGTCATAAGCAAACAATTCAAATCTTGAAGCCTTGAGTCAAAAACAAATGAATCAGATGTTCAAAATTCCAAAAGAGTTAAAATCCTAAAAACCTAGATTTTGTCTACTATGTGGCCATCTACGGATCTAAGTCTAGATAAACCGCAAAGCAAGTTGCATCCCAAAAACTATGAAGTCACTCGGGTAGAGTAGGCTTGTAGCTTCCCAATTTGGTTCCATCAAAGCTTTGTCTATCTTTCATCACTATCATTTCAGCACATTTCATAACTTGCGCCCTTCCCAACTCTCGGTGATGAGCCCTCGCATCTTACTAGTTGCGTGGAGTTGGGAGTAGGGGCAGGTTTATCTGCTCATCATACCGGTTTACCTTCACCACTTTGCCAAAACAAATATGAAGTATCAAAATTGCTTAAAGAAACTAAGATTCAAAATCACATTGTATCTACATTATCATATATCAGCATCATGAAATACAAAAAGAAAGTAAACACTTGCATCATTTGTTTTCCATTGCATACATTCTAAAAGCATATAAACATACATCACAGTTCAAAATGGAAACAAAGCCATAAATGCCAAAGCCATAAATGCCAAAAGTATATATATATAAAATATATATATATATATATAAATGGTCAAATTTTTATACAATGCCATCATGCACTAAGCATGGTCAAAACGCTCAAAGAGCCCAGGATATACAAAAGAATATATCATACAAAATCTACGAGAGCCAAGTGGCTTCTCAATCCCTACGAGACCCCTCTGAAGGCACACGCCCACGCCTAGGACTCTGGCTACGCCGGCGCTCTGAATGCACGAAGGGCTCAGGATCCCGAGGGGTAGCCACAGTCTCGCCACGAGAATGACTCCTCATCAGGCGCTCGGCTGTCCTATACCCCGCTAGCTCCGTGCGGAGAGTCGATACCATCCTGGCCACATGCTAGAATGGGGTGAAGATGTCGGATGTCTACCAACCGCCGAGGGCTCCCAACATCCACGGACAGCTCTCGTGTGGGTCCTCTCCATGGGGATCATCAGGGTATCAATACATACCCTACGAATCAAATCTCGCCACTCATCGGTGGTCTCTGCAAAACAAAGGAGAAAACAAATTAGAAACAAAACAAGAGATTAGAAATACAAACGTAAAACAGAAGGAGAGATAGTAACTAAAGCAATCCTAATTAAAAACAAACATTAAAAGGAGGGAGGGTAACTTACTCGGATCCCCAGGCCTCCGGGATGGATCTCTAGGGTCATCGCCCGCCACGATGCCGCCACCGCCGACCGAGGTGCTGCTCCCGTGGCCGGAGGAAATGTAGCACCCCGCAACGGACTCATCCTCCCCACCATGGCCCTAGGAGAGTGGCTCCTCTGAAACCAGAGTAACTCTCTCTGCACTCTGCTCGGCCCTCTCTGCCTGCATGATATCCTGAGTGTCATGCCACTCAGGATCACTATCCTCCTAGTCTCCTCCTCTGTCTCTCCCCCTGTAAACTCCTTGGACTCGGAGTCTATCTCAATGGGGTCATCGCTGCTATGGGCAGGACCCGCGGCAATCTAAAGCAAGGGTGCCTGAGGCGCACCGGCTCTCCCTCGGGCACGTACTACCCTCCTAGCCTGCAATAGGAATGCCAGGAGTAACAACTGTCCAACCCCGGCCTCTAGGACCCCCTCTGGCCTCTCGAACTGACTTGTATACTGGCACTACCGGGGGAAGCATGCCCATGTAGGGTAGGCCAAACTACTGAGGAACTCGGCCAAAGGGGTGTATCTCCACTCGCCCCACTCTATCAATAAGCTGCCCCCGTGGTGGAGCAGAGATCAAAGTGAGAGCCTCCTCACCCCATATATACCGCCATAGTCTCGATATGGTGTGGCCTCCATGTCAGCAGTAGTCAGAGAAGCAACCGGCTGATGAGGTGCTCGGAGCACCGACATATCTATCCATCTGGCTGCCCTCACAGCCTCCGGATCTATCACCTCTACACCTCTGCCATAGGGGATGAAGTGCTCATAGACCCAACTCATGACCAGGGTCGGGTGGCTCAAGGATCGCCCCCTATAAAATGGACTACCCTGTATAAATCATGATAGGTAGTCCCAAGAATATCTGCTCCCTAGGCATATATCCGGCCATGTCCCTCTATCTGTGCAATGATGGGGGACCAACAATATAATAATGTGTCTCCTCCCTTGTCCCCGATCAATCTCGAGGCAAGGATCCCCATGATAGCCTGGCGAAGTAGGGGGATGGGAAAACTAGGAATAGATCGAACTCTGACCCCCTTCTTGAACCCGTGGAGATGACTGCATCTCCCATGTATGTGGCCCACTATGCTATCTGGGCCCGCGAACCTGCTGTCTCAAGGGTGAGACGTCTCCCAATAATCGGGACCCCCAGAATGCGATAAACATCCTCAAAGTGATGGTCCACTCACCGCGGACCCCTGGTAATCGGAAGGTGTTCCGATCCAGCATCCCAATAGGAGAATAAGTCACAAAGAATGTGACTGGATGGTGTAACATGGGGCACGTGTGAGATGTAGTATCCCGGCCCTCTGAAGAGTGTCCTCCTCATCCTGTGAAAGGGCATCTAGTACTCCTGGGAGCCAATCACACTCCCTCTCTCGGCTCCACCGGATATACTCCTCTCTCGCCTGCATACACCCAAAAACACACAAAACAGAGCAAGTTAGCATCCAAGTAACATTGGAAAAATCATGAAAACACGTAGAAATGCTAAAAATGCAAAAACAATTTCAAATGGATGTTCTTTTTGCATTCTGGCAAAACCGCCGCCCTGAGTAGGAGGCGGTTTTGTAACCGCCGCCTTAAAGGTGGCGGGGTTTAACCGCCCGAACAAGGCATGGCGTAAGGCGGTGGTCGTGGCCCAAAAACCCACGCGGGTTTTTAAACCTAAAAAGCCCAAAAAAATGCCAAAATAAGACCATTTTAACTAAAACAAAGCCTACCTAGTAGGCGCCCCCTAGATGGACCTTTTGAACCTAACATTTTCAAAAATTACCCCCCATGACAAATATTTTAGCATTTTAAAATTGAGGGGGAAAAAGGGATAAATTGAAGAAAACTAACCTGTGATCTCGTGGGTCGATGTTCCACTCGCGGAGGCATGATCACTATCCCGTCACGACGTTTTGACTCTACTCACGCAAGAAACCATCACCGTGGGTTCCAGAGCTCAAAATCAATCAAATCAATTCGCGCAAATGAATAGGAAAATGGGCCCACTTTCATATATATAGAAGCCTGATTCATTTTAAATGTCCTTTTCACAGGTTTGGAGTGCCGACGGAGGTAAGTTCTTATCCCCGCACAAATGGTACGTTCTCATTTCCTATTATTTTAAGCGTTTATTTTCCAAACTATTATATCTATCTGCACTTGATTTCTCTTTTCATTTTACAGTGAAGCGGGAATTTTGGGACGGCGTCATTTCGACACACGGACGTATCAGGTATAACTTCTAACTTCCCATTTCGGGACCGCCATACTGACCCACCATTTTATGCCTCTTCATGGCTAAAACGCTTCTCCGAGGGGGCAATATGTACGTACCCAAAATTGTAGGGTACTGCACCACTGGAACAACGTAACACGTGCCCCAATGATGATACAGGTCTCCTCGCAAGGTGTTCGGGATCCGGAAAATCTCTCCAAGTGTGCGTTAACATCCCGCATGCCCCGCTTAGCCCCCGCGTGCTTTTTTTTTCCTTTTCCCCTCTTTTCTTGGCCTTTTTCTCTTAGTTGACGAAACCCGCCCGCCCGGGCGGTGGTCTCGTGACCCCGCCCCTGACAGGCGGCGGTCCTCGTAATCGCCCCCGCTCGTGGTGGCGGTCCGAACGTGTTTTCCAGAATGTTCTTTTGACGTGACTCACGTAAAAATCAACGATTCACCAGCTTTTTTCACCGCCTTGAGCTTGCATTTATGTTTTTGGTCCCCTGGAATAGTGTTTGGCCATTGTTTATAGTTTTAGAGTTCAGTTTGGTTTTGATCTTTGGGTGAATGAATTGCTATAAATAACTAGCTTGTGCTCAAGCAAATGGCCCCTCAAATTTGCCTCTGAACTTCTCTTTGCAATAGATTAGTTTTCATTTTGCTTAGAATTCGTAGTTTCATTCATTGCATGCTTAGTTAGTGTTGTTTCGTTGTTAGGAAGCCACATATCCATCTTGTGCAGGTGCTGTTGATATTTCATCCAATCCATTGGAGTAAGATAGTTTGTTTTTCATTAGGAATCCATTAAAGTTGCAGGTTTTGTTCTTCAAATAGAATAGTTTCAGGTTCTGGACATTTTATGTTGCATGACTCACAATAGATCCCGCTAGGAACTGCATAAGCCAAGCTCTGTACTCTTGCGCTATCCCTCTCCTACTCGCATTGTATTCGGTCTGTCATTCTAAAGTTGTCCCTTGTTCCAATATCTACTTCTGTTGATGCAAGCATTACATGCTTTTCCTAGATCCACGTGAGCATGAAAGAATGAGAGATCACACTGAGGGGACAAAGCCACACACATCATCGGATTTGCCACTATTCTGCAGAATCCAGGTTCTAAATTTCAAAGTTCTAGTTAGAAGCATATCAAATAGAGTAGCTAATCACTTTATTTCAGTCAATTTACTTTCGATATTGCTAGGGAAGCTGTGGGGATTGATAGTTTCTGAGAGACTATGATTCATTCCTCACTTCTGAGGTAGGATCGAGAGTCTTGCAAATAGACTAGATCAATTATTTCATTATTTAGAATAGATTTACAACTGCACAGACAAATAGCTATACTCGGTTATCTTGTTTGTTTTAAATTGTTATCTTAGCTATCAATTTCTAGATATATTAAATTAGTTGCTCTTTTAAATCCATTCAAATAGTTCATCAGAAAATACAAAAAAATAGAGAAATCATATATACTATAGATATACTTCACATAGTTAAATTTCACTTTGTTATCAGTTAGATTTACATTATTGCTTTTGTATGACAATCACGGGACCTAGGGAGCCCAGAGAATACGTATTCGAGCCAATCGTGCCTCAACCCAATCTCGTCACAACAATAGTTGACATAGATCAGAATCTTAGAATCCAAGTCTTCCAAACAACAACAAGACTTACAACAGATCAGCTCTCAGTTGAGAGGATTAAACATAGAAGACGACCAAGCGCACACGTTTTGGTCAAATCAGCCAAACTACAGATTACCCTAGAAAAATATCCACATGACTGTAGAAGGGCTTGAAAGAGAGCAAACGTTCGGTTGTGATCCTTTGGTCCCACAGCCAGATGCAGGAGACATTCTCACAGACATAGATACTAGCCTAAGAATTCAGGTTGCAAGAACACCTGTGAGGTACTCTGAGAAGATCGCACAGCTATTAATTTTGAATATAGAGGCTGAGAAAGCATATGATTATTGGATACTAAGGATCAGGGACTGAATTCGTACATGACCATAGCAGAACCACAACAACCAAGAGTCTACGGTTGCGATCCACAAATCCCGCAACCCAACGAATCCATAGGTGAATCAGACATAGACACTGGCCTACACACACTAGTATTCAGATCTACTCCACTTCCACCTATCATCATCACACAATTATCTTTGTTAGATATAGTGGCTAACGAGGCTAAAGAATTCTGGACTAGGCCAAAGAACCGCCCATAAAAACAACTATATCCATCATCCACCCCATGACCATGTCCGGAGACATATACAAACTATCCCGTGCCATTTTCCACGTATACCACAACCTATAGATCGAATAATTCCGAGCTCGATATTGATTAGAGCCTTCGAGCAAGTCATCCTTTCCGCAATCGATCTATCACACCAGTTCGAGGTTAGAGGGCCTTCTTTGCCTTAGATTCACAAATACCACTAGTGCGTGTCGAAGACATCAGATCGCCTAACTAGTTTGTTTGCATACCAACACGTATTCCATCCCCACTTTGGTGTCTCGGCATGACCTCGGGAGGTCGGGTGTGAGGAAGAGTTACTTAGATTCCCACGCTCGCTTGTCACTTTTCCGTCGTACAATGACCCGGTGGCATAATCTAAGAAAAGATAAGAGTATTTACAATAACTCAAACATGTTTTGATCCATTGCAGGAGGCATCACATATCCCTCAACCTAAAAATTTCTATATTTGGGGTTACTAAGGGAAATATCCTGGGGTACATTGTGAGAAAAGAAGGAACCAAGATTGATCTAGAGAGAGTGGAGGCTATTCCAAGACTATCTCTACTCACCAAAAAACTAGGTGTACATTATTTCTTTGGTAAGGTCATTTTCTTGAAAAGGTTTATCCTAAATTTCACTGATCTCAAAAAGGATATTGTCAATATGATGAAACCTAAAGAATCATCTAGTAGAGAAAGTAGGGAAAGGAACCCTTTAAGTCTATTAAATGTTTCATTGTAAAATCAACCACTTTAGTATACCATGATTTCAGTAAGGAAATCATTCTCTACTCTTATTCTTCCATGAATACTATCTTTTTTGTTCCGTGTAATAAAATGAAGATAAATTCTAGTCACCCATCACATTCATGAGTGTTCCTTTAAAGGCACATGAGCTCAATTATTCATGACATGAAAAACATGCTTATGTGGTGGTAAGATAATTGAATAACTTCATATTCAATCTTCTGAATTTTCATGTTATTGTTAAGGTCATAAGTCTAGTGGTCAAATAAAATTCTGACGCAATACGATCCAGGCGCAAGGAGAGGAAATTAGGTGTCGAAAGTATAGGAAGTGGTCCCTCGCCATGAACCTAAAAGTGTTAAACCTGCAATAATATAGGTCTTATCATATATCCAAGAATTGATTATAAGTGAGGTGAGGAAATTGCTACATGTATCAGTACTAGATTTTGAAGTTATCTTAAAGATCATGAAGACCAAACAAGGTAAAAATCATAGGTAACTTCTCACTTTTTCAGCGGTGTTTCTTGTAATCAATATGAGGAAGTTTCCTGGCTAAAATTAGTGAATCCCACTAAGGAGATGAATCAGGTGGACTATGAAATGACTATAATTCCATTAGGGAAAACAACACATGAAGGAGACACTCATATGTTCAAAGATTCTGTTGCTCGTTTGCTTTCAACGAACGAAGAGTACAAACAAGTAATTGAGTAGTTGGAAGAGCATGTAAACACCCTCACTTCTTATGTACAATAATTTGTGGATCCTAGTACAATTCCATCTCTTCCTGCTGAGGTTGTTACTCCCATCAGTAGATTTTACCCCGAGACAATCAAGAAATCTTAAGGTTACTCAATGTAGGGAAGGGCCAATAAAAGGTGAGTTGACAAGATCCTTCAAAAATGAAAATATCTATTTCCTGAGATACTTTCATTGTTCATGTTTTTATTTCCATCATTGTGAAGGTAGAAATGACCAAGGATGAAATTACAAAACAAATGGCTCATTGGGACCAAGTGCTTCCATTGGTAATAGAAATAGGCAATCTTGACTCTTTTGTACTTGGTGGGAAAATATGTATTCAATTCCATAACTAATAATTTTTCTCCCATTTGGTCTTAAACATTGGTTTTATGATATGAAATATTGTATAATACTATCGAGGAGCTTGATTCTTGTGAAGAGATCACTTCAAAAATGCTGAAAACATAAAAATGGAGTGTAGAAGCTTGGGACACCTCCAATGATTGAAAATTAATATTTGGAAGACCTTCTAAAGCCATTAAGAAATTTTTCAAGAAAGAAGTAGGAGATCCCTTCTCACTCAACGGGGACACCTTGGAGTCTCTAATAGAAATTAGGTGTGCATATTCCAATACTACTAAGGAGCATCAGACTTGGTTTAATCAGTATAAAAATACCAGCATTACTTTTGAAACATGTATCAAGGCTCTGAGCTTTGTTCATATCCCTCAGGGAAATAAATTGGTACCTACGGCAACACGCTTCAGTAAGGATTTCAAAGGTAAATAAATTTCTCCAAGAACATTCCCACAAAGTTCACCAGTGGGAGGCTCTTCATCGACGGATGCATCATCTCTTTCGGCATGATCATGTCCCCTCTTCCTTCTCCCTTCTTTTCTCTCTCATGTTCTAATTCTTCATTAAGGGTGGGTACTTTTAACTATTTTGTCTTATTCACTTAAAGTGGCCTAATAGTCTAACTTTGTAATGAGTTCTTTTCAATCAATCAAAAGGACCCACTTTTGTTTCCTAGGAATATGAAAGTTCATAAGTGATAAAGGGAAGTGAAAATTCATATGGGGGGTATATGAAAAGACTCTTTGTAAAGATATATATTTGAAATATCTCCTCATTCTATGAGGTTTTCAATTGTGAGTCTCTAAGTAGATAGTTGTTGCACTACTAAGATACAAGAATTGTTTACATTCTTCTATTTCCTTTTTATATGTTTCTTCCATTTCTTTGCATGATCAACTTTGTACACATGATAATCTTATAAAATCAAGGAAGGTTTTAGTTCCTTTGATAAATTAATCTATAGAATTTTTTTCTATAATTTGTTATTCTTATCTTGCTCTTGAAGTTGACTTCTTCTAATTGTATGTAAAATTATTCTAGTTCAAGTTGTGGAAATATGTAAGTTCTTATCCACGAACTTAATCCACCTTCATGACATTTTCACTCCTCTTACGTTCTCTCTCTAAGCAAATCCCCCATTGCACTAAGTGCAAGCAAGTTGCCAAAGGTTTAATGGAGTATTCATGTGTGATCCTTGGCTTCATAGCCACCCAATATTTTTTGTTTTATGCATTCAATAAATGGGAGCCTCTCCATTAACAAGAGGAGGGACTTAGTCCCAGAGCGCTTAGTGAAAATCCACTAATTTTTCCTTAGGATAAATTATTTCATCAAAAAGGGCCTAGAATATTTTTAAAAATCAGTTATAAATGAATAAAATAATTTCAAATTTGTATTTGAAATTAAACTATGACATTTATGAAGAAAATTTTTGCATGATAAACTTACACGGGAATGACTCAGATAAAATTTACTCTCTTGTAACATAGCTCATCGTCTAATTAATCTATACTTCAAAAATTCAATAGATTCAGAAGAAAAGGATCCAACTGATTTACCCCAAAAGTACAAATGGACTCTATATCTGATTAATAAAGCGAAATAAAAACACCCAATATAAGTGAAATATTTTATTTCTCTTCATTTTCAAAGAAATTGGCTACCATATTAGTTTATTAAGAGATTATAGATAGTGCATACACAAACAAAGTTATTTTCTAGTATTTTCCCTATAATAAAATAATTTTGGATTATTGCACTCACTCGTTACCATTTAAATTATTGACATATTCATATAAGAAGGGTCTTTTTCTATTGCTACCAGATTAATATTTCTCTTCAATGCATCTTGGAATTGTTTTATCTTTTACTACATTAAAAAACCTCATTCAATAAAAAATAATAATCCCACATTGGTTGGTTAACTTGGTTTTTGGTGACATAAAAACTTAAATATATCACAATTCTTATGCTAATAAAGGTGATGTCATTATGGAAGTAACTCTCTTACTAACATAATAATTAAATAGTCACAAAATAATCATAACTCACTACGCAAATTAAATATGATTTTTCAATATTAAATTTGTTATTAATTGTTTTCATTTTGAAAAATACATTTTTATAAACAATTTCCAATTTTTATAAACCTAATTTATAATAATTTAAACATTTTTTAACAAACTATAACTATTAATTATATGTAAAGTTTAATTACATCAAAATATCATGTGATTTCTCATTACTCAAAGGATGATAATAGTAGATCATAAAATGTGTTTCGAAACATTCCCTAAAATATACTATACATATAAAATGTGTTTCGAAACATTCCCTTAAATATACTATACATAAATTTATTTAAAAAGTATTCTCTAATGTTTAAGCATTTTTCTTATCATGGACATGTTTCCAAAGCTTATATGTATTGGGTGCACTATTCTTAGTCTTAATTGTTAAGGACGAGGGAAATCCATTCCATCATATTCGATATAAAATTCAGACTTATGGATGGTTATGTAGCACTTTTTATATCACCGTTGTTGGTCTACAATTCATTTGATGAAATTAAGATGAATTTGAATAGGCCAACATTGTACATATTATTTTCTCATTTAATTTGACAATTTATTTTAAATACCTTTATTTTTTTGTTTGTATTTTCTTGGTCCTATAATAAACTCACAAATATACTAATATCATAATGATTAACCAATCTCATATCTATATTTTAAAATTTACCATGATAATTTTTGGTTTGATAACAAATACATCAATACCATAACAATTAACTAGATCCATATTTATATTTTAAAATTTAACACATTAGAAATAAATAATTATGTGGCACTTGTTCAATTGGAAAATGGCTAGCATCTTTACTCTCTCTGATTATTTGACAATTATGTCAAGGTTCCATACAAAGAATTGTTGCTCTTATTTTTACTTACAAAGTAGTTCTATTAAAAAGAACATTGAAAGAAACTTTAAAATCTGTCTTCTAAAAATTAGGAAGCAACAAATATTTAGGAAGAGAGTTTGAGAGGATACTAAGAAGACGGATTCCAAGTTTTCCATACAAACTCTAATTTTATAAAAGATATTTTATTAAATATTAAATTATAAATAAATAAAATTATTTCAATTTTATATTAAAATATTAAAATATAACATTTACAAACATCTTCTACCAACTAGCAATCGCATGTGTTTCATGAGATGTGAACGCCGAACGGTATATGTTATTTGATTTAGAGGTATAGTTATTACTTTTGTCGTTGATGTTGATTAGGGGTGTGATTGTTTTCATAAGTGTATAAATATAGATGGGCCACTTAATTTTAAGGTTGTTTATACATTTCAAAGTTGTTATAAATTTGTACATGAATACATTTGATACCATTTTGTTGGTCCGAAAAACTATCGGTTAGGCAGGTCATGGGGAAACAAGCCAACAATGTGCAGGGCATAGCCCCTCTTTGAGACAACAAAGTGAAACTGGTTTATTGTTAATCTATCAAGTAGGAATCTATGCAAATATACACTATTCTAACTTCAGGGGTTTGGGATCTCATCCCAGTAGAGGTAGTTCCAACAATGAATAAGAAAGGTAGGAGGAAGGAACGGAGGAGGGTAGATCTGAAGGAAGAAAAGAAATGAATTCCAAGACAGAAAGGTCAAAAGGTTTATGCTTTGGGCTGGTAGTAAACAGAGCCAAACTTACTTGCATAAACAATTAAAGCAATACTGATGAACAAATGACAATAGTAGGAATGAATCCAATAGAATAAAAACATAGATCTAACTTAAGAAAGATCTGATGCAAATAACACACATATGGAGCACAAAGTCTGAATACGTATATTAATATTTCTTCTATTACAAGAAAGCACAAAGTCTTTCTCTCCTCACTTCTTTTTTCATACAAAAAATGTCCACCTTGAATACAACAAGTATTCAAGTATTTATAGAAGGAGAAGAAGAAAGAAGACAAAAGCAAACCAACCACTATTTACAAAATATCTTACAAGATATTTACAAAATATCTAAAAAGTCAAAAGTTGACTTTGGGCAAGTTTTTGGATGACAACATCCCATGGTGCAACATGGATGATGTCATCATAAATGCCAACAAGATTTTTAAATATTTTACAAAAATGATCAAAGCATACACAAGAGGAGAAACTACTCCTCATCATCCCTTTGCTCAAACTTGGTGTCTTGCTTTTGATCAGGAGAGTCGATGTGACACTGCGCTCGATATTCCATAAACTTGTTGATCATTGCTTGAAGTTGATCATGATCTGGACCTTTAAAATGGTTGCCAATGACTTCGCAAGTTTCTTTTTCATTCTTGAGCTTGTTAGGTAACTCGGTGAAAGTTTCGCATGAATCGATCAAAAAGCCAATGAAGTCATGGCAAGCCAAGAGGTTATTGATTGATTCTCGGTTCGAAAGTGACCTCTGGTGCCAAACCTTGAGTGACTATAGCCTTGAAGCACTAGAATGTATCATCTACTTCCCTCAAGGTGTATGATTCACTGAGCATCCCTGGAGACATTTTGTAACTATCTGCTCCATGTTGTATCATGCAGTCAGGCTTCATCCTTGATTTTATCTATCCTCTCTAGGATATATTCCATTTGATCAACCCGGTAATCTAAAGTGATGAGAGATTTGTTATGTGCACGTGGGTGATCGATAATGCCGACCTTCAATAGGTCGTCAGCTGAGTAGTCAACCATGGCTTGAAATGTTTCATGCTACAACTTGGCATTATCCAACTCTTCGAGAGGGAACCTGCTACTGCTTGTAGCTCCTTATTTTCTTGGGTTATATCCGATAAAGCACTGTGAATTTCCCAATCATTTCATGACCATCTCTGAGGATCCGCTCGATCCAAGATGATACTACTGCCTTGTTCTCACCAATCTTAACATATTCATTTATTTTATCCTGACTGAGAACTTCAATGGGTTGGCGGCAAGTCATAGGAGGAGCATTGCCCATTTTCTGCAATGCTTGGAGGAGATGTTTGTTTTGTTCTTTGAGTATTCTCTTCTCCTCTTTTTGCTTCTTGGAGCTTTTTGCAGAGAGCATCCACTACAGACAAGGCTTCTCCTTGTAGGCTTTCAGATGAGGTCCCCATTGTGACTTGAGTCACTGTGAAGTCTGTGGGAGACAGATCCTTCTTTTCCTTGGTGGGATCTGGGTAAGAAATCTCCATGACCTCTCTCCCCGAAGTGCTCTTAGAAAAGTGAGTTATCACTTTCTACTTCTTGGGTCCCTTCTTTGGAATGATGGAGAAGTCCATGGGTGCGATGGGAACTTTCTCTTATGCTGGCCCAGATGGTATCCAACTAGGACTTATGGGAGTGGGAGTAGAGGAAATAGAAGAAGAAAAATGGGAGTGAGAGGGGAGAAACTGTAGAGGCCTCAAGGAAGAATGTTGAAACACTCGGTGGTGGCATTGACAAGGAGTCCAATGCACACTGCTTATGGGGCCTGGAGTTACTACGGGAGAAGAGAAAGGACATGGAAATGGAAGGGATCTGTAATTGGATGGAGGGAACACTGGGTGATAGATCCACGAGAGAGGAGAAGATGGAAGAGGTGGGAGATGGAAGGGAGGAAGGGAGAGGAGAAGACACATCCATAGGAATAGATGTTTCAATGACATGAGGAGGAGAAGAAATGGAAGAAGGAACACTGGGTACCTCTGTAGTTGTAGTTGTGATAACATCCTAGGTGGATGTATCCATTGAAACCTCTGTTGTTTCTTCTTCTTTACCTGGAGAAACCAGGTCGACTATTTGCTTCTCAGAAGTAGAAGGAAGGCCTTTAGGAGCTTCTTCTTGTTTTCTTGATTCACCCTCCTTGTCCTTTCCTTTTCCTTTCGGCACATGGGTGGTCTTGGAGGTGCTCTACCTAAAGGAGAAGTAGTGAAATCAACTCCGAGGTAGGTGAGACCATTCTGTTTGCACCAATGTTTGGTGTGCTATAACATGGGCTTAACCCTTTCCTGAATGGTTTTGGTGCTTTGGCTCTATCGATCTCTCCATGAATGGCCAATCATCCCCATCTGTGTCAAGGTAAACCTGATCAATTTCTTGATTAGTCTCTTGGAATTCCTTTGGGATGATGGCTATGCCATAGTGGATGATCTCCTCCAGAGCCAGCCGGGAGTGATCCTTTCACCTGATGTCTATCTCATGTGTCAGGTCGATCCAAATGTCCTCGATCTAGGAACATGGATGGGATCAATTTTTTCCTTTGGGAGGTAACTCCGGCAGTCAAAGGTGGGCCTTATTGGGAAGTTGTGCTTTAATTTAGCAGCTCTAGCTCAACATACATCTCCCATGCTTTGGCAAGTGTGGGGTAGGTGTATCGGCCAACTGTAAGGGGGAATGGAGTTCCTCCTTTCTTTCTCTTCATGCACTTCTCATGGTAAGTGATTAGCTTACCTTGATAATTCCAAGAGGATCAGCTTTGGCCCTGCATACCTTGGCAGCTTTGTTGGTTCTCCTTGAAATTCACATCTCTGAGGTATGTGAATGTGGGGAATTGTGTGAACAATGCTCCCCATTTCTTTGTAGCAGCAATCACACTCGGGCTGGTCCGACCGTGTCTCATGTTTGGCCTCAGCAAGCAGATTACCTCATAGAAGAAGGCATCATTAATTTTAGAGAACTGGGAGATGCTGGCCTTGAGCTTTAGCTCTAGGTAGAATTCATATATTTTGACCTGGGGCCATACCCCATTTCGAGCTAACCTCCTGTGAAATCCCTTGATGCAATAAGCAACGTATACAACGTAGGAATTCATGTAGAACTTCCTAGTTGTTAGAACTTGTTGAAGCTACTGGGAGATGGTGTCACTGATGATTTCACCCCAGCCAAAATGTTGATCAGGTGCATTCTTGTTCATGGTCTCTAGATACCTCAACATCCATTTGTGGAAATAATGGGCATCAAGGAGCCCAAATACTCTATTTAAGAAGGTGATTGTATCACTCAACTCCTCATTGAAGTCACTACGGTGGATGGTTTGTGGCCATCTACTCACCGGCTTCTTGTTCTTTAGATAAAGCTCATTCATCATCTACATGCATTTATCCTCATTATCATCCCAGGCCTTCTTGCAGTCTTCGAGACTTATCTCTACATATTGCCTGTGATGAGGAATGCCCAGGATCATTTCAAAGTGATGAGATGTGAGGTCTATGATGGGCTGTTGTTCTTTATTTTCAACACATCTAGTGTCTTTGTTATAGCATCGAGAAACCAACATAATAAATTCATTATTTACGGCACTTACTGGCAGCCCAGCTGCAAAGTGCAATCCACTGCCCACAATTTGTTCATCCACGGGCCACTACTTTCCTGGTTGGTCCTTGCCCAAAAGTCATCCATGTCAATATGACCTAGCTCAGAGTCTCTGATGTCGAGGCTGCACTCTGCATATGAGTCAGGCATCCTGACTTTCTGATACTTATACTTCATCTCTTGTTCGACTGCTTAGCTTTAGCTTTAGCTTTAGTTGGTTTCTTGCTTGATGAAGACATGTGTGAGCTCAAGGATGGATGTTGTTGTTCTACAAGAAGAATCAAGGAGGTCCAACAGAAGAGCCATGTCAACCATCATGTTATTCATAATGAAAGCTTGCAGAATGAAGAACTAGCAATTATAAGGCTTAGGGCGCAAGGCAGGTTCACAACATGTTGCAGAGACTTTTATTGCTAGGCGCACTTGGGAGGATGTCGACATGAAAAAGTTGTGCCAATGTTGACATGAGAAAATTTGTGCCAAGTTTAGAAAGGGCACACTTTTGAGAGGTGTTACATGACAAAATGCAGCGCCAAAGGGTAAAGCGCAGGGCGTGGGTTTGCAACATGCAACATCTTATGTTGATGTTAAGGAGGTTGCACCTACGCCTTGGGAAAAATCTACTTTGGTCTGGGCTGAAAAAATTTTTTGTGTTGCATGGGTTTAGAGTGCGCCAAGGTGCAACTTTGAAATATGTTGCAAGACAAAACAGTGCGCCAAGGGAAAAAGTGTGTGGCATGGTTTTGAAGCACACAACATCTTATGTTGATGTTGTGAGATTGTGCCTACGCCCCACAAAAGTTGCTAAGTGTTATTTCAACTGGGCACGGGTTAGGTTATGTCTTGCAAGAGGTAAAGTGTGCCAAGGTGCAAGTTTGGAAGATGTGTAGAAGAAAAAAAGTGTGCCATGATTTAATCAGTTTAATAGTTTGGCTTTATTTTCTTGATTTCTCTTCCTCTCTCTTTGGATTTCTTAGATGGTAAAGAGACATTTTTAGAAGGAAGCAAGTAGGGAAAGATGGGTTTTTTTGTTTTTCTTCAGAGGTAGGGGTCTTCCAGATTTGCAGATCTGGAAGGAGAGGTAAAATGGCTTCAACTGGTTTGTAGATTGTGTTAGGTGTGTTTCTTTTAATTTTTATCTTTTACACCAACCCTAATACCTAACACAACAAAAACAAAAACAACAACAAGGAGAGGAGCCACTTACCTAGATTTATAAAAGATGAAGAATGACGTGGGATCCACAAGCTCAAAAAATGACACATGGGGTGACAAGGATGGTGATGACAGCAGAGAAAACACTTTTTCAATTTTCAATTCATGAAAATGACAGGTGTCGGGTGCCTATTTATAGAAAATTGGCATTTATTACTTCACCAACTTCTTTTGGCGCGACTTTTTAGAGCGTCGACATGATAAAAAGTGTGCACCTTAGACAATTTTTAAGGATGGAACACAACACAACATTAACAATGCCTTAGCACACATTTTATGATGTCAACACATATTTCAAATGCCAAAGGGGTATTTAAAGGGGCACAATTTTGTGATGTTAACATAATAATGAGTGCCAAGGTTTTAAGGGGGCAAATTTGGATGTCGACACAAGGAAAAATTGTGCCTAGTGCAAAAGGGGGCAACTTTGAGTCATGTCATGTCGACATAAAGATGAATGCGCCAAAGGATTAACAAAATTGACTAAGTTTCACAACATCCAGATTTTTTGAAAGGAAGTTTTGGGCCATTTTGAACGTTATCAAACTTCCCTTGGGGCCAAAATGGAAATTTTGGTATGGTTACCTACAAATTGCCCTTGTCAATTTTGTAGGATAACAACTGGCTCTTTCTGGGGACTATCTTTAAGTGAAACTTAAGGGTAGAGAATCCCAGATTTTCATGTGCCTATCCATTGGGTTATAGAGAGTCAAAAACAAGGGTGACCAAAAAGGGAAAGAAAGGAAAACACAACAAAAAAAACAAACAACAAAAACAAAAGAAAACTATATAAAGAAGAGAGCAAGCTCTACTTCCTGAAGATCTTCAGGTGCTGCCGCTATAGGGAAGCGGGAGCTCGGTTCCATCTAGATATGAGAGATAGAAACTATTCTCTCCATTGAGCTGCTTGATTTGTATGGCCCTCTCCAAAGAGAGTCAAACTTCCCATGCATACCTTTCGGTTCTCTTTGTTTGTCCCATAGAAGAACAAGATCTCCCACTTGGAAATCTCTGCTTAGCTTTCTTGTCAAACAACCTCTTAACTTGATTCTGATGTTCAGTGATCTTGTCGACCACTTTCACTCACTTTTCTTCAAGTTCTGTCAGGTACATAATCCTCTTTTCAAGAGAATTCTGAAAAGTTTCATCTTCAATTGCTCGAGCTAAGCGCAGAGCAGAAGTTCTCATGGAGATAGGGATTTCAGCATCGATCCCATATAACACTTGGAAAGGTGACATGCCGAGAGACCTCTTTGGAGTGATACGATCCACCCACAAAGCATCATATAATGATTTGTGCCAAGACCATTGGTTTTCATCAACTAGCTTCCGTATGATAGTTACCAAGTTCTTGTTGTTGGATTCTGCCTGACCATTTCCTTGAGGATAATAATCAGAAGCATGAGCCAAGGTTATTCCGTATCCATAACAAAAACCAATTACTTCTTGTGAAGAGAAGTTGGAAGCGTTATCAGCAATGATTTTGTGTGGAATGCCAAATCTCACAATAATATTCTCTTTGATGAAGTTGCAAACAACTTCAGAAGTGGCATGCTTGATAGGTATGGCCTCCACCCATTTTGTGAAGTAATCTATTGTTGTTAGGACGTAACTATGTCCAAGCACTGATTGAGGATTGAGTGCTCCAATGAAATCAATTCCCCATTGTCTTGAATGGTTCATCAATGATGATGGGCCTGAGGGGAAACACAACTAGCTTTGGTTTGCCAACGAACTGTTGGCAAAGTTCACATTTCGCTACCCAGAGTGGTTGTATCTTGAAATAGCGTCACCAGTAGTACCTGGCCCGAATGATTTTATGTGTTGTCATGGATGAGGAGAAGTGACCACCACAGGCTGAGTCATGAAAACTCTCCAACAATTTTACTCTGCTGTGGCTTGTCAACACATCGTAGAAAAAATGTCATCAATTCCACGTTTGTATAATCCATCATCCCATATGACATATCTTGCATGGCTCTGAGCTTCACCGTTCACTTTTCCTTTGTGGTTAGGTGAGTTGGGCACTCTCCATAGGTGAGAAAGAATGTGATGTCAAAATACCATTCATCATTGGTCATGACAAACAGAACCATGGGCAAAGAATCCACTTTCTCCAATTCATTTTGTTCTCCATCAATGTGATCAACTTTTTCTTTAAGTACCTTTGAGTCTTTATTTTCAGCCATTAGCTGACAAAGGCCTTACCTCTTACCAACTTGGTTGGTTTGATGTCTAGATCATATTCTTGGACCTTTGCGATCCAATTCCCTCGTAAGCTCCCTAACTCTGTTGAGTCAGGATAGACTTAACAACCATGTGTCCTGGAACCAACACTACTGTATGAGAATTTAGAATATAGTAGTGGAAATTTTGACTACTTTTACCACGGAAAAGGCATGCTTTTCCAATTGTGACATCTTTAGTTCATGAGGCTTAAGAGGAGAGCTCATGAAAGCAATCGGGGATTCAATATCCTCAGAGTTCTTTGCATCAAGATAGCTGATACAAAGTATGTGCAGATGCATAACTGTACATGATGAAGTCTTTGTTGAAGTCAGGACACACTAGAATAGGAGCATGAGTGATGGAGGTTTTTATGTCTTCGAATGATGTCCTACCTTCCTCACTCCATCAGAATGTTTGGGACCCTTTCATCATATTAGATATATGACGAGTCTTCTCAGAAAAATCAGAACAAAGCGTCTAAGAAAATTTACCTTTCTGAAGAAAGAGTGAACACCAGTCTTGCTTGTAGGAAAAGTAAGGCTCTAAATAGCCTTGACCCTTTCGACATCTATCTTAGTTCCTTCTCTACTGATGACATGTCCTAGAAGCTTTCTTCTTGGTGACCCCAAAAACTGACTTCTTGGGATTTAGTGAAATTCCATGCTCTCAAGCATCTGATCAAGACTTGTTCCAAATGATCGCAGTGATCACTTCATCTCTTGGAGAACATGGTCAGGTCATCTAGGTAAACTATGATGACTTTTCCCATCATACCTTTGAATGCAAAGTCCATTGCTCATTGGAAGGTGGCACCGGCGTTGATCAAACCGAATGGCATTCTGTTGTAGGTGAAGGTACCCCAAGGAGTGGTGAATGTTGTTTTGAACTGATCTTCAGGCGTGACTTGAATTTGATTGTAACCTGAAAAACCATCAAGCATAGACAACATTTCTGAACTGGTTACTACTCCTGTAGCACTTGATCCATTATGGAAGTGGATAGTTATCTTTTAAGGATGACTGGTTCAAGTTGAAAGTCCACGCATATGTGTATCTCACCATTCTTCTTTCACACAGGCACAATATTTGTAACCTGTACTGTGATGAATTGGAAAAATAATTCTTGCATCCAACATTTTCTGAATTTCAGCCTGGATGGTACCTGAGATTTTGGGGTTGTAATGCCTTTGCTTTTGATGAAAAGGCTTGACATCATCCTTGAGTGGGATGTCGTGCCAAATGTCCTTTGGCTTGAAAGACTTTAGATCAACATAAGACCATGCTAATACATCCATGTACTTTTTCAGCAACTTAACGAATTTTCACTTTTCTCTCAGGTGTACAACACTTCCCGATATTCATGGAACGAGGATGTTCCACAGTACCAGATTGATGGATTCAGTTTCAGAGAAGAGGAAGGATCATCCTGTCACTTTTTCTTGACAAAACGGTCATGATTATCAAATAATCATTCTAAGGAAACCAAACCTTTAGGAATCTTATTTCCTTTGAGTTGTATCACTGTGTATCTTTTTAGATTCATGTGCTTGACCGGTGAGAGACTCATGACACATAGAAGTTGATCCATCGAAATGAAGTTCTTTGAAATTGTCAGCTTTCTCCAAAAAAAGTGATAAGTTGGTTGTCATCATTGAACACTTGCCAGTGTTGTGAATTATCTGGCACACTTGGGTGAAAAACCACTTCAATGGTATATGTATCTATTTTTAACCCTGGGTGAGGGAGCATGAGAGAGGCTGAGATGGCCAATGAATCAGCCATGTCATTTTGAGCTCATGGGAACTACTTTGATTGAGAAAGTTCAAAACTCTTGATGTTATCCCATATATGCATTGTGGTAGTGTCTGAGCCGGTCATTCTTTACTTGATATATCCCTTTTACCTGATTGACAATTAGCTCAAGCATCACCTTGCACTTTTAGATTCTTGATTCCTTTCTTTTGCAGCTTGCATGCCAAGTAACAAGGATTCATACTGATAGTATTATTAGTATTGAAGAACTGCAACTTGAAAGAAAAAGGGAAAATCTCCTCTTCAGGAGATATTAGAACAGCCCCAACACCACATCCACTTGTCACACAACTGCCATCAAACTGCAATGTCCATACTTTGTTGAGATCCTCTTTTGGATGAGAATGTCCATTCTATCTGAGTCGGTGGACAAGAAGTAGTTCCCCATCCCTGATGATTCAAAAAGAATCTGAGCCTTAGGGTCATCAGAGTTGGTGACTAGATATTTCTTTTGTGATTTTGGTTCCAATGTCTGCATCACCCCTTTGACAGGAATCTGGCTTTGGACCAGTCCATATGAATTTCCCCACCAACTTCTTTACAAAAGCTCCTCCCTAGCAATATCTGTATGCTACTGGAATATCAGCTATGAGAATAGTCATTTTTACCCTTTTCTCAGAAATGTCATGAATGCAAACTATGCGCATCCTTGATCTGACCAATCAATGGTACTTGTTTGGTTTCCATGGAGTAGCATCTGCCAAAAGGTTTAGTAAGTGTGAGGCCCAAAGCATGGGTGACCTTTACTGGCATAACATTATCAGAAGCTCTAGAATCAATTATACAGTTACTTAGTTTATGACCATTGATCAGGAGAGATAGGTAAAAAGGTTCAATTTTCCCTAATGCGGAAGTCGAGGTAATGTTTACGTGAGACGTAGGAGGAGTGGGAAGAATTCCTTTTGGGGAAATGGGAGGAGGGATGCAACCTGGCTTTGGATATACTTAGTTAATCTTATAAGCTGCTCTGGGTTGGACTGAAGGTACTCAACTTCAGACATCTGGATCTTGGTCTTTTTGGCGTGATCGATTATATCGAATGCGACCAAGGGTTGTGCTAACGAAGGAATGAGTCCTTCATTTCACATTTGTGGAGGAGGATTACTGGTCTTTATGGGATTGGAGGAAGGCTGAATTGGAGGAGAAACAAGAGGAAAATATTTCTTTACAAAAGGTTTAACAGAGGTTGAGTAGGAAGGGGATTACCTCTTTTAGCGATCATGGAGGAGGAGTTACCACAACCTTTTCCTTTTGTTTTTCAGCAGCAACCTTTTCTTCTTTTCCTTGAGTGAGTGAAAACTATGTATGATTGTCCACTTGCATACCCTTGGGTACCCTCTTCTTCATCAGATTCCTCATCTTCAAATTCCATATACCCAATAGTAGAGTCGCCAATCGGTTCACCGACATCTTGATCATCTTCACCTTGCGACAAAGGTTCTTCGTAATTTGGATCATCTTCTTTGATTTCAACCAAAGCATTAACCGGAGGGGCTTCAATTGCTAACCTTGGAGAAGCAGCAAGGAAAACGTGGCCTTTGGGGGTGTTGTTGGGAGTGAAGTTCCTCCGTGGGATATCCTGGTATGGAGTAGTAGATGATGTTTGAGCCAATTGCTTCTTTAATGAGAGCAAGTCATTCGCCATCTTCTAGAATGTTGGATCTGATGAGGTAGCCTGAGAAGAAGTTGAAGCCTTTGATTTTGATGGCTCTCATCTTAACTCACCGGATATAAGAAGGTTGTCTTCTATCCGAATGGCCATAGCTTGAGCAAGAACCAAGGTGGGTATTTGTTCTGTAAAAGTAAGAAACTTACTTTGAACTCATGGCATTCAAGAAGAAACACTTTTGATTCTCTAATGTTGGCATCATGGCAAGCGGCACACGGTTGATCAAGTGAATTGAATCGGGTGATAAAATCACGCATGGTTTCATTGGCCTCCTTCTTCATGTGAGTGATTGTGATAATAATGCAAATGCATCTTCTGAAGGTTTGTATCTGTCTTCAAATGTAGTCCGTAATGTGGCCCAATTGGTGATGGATCCGGCTGGTAAATGCTGGAACCATTCTGATGCAGGCCCTTGCAAGGTCTCAAGAAAGAGACGTACCGATACGTCCTCATGAGTCACGTCCAGAATACTACATGACATAATAAATGTAGCTATATATGTATGTCATGCTTTGATTTCCACTCCCATCAAATTTTGGAAATTTTTGTGATTTCTGTGAGGGAGGGGGTTGACTGGATGTGGTAGTGCTAGAGGACCCATGGCATTTCCCCATGGTACAGGAAGATTTGCTGCCATTTGAAAAGTAGGAAAAAGAACATGAGTAGGGAGTGTGGTTCCACTTAGCAAAAGAGCACTGCAAGTTGATGTCGAGGCACCCTGTGAAATCTGGCTCTTTCGTGGAGGCGAGGCACTTCTTGCTGATCGATCCGCTGAGCTTAGTGATGTGAATCGTGTTGGAGTGATACTGAAATTGTGCCTTGAAGTAGATCAAAAATTGGATCAACTTCCCACGAGCTCTTCTGCTACATGAGTAAATGGTTCACCGCCAAGGTGTACCCATTAGATCGCAACAATTAAGAGCAGATTTTTACAATATTTTTGTTTATACTTGCTGATTTTCTGATTTTTCTGGCAAAAATCAGCAGCATGTACTTTTTTCAATATTTAATTTTACCCTCTTTTAATAACAACCGATTGCGGTTTTTTGACAAAGATTAACAAGGATAAAAAGTGGGTTAATTTAGAAAGCTGATTTTCGGATCTTTGACCTGAATTTTGCAAGGTTTTGAAAATAACATGAAATATCAGAATCTCATATCTACTAAAATATACAAGTTTTTGTAAAAACTCAATGAACTAAAAGCTCCTATCTAGTCCAGATCTATGGATTTGTATAAGGAAATTTTCAGTTTTGATCACTTCTGCAAAAATTTTAATTTTTAACAAAGAGTTAAAATTTGCAATCTGGTAGTGATTTTTACATTTTTTTAGTTATTTCCTTAGTTTGATCCCCAGTAGAGTCACCAAAAACTGTTGGTAAAAACTGTCAGTTAGGTAGGTCATGGGGAAACAGGCCAACAATGTGCAGGGCATAGCCCCTCTTTGAGACAACAAAGTGAAACTGGTTTATTGCTAATCTATCAAGTAGGAATCTATGCAAATCTACACTATTCTAACTTCAGGGGTTTGGGATCTCATCCCAGTAGAGGTAGTTCCAACAATGAATAAAAAAGGTAGGAAGGAAGGAATGGAGGAGGGTAGATCTGAAGGAAGAAAAGAAATGAATTCCAAGACAGAAAGGTCAGAAGGTTTATGCTTTGGGCTGGTAGTAAACAGAGCCAAACTTACTTGCATAAACAATTAAAGCAATATTGATGAACATATGACAATAGTAGGAATGAATCCAACAAGAATAAAAACATAGATCTAACTTAAGAAAGATCTGATGCAAATAACACATATATTAAGCACAAAGTCTGAATATATGTATTAATATTTCTTCTGTTACAAGAAAACACAAAGTCTTTCTCTCCTCACTTCTTTTTTCATAAAAAAAATGTCCACCTTGAATACAACAAGTATTCAAGTATTTATAGAAGGAGAAGAAGGAAAGAAGACAAAAGCAAACCAACCACTATTTACAAAATATCTTACAAGATATTTACAAAATATCTAAAAAGTCAAAAGTTGACTTTGGGCAAGTTTTTGGATGACAACATCCCATGGTGCAACATGGATGATGTCATCATAAATGCCAACAAGCTTTTTAAATATTTTACAAAAATGATCAAAGCATACACAAGAGGAGAAACTACTCCTCATCATCCCTTTGCTCAAACTTGGTGTCTTGCTTTTGATCAGGAGAGTCGATGTGACACTGCGCTCGATATTCCATAAACTTGTTGATCATGCTTGAAGTTGATCATGATCTGGACCTTTAAAATGGTCACCAATGACTTTGCAAGTTTCTTTCTCATTCTTGAGCTTGTCAGGTAACTCGGTGAAAGTTTCACATGAATCGATCAAAAAGCCAATGAAGTCGCGGCAAGCCAAGAGGTTATTGATTGATTCTCGGTCGAAAGTGACCTCTGGTGCCAAACCTTGAGTGACTATAGCCTTGAAGCAGTGTTGGAATGTATCATCTGCTTCCCTCAAGGTGTATGATTCACTGAGCATCCCTGGAGACATTTTTGTAACTGTCTGCTCCATGTTGTATCGTGCATCCAGGGCTTCATCCTTGATTTTATCTATCCTCTCCAGGATATATTCCATTTGATCAACCGGTAATCTAAAGTGATGAGAGCTTTTTTATGTGCACGTGGGTGATCGATAATGCCGACCTTCAATAGGTCGTTAGCTGAGCAGTCAACCATGGCTTGAAATGTTTCATGTTGCAACCTGGCGTTATCCAACTCTCTCGAGAGGGAACCTGCTACTGCTTGTAGCTCCTTATTTTCTTGGGTTATATCTTGATAAGAGCATTGTGAATTTCCCAATCATTTCATGACCATCTCTGAGGATCCGCTCGATCCAGGATGATACTGCTATGCCTTGTTCACCAATCTTAACATATTCATTTATTTTATCCTGACTGAGAACTTCAATGGGTTGCGGTAGTCACAGGAGGAGCGTTGCCCATTTTCTGCAATGCTTGGAGGAGATGTTTGTTTTGTTCTTTGAGTATTCTCTTCTCCTCTTTTGCTTCTTGGAGCTTTTTTGCAGAGAGCATCCACTGTAGACAAGGCTTCTCCTTGCAGGCTTTTAGATGAGGTCCCCATTGTGACTTGAGTCACTGTGAAGTCTGTGGGAGATAGATCCTTCTTTTCTCTTGGTGGGATCCGGTAAGTAAATCTCCATGACTCTCTCCCCAAAGTGCTCTTAGAAAAGTGAGTTATCACTTTCTGCTTCTTGGGTCCCTTCTTGGAATGATGGAGAAGTCCATGGGTGTGATGGGAACCTTTCTCTTATGTTGGCCTAAGATGGTCAGAAATCCAACTAGGACTTATGGGAGTGGGAGTAGAGGAAATAGAAGAAGAAATGGGAGTGAGAGGGGGAGCAACTATAGAGGCCTCAGGGAAGAATGTTGAAACACTCGGTGGTGGCATTGACAAGGAGTCCAATGCACCGCTTGCTTGTGGGGCCTGGAGTTACTATAGGAGAAGAAAGGACATGGAAATGGAAGGGATCTGCAATTGGATGGAGGGAACATTGGGTGATAGATCCGTGCGAGAGAGGAGAAGATGGAAGAGGTGGGAGATGGAAGGGAGGAAGGGAGAGGAGAAGACACATCCATAGGAATAGATGCTTCAATGACAAGAGGAGGAGAAGAAATGGAAGAAGGAACATTGGGTACCTCTATGCAGTTGTAGTTGTGATAACATCCTGGGTGGATGTATCCATTGAAACCTCTGTTTGTTTCTTCTTTACCTGGAGACACCAAGTCAACTATTTGCTTCTCAGAAGTAGAAGGAAGGCCTTCAGGAGCTTCTTCTTGTTTTTCGATTTTCCCTCCTTGTCTCTTTCCTTTTCCTTTCAGCACATGGGCTGGTCTTGGAGGTGCTCTACCTGAAGGAGAAGTAGTGAAATCAACTCCGAGGTAGGTGAGACCATTCTATTTGCACCAATGTTGGTGCATTGCAATGTGGGCTTAACCCTTTCCTGAATGGTTTTGGTGCTTTGGCTCTGTCGATCTCCGAATGGCCAATCATCCCCATCTATGTCAAGGTAAACCTGATCAATTTCTTGATCAGTCTCTTGGAATTCCTTTGGGACGATGGCTATGCCATAGTGGATGATCTCCTCCAGAGCCAGCCGGGAGTGATCCTTTTTCCCTGATGTCTATCTCATGTGTCAGGTCGATCCAAATGTCCTCGATCTCGGGAACATGGATGGGATCAATTTTTTCCTTTGGGAGGCAACTCCGGTAGTCGAAGGTTGGCCTTGTTGGGAAGTTGTGCTTCAAATTTAGCAGCTCTAGCTCAAGCATACATCTCCCGTGCTTTGGCAAGTGTGGGGCAGGTGTATCGGCCAACTGTAAGGGGGAATGGAGTTCCTCCTTTCTTTCTTTTCATGCACTTCTCATGGTAAGTGATTAGTTGCCTTGATAATTCCAAGAGGATCAGCTTTGGCCCTGCATACCTTGGTAGCTTTGTTGGCTCTCCTTGAAATTCATAGCTCTGAGGTATGTGAATGTGGGGAATTGTGTGAACAATGCTCCCCATTTCTTTGTAGCAGCAATCACACTCGGGCTGGTCCGACCGTGTCTCATGTTTGGCCTCAGCAAGTAGATTACCTCATAGAAGAAGGCATCATTAATTTTAGAGAACTGGGAGATGCTGGCCTCGAGCTTTAGCTCTAGGTAGAACTCATATATTTTGACTTGGGGCCATACCCCATTTCGAGCTAACCCCGTGAAATCCCTTCTTTGCTTGCAGCATAGCGTATACAACGTAGGAATTCATGTAGAACTTCCCAGTTGTTAGAACTTATTGGAGTTGTTGGGAGATGGTGTCATTGATGATTTCACCCAGCCAAAATGCTGATCAGGTGCATTCTTGTTCATGGTCTCCAGATACCTCAAGCATCCATTTGTGGAAATAATGGGCATCAGGGAGCCCAAATACTCTATTTAAGAAGGTGATTATATCACTCAACTCCTCATTGAAGTCACTATGGTGGATGGTTTGTGGCCATCTGCTCACCGGCTTCTTGTTCTTTAGATAAAGCTCATTCATCATCTGCATGCATTTATCCTCATTATCATCCTATGCCTTCTTGCAGTCTTGATACTTATTCTACATATTTCCTGTGATGAGGAATGCCAGGATCATTTCAAAGTGATGAGCTGTGAGGTCTATGATGGGTTGTTGTTCTTTATTTTGACACATCTAGTGTCTTTGTTATAGCATCGAGAAACCAACATGATAAATTCATTATTTATGGACACTTACTGAAGCAAATGCAAAGTGCAATCCATTGCCCACTAGTTTGTTCATCCATGGGCCCTACTTTGCTTTGGTTGGTCCTCGCCCAAAATCATCCATGTCAATATGTCCTAGCTCAGAGTCTCTGATGTCAAGGCTGCATTCTGCATATGAGTCAGGCATTCTGACTTTCGATACTTATACTTCATCTCTTGTTCCGACTGCTTAGCTTTAGCTTTAGCTTTAGTTGGTTTCTTGCTTGATGAAGACATGTGTGAGCTCAAGGATGGATGTTGTTGTTCTGCAAGAAGAATCAAGGAGGTCCAACACATAAGAGCCATGTCAACCATCATGTTATTCATAATGAAAGCTTGTAGAATGAAGAACTAGCAATTATAAGGCTTAGGGCGCAAGGCGCAGGTTCACAACATGCTGCAGAGGACTTTTTATTGCTAGGCGCACTTGGGAGGATGTCGACATGAAAAAATTTGTGCCAATGTTGACATGAGAAAAGTTGCACCAAGTTTAGAAAGGGCACACTTTTGAGAGGTGTTGCATGACAAAATGTAGTGCCAAAGGGTAAAGCAAGGGCACAGGTTTCAACATGCAACATGTTATGTTGATGTTAAGGAGTTGTGCCTATGCCTTAGGAAAAATCTGCTTTTGGTCTAGGTGCTGAAAAAGTTTGTGTTGCATGGGTTTAGAGTGTGCCAAGGCGCAACTTTGAAATATGTTGCAAGAAAACAGTGTGCCAAGGGAAAAAGTGTGTGGCGTGATTTTGAAGCACACAACATCTTATGTTGATGTTGTGCAAGTGTGCATGCTGTGCCCCACAAAAATCTTGCTAAGTGTTATTTCAACTGGGCATGGGTTAGGGTTATGCTGCAAGAGGGTAAAGTGTGCCAAGGCACAATTTTGGAAGATGTTGCAAGGAAAAACAGTGTGCCATGATTTAATCAGTTTAATAGTTTGGCTTTATTTTCTTGATTTTCTCTCTCTCTCTCTTTTGGATATCTCAGATGGTAAAGAGAGGGTTTTTTAGCAAAAAAGGTAGGTAGAAAAGATGTTTTTTGGTTTCTTTGAGAGGTAGGGGTCTTCTAGATTTGTAGATCTGGAAGGAGAGGCAAAAGGGCTTCAGCTGGTTTGATAATTTGTTAGGTGTGTTTCTTTTAATTTTTATCTTTTACACCAACCCTAATACCTAACACAAAAAAAAAAAAACAACAAGGAGAGGAGCCACTTACCCGGATTTATAAAAGATGAAGAATGACGTGGGATCCACAAGCTCGAAAAATGGCATGTGGGGGGACAAGGATGGTGAAGAGTGTAGAAAACACTTTTTTCAATTTTCAATTCATGAAAATGACAGGTGTCGGTGACCTATTTATAAGAAAACTGGCATTTATTACTTCACCAACTTCTTTTGGTGTGACTTTTAGAGCATCGACACGATAAAAAGTGTGCCTTAGCGCAACTTCAAGGACATCAACACAACATTAACAACACCTTAGCGCACATTTTATGATGGCAACATGATATTTCCAGCGCCAAAGGGCCAAAGGGGTGCAACTTTTGTGATGTTAACATAATAATGAGTGTGCAAGGATTTTAAGAGTGGGTGCAGATTTCGGTATGTCAACACAAGGAAAATTGCACCTTGTGCAAAAAGGGGCGCAACTTCAGTCATGTCGACATGAAGATGGGTGCGCCGAAGGATTAACAAAATTGACTAAGTTTACAACATCCAGATTTTTTGAAAGGAAGTTTTGGGCCATTTGAAAGTTTCATACTCCCTTGGGGACAAAACGAAATTTTGGTATGGTTCAAATTAGTGGGAAATTTTAGTTTCAATAATCATGATTACATTTGATACCCCTTGAACGACAAAGTGTCGGTTTGGATAGAAGAAGTGTTGAGTATAGTAGTAGTGGAGGTGTTATCAAAGCAGAGGGTAGTATTTATGATGGGTTGAGTGATAGTAGTCTTGCTTCCTCCTTTCTTCTTGCTCCGAGTGCTGGTACGTGTGCCATATTTGAGTATATCTCGAATGAAAAAGTAGGTGAAATGCGTAGATTTGCAAGCGAGGGAACTCTAGAGAAAGTTGTGAATGTCAGACCCTTCCTTTCAGTGGTTACAATGTCGATGGTTGCTCTGTGTAAAGTAAGTCCTTATGACTTGTGGATAGTTAATCCCCAGGCCATTTTAATATGTCATTGTTTTTGGAAGGGAGGTATTTAATTTTCCCATCACTTTCAATGTGCAAGGAAGAAGTAGGTTATGTGGCCCAGGGGCGTTGTACCCGCACTACAGCTGTGATTGCTTTCTACGCAGGCATGTCTACTCTGAACATTTAGTGTAGCACTGAAATCGATTATGTAGTTCTTCAAGGTCTGCATGAGGAGGTGGATAGAATTTGTGTTGTATTTAGCAAGCAAGGGTGTCTAGGAGTGAACTGCGAACAAAATCCAAGCGGTTACAAGTCGGGGGTTCCAAGTAGACACGATCTTATAAAAGTATTGTTTTATCACCTCAATAGCTGTTGTATCCTCCCGGTCCATTTCGTCACAACTTTTGGCGCATTCTCAAGCCACAATAAATCATGGACATGTGTGGAGCCTCTATGTTACCATTCATACCTGCGAGACGAGGGAACATAAATATTAGATATGTATTTTGGAAAAAACTTTGAAATAAGTATATTGGATTACTTGTACCAAAATTCTACTACTCCAAGTTCCTTCTACAATAGTTCTTCCTGAAATATTGTGAAACTATGATGCAAGTATGTTGATACTTGATGAGGGTTAGAGACAATGTTAAGTGTTCTCCAATGTTGTGTGGCTTGAGGTTCTATTGGGCATTCACCAGGTATAATATTATGGAGATCTGACCATTTAGTGTCTGCAGCACTTAGAGTGAAGAATAAGGTTGGTGTCCCCAATTTTTCCACCATATCTGAAAGCTCACTTCTACTTTTTGCCTAGAATGAACGTGTCCCTGAAGGATCAATCCAAAGCACATTAAGTTGTCTGGGAGGTTGTCTTTGGGGCATTCCAGTAGTTGTCTTCTTGCAGCTCTCTAATTGTCGGAGGGATTCCAAATTCAACATTTTGTTTCATAAAAGTTGCATTGTGGACTAGCCACGTGTCGTATTATGAAGTTTAAAAGGAAGTAATAAAATATTGGGTGAGAACCAAAGCACCATCATGGTAACGCATTAAATGAAGAGCGTATTAATGCATTGGAACTTCTTTAATGTGAGGTTTTTGCCACATTGATTTTCCTGTCAGAAATAAAGTTGGGAAAGCCATTGAGAACAAGTCTTCCGTATTGTAATCATTTATTGGCAAAAGCCCAAGCTCTGGCCATGGTATGGTAAATGGAGTGTTACCATCGTGGTTGAGAAAGAACTGTTCAATTTCCTCTTCTTTTGTTCTTGTATTGTGAGGTGTTGACACGAAAGACGATGAGTGTTCATATGTTTCATCAAAGTGTGTGGGAACACCAATACCATGAGTTGTAGAGAAAGTTTGCATTTGGGGCAGTTCTATTGTGGTTGTGTTGAGAGAGGAGGGAACATTTGATGAATCAGATGGTAGTGAGGAAAGGGCGTCATCGTCGATTAAGACATCTTTGTGATAGGGATCGTGTTGGATTTTATATTGCAAGGCTGCACAAACACGAGATCTACTGACGTAGAAATCATAATTTTTAAAATTAGATCCTTCCCTTTGTATGAGAACTATGTCCAAATCTCCAAGGTGGTGGGGTAGAGTCTTTGCTTATTAAAGTAATGTTTTGCGGGAAACTTATGGTGTGTCCTGAGTATTTGTATTTCCCACCACGTACTTGGGTGACTTGCATGAATGGATTAACTCGTGTGATAAGCATCTCCTTGATTTGGGTTAAAGACACAAGAACGGTAGGCTACTTTTCAGGGTCCATGTTGTTCCATGAAGAGAAGCGGTGGCCTTGTTTTACACTTTTGCATCTGTTACAGGAGGGAAAGCCTTCAAAGGAAATTGTTTTAATTCTGGGTAATTTTCCAAGCAGATTGAGCAAGTTTGGATGTTCGCCAACAAATCTATTCTTTTGCGAAACAGACGTTGGGCTTCAATAGTCAGCATCGAGGGTGGGAATATGGGAAATCTCTGTGTATTGGAAGGGGTGGGGTGTTTTGTTTGAGTCGTTTGTGGATTATAAGGTGGAAAGCATTCAAAAGGAGAGGAGAAACTATTTGTATATGTGTGATGAACTGAAGAAAGGTTAGTACTTGAGATAGTTTCATGTGGCATCCCAGATATTTGGGGAAAAGTGACAGTTGTTAGCAAAGATGGGTTCATACGAAAGGAAGTGGTATGCTCTTGAAAGTTTGTTTCCATGGAAGTTACATGCAGAATGTTCATTAGAAATTCTTCAGTAGTTGTATTTGATGGCAAGATTGGAATGTCAAGGGATCGTAGGTTGTTGGTCATTGTAAGTTGAAAGATATTAGAGATTTTTCATTGTTCTATCCTCTAATTTACGACGTTGTTGCTTAGTAGTTATGTGTACTTTATTTTTGCGTAGTTATCTCTTCGTTGGGCTCGTTTTGTAGGAGTCAACATGATTGCAAAGTCACGGGATTATGGAGTACCACCTATTGGATAAAGATCATGCGGGTTATCAAGGAACGATACATAGTTTGATGACATACAAATGTAGAAATAAGTCAAAATATAAAACTAAATTCAATTGTAATGCATGTGGAGTTCCAATGGGAAATACACATAAGAGGTAACAATTTGAGTATCGAGAAACTGCATTTTTTCTTAAGGAAAAGAGTATTAGATATATAGAAACATACAATGTGTTCACATAGTACACAAGGATGTAAATACGTACATAACAAAAGTGCATGTATTTTATATTTATTTTCTTAAAAGTACTAACAATCCACATAGTAGCAGGAGACAATAGTATGTCAGTGTATAAGGGAATACAACAGTTTTCTTTTGAAGCAAGGAAAAAAGTGAAACATAGATATGAAATAAGAAACATAGCGGTGATAGTTCAAAGTATAGAATGGGATGGGTGAGGGTGTAATGTTTGAAGGGATGGGTGGGTTGGAAATCCTTGCGTAAAGGTTATGGAAGTTCTCCTGTTGGGTCCTTTAGATCGATCCTCAGTGCATATCTATAATCATAGTTTTGAACTTGTCTGTTGCAACTCGAACATAACCATGAACCATTACCATTCTCTCTCACCTTTTTCCTGCATTGTTTGTCACGTTTTTGAAGAGGACATGCCTTGTAAAAGAAGTTGTCCATGTTGATATTTTTGATTTCTGCATGAACCATGGCCCATTCATTTCTCTCTGTGTTCCCCATATGTAGTACCTCCGAAATCATTGTTACAGAGGTCAAGCTCTTTGGAGGGCCCATAAATTGGCTTGTGATAAAGGGTTCCGAAAGGGAGTAGTCATCGGAATCTACCCAACTATGAAGTGTATTGGTTTCTATTTAAATTTTATAGCCTTATTAAGTAATTTAGTCTAAAAGATATCGTGTTGTCATCTATCAAAAATATAAATCTCATGGAATGCTCATAAATAAAAGATAAAAAGACTAAAATAGTAATAAACCCAAAAAATTCCAAATATGTTAAACCTTTACAAACTTTGATTACAAACTCAAAACCCTCAGATCTTGACAGCAAAATTATACCAAACTCCAACACAAAGTTTTTCTAAGGGTATAAAACATTATTAATTTCATAGGTGAATCCCCTTGGCGCATTGATTGATGCAGCTTCAATGGCATGAATCATTGTTCCTTGTGAGTCCATAGCAACCAAACTGAGGTCGGCAGGTGTACTAAAATCCACCCACAGTTTTTCATTAAAACCAGCGGAGAATAATACTTCATTCCCATATACGACATTCCCAAACATGGACTTTCGGGAAATGTTCTTTGCCTCCGCCCATGAATTATTATTTTTATCTAACTTCCATAAGTACAGATATCTGGTGTACACCAAAACCACATTCCCATCATACCCTGTCAAGTTCCAATCAGATATACAATCATGGCAGTATGGTTCAGATTTAGGATTAAGAGGCCTCTGTGGTGTGCTACTAATACTCCTGTCTGTTTTCCACATTCCTCAATTTCCTCTAAATTATTAAAAAAATACAAAGATACTATTCCAAAAGATCAATATTCGGGTTAAATCACCAAAAGTTAAAAGTCACTACAATTATTTCACATCTCCATGGTAAAAGAAAATATACCAAAGATAGCCAGCCCATCCACGTGGTGTTCCGAACCAGCACACCATGTTAAACTGCACGGGCTGGTGAAATGAAATCACGACCCGAAAGTTTAGGGCTCTTTCATTCTCTCACATTCCCGCTCTAAATTTCTTTGGGTGGTTTTGCTCACAATTAAATAAATGTTAAGAAAGGGTTAGGGTTTGATGGCAAAATCCAAATCCGCCAGCAAAGTATTACAATCTTGCACAATCAAGGGCGCAAACAAGGTCGTTAAAGGTGAGAAAGATTTGTTTTGTTGCGCTCTCTCGTGTTATTTTGAGCCAAATTGTTGATAAATCTGAGACCTTTTTCCAATTGTTTTGAAGATATTAGAGCCGAATTTGTGGACGAGTAAAATTTAATTGGCTTTTCACCCCACTATTTCGAAAAAAATGATCTATATTTAACGTGTTTGTTGGCAATTTATGTCCTAAAATCTTTGCAGAAGAAACTTGATTTATTAACAGTGGCCTGAAACACCGATCAACTGGCTCTCCACACGTTTGTTATGAGATAAGACTGGTGTGTCTAGTCTAACTGCTAAATGAATTTACTAAAAACAAGGACTGTGTGTGTCTAACTTAAGTTGCTAAATCCCTTCTTAAACCTTCAAAGTTGTGATTTTTATCTACAACTTCACTTCATCTACCATTATGAAATGTGAACGCTCAAAGTCTTTATATCAAAGCGACCATGGTTCAAACCCAAGAATAAATCAAATTAAATGAAATGAAAGTCTATGGAACTAGCAAGCAACACTAGGAAATAAGTGTGCACCATACAGTCCTAGGCCACCTAGGCAAGGAAAAAGAAGAAAGAAAAAGAAACTCACACAACAACTCTATCCGGGGTGAAGCCTCCCGTAGCGGCCTTGTACTCAAAGTGACAGAAATAATCCTCAGAGCCGACAGACTCCAGCTTGGTGTAATTCTTGAAAGTATGTACCGTACACTTTCCCTCGATC
Organism: Taxus wallichiana var. yunnanensis; assembly: GCA_018340775.1. Taxonomy (NCBI): domain Eukaryota; kingdom Viridiplantae; phylum Streptophyta; class Pinopsida; order Cupressales; family Taxaceae; genus Taxus; species Taxus wallichiana. The sequence continues at coordinate 324,324,913 of CM031239.1, forward strand.
GTATCTGCGCTCTGCACATCGTAATGATCCGACAAGAACAACTCCTTCACCCCGTGAAACTGCCTCCGACCACCGATCGATTCCTCCGGCCGGTAATACCACTGAACCTGCACCTTCACATTCTTCTTCTTATTGCTATCACCATCAGCTTCGATTTTCTCTATTCTCGCCACGTATGGAGGCTTTTCTGGATCTTGAGCGCACTTAAGCACGCATTCTCCAGCTGCATAAAATTCAATGAGTGTCCCAAAAAACTGTTAAACATCAAAAAAACGTCTAGACGGCACAACCGTCAAATTTAAGACAATCAAACCCTCAAACCGTCAAATTTAAGAAGCAACAAATATTTAGGAAGAGAGTTTGAGGAGATAACCTTCTAAGACAAATTCCAAATTTTCCAGACACTCTCTAATTTTGTAAAAGATATATTATTAAATATTAAATTATAAATAAATAAAATTATTTCAATTTTATATTAAAAAATTAAAATATAACATTTGCAAACATCTTCTACCAAAAAGAAAAATAAATAAATAAATTTACTTACTCTAAAAAGGCTTTATATCATAAGACAACTCTTACCTAAAATATTCCTAAACTTCCATATATTCCACGCATTCGTCCATACTTTAAACTCAAGTCACAATTAACACGAGTAAACATACCTACAATATATTCCCCATTCCCCTTCAATAACATTCGCCCTTGTGATTGTATTCCCCCTCCTCCATTTCGCTATTCTAACATGCCTGCATCTTTTTGGTTGACGTTTTTGGTGTTTTCCCTTTTTCCGAGTAATATTACCGCGTCTGAACAGCAACAATGGCTGTTGAGATTCAAAGCTGGCATCACACTTGATCCCAACAACTCTCTCTCTAACTGGAATTCTCATACTCCCCTCTGCAACTGGACTGGAATCACTTGCAACACCACTCCTATTTCCCAATCTGTTGTTGTTTCCCTCAATTTATCCTCTATGAGCTTAGAAGGCATCATTTCTACTCGCTTGGGAATATTTCTCTCTCTCCACTCCTTGATCTCTCTAACAATGCCATACATACTTGAGGGATGTGAAACCATGGTCAAATCCCACCTCAACTCGGTCATCTTTCCCGTCTGCGAATACTCAGCGGCTCTACGGAAATCAATTACAGGAACCATTCCGCCTCTCTCTTATAAATGACTACTCTCGAAATTTGTTTGACTGGGACTCTCTTATAAATGTACTACATTCTTTTCATTATGTGTGTGTGTGTGTGTGTGTGTGTGTGTGTGTGTGTGTGTGTGTGTGTGTGTGTGTGTGTGTGTGTGTGTGTGTGTGACTTTGGCGGCACTGGATTAAGGAGCCTTACCTGCTATAGGAAAATAAATTCTTTTCATTATATATGTGATTTTGGCAGCTTTTGGTAAATACATTCTTTTCATTATATGTCTTGTCCAGAGAGCTCTCGTATGTGTTGAATGACAACCAATATGCTCAATATCAAGTATAGAATGTGGAAGTACATGAGCATCTTAGAAGTGTGAAGGCTGCTCCTAGTAAGAGTAATAGCTAATATGTAATCCAAGTAAAAGTTGCAACATATGTAGAATTAGAAAAGCTCTTACAAATTAATATCATGTTGAATGGGCAATGTATTATATTGGTTATAAGGAGAAAACATGGAACTCCTATGCAAACCTTTGTTATTGGATACATTAATCATATTTGCTCCATATTTTAGTAAATATATTGTTAGAACATAATAGAAAGTCTTCATAATATTTAGTTTATAATTAAATAATATAGAATATAAATATATTCTTTATCATTTATAGAATATAATTTATTCTTTATTATTTAATATAAATTCAATTTTTCATTAGTTAGTAATTAAGTTTATTATAACCCTTGGGGAGATATGCACTTAATTTAGGAGTGAGGAAGGGAGGTCTGGACTAGTAAAAAGTTTCTCAATACTCCATTGAGGTTTTCACATTATATCATGTGTTAATGTGTTATTTTATTAATTATTTTACCTTTTTATTTATTTATTTATTTATGTATGCACATTAATGTTTACCCAATATTAATTCAATATGGTTAATGTAACTTTATAACCCTCGTCCTCACATGGTACCACACAAGGTTAAATATTGGCTAAATAATTTAATTAATCCAAATTTCATTTACATTGGGTAGTTGGTTAGGAATCTATTTAACCCCGTACCCTCATGACGTGTCAATGATTTTTTGGAGATGTGTGTGCACAGGTGAAAAGTTATCATAGCGCGTGAATACAATTTAGTGAAAGGTTATTAGAGCTTGTGAATACAATTTAGTGAGACTATTTATTTTTGAAATATTTTCTATGGTTCATATAGTTTTCATGTGCGATCAAATTATTCAAAGGTACAAACACAAGGGAACATGAAAAATATTGTCCCCTCTATAAATTTGTGTATTAATTTTGGTATAGTTTTTATTTTTATTTTCTCATGTCATTATGGCTCCTTTTAAGGGTTTATTCCCTGTCTTTATAAACCATACTATAGTTTAAAACTATCTTGTTTATAAAATATGATTTATAAAAATAAAAATAAAAGAATATATACTATATAGTTTATATATAAAACTATTAAATCTTATAGTTTATATTAAAAAATTATATTGAATAGTTTTAAAACTATACAAAAATCCTATATATTGTATTGTTTAAAATATATTATATATATCGCAACCCATCTTTATAATTTTGATCAGGCTAATATATATTTGTTTCGCAGTTTTTTATGTGGAGAGGGGGCAGACCCATTCCCCTCTTCCCCACATTCCAATCACCGCCACTTCGTTGGCCCTATTGATATCACCTTCGGCCCTATCCTTCACCGCCACATTCACTTTAGTTCCCCAGCTGTCGTCAAACTCCTCTCCTTCCTCCTTGTTGGTCGGCTCTATTCTAATATTCAGCCACGTGGTATGGAATGTGGTTGTTGATCACTATCCTTAAGGATTGCGTTGGGTAACTGGGTTCATTGGTGGTTGGTGGAAACATAGACCGCTATGCACTTGCTAGTTTGGCATTGAAGTGATATGGGTGGATCACAACCAACCAAGGGGGCAAGTTCAAATTCCACCTCACATTATTCCAAGGCTGAGTCAAAGTGCATGGAACACTTTACAAAAATGCCCACACATTTTCCAACTATTAATATGCACATCCTAAAGTGCTTTTTTTAACTCGAAGCATTTTTATATGGGAGAATTAGTCCCACATGGGGATGGTCGTGGGAAATGGATGGCTTTAAAAGCCTTTGCAATGAACTATGGTGGTGCGACCTCAGTCATACTGATATTCTTTTTTGTTGAAAGCCCATAAGGCTTGTCCATTGGCTTGCCCAGGTGGCTCGTCCTCCGGGTCGCTAATGGCTCTGCATGGTTCCTATGTAGCCCAACCGCAATGTTTAGCTTGCCTTCGAGATCAGTTTAATGTTGACATTGTTGGTTATAAATTGTAAGTTTATAATATGGTTTATGGGATTAATGTGGCAATTAAATATGGTTTAGTGAAAATATATTATGATTTTCATTAAACATTGATCTTTGGCATTCAATATTTAATATAAATGTGCCTCTGTTTAAAATTGCAATTTGTTAAATAGTTTGGCTCGGTGGCATATCCAGACTTGGCCGAGTTGATATAGATTCCAAATATATAAAGGAGCAAGAGCTCCAATTTTTTTATATAAAATATTATCATTTTTTCTTTTTCAAAAACTTAAATATAATCATAAAGTTTTTTTTTTTTAAATAGTGAAAATAATGTAATCTTTTTTTCGAAATGTTATTTTTCTGTGACATGATGACTAGATCGCCGTCGTCATTTGGATAGAAAACTAAAAAGTTTCACTCACATTTCAATTGAATATTAATATAATACTAATGCATTCGTGTGTAGATTATATGCTTAACATGACCTCTTTTTCGGCGTAAACTGATCAATTTTTTATTGCAAGGATTAAACAACGACAAGGGGATTTTTGTTAACCTTGTTTTTAAATCCTCATTAATTATTTAATTTTATTTTTATGAAAATGGGTTCTAATCAGTTTTCAATTGATAAATCAAGATGAAAATGATGAGAATAATCATAGTGCTAATATAATAGCTTTATAAACTGCTTTTGTTACTTCTAAATGAAAAGTATATCTTCTATTTTATATACCGTTGAAGGAGTTGTTTTTTCTTTCATAATGATCTCAAATAGGTTAGTGAAAATGAACTAGAAGTAACTACAACTGAAAACATACACAAAATGGCTTATATGTACTGTAAAACTTTGCTTCATTTTTTTATAGTTTATTCAAAAATAGAAATGTTTTTCATTTTTTTGGGCCAAAAAAATGGACAAAAACCTGAAAACGAACGTAATGCATACACGTTCTGTAATAACGCGATCATGTTACATTTTCTTAGGCTTAGGAATTCACGAGCCTAAAACACATGCATGTTATAATGTGCACTCGCTATAACACATACACGTTTCTAGTGCTATGAAACGCATACGCGTTTTGGTCTATATGAAGTTTAGGAGGGCCTGAAGGAGACATATATACTAAAATAAAATTATACTTTAAATTTATTTTAGTAAATATAAGAAGTTAGGGCCAATTTGCACCTAATGGAAGTGGTCATGTAGCTCTAAAAGTTATAATCTAGAAGATAGTTTTTCAAAATCTAATCTGGTCAGTACTTACTCATTTTAAGAATTTTAGCAATGACCTAAAACTTTCAGGCCATATATATTGTCGTTTTGTAGGTTTTTTGACCTTCTGGATTGGATTTTGAACCTATCACTGCTTGAATTGGTACTAATTTTTAAATTGTGTCCATAATTCACTTTAGTGACCATGAATAAGCTCTATGATGCTTGTCTACTTCTTACTAAAATGATATCCTCACTTTAGGCCTTCGGAGGAAGTAGTCTCTCATCAAAACTAAATGAGTTGATAGATCACCTTAGACACTATTCCCCACACACAGAAAAACACCAAATGATCTTATTAGGACTTTCCTTTGGGTTAGGGTTTAGGGTTTAGGGCTCAAGGTTAAGGGTTTAGGACTTGTTGGTTTTTGAATTAATACTTTAGTAATCAATAGTCAGGGGACAACAAGTCCCTCCTCTTTATGGGAGAGGTTCCCTTATTGAAAGTGAGTAGCAAAGCTTATATACAAATATACAAATTTCATATTAATGAGGACTCTGATACTTTGAAATGTTTTATGCCAATAAAGATTATCAATACATAGAAATAGAAGAACAAGGAAATTGAAAGGGAAGAACACAACAATACTTTCAGGTAATATAGATAGCAAAATATAACCTTATGTGTACTTTATCAAAAGAGATACATAATGGAATCATTCACATGGGCATCATCGATACAATTCTACATATGCAAAGTTCTAGAAATCATATCACAAGAACACAAAGTTTCTTAGCATGAAAGATTGATGATTCACAAATTTCAGATAAGGGAAGAAAGGATAGCAGATGGAAATAAGAGACAAGGGAAATTCTTTTGTATTGATTACTTTCAAATCTATTACATTTCAAGAGTATCAGGGTCCAACCTAACAATGGCATGAAGATCCCATTAAATAGCTTACAAAGACAGTTACATTCGGTTCCAACTTCTTTTAATCTAAAGATTAAAGACTACTTAACAAATACATTAATAGAATGTCTTTAATCAAGTATTACATCATGGGTTTTAAAACCCCAAAATAAAAGAAGTGACTTAGGACTCAGGAGCGAAACATCCGAAGGAGGTTTAGAGGGACCAACTGTCTTAAGAATCCGATGTCTAAATCTTTTCAATGCTTCAGCTATCTCCATGCACTTTGGGATGGTAGTGTTGGAAGTGGCATGAGTCCACATGCCAAGAAACTTCTCCATATCCTTCTCAAACTCTGTGTTTTCCAGAAACTCTTTGTTTGCCTCAGTGATATCTGATTGGAGAGAGTAAACATCTTTCATCTTCTCTTTAGACATTGACTCTTCTTTGAAAAGATATTCCTTGATGAAGGTGTTGAATTGGGGCTTGATCTCCGAATAGAAAACTGATTACCTGAGGCTTCATTCTGGATCTGACAATGAATATATTGGAAGGTAGACAAAACACAAGTCTTGAAAGCTTCCCCTTTCTGCCACATATTCTTCAATTCTCCCACTGCTTCCTCCAAAACCTTGATCTTCCAATCAATACTGAAAACCCAAGATTTTGATAGATTGTTCTTGGCTTCATCAAATACTTTTCTTTCCAATAAAATCTTCTCATCTATCTGGCTCATTGAATGGAGATCTTGAATACATTCACACCAAAGATTTAGTTCTTTTTCCAAGCCACTGATTATTGTGGTGAATTTCAGTTGTAACTTGGACACCTTCTCATATGACTTGAAGGCCTCTTCAATGAAGTTCAATCCAGCCATTGTCATATCATCAACCAATGCTTCAATGGCCTTTCCATAGGTAGTATATTTGTGAATATCTTTGATGGTATGGACTTCATCTTTGTTGAGAACTATGGGAGGTGGAAGAGCAGCTAGTGGAGCCGGATCCAAGACCTTATCTTTTGCCAATAGGGATTTTATAAAATTTGAAATAACTTGATTATGTTCTTCCAATTGCTCCATAGTTTGTTTACCCTTCTCCACTCGTTCAATGACTCTGGTCACAATTTCTCTGAGGTTATGAACCTCACTTTTAGGTGTAGACTCCCCAAGTGGAATTCTTGTAAGCTCCAGGTCAAAAACCAAAATATATTTCTCCTCCTTATCCACCTTAGGCTCTACAATATCCATGAACTATTGACCCCGTGAATTTGACACCAGTCTTGAGGTGGTATTTTCTTTCTTTTCAGAGGAGGAGGAGGAGTAGTACCGAGCAAGGCTTGCCATAGCATCAAAATTGGGAACTACAACTTGAGAAGAAGACTTCCTTTTCTTGTTATCAACAAAAGGTTGAACCCAAGAAAAGGAAGAGGAAGAGGTAGAAGGATCAATAGATTTGAGTGCAAGTGAAATCATTGCACTCAATGTCTACCTCTGATGTCTCTAGTGGGGAAGTTGGCATAATTTCATAAAGATCCTTAGAAGAGTATCCATCAAACCTAGAGGTTTAGTCATTTGACCTTCATTTTCTATCTCAGCAGTAATGACAGGGATTTCTTCTTCTTCTTTCATCTCTTCACTGTCATCCTCACTCAAAACAACAATATTTTTGGCCCTACAAGGACCTTTGGCTGCTCCAAAATAACTTCTTCTTCAACCTGCTCTTGTTTGATGGCCTTACCTTTCTTCAGGTATACCTTTTTTGAGGAGGATGGAGTAGATTGTTCGGGCACCTCAATATTGGGCATAGGTTCTTCCTTCCTAGGAGAAGAAGTTTCCTATGAAGAAGACTTGGCTTTGTTCATCCTAAAGACTTGCATCTTCCTATCAAACCAGAGTTTGGTTCTCACAATAACATGATTGATTACTTCCTTCAAATCATCTCTCTCTTTTACAAACCAATCAATGGTTTCTAGAGGAGTGTGTTTAATAGACCTCTCATACTCAATAGATTGCAAGTCCTCATCATCATCCTTGATCCCATCAGGTACTTTATAGACGTTGAATTCTATGATTTTTGAAGAGAGAGTCTGCCAAAGTACCTTCTCCTGGCCTCAAAATCATCTGTGTAATCAGCCCAATAATCTTCAATGTCAGAAGGTGATAGAAGACCATCCTGAAATTCTTAGCAATGTATCCTTTGATATCAAAGCAAGTTCTAGGTTTGAAGTGATGGATAGTGAGAGGAACAATGGTTCTATCAATGTTCTAGGCATCCAGGGCTGTCCTGCATGTATAATTTCCTGGGAGATAGGAAAATGAATGCTAGTAATCTTCTTATCTCTGCAGGTTCGGTGGAGCTTATCCAATTTCCTGCAAATCTCAACAAGAGCCATTTTATCATTACAGAACATAGGAAGCTTTAGAGGTGGACCTTTGAAACCAGCTAGTCTGATATATGAGAATTTTCTGAATTGAGTGTAGAAGCTTCCATAGTCAGATATCAAAGTCTTTGCTTCCTCAGAAAATCTCTGAGCAATATTTCCTTCCAAGAGCCTCACAATGTACATGGTGAATGCATCATTAACTCTCTTGAAATTATGATTGTTGACTTTGAGGGTTAACTGAGGGAAATATTCATATATGGGGGCATCTTTCTTATCTTCAACAAAAGTGAGACCAAGCCATTTCTGGATGCCGCAATGGTGTACAAAAGGTAGGATGACATGTAGAATGTTTGGGTTCTGTGAACATTTACCAGCTGCTCTGTTATGTTTTCACAAATAATCTCACTCCAATTCAAATTATGTTGATAAAGGGACACATCCAAAAGTGAAACTCATTTGTAGAGGGCATTCCCATGATTCTAGCAAGAAGGGTGATGATGTCTAAAAGATATTCATTGAAATCAACCCTGAACAATGATTTAGAAAGTCTGGATGCTCCCTTTTTAGGGTTCTTCAACCATGATTTAGCTACCCTAGCCTTATATCTCTCACTATCCTAGTCAAATAGTGATTATGCTTGAGCAAGGGTGAGGGTATTGGCCCCTTCCACCATTGGGATGCGCAAGGCAATACAGATAGCTTCATAATCTAGTCACGCAATTACTTCACCATGTACATTAACAATTTCTTTGGATTCCGGATTGAAACAAGCCCCGCAAGTGAGCACGGTATTAGCACACTGAATAGAGATAGGAAAACCACCTGCAAATGTAATCCCACTATTTTTGATCATTTGAGTGATGGGAGTAGGGTTATCACATCCAAGTCTTATCCAAAATCATCAAGGTCTAGATGTCGAGCTTCACTATCACCGATGTTAGGCACAAAGGTTTCCAACGAGGAGAGGTGTTTGTGCCCTTGATACTACATCTTCATCATGACAGAGGTAGAGAGAAGATAACCTTTAATGGAGTATTACCATGATCTCAAATAATCCCTGCAAGAGAAAATATAGAAGTACAGACACGAGCAACGACTTGCTTTGCATGAACGTCAAGCGAGGGGAAATGAGTGAGCAAGTGTGAAAATGAATGAATGGTTACCTCTCTTTAAATAGCCATGAGTTGGAATGAATGCACAAAAATGGCCCTCACATCAACTCAAAAAGTTAAAAAGTAGGAAAAAGTAGAAAAAATGGCCCAGATGGTCCATGGGACATTGGGACACGAGGGGCGCGCAAAGCCGAAATACCCGATCCAAGAGGAGTGCGGAAAATACAGATCTAGAGAGCACAAATGGTCCATGGGATGCGAGGACACAAAGGATGCACAAACCCAAAAAATCCAATGAGCAGAGTAATGCGGAAAAGTGGCGAATCGGTGAACAAGAGGCCCAAGTGTACTGTTATCCCAAATTCACCCCCAGACAAATTTGGTCAAGACAACTCCTACACATAAGGAAATTATGAAGGGAACAACTTAGACCCGTGAGATCACATTCTAGGATGACAAACAGGTTATAGGTGGGCTCAGAAATGATGGAGCAGTGTCACAGAGAAGCTAGGAGCAAGAAGGAAAAGAAGCGGTGAAGTTTCAAGGTCTTCGGGCTCAAAACCGTTCAGGAAAGAATCCAGAATCGACTAAGTATGGAAGAGCTAGCAGAGAGAGCCATATGTCCTAGTGGTGCTTCTCCAAAGATGAATCCAAAAAGGGAAGCCCAAATGAGTGCCAGGCTGCCACGTGGCCCTGGTAGGTGAAAAATGGAGAAACATCTTCGGGCCTTTAATGCAGGATCTTCTTGCTCTTCAACTTCCGATCTCGATTCGATTGATCTCATTGGGAAAAAAGTGACATATTGTGGGTGGATTTGTAGAAGGCATTGATATTTAGTGGTTGAACTTTCAAAGTGGGATTCGATGCGTATCTCATGGTGGTTGGAGTAGGATTTGACTTTTCCCTCTTCTCTCTCTTTTCTTTCTATATATACTGTAACACTTCTCATTTGAGAAAGGAGACATTCTGGGCATAGAGAAACTCTATCAATTTTTTTCTCAAAGCCATTTTTGAGTAGCAAACCTTCTCCTATGCCTGGAAAATGTATTTGTGCCTCTATTCCAAAAATGTAATGGTCTGTGCACCTTCTAGAGCAATAAAAACATGTTTTTGTGGTGTTCTTCAACCCTTTGCATCATTTGTTGTTTCTCCATGCCTCTCCCTTCTAGATTTGTTTTTTTGTGCATGTATTTCACATTTGTAGGTGCAAGATGTTGTGTTTCATGGAGTTTAATGGCGAATTTGAAGATCCGCGTTAAGCATTTCTTCTAACCTCCCTCATCTAAATTTTTCTATTTCTTTCTCCCTCGACAAAATATCTCGCTTCCTTTCTTGGTGTATCTTTGCTTTAGTGTAGGCTCTATTTTTTCCCTTTTTATCTCTCCTTGGTTCCTTGGAATGGTTAGATTAGGTTAGATTTATTTTCTTGCACTGGAGTAGCTTGTGGCAGGTAGTTTAGGAACAAGAACCAACTTTCTCTAGAGAGCTTTCCCACTTTTTCAAGGTCCCACACCTTGGGGAAAGTTCAATGTTATGCAATCACACCAGATGATTCTACCTTAGAAAAGAAGATTTTTAGAACTCATTTGGGGGTGTTTGATTTCGCACTAACATGTACTTGGGACTCGTGGGATGAAAATATCTGACTTAACTGACAAGCAGAGTAATGCGGAGAAAGCGAAAATCGGTGAACTGGAGGCCCGACGGCACTTGGGACACATGGGACAAAAATATCCGAGTTAACCAACAAGCAGAGTAGTGCGGAGAAAGTGGAAAATTGGTGAACTGGAGGCCTAGTGGCACTTGGGACACATGGGACAAAAATATCCGACTTAGCCGCAAAACACTAAAAATGACTCCAAAGAATGAAAATTTCTAACTTTTTGAATTTCTCTCTTTACCAAAACACTTCCAAAGGACACTGACTCAAAATTTTGGAAATTTGTCTTTGAAAAAGGAGGGAATTTTTAGGGTAACAATAGGACTCAAAGTTTAGGGTTTAGGGTTTAGGTTTTAGGGTTTAGTGTTTAGTGTTTAGGGTTTATGGTTCAGGTTTTAGGGTTTAGGGTTTAGGGCTCATGGTTTAGGTTTCACGGTTTATGGTTTAGGGTTAAGATTTTAGGGCTTATAGCTCAGGATTAATGTTTGAAGGTTTAGGATTTAGGGTTTAGGGCTCAAGGTTCAAGGTTTAAGTTTCATAGTTTAGAATTTAGGGTTTAAGGTTTAGGGTTTAGGGATTTAATGTTTAGGGTTTAGGGTTTAAGGTTTAGGTTTTATGGCTCATTATTTAGGGTTTAGGTTTTAGGTTTAGGGTTTAGGGCTCAGGCCTCATGGTTGAGAGATTAGGGTTGAGTGTTTAGTGCTAAGGGTTTAGGGTTTAGGATTTAGTGTTTAGGGTTTAGGGTTTAGGATTTAGTGTTTAGGGTTTAGGGTTTAGGTTTTTGGGCTCAGGGTTCGGGGTATAGGGTTTAGGGTTTAGGGCTCATGGTTCGGGTTTAGGGTTTAGGGCTAAGGGTTTAGGGTTTAGGGCTCATGGTTGAGGTTTTAGGGTTGAGGGTTGAGGGTTAAGGGTTTAGGGTTTAGTGTTTAGGGTTTATGGTTAAGGATTCATGTTTGAGGGTTTAGGATTAGGGATTATGGATTAGGGTTTAAGGCTTAGTGTTTAGGGTTTATGGCTCAAGGTTTAGGGTTTAGGGCTCAAGGTTTAGGTTTTAGGGTTGAGGGTTAAGGGTTTAGGGTTTAGGATTTAGGATTTAAGGCTTAGGTTGTAGGGTTTAGGGCTCATGGTTTAGGGTTTAGGTTTTAACACTCATGGTTTCAAGTTTAGGGTTTAGGGCTTAAGGTTCTAGGTAGTAAAAATAGGGTTTAGGGTTTAGAGTTTAAAAGGTGCTTACATGATCATTGTTTGAAGAAAATTCCACTTAAATCTATGGGAAATATCCATTGTTAATGGGTCATGTTTTTGTGAATTCTTTGATTATTCTTGTATGATTTGATTATTTGTTCAGATATGTTATCTATCAAGTCTTATCTCATTTTTAAATCTTTAGATAATGAAGATATATATATTTTTGATAAAACATTTCTTAGTATGTGATTACTAAAATATTACTATATGCATATCAAATGACACTTGGGGACACCCTTGCATTTGTATTAGAGACGTCCAATACCGATTTCATTTAATATATATTTTACAAGAATAGTATGTCAAAAAATTTCAACATATTTTAAAATGGTTAGTTCTTAAGCATATTGTTATGTTAGTTTTTAAAAACTAGTGTTTAACTTTTACAAATAGTTAAAAGTAAAATCAATAATGATTTATACTATGCTTATTATAATGTTTATATGGATATTATGACTTTAACCATGCCGATGTTGTGTTGGATATAAAATATACATCTGGATTTGTGTTCAAGTTTTGGTGCAAGTGCCATTACTTGGAACAACAAAAGAAACCAACAATCTCCATTTCTTCTACTGAGGCAGAGAAGTAAAATGGAAACAACAAAGAAGCCATGTGGCTGAAGTAGTTTTTGGAAGAAATACACATGGAAGTTGAAGTAAGTATTCCTCTTCTATGTGGTGGTCAGAGTTGTATTATGCATTGCTTGTTATATATGGAAAAAATGTCTCTTTATATCGTGAAATTTGAATGATTTCATAAACTTATACATATGTAATGGATTTTAGTTGGATTGTGTTGCAAAAATCTCAATAATAATTTTTTAGTCAGTTGTTATGTTTCACAAATTTAGTTTTGTTCCTTTGCTACTAACATGCTTACACATGTACGTTTTTGCTACAGGTCCTCATTTCCTTGCCAATTCCACTTCCTTTTTTTGGCGAGAACCGAATGCCAAACAATTCCAAACCAACTATGTCAAACCAGAAGAAAAGGTTGCAAAGGCACGATCATTACTCGCAATAGAGCAAGCATTAATGAAAAATGTCATCGTCATTACCGTGCTTGTAAAGAAGCCTAAAAATGAAATCGTTGCATGCTCATAACCCACAGAAAAATTCCCACTAGCATTCTTGATTTCAACTCCCTGCACCCCTTGCTCGTTGACCTTCAAATATCCTACAAGAAGAATGGAATTTATTGAATAGACCCCCTTCTGCTAGCCACTTTTCAGCCTCTTGTTCTTCGATCGAGCCCCGTAGCTTATAAATAACAACCACCATAATATATTTGATGTTTGCATCATTCCAAATGTTTCCCACTCTTTAAGAATGCCTTTCTTTGTACAACCCTCTTTTGTTCCTCACAACAACAATATCGGCCATCTGAACACATTTTCCTCATAACCATTTAACTTTCCTCTTCCGCAGGAGCCAGGAACGTCCTCTCATATTATTTCCCAATCCCTACAATAACCCTCATGCTCACTATACACATCATTTTCTGCAACTCAACACGTGTTTCATAAAAGAATTGATCTTCTGTCCACAAGCAATACATGCTTCATTTGTTTAGAAAACTACCCACATGAAAACAAGAAATTTTGTACGTGTGCATACTTGCAGTAGATGTAATTTGAAAATAAATGGACATCGTTTATCCTCATGGAACAACATGGACCCAGGATGTCAACCGTCTTTCTTGAAGTCCAAGACCCAAGTTGAATAAATTCTAATTGCAAGAGTTAATCTTATTGCAAGGTTAGTCAAGCTTTGAGGCCAATACAAATACATAGGTCACACCATCATCTTTCCACAAAACATCTCCTCCATTGTGAAATACCATCCACATCACCTTGGAGAATTGGACATCTTACTTATACAACGAAATGGTCCACATCACATAAACTATGACTTTTATGTTAGCAGAGCACATGTTTGGGTTGCACTACAGTATAAAATAACTCATGATCCATACTACAAAGACGTTTTTTTGGATAGTGGTGCTCTTGCCTCTTTACCTCTTGACCCAACAAATTTTTCCTCCTTGTTGAACAATGTAACACTAGATATTCCTGAACCCCAAGAAGATGCTTCAAAGTTATCTACCATGGAACCTTATCCATTTCCAGATATGGTTGGCCTTTCGTCATCTTTTGTTCCGTCAACTACAAATACATGTACTGAACAAGAGGAGATTCATTGCTTCTTGTTCGCGGCTGAACAAAACACCCCAATCACATTACCTTGGCCAGAGCTTGGGATTTCCCTGGTAAATGAATAAAACACATAAGGGTTGTTCTCAATGGCCTTTCCAACTTTTTTCCCTACAGGAGAGGCCATGTTTAAAGAGCCTCGCATGAAATAGGTTCAACTTCATGAATACGTGTTACATTTTATGCACTATCATGATGACCGGTTTGGTTCCCATCCACGGTTTAGATATTTTTTCTTAACATCATAATATGCCATAGGAGTTAGGATACAACATTTGTATTCATGAAACAAGACCTAGACCATGGGCTACCAACAACAAATATAGATCTATGCCTTAGACTTCATGCTTCTCCTAATGATGCCCTCCCAGATAGTATGATGCAATTTGGCACAAATCTTCATGGGACACGTTCCTTTTGGTCTCATAGTAGAGACGATATCTCTTATATGATAAAACAATTAGGCCCGCCTACTTTGTTCTTTACTCTCATTACAACAGACACAAAATGGTCGGACCTTCATAACGCAATGCTTGGGAAACCCCTAGAGCTGACACTAGAGATGCTCAACGATAGAGAAACTTAAACATTATTTTCAGTCCTCATTATTTCTCTTCTTACTTGCATCAATGCTTCACAATCTTTCATGAAGCGGTCCTCTAGAAACATCTTGGGGTAACCGACTATTGGTACAAGTAAAAAAAATCCATACCATTATCCCTTGTCCTTATTTGTTTTCATGCCTTTCAATCTCAATGTTTTTTTTCACAGATATGAATGGCAACATAGAGGCTCCACACATGTGCATGGTTTTTTGTGGCTTCAAAATGCACCCAATATTGAAATAGTGGACCGGGATGACCCACAAAGTGTAGAGGCCCAAAAAAATACTTCAATAAATATGTTTCTATATGGAACCCTCGATGTGCTAACCAATGGTAAAATTATATACATCGGCCCATACAAGATGATCCTTGTCTCTTAGACACAACAAAAATACTTTCCTCCAATCCTCTCTCTAATCTTGAAGAGATTCTCAATCATGTTCAACGACACACCAAATTCTCAGAACAAACATATTTGAGGGAAAAAAATTCAGGTTTACAATGTCGTTATAATGCCCCCTGGGAGATGCAGAAAGAATCTTCACTTTCCCACGAGGAAAATGGGAAAGTAAAGTACCTTCCTCTCAGAAATGATGACAGGTTGAACATCCATAGCCAAATGATGTTATTGATATGGAGAGCCAATGTTGATTGTCATCCAGTACTCTCTCATAATGCAGTTGTAAAGTATGTGGCAAAATATGATTCCAAAGTATAACGACATTTTGAAACATACCATCAAATGTTGTCCAGAATCTGTAGCAATGCAGTGATGACCAGCCGACACTTTTTTCCTTCCATAAAATACTTACTGAAAGTGTTTTCGAACATGATATCAGTGCACGAGAAACTTTCCAGATGCTCCTCAAATTGCCTATTATTTTATGCAGCTGCAGAAAGTCTTACGAAGGGTCCTCCAATCTGACACTGACTCTGAAGATTCATCTAAACTCCTTGGTGCCTATAAGGTGAGGCCTGTTACGCAAGGGGGAAAATGGAGGATGCATACATTGCATGCAGTTGTGTGTGTCTTCCCTAGATTTTTAAGATCCTTGCTCGTGAGTCATCAAATATTGAAACCTTGTGTTGGTTTGAGATCCTTCTATACAAACCTTTTTGCAATATTGCAACGGACATAAGCACATCTCTAGAGAAAATAATTCCAAATTGGGAACTGTTTCAAAATAATTATCATCCTTGGCATGTCACTCGTACTCCCTTAGATTCCGAGGAACCATCGGGAAAAGAAACTTCCAATGATGAAGAGAATACAAATCTACCTACTCATTTATATGACTGGGAGCTATTGTATCATCTCCATCCCAATAATACCATGAACCTAAATAAAATTGATATATATTGGGGCATCAAGAATTTGACATTAACCACAATTGGGAAAAAAATCCAGTTTTTCCAACCTTACAGGATATTGTTACTTCCTTCATTAAGGAGAAGAGAGTTGTATGCAACATCTCCAATAATCAAATTTCAACCGCCCTCCTACTTCAACTTTCTCACCTAAAAAAATCTTACTTTTAATGTTTTACTTCACCATTACATGTATAGAGACCAGCTACCTCCTCTCAAATTAATAATTCAGGGAACTTCTGGAATAGGGAAATTGTATCTCATTAATGCAATCAGATCAACACTCTCTCCCACAAACAATGAAACAAAATCAGCACTTTTATTGCTTGCACCAACATGTGTCGCAAACTTTAATATTTTTGCATCTAAAGTACATGATGCTTTTCACATACCTATCACAGAAATTAAACCATTGTAGGGACAAGATTTTTCAAACTTTCAGGAATCCTTGCAACATGTTCAATATATACTAATTGATGAAATGAGTTTCATTGGCCCTAAGCTTATTTCTTCTGTTGATTATCACCTCTGTGAGGCTTTTCCTCATTTCAAAACAACACCTTTTGGTAATAGATCTCTAATTCTCATGGGTGACCTTGGGAAATTGCCTCCTATCAAAGATATTCCTTTATATGCAAGTCACTCATATGGTGCCAACCTTTGGAGAAGCTTTCCTACATCCATCACACTTAGAACAATATTTTTCCAACAAGGTGTCAACTTTGCACAGATTCAATTTCGTGACCTTCTACTTCATGGTCGTGATGCTTCTCCTCATATTGAAAATAGGAAAATCTTAATGTCACGGACTGATAAACACCTATCAGAAGAAGAGCTTCAAGGTTTCTCTTCAGACCACATCTATTCGCAAGAAATGAACTAGTCAACCATCACAACCTTCATATGCTCAAATATTTAAACCTTCCTGTGGCAATGTGTATAGCTACTATCACTAGGCATAACATTTTGGGAGACGCCAATGATTATCAACTTAAACATAAAATTCTACTTTGCAAAAAACAAAAATTATGCTTACAACAAATTTATGGGTTGAAGTTGGACTAGTCATTGGTGCAATCAGGCATATTGTTGACATCATCTATCACAACTCCTTATCCCCTCCGAAGCTTCCAATTTTTGTTGTGGTCCACTTCAAAAAATACATTGGTCCTCTTGGGATATTAATATCCCTTCACATGTTCCAATTCCTCCTATTTCAAGAGGAAACCACAGGAAACTTCCTCTCTAAATGGTTTGGGCTCTGATAATACACAAATCGCAAGGTCTTACTTTCCATAAGGAAATAGTTGACATCGGAGGCACTGAACGACAAGGGCTTACATTCACTTATATCTCTAGGGTTCAATCACTTCAATACCTCTATATCTCCCCTCCATTATCTCTTGAACGCTTCTCCGGAATGGCATTCGCACCTTATGTAAATTTTAGGAGAATTGAAGAGTCCAGACTTGCTTATCTCTCCCTTTTCAACTCCAATTAAATAAATATGTTATTTATGCTCATATTATAGCTTTGCTTGCTTATCTCTCCCTTTTCAACTCCAAACCGGATCCCAAGCCTTGAGGCATGGCTTGAAAAAAGTGAAAATGCAAAATGCGCATATGTTATAATGTGTACATGTACGCACTATAACACGTCACGTGTTTGTCAGATATATAAAACATTGTATATAAGAAATTAAGAAATTAATTCTTATACTTTAAATTTATTTTAGTAAATATAAGAAATTAGGGTCACTCTGCACCTTATGGAACTAGTCTCATAGATCCATTAGTCACGGTTTAGGAGATAGTTTTTTATAGTATAATCTAGTCAGTACATAGGTAATTTTTAGGATTTCAGCATTCAGCCTAAATATTTTAGCATTTAAATTTTACAATCAAAACCCTAAACCCTAAACCTTAAACTAAACCTGAGGCCCTAAACCTAAACCTTAAACCCTAAACCATGATCCCTAAACCCTAAAACCTAAACCATAAACCTTAAACCCTAAATCCTAAGCCATAAACCCTAATCCTTAAATATTCAACCCTTACCCATGAGCCCTAAATCCTAAACCTTGAGCCTTAAGCCCTAAACCCTAAACCCTAAACCCTAAACCATGAACCATGATCCTTAAATGATAAACCCTAAACCTAAACCCTAAAAATTAAATCTTAAACCCTAAAACCTAACCCATAAACCCTAAACCCTAAACACTGAATCCTAAACCCTAAAGCTTGAGCCCTAAGCCCTAAACCATAAGCCCTAAATCCTAAACACTAAACCCTAAACCCTAAAATTTGTGACCTAAACCCTTAACCCTCAACCATGAGACCTATGTTAGCATTAGTTTAGTTTATAATACATTGTTGTTATGTATTTGTTGGTGGACAATTATAACTATCACCTTCCTCTCCTTCTTCCGCAGCCTTTATATTTGGGGCTCTACTCTTTTGTTTTACACATTGAATACATTGAATAAATCATTCTTTGTCTTCTGCTATCATTGGTATCAGAGCAACATTTCTTGATCAGAGCAAAGCGGTGGAAGAGGCCTGCGTGGAAGTTTTCCCTATGCAGTTTGGAAACCTGTTTGGCGTGAACGTGTTTTGCAGAAGCAACGACCAGTGACCAAGGGAGAGGAGCGTCAACAGTATTGGAGATGTGACATTGAAATCAAAGTCCTCTAAGCTTGCACAAAAACTTGAAGACCTTGAGATGTGTAATCTTCTTCAAAGTAATTATTTCATGTTCAGTATAGATCCTGTATAGTAGCGAATCAGTGCAGATTGTCGACACATTTAGAGGAAAACTGTGGAGTAATTTGTGCAGACCTGCCAGTGGAAGGTGCTGTATAACTTGGCCTCATCCGCGTATTTGAAAATACTGAAAGAGACATTGGCATTGAAAACCTGTCTTGGAGCAATCTACTTCCAGAGATACCTACATGGATAATCATTTAAACTGCTACGTGGAGGAGGTGAGCCGTTTGGAAGGAAGTGCTTTGTGGTGAGCCGTGAGAAGAGAGACACCAAGGAGCCAAGTGTAAACCCTTCCAACGTGATTTCCCCAGTAAGAGTGCCAAGAGGGCACGTACATGTCGCACATTTCTGATGCCGAGAGTGTTGCGAGCAACCCTTCCACTGAGTCACCTCTAAGAGCCCAAGAGGACACCACCGCATCTATTTTTCCTTACTCAATGAATTGCTGAATACCGCAACTTATTATTTGATGAATTGGTGCATCAAGGATTGTTCGAATATTTTTGGTTCGACGTGTGTTGTCAAGCGCATCGAATCCACGAAGAATTGGAGCGGCTATGATGCAGATGATGAACATGAAGTAGAATGCCCACAAGAGCATCCGCGTCTCACTGCATGAGCTTATAGAGCCCATCTTCGTGACAGGTTCCTTTAGTAAGGATTTGTAACCATTTTTGAACAATCAATAAATAAAATAAAATTTTGAGTTTTTGGAAATGTCTGCACCTCGCATTTTGTTGTCAGATGCCCAGTTGCTAAAAGGGCCAAATTTCACCGCATGGAAAACCAAGATGCGACGATTCTTCAGTTTGAAGATCTTTGGGGGATCATTTCTGGCATGAAACCCCTCCCACAGATGCTGATTTGTTGGCTAAGTATGAAAAGGTCGATGCAAAAGCATTAATGCTTATCACTCTGAGCCTTTTTGATGAGGTTCAACCTCACATTCGGGAAGCAACCACTTCCTCTATGGCATGGGCCGCGTTGTGTACCATCTATGAAGCCAAGAATCTGATGATGATGCTGCATCTTTAGAAAAAGCTTCACATGATGAGTATGCATGATGGTGAATCATTCGAAGCCTTCTTGTGGTGTGTGGCGAGTTACGCGTGCAGAACTTTCTGCTCTCGGTGAAACGGTGGATGACAAGTTGCTAGTCCCACTCACCTTGTGAGCTCTTCCTTCCTAGTTTAGAATTGATCACCACGTTGACCATCACTCAACAGGAGGTGAGTTTTGCCAAACTGGTGAATTATCTCCAGCAGGAAGAAGCCATTCAGAATGTTCAAGAAGCCTTCGAAGACAAGGCTCTCATCATGAGGAAAAAGCATAGCAACAAGCCTCGGAAAGGGTAGTCATCCCCCCTAGAATCAGAAGTAGCATCCACAACAGCAACCTTCTCAGTGGCCACCACAGCGGCCACCCTCAGAAGCAGTAGAACAACAAGGTGGATCGATGGTGCCACATTTTCTCCATGAATACACACACGACTGCAAACTATTATTACAATAGTCACAAGCATGGCAACTCTAGTGAAGAGAGCACTTTTGGCCAAGGATATTCCAAGAAATCCCAATGACATGCTCGTAATCAGAGGTAGAAGGATCATATTTCTGCTCAGCAAGGATGCCTCCTCCGATGAAGAGGTTCCAGATGTAACTCATCGGACATTGTCCTAGTCTCGCAAACTTCACAGCCATTAGAAAGTGTCTGGTTGATTGATTTGGGTGCCAACAAACACATGACTGGCAATAAGAAGTTGTTCCATACCCTGAGTGACCGCCCACTAGAGATCGGATCACCATCGTAGATAATCAAGAGTATATTGTAGCGGGGATTGGTGATGTCATCATTCCTCTTGGGACATGAAGATGTACACTCACGAAGGTGCTATATGTTCCAGGTTTGACCTCAAATATCTTGTTTGTGAGTCATCTTCTTAATCATCGAATGCGGGTTGAATTCTTTTTTCAGAAAGGGGTCAAGTCCTGCATCATTTCCCAGGGAGACTTAGTTATTGCTCGAGAATTTATGAAGGGCCATCTATTTGCACTGGATGTGGTCACTTCATCTAACATTGCTCTCTCTGCTTCAACGGTGGAGTCCACTGCACTATGGCACTTTCGATATGGTCATCTTTCTATCGGGGCTTTGCATCAGCTCAAGTGCTAAGGAAATGGTAAGAGGGCTTCCTCCACTCTCCCATTCCTTACCTATTTGCTCGGGATGTCTTATGGGAAAACAACACAGAGGTCCATTCAAATAGAGCTCTTATCATTCTATGGAGCATCTTTAGGTTGTACACACCAATCTGCTGTGGACCCCTACCAGCTAGCTTCCAAGGTTTTGAATACTTCCACTCATCATTGATGATTACTCATGGAAAATGTGGGTATATTTCCTCTAGAAGAAGAGTGAGGCATTTGACAATTTCTAAACCTTTTACCAGCAAGCCACCAGGCAGTCTGGGAAGCCTCTCCTTCTTCTCTCTCAGATCGAGGGGGAAATTTGTATCGAAGAATTTCTTAGCATACCTGAAGTAGCATGGCATTCAACAACATCTGACTGCACCCTACATGCCCCAACAGAATGGGATTTCGAGTGACACAATAGGACTGTCATGGAGATGGCTCGTTGTATGCTCTCCACCGCCAAGTTGGAGGATCATTTTTGGGTAGAAGTAGTCCAGACAGTAGTGTATCTACTCAACCGGGCACCCATGAAGATCTTGCAAAACAAGACACCAGAAGAGGTATGGACTAGTCGTAAACCTTCTATCTATCATTTGAGAGTTTTTGGTTGTACTGCATATATGCATGTTCCAGATGAGAAAAGGAAGAAGATCGATCCAAAGACACTGCCATGTCTTTTCTTGGGGTATAGTACTACCTCAAAGGCATATCATCTCATGGATCCTGAGACGAAGAAAATCTATGAGAGTCGAGATGTGGTGTGTGATGAGTCATCCTTTGACTCCCTGCCACACAATGGAGATCCAGTACTGACCTCGTCACATAGATTGCTCACACATCTAGATGATGGGCAAGATGATTCTTCTTAGAGAGAAGAAGAGCTGAGTGGAGACTTATTCATTGATCTAGGCACACTAGAAAACACATCTTCACATCAGCAGCAGTAGCACCAACATCTGAAATGGGTCCAAGAATACTATTGGGGATGCACACCTAAACTCACTTCCAAGGTACTTCTACGGGAGTCAGAACACGAAGTCAAGCTAGACATGAGGTAAATTTTGCACTCATGAGTTTAGTTGTTGATAGCACCAAACCTAACACTATTCGTGAGGCATTAGACCAACCATAGTGGAAACAGGATATGAATGCTGAATATGATTCCCTACTTTAGAATCGAGACGTGGGAACTTGTCGATCTACCTCAGGTAAGAAATCCATTGGCTGCAAATGGATTTTCAAAACAAAATATAAGGAAAATGGTTAATCAACAAACACAAAGCATAACTTGTTGCAAAGGGTTATGCTCAAGCAAGAAGGAATTGACTATGATGAGACCTTTGCACCCACTGCGAAGATCAAAACCATCAGAGTTGTTTGTGCACTGGCAGCACAAAATGGATGGAAACTTCAACAGATGGATGTCAAGAGTGCTTTTCTGAATGGTGATCTCAAAGAAGAAGTATACATGGCCCAACTTGAAGGGTTTGTAGACGAGCATCAACCACACAAGGTATGTCATCTGATAAAGTCACTTTATGGACTCAAACAAGCACCTAGGGCATGGTATATAAAAATTGATGATCACCTATTGCAGCATGGATTCACTCGTAGCCCCTCAAATACAAATTTGTATATCAAGAAGGTAGGAACAGAGATTGTTATTTTGGTTTTGTATGTAGATGATCTTGTGATCATAGGAAGTTCTGACAATCTTGTGGATGATGTAAAGAATGATCTGAAGAAATCCTTTGACATGACCGATTTGGGGCTACTTCACTACTGTCTTGGCTTAGAGATATGGTAGAAGAAGAATCATATCTTCGTCTCCCAGATGAAATATGCCAAGACACTCCTAGAAAAGTATGGAATGTCAGATTGTAAACCAATGTCCACACATATGGAAAAAGGTTTGAAATTATCTAGATTCTAGGATTCACCGCAGGTAGATGGCACTCACTACAGGTAGCTTGTGGGGAGTCTCATTTACTTGACTTATACCAGGCAGATCTTTTTTTGCAGTGAGCTATCTCTCCAGATTTATGCAGGAGCCGAAGAAATGTCATTGGATACAGCAAAAGCATGTGTTGAGATACGTCTGAGGTACATTTGAATTTGGTCTAGAGTATCAGAAGAACACTTAGTTCTTCTTATAGGGATATACAGACTCGAACTATGCAGGATCCGTTGATGACAGGAAATCCACTTCAGGGTATGTTTTTCATCTTGGATCTGGACCTATCTCATGGATTAGCAAGAAGCAAACTGTTGTTTCTCTCTCATCCACTGAGGTTGAATACCGCGCCACACGAGGAGCTATGTGTGAAGTGATTTGGTTACGTCGCATTCTTGCAAATATAGGGATTCCTGAAGAGAAACCTCCCATCATTCACTATGACAATCAAGGTGTGTTGAATCTTGTGAAGAATCCTATTTTTCATGAACGAACAAAGCATATTGAGGTCGAATGTCACTACATTCATGAATAGGTCTTGAACCACCAAATTCAGCTCCAGTACTGCCCTACTGATTTTCAAGTTGTAGATATTCTCACCAAACCTCTCAGAAAGTGAAGTTTGATTTGTTTAGGGGGTACATTTGTAAGAGCAATGTATTAAGGGGGAATGTTAGCATTAGTTTAGTTTATAATACATTGTTGTTATGTATTTGTTGGTGGATAGTTATAACTGTCACCTTCCTCTCCTTCTTCCGCAACCTTTATATTTGGGGCTCTGCTCTTTTTTTTTACACATTGAATACATTGAATAAATCATTCTTTGTCTTCTGTTATCAACCTAAACCCTATACCCTAAAACCAAAATAATAAATCATAAACCCTAAACACTAAATCCAAACCCCTAACCTTAAGCCATAAACCATGAACCCTAAACCCTAATCCCTAATCCTTAAACCATAAACCCTAAACCTTAAGCCTTGAACCCTACACCCTAATCCTTGAGCCCTAAATGCTAAACCTTGAGCCCCGAGCCCTAAACCCTAAATCCGAGCCTTGATCTCTAACCCCTACACCTCAAAATCGTAACTATGAACCCCGAACCCCGAGCTATAAACCCTAAACCATGCACCCTAACCCCTAAACCTTAAACCTTGAGCAATGAGCCCTGAACCATAAACCATAAACCTTAAGCCCTAAATGTTAAATCCTAAAGGTCTCAAACCCTAAACCTGAACCATGAGCCATGAGCCCTAAATGTTAAACCCCTAAACCTCATATATTTCTAGTAGGTCTCATGAGTGAGTTCATCTTTTGAATATCTTAGGACCATATTTCCTAGTCTTGTGCCTAGAACCATCATTAATTATGATTTTACAACTACCTTGTTTATGAGAGGTGGGCATTTCCCTCCTTCAAAATATCAATAGATGAAAGACATCAAATTTTGATGAATCTCTTTGAATTTTGTTCCTATGAAGTCGATGAACCCTTTTCAATTGAATACTCTTTGTCAATACTAATAAGAATGGGTAAGACACAGAACATTACAATGAGTGAAATAGTTCACATGCAATGGGAAGAAGAAGATAGCTTTGTATTGGGTAACATTTATTTGTACCAAATTGTTCTTGGATATCTGTAATTTCCCTCCTTTAAAATATCAAGTAGATGAAAGGCATCAAATTCTGATGAATCCCTTGAATGTTCTACCTATGAAGTGGATGAACCCTTTTTATTTGAATACTCTCTTTCAATACTTATAAGAATGGGTAAGACATAGAACATTACAATGAGTGAATGGGTGAGCATAATCCTTGAGCCTTAAACCCTGAGCCTTAAACCATAACCCTTAACCCCTAAACCATAAACCTTGAGCCTTAAACCCTAAACCCGAACCCTTTTCCCTAAACCATAAACCCTAACCTTTAAACCATAAACCCTAATTCCTAAACCGTAAACCGTAAACCCTAAACCTTAAACCCTAACCCTAAACCCTAAACCTTGAGCCCTAAACCCTAAACCCTGAGCCCTAAACCCTAAACCCTGAGTGTTAAACCCTAAAACCTATACCATAAATCCTAAGCCTTAAACCCTAAACTCTAAGCCCTAAATCCTAAACCCTAAACCCTAAAACCTAAACCCTGATCCCTAAACCCTAATGAGCCCTAAAACCTAAACCCTAATCCTTGAACCCTAGGCCCTAAGCCATAAGCCCTAAGCCAAAACCCTAAACCCTGAACCCTCAAACATAAACCCTCAACCCTAAACCTTATGCCCTAAACCCTATGCCCTAAGCCCTAATCCCTAATCCAAACCCCTAAACCCTGAACCCTCAAACATTAACCCTCAACCCTAAACCCTAAAAACTAAACCCTGATCCCTAAACCCTCAACCCTTAACTCTCAACCCTAAACCCTAAACCATAAACCTTCAACCTTGATCCATAAACCCTAAACCCTCAACCATGATCCCTAAACCCTAAACCCTAAACCTTGAGCCCTAAACCCTAAATCCTAAACCCTTAACCCTGAGCCATAAACCATAAACTTTAAACCCTAAACCCTAAACCGTGAACCCTAAGCCATGAGCCCTAAACCCTAAAATATGAACTATAATCCTTAAACACTAAACCTTAAACCCTAAACTCTAAACCTTGAGTCCTAAACCTTGAGCCCTAAACCCTAAACCCTGAGCCCTAAACTCTAAACCCTATATCATAAACCCTCACCTAAAGGAAAGTCCTAATAAGATCATTCAACGTGTTTTAGTGTGTAGGGAATAGTGTTTGAGGTGATCGATCAACTCATTTAGTTTTGATGAGAGATTACTTCCTCTGAAGGCCTAAAAAGGCATTTTTGGCCATTTTGTAGCTAATTGAACACCCTTCAGAACAAGCTAAAATGAGCTATTCATGTCACCGAGGTATCAAGGGCCATCATGTGTGAAGTATTAAGGCATCATTATCTCCATAAGAGACATACAAGCAAAAACATGTATGAGAATCATGAATTTGATGCCATAAAAGGACGCTTTTAGAGCTAGGAAAGTTGAGGGGATGATCTTTATATGGAGCACCATGTTTCTAAGAATGAGAAATCATCTGAGTTCACTTGATGTAATTCACTTGGTACTATTCGTAAAAACTCATTCAACACCTAGTAGTGTTATCACACCTTAAGGAGGAGGCACATTACAATCACCTCATTTTGGCAATAGGACAGGAATCCCATTCAGGGAACAATTCTCTATATACAAAGTGAGGATCTCTTTTTAGTAAGAAGTAGACAAGCATCATAGAGTTGATTCATGGTCACTAAAGTGAATTATGGAACAAATTTAAAAATTGGTACCAATTCAAGCAGTGGTAGGGCCAAAATCCAATTTACAATTTCAAAAAACCTAAAAAATGACTATATGTTTTCCCAAAACAAATATCGACTACAATATATATGCCCTGAAAGTTTTAGGTCCTTTGCTAAAATCCTACAAATGAGTAAGTACTGACTAGATTAGATTTTGAAAAACTATCTTCTAGATTATAACTGTTAGAGCTACGAGACCACTTCCATCAAGTGCAGAGTGACCCTAATTTCTTATATTTACTAAAATAAATTTAAAGTATAATATTTCTTATAAAATAAATCTTATACTTGAACATTTATTTTTGTAAGTATAAGACACCCAAATACACATACATAGTCCATAATATACAAAACATGTATGTGTTTTGCCTTCTATGAAATGCGTATGTGTTTTGGCTTCTTTAAAACCCATACGCGTTATAGGTTTGGTAATTACCAAACCAAAAAAATAAAACGCAAGCATGTTTTAGCAAAATGCGTACGTGTTTCGTCTATTTTCAGGTTTTGTCCACTTTTTGGCCCCCAACTTCGTGCACTTACCCACAGTTTTAATGAATAATAAGTTTTGTGTATTTTTATAATTAATTATTTATTCATTTAATAAAATATACGATAAATTATATTTTATATATTATAATGCATATATAATAGTTTGTATATTATATTTAAATATTTTTGCTAATAATAGATGTTTTGTATGTTTTTATTAAGTTTGATTGAAGTACCAAATTTAACTTTCGCTCATATGAACAATATCGGGAGTGTTCAATTATCAACATCTCTTGGGTGCATCAAATGTTCCTACAATTACTCGAGCTTATAGCTAAAAGGGGGAACTATAAAGTTCTATGAAAAAAGGCTTTTCGATGGGTGTTAGACCTTGAACCTTTTAGAATTTTCCTTTTTTGGCTCTGTGAAGCGCAAATTGCATTCACATGAATATTCCAACTAATATCTATACTGTAAAGTGGAGCAAAGATAGTAGATATTATTTGGGTAAGGACAATTTGAACTATGGAATAGCTGCATGGCATGTAGGTATTTAATTTCTATCATTTTATTTTTAACTTTTAATTCATGTCTTTGTCTTACCTACCAAGTTAATTGTCGTCTGATAGATGATCTTGAAACTATAGATATGCAGGTATTTAATTCCCACCTTTTTATTGGTAACTTTTTGTTCATATCTTCATCTTAATATCTAACAAATTAAATGTCACCCAAATAAAATTCTTTGAAATTATTGGTCATTGGTAGAATACACCATTAGGATTGTTGACAATGGGAACCCTGATCATTACCCTGAGATCTAGAGAGAAACCATAACTTCACATGTGAATGTAATAAATACATTGGGATGTTTGGTCCACTCCAGATCTCCCTATCTCTACAATGTCCCATGAAACATGCATGTGAATTCACCTTGCATTTGTGTGTTCTAGCCAAAAATGCAAGGATTTTCCCCGCCCTTGCACTTCTCCTCCCTCAAACCCCTTGCATTCGTATCTGAAAAATGTAGACATCAAGTTTCAAACATTAGTGGGGTTCTATATGGATGTTCCTTACATACAATATAGAAAGTGGAAGGTTGAGGTGCATGAAATCAGTGACATAACAAACCTTACACATACATTTTCTATATCTAACATATGTAGAGTTACTGATTCTAACAAATTCAAGTTTCCATTCAAACTTATCATCATCCAAAGTACATTTCCTCAACAACCTTTACATCACATCCCCATTCTCTTTCAAATAATTGACAAAAAGGCACATGGTTCAGATGCCCCGGTCGTAAGAAATAACATTTCAAAATAATGGTTATGCCAACTACTTTCCCACGAGTTTACTTCTCCTCCATCTAGCCCTTTCTTCATCTCCCCTCTTCCTCCTCCAATTTTTCACTCCCTCAAACTTAATTTTCCTTGATGTATCCCTTTTGTGTTCCATCGCCATTTTGCACAATTTCAATCCCTCCATTTTCAATTCTTTCATGCATACCCTTCGGCATTTGCATCTTACATTTCACATCCATTTTTATAACCTTTCATGAGCTAGATGATCAAAGGATGACCCAAATGACAAAAAGAAAAATAAAAAGATCAGGTGATGTGGGACTTGCAAGTATTTAGTTCCAACATATTTACTTTTTGATTTCCATTCATGTCTTTGCCTTTTCTAAAAAACTTAACGTTGTCCAATCAAAATATGTAATCTATATTTCACTCATATGGCTAATCATTAGAAGGGCTCTATTGTCGATACATATCCCTGCATAATTTTTTCCTACTCTTACTCAAGCTTATATCTAGAAACAGGTGCTACAACATTCTACTAGAATAAGGCATTACGACCACATTGCAACGTTGGAAACTATTGGATTATACCTATATTTGTTTTTGCTCGTTTAAGCATATATTGCATCATGTCAATAGTTTAATTGTGTTCAAAATTATAAAGCAAAGTACATATAGTAGAAATTCATCAGGTTAGAATTATCTGTCGTGTGCAATACAATAAATTAAAAAATAGAAAGTATGTTCTAGATAAAATTTCTCTCTTGTGACCATTTGTTTGGTACGTTCAATTATTGATGATTATTTTTCTATTCCCCACTTCCTTGCAATTGCTTCAAATTAAAACCTTAAAGGGGGCATGCCAAGTTCTACAAGAAGCTATAATTGTAAATAATTTTCACTTTGACACTAACTTTAGACCTCTCCTTGCATTATGATATATCTTAGGAAACAATTCCCCGACTTCTTAGAGAACAAGAATTTTCTCCTTCATTCGCTAGCCATTATTGTCATGTGGCTATTTAGGGTCTACTTTCACATTTGTCCCCGAACCCACTTTCCTTTCCCTTACACTTCTCCACCATCAAACCCCTCATCTTAATCCCTCTTCCTCTCCCATGGTTTCTCTCCCTCCAGTTTGAATTCCCCAATATATCCCCTTTGGCGTTTCCATCGTAC
This sequence comes from Taxus wallichiana var. yunnanensis, assembly GCA_018340775.1. Lineage (NCBI taxonomy): Eukaryota > Viridiplantae > Streptophyta > Pinopsida > Cupressales > Taxaceae > Taxus > Taxus wallichiana. Next base: position 324,354,355 of record CM031239.1, read on the forward strand.
ATTTCACGTACGATTGCTAGTCTTAAGAACAATGAAATGGCATTGTATAATGGTAAGTGACTTGGTTTTTATAACATTGTACTATAAGAAAACAATCGATCTCAAAGACTCTCATGGCTCACTTAATAAATTTCTCTGATAATAAATGATGATTTGGTCAAATTGTGCATAAGATAATAATGGAACTAAATCACAATAAGAAAAACTTATTCAATATATTCATTTGGGAAATTTTCATTATTAATAGATATTACATTTATATGAGAGAGTTATCCTTACATGTGATGGATTCAACCTTTATCTTCAATAACCAATATATCTGAACAATATCTGCTCTAATGACCCATTATTATATCCTAATCCTATCTACGTGATTGGTTCTCACAGATCACTTAAATTATAAACTCTAGATATGAGTTGTTTACTACAACTCATTTACATCACACTAATTTATTTATTTTGCTATGCAATAATATCTAATGTTCATACATATATTTCCTAACATGAATACTATGAAATTAAAAAAATATCCTTACACAAACACTACCATGTAAAATCACACATTTAACGTAACAAACAATTTTAATACCTAGAACAAAAATACAAAATAACAAAAATTTAGTTTAGCATAGTTTGAAAAATACTTCCATTCACATTAACATTAGTATATGCAATACAATCAGAATGCATATAAAAAATTATCATGTATCTAATAATATGAATAACAATAATGAGTATAACAACACAAAATTGTAATTTGTAATTTATAATTGCACTTTCATAAATAAATATATAATCTTACATGTTATAGGATTTTAACATCCATAGGTCTAAGGTGATTAAACTATAAAGTTGTAAAATAAAATAACTCTTCATGTTACTATAAAAAAGGGTGGAAGTTGATGAGATGGACATCTTTAGATAATGTAATGATGTTGGTCAGTTTGTCATATGAGTAATTATAAGCTTTAAGATAAAGGTTGTTATAGAGGAATGAAAAATTAGTGGGTTTGCACTTCCAGCATTTTTATAGGATGGCGTGCAATAATATTGAAGCATGATAAAGGTAAAGAAGTGATCTTTTTTAAGCAATGACATAGTAATTTTTTTCACATTAAAAAAGTGCATGCTTTTGACTTGGATTCTATAGGAAAATATGGTGATTGGAAGATTTTATCCATACATGAGGATGAACATATACAAATTTTAGGCATCAATGACAAACAATAAGAGCATTTTGGGTGGAACGTATTTCACACTATTATAAAATATTTCAACACTCATGCACTCTTATGGAGCTAGATTTGATCTGACTATTTGTAAGGAACGAAAACTAAAGCGAAACAACACTCTCGATCCCATATTTGACATGGTAATTCCAAGGAAGCTATGTTTGACACAACTTGTATGGTCATTATATATGAATTCTACCATTGGAGAGTAATGGGTTATTGATATTGGTTTAGATAATGGACCATAGTGAGTTCGTACATTTGGTCAACATAATTATTGGAATAGAAACATTAGTTCCTCCTCCACATAATATAAGTCACAAACCACAAAAATATTAACTCAATAATGAGCAATTATAACATATAACCTTAATATCCACAAACAAGATTGAAAAATATGGCTATGTTTAAATTAATTTGAAAGAACAACAATATAGATAATCTTTGTTCATAACATAAAATTGAATTAGTAGGAATACACTTATAAATAAATGAATGTAGAGAGACATAATTTTGTCACAACAATTATTCAAGTGACTCTTAAGAAAGTTCAGTCTCTCCCAACAATAACAATGCAATAGTTTTACATCATCAGTTGAAACATTCCTTTTTCATATTTTATTTAAAATAACTCCATGTAAACAGCTAGCACTATAAATTAGCAATTGCATGTCTACAATGCAATTTGAACACTGAATGGTATATGTTATTAGATTTAGAAAGACAATTATTAATTTTGTAGTTGATGTTGATAATGGGTGTGATTGACAATATTGATTTTCTATTAAATCCATAAAAATGTTGCAAAATACATTAGAAGGGATGTTAGATAATAGTTAGTTGTGTAATAATTGACTACACGTGCAATTGAGACATGTAAGTTTGATAATACTCACTCTCAAGAATGTAGTGAATGTGAAGTGTTGTTGTCAAAGTAGATTGAAAGAATGACTATTAACATATTATCTCTCCATGAAACTAAAATGAGACCGAATATGCAATTATATACAAACAAATCTGAAATGGTTATGGTACATTCCAAATTTATTTATTACCTCAACGAGTTTGAGAGCATCATTATTAGAGCTATTTTTGCATATCTTACAATCATAGCATTTCAAGAGACCACATTTCTTTGAGGCATTTTGCAAACAAAAAATGGTATATGTTATTTGTGTTATAGGGATAATTTTTTTGTACTTGTGTTTGTTTAAACTATGGGTGATTGATTTTATATGTGTAGAAATATAGATGAGTCACTTCATTTAAAAGCACAAACATGAGGTCTTACCCTTAAAACTATTCAAAAGGAAAAAAAGTGACAAAAATATTCAATATTACCTGTCAGATGTATATTTTCATTCGAGATTGTTTACAAATACATAGTGATTAGACATCCTATTCTTAAGGTCAAGCTTCCAAACTCTCAACTACTTACCCACCCTAGAATATTTCAACCTATATGTACAAAGCTTTGGATGGAAACAACTATAATTTGCATGGTCCTTTCTCAGCATTTTAAATTTCTAGGTATTTGTGTGTAGATGAAGACATTAAAAATGTGTTGTTGTTGGTTAACATAAAGAAACGAGCAACAATAAAAATTAAAAATAGAACATGTATGTTGAAACATGTAATTTTTTAATTGTAGATATATAGATGAACCACTTCATTTAAAGGTTTCATCTCTTCATTTCTAAGTTGTTACAAATTCATACATATACATTTACAAATCTCATATCATGAGTGGTATCATTTCTACGTGACTGTTTTATTTTAACTTAACATGAGAAGAATTATATCATGAATGGTAGCCTTTTGAGGTTAATTTTATTTCCTGTAAACATGAGTACATTTGATACCCCTTGAACGGAAATGGCATCTAGGATAGAAGAAGTGTTGAGTAAAGTAGTAGCGGAGGTGCTATCAAAGAAGAGTGTAGTATTTACAAAGGGTTGAGTGATAGTAGTCTTGCTTCCTCCTTTCTTCTTGCTCCAAGTGTTGCTACATGTGCCATTTTTGAGTACCTTTTGAATGAAAAAGGAGGTGAAATGCGCAGATTTGCAAGCGAGGTAACTCGGAGAAAGATGTGAATGTCAGACCCTACCTTTCATTGGTTCCAATCGTCAAGTGTTATGAGGCCTGCATCAACCCATAAATTTGTAATAACCATGATTTTTGTTGTTTGCACAACAGAACTTTGTGCTCCAACTGATCATCATCAGGATTTCTTGGTCCAGCCCGCCTGTTACTTTCAACAATGGATTGGGCGATTGGAATGTTTAATGCCTTCAACATCTGAAGGTTGTGGGAGTTCACAAGGTCATTTTTTGCAAACAAATGTGGTGCGTCCTTAAAATTTTTGAGCTCTAACTAAGTTAGGTGTGTTTCGTCCAAGACATTAGGAGTTCTAAGTCCTCAATAAGAGGGGTTGAATCTCGCATGTTGAGCAGTAAATTCCAAAATGAAACTTGTGCATCGTTTGTTCCTTGTTGCCAAAATATAGTTTGCAATGTAATGGAAGAATGAAATCCCTTCCAAAGGATGGCTCCATAGGATTTACTTGCATAAAGAGGAATTTCCATAACCAGTGGTAATTTCCTGAGGTCGCCGAGGAGGATGACTGATCTATTTCCAAATTCAGATGTTTTTAAGTGTGGGAAAGCCTCGCATAGCCTACTGTCAATTTTTCCTAGCAACTTTGAGCCGATGAAACTCATTTCATCAATAAAAACATATTCTATATGTTTTAGCGACTCTTGAAAAGATGATAATGCTTGGCCTTCAAGGGGTTTTAATTCTTTGTTTGGAATACGAGAGGGCTACATGGATTATGGGTGCGGAGATGTTGAATGCTGAAACACTAGTAGGGGCGAGTAGAAGGAGAGGCGAGGGAGATGTGGTTGATGCTGTTGTAAATGAATTATGGATTTTATTTATCAGAAATGATTTTCCTGTGCCAGTTGTTCCTTGAATTATCAATCTTAATGGAGGAAGAAGTGTTTTGTTTGTTGAATGGTGCAGTATGGTATCAAGATCTAGTTGTTTTCGAAGACAAAGGTAGTGTGGCTTGCATGCTGGTGTTATTTGTGTCTTCCTTTTCTCTCTCAATGAATGATGAACCAATTATCTGCAAATCATGCAGAACACCATGTATGTTCCAATTATTGTGTATGTCAAAATCTCGTTTCCCCAACATTTCAAGACTTTCAAAACCCGTGTTGGTTCTCGATGAAGTTGTACGAAGACTTGTCATTCTTGCAATGGTTCATGTTGAATACTGCATTCGACCTTAGAGTCTGAAATAATGTTTGTTTCATGTCCCGTGTCTGCAGTAGTGCATAAAACACGTCATGGTCTATAGTTGTGTTTGAATATGTCCCAAATGTCGTTGATGTCATGTGGGCTTGAGCCAAATTCAGAGGCAATATTTCTAAAAGGCTTGTATAAAATGAGTTCGACCAACAGAAAAGGTCATATGACGTTGAATCCTGAGTTGGGACATCCACAAATCTTGGGTGGACCGAACAATTGCTTTGGTCGACCGCAGTTTCCATTTATCTCCTTTACGGTTCCTGATGTAGCTCCAATCTTGAGCAACCTAAATAAGTGGTAGGTGTTCCATGGTTGCATGGAAAACTCTATATGCATCCAAGAAAGTGATTGTTTCTTGTACATCAGACTCACTTTCAACGACACATCTCAAGATTTTTTTGCCAACATTTAATGATACAAACGAATGGTTGCACATAACCAGTGGCAATTTTTGCAACATGTGGCATGTTTCTGTGTGCTTATGTCATATTCAACAATGCTCTCTATGAGAATTTTTCGAATCACAATGTGTGTTGGTGAATCCGCGTCAACATCTCTTGAAAATTTGGATAACATTTGGTGATAGGTTTCAAAACGTTGCTCGATTTTGAAGCATATTTTGCAATATACTTTAGAATTGCATGGCGGGAAAGTACCGGTTGGCAATCGACATTTGCTCTCCATATGGATATCATAATTTGATTTTTTATGTTCAATCTATCATTTTTATTGAAGGGAGGTACTTAATTTTCCCATCACTTTCAATGAGCATGGATGAAGTAGGTTGTGTGGCCCATGGTGTGTTGTACCTACACTACAGCTGTGATTGCTTTCTACGCAAGCATGTCTATTCTGAACATTTTGTGTGGCGCTGAACATGATTAAGCAGTTCTTCAAGGTCTGCATGTGGGGAGGAGGATAGTATTTGTGTTGTATTTAGCAAACAAGGGTCATCTAGCATTGACCTGTGAACAAAATCCAAGTGGTTGCAATCCGAGTGGGGGTTCCAGGAAGACACAAACTTATCAAAGTATTGTTTTTTTTCCTCAATAATTGTTGTATCCTCCCAGTCCATTGTGTCAACTTTAGGTGCATTCTCGAGCCACAATAAACCGTGGACATGTGCAGAGCCTCTATGTTGCCATTCATACCTGCGAGACGAGAGAGCATAAATATTAGCTATGTAGTCTGGAAAAAAGTTATTAAATAGTAGATTTTATTACTTGTACCAATAGTCTACTGCTCCAAGTTCCTTCTGCAATATTTCTTCACAAAATATTATGAATCTATGATGCAGGTATGTTGATACTCGATGAGGGTTTGAGACAATGTTAAGTGTTCTCCAATGTTGTGTGGCTCAAGGATCAGTAGGGCATTCACCATACATAATATTGTGAATATCTGGCCATTTAGTGTTTGCAACACTTAGAGTGAAGAATAAGGTTGGTGTCCCTAATTGTTCCACCATATCTAAAAGCTCGCTTATGCTTTTTGCCCATAATGAACACGTCCCTCGAAGGCTTGATCCAAACCGCATTAAAATGTCTGGGAGGTTATCTTTGGGGCATTCCAATAGTTGTCTTCATAGATCTCCAATTGTTGTAGGGATTCCAGATTCGATGTTTTGTTTCATGAAAACTACAGTTGTGGACTGGCTTTTGTGCCGCATTATGAGGTTTAGAAGGAAGTAGTGAAATCTTGGGTGTGAACCGAAGCGGCCATCATGGTATTGCCCTAAATGAAGGGCATATTCATATATTAGAACTTCTTTTATGCGGGGTTGTTGCCACATTGTGTTTCCAAGAAACAAATCTGGGAAGGCCATTGAGAATAGGCCCTCCGTATTGTATTCATTTATAGGTGAGAGCCCAAGCTCTGGCCATGACATGGTAAATGGGGTGTTACCATCGTGGTTGAGAAAGAACTATTCGATTTACTTTTCTTCAGTTCTTGAATTGTGGGGTGTTGGCATGAAAGACAATGAGTGTTCATATGTTTCATCAAAGTCATTGGAAGCATCTATACATTTGGGGAAATGAGTTGTAGAGCGAGGAAACATTTGCATTTGGGGAAATTCCACCTTTGTAATAGGGATGGTTGTGTTAAGAGACGAGGAAACATTTGATAACTCGGATGGTAGGTCGCTTTTGTGTTGTTTATTTGTATTTTCCTCCAAAGTTCTCGATAAGATCTGCTATTTGGGTTAAAGATCAAGATATTCCCAAAGAGCCATATTAGCCAAAGGAATTTTTTTTTCGCCAAATACCCAGATGCCCAAAATTGTTATATTCGTTTTGTGCCGGGATTTGTATCTCAAGATATTCCCAAAGGAAATTTGTATTTATATTATTTTGAGCCCAGGAAATTTGTATTTAATTATTTTATGAGGCTATTTACGCTCCGTTTTAACTCGTTATGATCGAATATGTCATTACTCTTATGTACTGTAAGGGTTTTAACTTGGAATAAGTTTTGGGCTTTATTTGTAACTTTTGGCAATTTTTCGTGTTTTTGTGTTGTCCCGCTTTCGTTTTCTGTGAAATTTCTCTAGAACAATTCCTTTCACGGTAAGCCCGATTTTTGGCCTGGAGCAGCTGGAAAACATATACGCACATTATGCCCTGAGGAAGTCGCATCGAGGTCCGGATCACTGGGAAAAAGTGAAGTCGCACGGAAAAGCCCTCTGGGGATGGGCACATTTTTGGAAAACAAAGGATTTAAGTTGCAATGGGAAAAATACAAGCAAAGCAGCAGCAAAGGTGGGAATTTTATACCGCCAAACAGGTACTTTTTCCCGTGTTATAAAATTCACTTAAGCTGCAGCAAAGTGGGAAAGTTAGAGGTCAGCAGCAGTGTGGGAATTTATTACCCGCCTCAGCAGGTAAAAATTCCCATGATAAAATAAAAGGAAAGTGACTTAAGTGAAATCATGGGATTTTAGTGCCTTCCTTGCAGGGTAAATAATCCCATTGTCAAAGTCAAATCACTTAAGTGGATCATGGGATTTTAGTGCCTCGCCTGCAGGTAAAGAATCCCATTGTGAAAAATTCTTAAAAATAGAATTATATGTGCAAAAAGTGCGCCCCCTTTGGTGAGATGATGGAAGACTTAAAGTGATTATTTTAATTAATCTATTCTTCTAAAAAGTGCGCCCAAGCTTGGAGGAAGTCAACAAGTCAAAAGGGGAATAAAAGAAATGGATTAAATGCATTAAATTTAATTTATTTAATGGCTGCCCCCTTCCTTTCAAAAAGTGCGCCCCATTTGGGAGTTATTTAATGATTTTTAAGGCATTAAATCATTAAATTAATTTCTATTTTCAGTGGCTATGGTCAAGGCACACTGTGAAGCTTAAGTGAAGTGATGTGTGAAGGATTAAATTGGATTAATTTAATTTATTGGATGGCTGTCCTTAAACATGCTATTTTTAAAAGAGAAGAGCATGATTTTTAATTAATTAATTGCCTTTAATTGTTAGGGCAATTATTAATTATAGAATTGTGAAGGTTATATAAGCATGGGCAGCCATATGGGTGAATTATTTGATTCACAGGTAAAGAATTGCAGCCAAGAGGAAAAGTGCGCCCCCATTACAAGAAGGATTTTGCTCTGTGCAAGGTGGCAACAAGGCTAAAAGCTTCCAGATTTGGCGCATGCTTTGAAGGAGGTTGATCTTTGTCTGCATAATTGTTTGCATAGGTGTTACAGGTGCTCAGGTGTTGTTGAAAGGATTCATGCTCTCTTTATGTGCAAATTAAACACCAATTTTTGGGGCAGCAGCTTGAAAAGTGCAGATTTTTACAATTAAAATTCACTATTCATGCTCGGTGGCCATTTTTGTCCAATAAATTGCAGAATTCATTACAGGTGCTTTACAAAAGAAAAGGAGCTTTTATCAATGTCCAATACATTGCATATATCCTCCGAATCTGAAGAATTGTCCAGATCTGCACCAATATTGAAGAAATCCGGCCAAGTAAGAAGAAAAAGAATTATTCAGACAAAGATAGACAAAGCCATGGCGAAGAGAGATGAAAAAGAAAGCACGATGGAGTCATGCATCGCTTCCAAACTTGCAGACATAGGAGACACAGATCTAGGCCCATAACCTCTTTCCGATTTGATTGATAGATCCAGAGCGGGAAAGACTTCACTCACTCATGCGTGTGTTAAAAGCAGTGGAATTATCCGAGCTGCAACTTTTCCATGTACAGCCCATTTGCCAGAATTTGTTATGGAGTGCGCTAGATCTTACCATCCTTCATCCAGATCAGTGCGTGATGCTTCGGGAAAGACAATAATTCGTTTGGACGCAGAGTTCATCAATTATTGTTTGAAGATTCCAAATGAAAGGTGGTGACTTCCATTAGTCTTCAGGATGCCGACAAAGGTGGGAGAAGCATAGAGTTGATTGTGTGAGCATAATGAATAGCCGATACATGAAGAAGCCTAGATCTCCTTCAAAGTTCCCGAGAACTCTTCCACGGTCCAATTTGGTGCAGGAGGTAGATGATGTCGTCAAATTGCTATGCAGGATGAATGGCGAAGGTTAATGCTTACACTTTCCGTACATGGATGTATGCTTTCATCAGACCATCAAATCAACAAGGTTGATTCTATAATCAATTGGTCGGAAATTATTAAGAAACAAACATGGTGAGCAACTCCGAAACGTGAAGCATACTTTCACTTCAAAATGACTTCTACTTGGTGTATGTGCAGCCTTCACAAGGCGTCTTTTCCAAGTCGGATAGATGTGGTGTTCTTTCTAAGGACCCCATTTTCGAGTGCTACCCACAGCCTTATCATCGCACCGCATGAGAAAGATTTCAAAGTGATCAACGATGAATTCTTCTATGATTTCATCTCGCAGCTAGACAAAGACTCAAGGCCAACAGGTAAGCAAGGAAGCGTGGGAAGTTAGGTCCAAGATTGGCAATTCTATTCATTCAATTTGCAGATTTCACATACCTCAGGGTTACGGGCTTTTCTGGAGAACCAATAAAGATGCCCAGGTATCCGAATGATAGATTGATCGCCATGGAGCTGAGCAGGCAACTTGTGGAGTTACACGACCTTCAGTCAAAGCGGCACAAGTCTACGGGCTTCTTCCCAATCACTGTGGGATATTACAACTGCATTAGCATTCATAGAGCTCGGGGATGGAGGCGCAAATGTTATCCGAGTATGAGCAAGAGTTCTTCCCTGCACGGCTGAACTTCGATCCATTTGGAGTAGCCAGGAAGACGATCTCCCAGGAGTACGCACATGTGCCTTCATTAGAAGATTTTTGGATGAAGTGCAAAAGTGAGTACGAGGTTAGAAAGAGAGATTTCAGCAAGGCTATCAGCAAAGCAAGTGTTCGACTTTGGACTAGCGCGGATACCTATGGATCTTAAAGATGATGGGAATGTGGTACTTGACACTTACCATCAAATGGGAGGAGATAAAGCCATACCGCAGATAACATAGGAGGTCACAACACAATCAAGAAAGGTCGGGAGTCGTGTTGGTGAATACTTCAAACCGGTCCGACGAAGGGATATTGCCTTGATGAAGCATCGATGAATCAAGTCACGGCAACTTCGGCAGCAGAGATTCCCTGCGAAAGCATGAGGAGAAAGCAAGCAGAAAGTCGAGAAGTCAAAGTGCATAGAAGATCTCAATCCAAGGAGAAGATCACTTCTACGACCATGACTTTAACTCCGGTTTCTCCAGTACCCAGTACTTCACCAACTATCGCACCGCAGCAGCAGGATGCTTCCATGCCTCCACTGAATCCAGCGACATTCATCTTTCTCTCCTCACCACTTCTCTCACCCTATTCCAGAGGATACGTTGAAGCTGCAGATGGCGGAATTCGAAAGGGCTTTGTCCTTGGATGATTCAGAAGATGGCAGCCATAACACTGTGGCACTTTCTGATGGAGAGGATGCAGAGCGGAAGATGGTAGTACACTCAGCGACTTCTCATTCTCCGAGAAGTAACTTCTCGGAATGGTTGGCTTCGCAGTTGGTTCCGGAAGTGAGAATGGAGATGAACTTAGAGGAGCACGACTGCAGCCTACTCCGTAATCTGGGTGGAAGAGATAGAAGGCCTAAAGTTGCCAAAGCAACTTCTAGGTTGATCATCGAGGATTCGGGAGAGAAGTTTGCTGAGATATCAATTCCGGCAGAAGGAAAGATAGAGGAGGAGCTCACGGCAGAAGATGTGACAGTAACCAAAGTACCCCTCGGTCAAGCCACCACTGAAGGATCAAGCAGACACGCACATCGATGGATGCTTTATTCCTTAGGCTTGATAAAGTGAAAAAAGGCGAGAAAGAAGAGCTGCAGAAGCAAGTATCTCAATTATGTGAGATCATAGCCAAGGTTGCTAAACCTTCCATTCAGCCCATTTCAGAGCAGGTGAGTGATCATCTTATGCAGGAAATGGAGGATGCAAGCAATCAAGTAAAGGCTATTGACGAATGGAAGGATTTGATTATTCGTCAAGCTTCTGTACAACTTGGAGAAGTGCCAGCCCGCCTAAAGGTTATGGATGATGCAGCAAATCAACTGAAGCAACTGATGGCAAACATAGAAGGCATGAATACAGTTGCAGAGAGTAACCTGAGTATTTTGGCCGAGATCAACAAGCTGCCGGGAGATGTATTGATCATGAATGCAAATGATTCACGGATGGATCAGTCGAGAAGGGGAAGCAACTAGAATTTGCAGTATCTTTCCATTTGGAAATCTGCAGAGTTTTGCTGAAGAGGATGCAGGCACTTGAGAGTAGGACATCAGACTTACCAGACAGTGTCATTTCTTTCACTGAGGAGAGAGTGGATGGGAATGTTACTTCATACGTGCGGATCGTCTCAACTAAGGTGCCTAATTCCCTGGAAGGTCTCTTCTGATGGTACAAAAGAGAATTGATAAAGCTACCAAGCCTTTCACGATGAATTCTATCAATAGACTGGTGGCGCTGCAGGCAGACATTATGAGGTTTGGGCCGAGCTTGGAAGATGTGGAGTGTGCATCAAAGTGTCAATGAAGGGTGTTGCTCTTCAGACAGAGAAAGAAGCAGTGGCTAAAACAGATGGAAGGATGTTGAATTACATGTTCGACAAGTATATCCGATATCAGAACAAGAAGAAGACATAAACATTACAGCTGGCATGACTTCTTCTATTCTTTTTCTTCTTCTATTTTCTATGTTCCCGGATGAAATTGTAAAACTTCTAAGTTATTGGTTTTGCAACCATTACTTAAAGTCATGTGGAACCATTCTATTAGTTAAGTGATACATGTGTCACTTAAGGAGAAGATAGTTGAGGATGATTGCCAAATGTCATCTTTACTTGTTGTTTATGTTTCAGTTCAGTTTGAGTTTTCCATTTGTACTTTCCCTCCTACATTCTATAAGTAGGAGAAGAACCTCCGGTTAATGATCGATCAAAATTTGTAAGCAAGCAATCTTGTGTTCTAGACTTTGTGCTGAACCCCTGAGAGCAACTTGGAGCAAAGGAATACAAAGGAGCAGGTTTCTGAGAACTTTGTGTCACTTGTAGTACTCGTGTTTCTTTTGCTTTTAATCTTAGATCTCTTAATAAACTTTGTGTTATTTTAGATCCTGGATCTAGAGCTGCCTTTGTTTTATAATTTTTGTGTGTTCATATCTATTAAGTTTCTTCTATGTGCATGCAATTAGCTCGCTATCTACTAATTGGGATGCACATCTTCCCATTTCTTTCTCGTATTTCCTTTACTTCCTTCTTCTATAAAATACTTCCTTTCGAACAATGAGAAAATCTAGCTTACTTGAGCAAGTTTGTATGTTTAACTTCTTAGTTATGGTTCATGAACTAAGTGGTTAAAGTAAAACCCCGATAGATAATAACACATTTTTAAATTATACAATAAACTATATATAATTGTAATGCATGTGGAGATCCAATGGGAACTACGTGTAAGAGGTATCATTTTGAGGATTAAAAAACTGCATTTTTTTGCTTAAGGAAATTAATATTAGTTATATGGAAAGATATAGTGCGTTCCAATAGTATCCAATGATGCAAATACGTACATAATATAAGTGCAAGTAATTACCATTTATTTTCTTTAAATATCTTTCAATCCACATAGTAGTAGGAGGCAATAGTATGTATGAATCAATAAAATATATACATTTGAAATGCATGTGGAGTTCTAATGGGAACTAATCATAAGAGGTAACAATTTGAGGTTTAAAAACTTTTATGTGTTTCCTAACGAAAAGAGTTTTTGTTATATGGAAAGATACAATATGTTTTAATATTATACAAGGATGAAAATACATACATAATAAAAGTGCAAGTTAAATGCATTTATTTTCTTAAAATTACTTACAATCCACTTAGTAGTAGGTGACAATAGTATGTCAGTTTATAAGGAACTACATAAGTTTTCTTTTGAAGCAGGGGAAAAAGGGAGAAACATAGATATGAAATAAGAAACATAGCGGTGATAGTTCAAAGTATAGAATGGGATGGGTGAGGGTGTAAAGTTTGAAGGGACGGATACATTAGAAGTATTTACGTAAAGAAGGTTATAGAGGAGTTGCATTGTTATCCACTTTCTTAGAATTGAGGATAACACATTTCAATCTGTTGTTTCTGCAAAGATATGTCTCTTTTCAGTGGAAAGTGTGAAGCAGTATTCGTTGCCAATGACATTGCTTGTAATTTCACTAGTTGCGTCCTTGTCTATTGACAATAGGTGGATATCGCTAGCTTCAACACCCATGATTGACTCAGCTATCTCATCAAAAGCGGTAACTGATTGGAGTTCTCCTGTTGAGTCCTTTAGATCAATCATGAGTGCATATCTATAATCATAGTTCTGAAGTTGTACGTTGCAACTCGAACAGAACCTTGAACCATTACCATTCTCTCTCACCTTTTTCCTACATTGTTTGTCACATTTTTGAAGAGGACATGCCTTGTAAAAAAATTGTCCATGTCGATATTTGTGATTTTTTCAATAACCATGGCCCATTCATTTCTCTTTGTGTTCCCCATTTGTACGACGTGTGAAATCATTGTTACAGAGGTCAAGATTTTTGGAGGGCCCATAAATTTACTTGTGATAGAGGGTACCGGAAGGGAGTAGTGTTCATAATCAACCCAGCCATGAAGTGTATTTATTTATGAAATTAGAGGGTTGACGTAACATTAGGTTCTTAAAACAGTGTCAACTGAGCTTCCATTGAAACTGGAGACGTGAGCAACTTTCAAGGAAAGGACCAAAAGAGGCGGTATAGAAAGCATGTCTTCAAGTTCATTGCTTATCTCATCTAAGTGGTGTCCCCATAATGTGACACTTACACTTAATCTTGACATGTGCTTTAATTGTAGTGTTCTTCTCTTTGTTTTAGACTTGTCATGCGGATGAATTTTTGATCCTGGTGACATCGTAAGAACAATGCCAATCAAATCAACTATAGAACCTCCAATGCTTGCATGTATGTCCTTGATTTTGGTGAAGTGAAAGTGATGGGAAGGTATTGTATCCTCATTTTCTATGAGTGGAGATATGGTTGAGGAAGGTTGCAGGAAAATATCCAAATCTTAGTTCAAATGGTTGTAACATAGCTTTGCATCAGCAATCCTCGCAATCCTCCCATTGGAAATTGTATATAGCTTCCCATTTTCAATCTACTCATAGAATGCTTCGCGGCCTCATTGAAATAGGTGATGTGAATTTCCCCTCCTTGATCCACAAAATCAAACCAAAACATGAGAACCATGTCCCCTTACATTGTGATATTCGCGAAGGGTTGTTTTTGCTAGGGCACGACCCTCTACGGACCACATGTGCAATGATGTATTAAATCCACTTATTTTAGTTGGTTTTCTCACAAAATATTTGTTAACCTGATTGGCACTTGCATCTGTTTGAGGAAACTAACTGTCTTGGAGAGCATTTGTTGGTAGTTAGGTTGGAGCACCAATTATCAAATGCTTTTCGACAAGAACATCCATTTCAATGATAAGAACAATCCTGTAGTGGAAATTAAAATCATGATAGAATTAGAATTGAACAATAGATGAAAAAAACAAACATAAAGAAATTATAATTAATATGGGGAGTTTATATGCATTGGTAATCAAGCAGGAGATGAAACTTATAGTTCACTTTTGATCATTCTAACATGGGATTTGTGTAAGCACACAATGGAGCCTTCTTCTATTTATTTTTCGGTTACACGGATTGTGAATTTGGAGGGTAAAAGTGTTGTCTGAAAATGTATACCATCTGAAAGGTCAACACGATGTTGGGCTGCCATGTTGAGAGTGGACCTTAGGGAGGACAAGCGTAGTATCTGAAATGTGGGGTCAACAATGGAACCGCCCTCAATCAATTGAGAAATGCCTTCGTGTGTCAAAGTTATTTCCATGGCAACTAAAAGATGCTCGAGATAGTCGGAGTTCTGCAAATGTATGGTGGAAAATGTAAACTTGTAGTGTAGTCAAAGATGAAATGAAGGATGTGTTCTGGAAAGCATGCATTTGTAAGCAATGAGAACCTTTAAATGTTACTTCCTTTTTCATTTATATTTTCTAAAAAGTGCAAACATGAGGTCTAACCCTTTAACAATTCAATACGTAAGAAATTGATATAATGTACAAAGATTTGGATGAAAATAACTTAAAATTGCATGGATCTTTCTCGGAATTTTAAAACTATATGTATCTGTGTGCAGATATAATGAGGAACACATTGAAAATGCGTTGTTGTTGGTTTACATAAAGAAGTGAGCAATTGTATAAAGGAAATATATAATGAAGAACACATTAAAAATGCATTGTTTTTGGTTTACATAAAGTAGCGAGCAATTGTATAAAGGAAAAATTGAACACGTATGTTGAAAATTTAGATCGTGTCTTCCATATGTTCCACCATAATATATACATGCATTTATTTGAAATGAATTATAGATTATTAGGTTAAGCAAATAGAATGGAAAACAATAAGAACAATATGTACACTTGAAGTGAGAAAACTATAGGTATTTGTATGTAGACACAATGATAAAGAAATTAGGAATGCATAGTTGTTGGATAACAAAAAATGAACATGTGTTTGATAAGTTTGATTCTCTGTTGGATATATACTGCCACAATACATACATGGAATTATTTGGAACGAGTTACAGTTTGTTTCAAAAACACTTATAGACAAACACTTATAATCTAACCACTACAAGCTATTTTTTAAAATAAAATTTCTTACTTTTTGCTTGTGCAATTTTCTTTACGTGTTTCTTGTATTTTTGTCCAATTACAGATGCCTCGATTGGTATTCCCATTCTCCTCAATTTTTGGGGTGGTTTATATTTCAGTGCATCTTCGTTAGAATCATAAATCAAGCGAAGCCTCGTGAATGATCTCCAATCGTTCGGATTTTGGAGAGAAAAATTGGGGATGTTGTCATCAGGTGGAGTCGATCTCTGATCATTTCAGATATCACCATTTTAGGTGGTTTCGGTTGCCTACAATGAAAAACATTAACAACACATTGAAGACGTTTAAAATCTTCCTCCCTCTATATGTGAGGTGTAGTTAATGTCAATCATGTTGTAGGGAGGGGAATTGTGTTTCTAGTCTGCATCATATTAAACTAGAGAGGGAAAAGAAGTATGGTAGTTCTAGAAGATGTTTTTAGGTATGACGGGCAGCTTAAAAAGCCTTGTCAATGATCATTCTAACGTCCAACTTTGGATGCTTTGAAATGGCCTCATTGGGGAAAAAATCACTCAGCACATAACAAATCCTGTCATTGACGAAGGCACATCCCCCCACATGTCACTTCAGAAAAAGGATTGTAGTCAACTAAAAATAAAAATGTAACAATCAAAAGCAAATAACATGAAAGCACTCTACAATAATTTTTTAATCCATAACATGCAATAAACAAAACAAATGAATGAATACTTCAATCAATATTGAAACCCACCTAGAGTTCATTTAGAGACGACACGGGAGAAAGAGAATCACAAATACCCTACAAAAAAGTGAAATAATAAGTTAATAAAACTAAATATATCTATACTTATTCAATTAGTTACATAAAAAACAACGCTATTTTCGACGAGATTATAAATTGATCAATGAATATCTGAGCACCAATTTTCAAAGGTAAAAATTAATATAGAGGTAATTTTACAATATTTTCACACCCACGAGCCCAAACATCATTAATCAAGCTTCCAAGGATTTACATCTTCCTGATTTCTGTTAAATTGACATATTAGCTGCATAAAAATTGCCTAAAAATTGCTATGATTAAGACAAAATAGAACACATATGGCCTAATAAAATACTTTTCTATGATAAGAATATTATAGAAACACACACACACACACACACACACACACACACACACACACACACAGATATATACAAGAGAGGTCCAAAAGAGTTGAGAATCAAGATCAGTTACTCAATGTTTTCTACATAGGCAAATTCATTAAGGACTACAAAAGTTATGCACAAGATATAACTAAGTGATATGTATGTATGTGTGCATGTGTATAGTAATGTTCTAAAATCTCTTTCAAGGATTGTGTACATTCTTTTGGGCCTTGGAGGAGTGGTAGAATAAGTTAATATCATCCCGTTTGCATTTTTCTTTGGGGGAATGTTTGGGAGGATGTATAAAATTCAAGTTTTCAAGCTATAAAGTAGGTACAAGTTTAATACTGGAAAGGTTCTTGACTATCATATTGCATTTCATACATCAAATGGAGGGGAAAAATTAATAGAAAAAGTAATACATTCTTTAATTAGCTAGTGTGGCATTATCACTATCTTAAAGTTACTCCCACAAGCTGAAACATCTTAAAGTGATATTATATATATGTTACATTTTGGTATGTTCAATGGACTTGTCTGAATTGTTATAAAGTAACTTTGCCATTCTACAAAAACAATTGATGTTTCTGAAAACCTTTTTTTATGAAATGCATGGTGATTTCAATTGTGTAGGTCAAAAAGCATGGCTTTCTCAACGCTTGCAAATTCTATTTATAGACAATTGTGACCTTAATGGCACTAATGATTTATTTGAAAAAAATTCACTTGAGAATACTGGATTACAGCCAAGACCATTCATCATTTGGAGGAAGATACCCTCGAATTCCATATCAGGATAATTACTTTGACTAGAAAGCTCCTTGAGCATGGAAGCAATAAATAGGGTTAAGATGACGAATGAAATATGGCATGTATTGATAATTTTTATCTAATGACAATGTGATCCATGGGTGCAGGATCTTTAATTCTTTATATGAAGAACTTTAAGTCTTCATCTATACGGTATGCGAGGAAAGGAATAAGAAGAAGAAAATGACTTCTCAATGAAATGGTTGAAAAGGGTTTTCAATCTGATCCATTCATATGTGATTGCAAGCAACTGTTTATAAATGTGTTCTAAAGGATTGTAATTGAATTGCTATAAAGAGACTGCACAGTCACTACCCAAAAAGCTTGTGTGAAGTTGGAAGTGAGATCGAAACAGTTGGAAGCATCAAGCATAGGAATCTTGTGAGTCTACATGGATATTCACTTTCTCCCCTGAAACTTGTTGTTTTATGATTACATGGTAAACAAAATTTTGTGGGACATCCTACACGATGAGTAAAATGATTATGGCTATGGTGTTACAAGCATTGTTTATAAATGTGTTCTAAAGAATTGTAATCGAATTGCTATAAAGAGATTGCACAGTCACTACCCACAAATCTTGCGTGAAGTTGGAACTGAGCTCGAAACAGTTGGAAGCATCAAGCATAGGAATCTTGTGAGTCTGCATGGATATTCGCTTTCTCCACCTGGAAACCTGTTGTTTTATGATTACATGGTAAATAGAATTTGTGGGACATCCTACACGATGAGTAAATAAAGTGAAGATTAATGTTTCTCGTGGTATTATTGTCGTAGAGGTAAATACCACATCCTGGCGAGCAATGAAGTTAAAGATGGTCTCACGAAGGTGAGGATGGAGACATATCATCTTTGGTATTCCAAGTGAAGAGCGCAGTGGAATGGATGAGGAAATTGAGAAAACATCATAAACATCCAAGACAATTCTATCATCAACAACATGTAAAAGAGTAATCCAACAAAGGATCAGTTAATGGAGAAATAGTTAAAACATGTGAAAAGTTCGACAATAGTTGTCTCGGTGAAGATTAATGTTCCTCGTGGTATTATTGTCATAGAGGTAAATACCAAGTCCTGGCAAGCAATGAAGTTAAATATGGTCTCACAAAAGGTGAGGATGGAGATAGATCATCTTGGTATTCCAAGTGAAGACCGTAATGGAATGGGTGAGGAAATTGAGAAAACATCATAAACATCCAAGACAACTATATCATCAACATCATGTAAAGAGAGTAATCCAACAAAGGATCTGGTTGATGGATAAATAGTTAAAACATGTGAAAATGTTCATACAAAGAGTAGTCTCGGTGAAGAATTGTCTACACCTTCCTAAAGTAACTGGTATAGTCTACGATGACATGGGCATGAACCTCCATGGCCAAAAAGCATGGCTTTCTCAATGCTTACAAATTCTATTTACTGACAATTGTGACCTTAATGACACTAATGATTTATCTGACAAAGTTTTCACTTCATAATACTGGATTACAACCAAGACCATTCATCATTTGGAGGAAGATACCCTCAAATGCCATATCAGGATAAATGCTTTGACTAGAAATCTCCTTGAGCATGGAAGCAATAAATAGGGTTAAGATGACGAATGAAATATGGCTTGTATTGATAATTTTTATCTAATGACAATGTGATCCATGGGTGTAGGATCTTTAATTCTTTATCTAAAGAAATTTTAAGTCTTCATCTGTATGGTATGCGAGGAAAGGAATTGCAAGAAGAAAATGACCTCCTCAATGAAATGGTTAAAAAGGGTTTTCAATATGATCCATTCATATGCGATTGCAAGCACTATTTATAAATGTGTTATACACAATTTTAATTGAATTGCTATAAAGAGACTGCACAGTCACTACCTAAAAAGATTGCTTGAAGTTGGAACTAAGCTCGAAACAGTTGGAAGCATCAAGCATAGTAATCTTGTGAGTCTGCATGGATATTCACTTTCTCCACCTGGAAACCTGTTGTTTTATGATTACATGGTAAACGAAATTTTGTGGGACATCCTACATGATGAGTAAAATGATTATGGCTATGGTGTTATAAGCATTGTTTATAAATGTGTCCTAAAGAGTTTTAATCGAATTTCTATAAAGAGACTGCACAGTCACTACCTAAAAATATTGCGTGAAGTTCGAACTGAGCTCGAAACAGTTGGAAGCATCAAGCATAGGAATCTTGTGAGTCTGCATGGATATTCGATTTCTCCACCTAGAAACCTGTTGTTTTATGATTACATGGTAAACAGAATTCTGTGGGACATCCTACACGATGAGTAATGAAAGTGAAGATTAATGTTTCTCATGGTATTACTATCGTAGAGGTAAATACCAAGTCTTGGCAGAGCAATGAAGTTAAATATGGTCTCACAGAAGGTGAGGATGGAGACAGATCATCTATTGGTATTCCAAGTGAAGAGCGTAAGTGGAATGGGTGAGGAAATTGAGAAAACATCATAAACATCCAAGACAACTCTATCATCAACATCATGTAAAGAGAGTAATCCAACAAAGGATCTGGTTGATGGAGAAATAGTTAAAACAGGTGAAAAAGTTCAGACAATAGCACTCTCAGTGAAGATTAATGTTTCTCGTGGTATTACTATCGTAGAGGTAAATACCGAGTCTGGCAAAGCAATGAAGTTAAAGATGGTCTCACAGAAGGTGAGGATGGAGACAAATCATCTATTGGTATTCCAAGTGAAGACCACGGTGGAATGGGTGAGGAAATTGAGAAAACATCATAAAAATACAAGACAACTCTATCATCACCATCATGTAAAGAGAGTAATCCAACAAAGGATCTGGTTAATGGGGAAATAGTTAAAACAGGTGAAAAGTTCAGACAACAACAGTCTCAGTGAAGAACCGTCCACACCTTCCTAAAGTAACTTGTATTGTCTACGATGACAGGGGCATGAAGCTGCTGGCAAATGTGGCATCCTATGAATCTTCAAAGGATGAGCAAGTTTCCTTTGGCAATTCTGGAAGACGAGTTTTTGTGACAAGAGATGATAGTTTGGACAAGTCTACGGTTAATACCTCCTCATGCGGCTCAAAAGCTAAATAGGCACAACACAAAATAGAACCTCATTGACCAAGAACCAAAGTTGTAAAATTGGTCATAAGAGGAGGCTAAGAAATATAGTTCTACTACTACATACAAGTATAAACAAAATTTAAATGCATACCTGCAGAATTCAATTTAACGCAGGGAATTGACTGGAACTTGGAGAGCCTGAAGAATGAAATTATAGTGTTAGTGACCAGTATTTAAAGGTTAATGCATGCAAAAGCTATAAAATAGAATTTAAAAATAGTAAAGCCTAAGCAACATGCAAAATCAAAAAAGTAAAATTGTTAAAATAGTAAAAGTAAAATTTTAAAAAATAGCAAAAACAAAATTTTTAAAAATAACAAAAGCAAAATTGTTAAAAATAGCAAAACCGTCATTTAAGCCGTCAAATTTGACATAGTCCCATGAATGTCCACAAAGCCTTTTCCCATAGGGGTAACGCTTCGGGGTAACAATAATATTTTATCAAACAAAAAACTTTTAAGTTACAATTCTAAAACGGGTTTGAATTCTTTAGAAGCATTTGGATGGGTACAATTAGGATCATTTACCCTTCATAATGAAATTAAGGCTATCCATTCAAATTTAATCATTGAAAGGAAAGACCAATTCATAGTTATAGAGAAGATGCGTCAAAGTTGCACATCTCTACACCACTCTATTTTCAACTTTGTACATAATCGTTATAGCGTTAAGATTATTTTTTGTACCCATTTCATGGGGATTCAGAAAGACTACCTAGTTTTTGGTGTTTAAGTTTTATTTGTAAATGTTGTAAGATAGTGATATATAGACACAAATGATATGATTATCTGTAATCAATAATCTGAGTGCGTTTATGGTGAAAGTGTGGTTATAAAGAAAAAGTAAAATGCATTCAATACAAGCAAGGTTGTATTATTGTGTATTTTCACATTATAAAGATGTGGTGGTGTAGTTTTATATAGCTCATTAGATAGAGATGGGGATGGGGATGGGGATGGGGATGGCCCCAGATAAGGCAGAGACGAGGTAGAGATGGGGATAAGGAAGGTTATAATGCGACTTGGATGGGGACTAGGATGGTCAAAATGGAACGAAGATGTGTCTTCAGATGGGACCATGATTGCGATTAGGATTAGGATAGTCAATTTGGGAGGTACACAAGTTTTTTCACACTGAAAAATAATATCACAACTACAACACCATCTAATATAATTGAGTTTAACTTTTATTAGTATATGCAAATTTCTAATGGTTTCTTTAATAAAGATAGAGTTAAATGCATTTATTACCCATGAAGTAGCATTATTATGTATTCTTCACGTTAGAATGATATAATAGTCTAGTGTTGAATAGTTCACCAAATGGAGATGGGGATGGGGATGGGGGTGGCCGAGTGGGTTGGGACAATAATGGAGACTAGAATAGTCAAAATAGGATGAAAATTTATATTGAGACATGGGGTACATACTACAAATAGGACTATGACACTCGACCTCAAATGCACGTAAGTGTTTTTCACAAAAAGGAAAAGAACAAGAAATAGCACATCTAAAAGACATCCAATATAATTGAGTCTATCTTTTAATTGTATATATTCTTTTAATGATTTCTTCAATAAAAACAAAGTTGGATGCATTCATAACATTGTTATCTATTCATAACAGTGTTGAATATTTGATTAGATGGAAATGGGGATGGGCACAAGGACTGGGACGGTTCTGCACAAACGACGCAAATTTCTGTATTCAATAATTTGAGTGTTTTATACGCAAGTGAATCCGTAAACAAATAAGTCGCTCACTTCGTTGAATATTATGTAATCTTGACTGTAGAATTGGAACCATTGTTTGACAGCGTAGCGTGTGGTTTTGAATGGTACGGTTAAAAGACAAAACAACACGGACAGTTGTTTACCAGACTCGCACTGTGATTGTTTATCCTGTCATTGTTTACGGTCTAATTATTGTATTACCCACAGCCTCTCAATTTCTAACCCTAATATAAATGAATAGTAAAAGTGTAAACATATTAAGATATAGTATTCTTCACATTGGGACACGGCAGTATAGTGTTGAATATTTGATTATATGGAAATGAGGATGGGGATGGGCACAAGGACTGTGACGGTTTTACACAAACGACGCAAATTTCTGTATTCAATAATTTGAGTGTTTTATACGCAAGTGAATCCGTAAACAAATAAGTCGCTCACTTCGTTGAATGTGAGGTCCATTATTATTATTATGTAATCTTGACTGTAGAATTGGAACCATTGTTTGACAGCGTAGCATGTGGTTTTGAATGGTACGGTTAAAAGACAAAACAACACGGACAGTTGTTTACCAGACTCGCACTGTGATTGTTTATCCTGTCATTGTTTACGGTCTAATTATTGTATTACCTATAGTCTATGGTTAAAATTGGGAAAAACGGCCCACAGCCTCTCAATTTCTAACCCTAATCAGGACCAATCACTCTAACATAAATGAATAGCAAAAGCATAAACATATTAAAATATAGAATGGTGCATATGGTTAGTCGACGAGCACCTCGCTTGTGCAAAAATACAGGTTTAATAAATAACAAATTGTTTAATTTTTTTGTCTAATTATTGTATTGTCTATAATCTATGGTTAAAATCAGGGAAAACAACCCACAACTTCTCAATTTCTAACCCTGATCACGACCACTCACTCTAACATAAATGAATAATAAAAAAGTAAAATATATTAAGATATAGAATGGTACATATGGTTAGTCGACGACTCAAACGTCATTTTGCAAGTGTCCGTAAAAAGAGTGACATTTGAAAATAATACTACCAATTGTATTTTGAGTGGTGTAATAGAAAAGCATCGAAAGAAGTTAAATTTGAAATAGTGATGGGAAACATTATTGTGAGACAAGTAAAAATAAATAAGGGATGGAGGGAGGATAATTGTAGATATAGGCATTCATTTGTGACATCTCTTATTTCGCGACGATGCACGGATGCCAAGGGGGCGCACACAATGGAAGGTATATTTGACCTTGATTTGGCACAAGATGTCATTGTGTTGTTGACATACCTAACCATGCTAGCCAATGTGCCTATTTAATAGATATAGAGTGGAATGATTTGTTTTAAGAGATATTTTCATGCCTTGTGATGGTTGTAATGATAAGATGGTCTCCACGGTGCTCGATCAAGGTATGGTTGAATACAAGGATCACAAGGAGTGGATACAAAATAAAGAAGGACCACGTTAGAATGAGATTGAACTAGACATAAGGTAAGAAAAGGTGGGAAGCACATACCTACATGTCCCACACCTATTCCATAGCTCAAATTGTTCCAACCCAAAGAAAATCTACTATATGCGCTACACTTTCTTGTCTCGATCATGCTTCGCATTTTGTTTGCGATGAGTGAAATTTTCCCTCCCTTAAATGGGCAAAAATAAAAATGTGAAAGTCCAATAGGTCCCAAGTTTGAAAGTTGGTGTGATCATTGTTCAATCCCCAAGAAATGGGAACCCTTTGATTTGCATTGGACAAAATAGTGAAATGCAAATGACAGTATAAATCTATCTATATGTCAAAGAATAATAAATATGAAAAACGCCAACCTCATCCACTATATATGTGAGTGGTGACCACCTTTTTCCCATAGAAGGAATGTCTATTATCGCAATGAAGTGGTTTATGAGATATCTACATGGCACCAAATAAATAATAATTTCTATAAGTTAGAAATACGAGATGACAAAGATTAAAAAATTAAATGAGAGAAATGTATTAATGTTGGGCATTACCTTTTTTATGGTAACCGATCGGGCTCGTACTACTTTTCAAAAAATGAAAAATTTTATATGTGGATGGATAGGATGGCTTTTCCATGGTTTACAAAGGGTTAGTTATGTCCAATGTAGGTAGAACAAAGTCACTTTTTAATATTCTAATTTTTGGGTTGGTTTAGTTTAATAATTTTTCGTTTTCTTTTAAGAGGTGATAAATTTGGGAAGATATCTAGAAGGTCTAATTAAAATATTTTTCATATTGAAGGCAAGAATGAAAAGTTGGAAAAAAAGGTAGGAATTTAATATTGCATGTCACACACCTATTCCGCAACTCACATTGTACCTCCCAAAATAATGACAGTGGCTAAAACATGGGACGAGTTTGAGTCACGATGCGTGCACCATCTCAAGCACACCATGAGGATTTTCCATTTGTGTCTAAAAGAGCACCTCAACAAGGTCTTCTACTCGGACCATGGTGAGGAAAGGAAGAACAATGACATCTCTTTGTGCTCGTGTTCTGAGGCTTCTACTTCATCCTCCGTAGAGAAAAAGGGCCCTATTGATAATCCTAATGGAGGAGGAGGAACATGATAGATGGACGTAGGGAGAATATCATAGATAGTGACAGGGTTGTTGCAAATCCTCTAAAATGATGAGGCCACTACCAGGGATTGAAAACTCAAAAAGAAAATATGGAAATTTAATACAACCTATCCCACACCTATTCCACAACTCAAATTGTTCCTCCCAAAAAATATATGCTAATATTGGATCATGGGATATTTGATGAAAGAATTATTGCCCCCACATCCACTATAAAAATGTCTTCCATTTAATTATAACGACGATGTCTATTTTAACGCTAAAATGCACCAACATAGTCATAAGAGTGATAACAATACATATATGTACCATACTAGACCATAATCACATCCCATGCTGAGGTAGTTGTCATATAGGTCACCCTGACAACCATTATATAGATGCCGGGACCTAATGTGGTTAAATTTAATGGACCGTTTAGATGTTTTTTGTGATTTTAAAGTGACTCACTAATAAAAATTATTGAAAGCAAAATTGTAATAGTTGTGCATGTGCATGTTGAGAAGTTTATAAAGTAAGTGAAAACCATCTTAGGCTACCTTGAATCCATCATCTATTATACATAGAAATCAATATGACTTAGCAATTTATCCCTTAAAGGATGGTATCATAGAGCCAGAACTCGAGGATCACATATTTTTGGCATCTTGAAGCTAGGAAAATTATGCAGGCTCCACTCAAGAATGACTTGGCACTTTTGATGGAAATCAAATATAAAAGATTCAACAATGCTAAATGCAATTAGTGAATAGGACTGGTCACGATTTACAACACTTATACATATATGTATGTTCGTACATACATATATATGTATGTGTTTATATACTTAAAGTGCAGTTAAATAGTTAATAGTTTGTTGACAGTCATATTAAGGGGATTCCACCCCCACTTCTCAATGTAAATTATATTCGAATGCTTCATTATTACGCTGTAAGGCGTTACTATGTGAAGCATGACTTGGAGTCTTTGACAAATGTCAGATTTTCGACGCCTGTGATTCGATTTTCTATTTTCCTTGAAATCAGACGACCTGGTTATTGCATCAATTTTTAATGTTGTAATTTTTGGTCTTTTAAATGGCAGTTCAATCGAAGTGGACGTGTGGATATTCCCTATCACAAAGCCACATCAGAAATCTATCAACACAGATATTAGAGCAAGGAAATCTCAAATTTGATTTTTTGTCAGGGATAGTGTGGGAGGTGCGCCTGCTTGTGCCACCTAAATTTAGCTAGATGAAATGATTTGTATGTTGATATTTGCAATTTATTTAGACTCCCCATATTTGCAACGAAAAAAAGGTCGTGTTATATTTGTTGTCTCACATATGGCTTTAGCACAATTTTAATCACCGACATCTTCGCTCGCTCGCCTTCCCTATCACCCCGCCTGCCAGCCCCTGCCCGCCTCCTTGGGCTCGTAACCTATTCATCCAAACCTATGATTTCAGAGGCTCCTTTGCATTTGTTGGAATACATGCATGATAGCTTGAGTGGTTGAAAGATTTCATGGCCTTTTTCCTTTGGCGGTTAACAATCAATGTGGTTAAAGGTTGAAGTAGCGCCTCTGGTTTGGCAATGGAGTTTTGTTGTGCGTGGTGAATTTTGCACAAACGGTTGGATTTTTTAGGAGGTGTGGCCTGCAAGGAAACAATTTGTTTGGATTGTTTTCAGTTTTCTCTTCCTATAAATGTATGGCCTTCGGGTTCTTGTGCTTTTGTGTTTTTACTTGTTGTTGGATAGAGTTTTCTTTGTTGTTGCCATTGTCTGGGGTGTTCCTCCTTGGTAAGATTTGTTTTTTTGGGTTCTTTTGGCCGAAAAACCCTACTTTTGTGTGTGATTCAACTTCTGTTGTGTATTTTGTAGGTTTCTTACAGCGAAGTGTTTCTCCTTTGTGGGATTTAGTGTCTGGATTCCTTCACCAGGTTCGTAATACTATGTTAGTAAACAAAATCCGAGTTTTGCTACTATGGATTTTTGTGAATGTTGTTTTAGCAGAGTTAGGATTTAGATTTTTTATGTTTCCTAGCCCATATTTAATAGGGCTTACTGATGTAGTTTGGCGTTTAAATTTCTTGCTATTTATTTTTTTGTCCACTTGTTTTATGGATATTATGCTTTTATCTTGCTAAGTTTTAGGCATTTGATGGGGGGTTAAATTGGCCAGGTTTGCGGAGGCGAAGTAGTGTCCATGATTTCAGCTACCCAAATAACTGATTCAAACATTCAACACTTGTCTTGGAGCCAGTTAATGTTAGAGTAGGTATTTACCTTAGCTCATGTTCACCTAGGTACTTTATTTACCTTTATTGTATTTATCCTCACCCACTTATGTGTGTGGATATTTCTTTTATCTTATTTAGATATTAGGAGATATTATCTAGTTGTTAGGTATAGTTCTTTCCTTGATCTATGGTATTGACTAGATCCTTGATGTCTAATTCTCTCCTAAATCTATGGTCTTGACTAGTTCTTTGATGACTAGTTATTTCCTTGATTTATGGCTTGATCTACGACCTTGATTGGTTCTTAGATTGTTATTCCTTGCCTATTTAAGCAAGGCCCGTTCTCAATGTATTGCATTGAGTTCTATAATAATATATGATATTGTTGCTCATTTGTTTGCAAAGGTTTTATGTAAAGTTATTATTGGCGAATTGCTTTCATCTTATTGATCGTGGTGTTTGATTAGCATATGTGTTCTTGGCTTGGTACGATCTAGTTATCGTTCCTTTCAGTTAAAACATACCAATGTATATGTTAAGATTAACCAATAAATTATGTGAACGTGAAATCCAAAAATGGCATTTACCATTAATGTAAATTTTCCCTAATGTCAGTACTTCGTGCCTTCACTAGTGAATATGATAAATTTGCTTGGAGCTGGTGGATCCTTTGTAGTTAGATTGTTTGTCGTAGTTTTTTTTTCATACTATAATGATAGCATGCTAGGTTTGAATAAATATAGAAT
The DNA here is from genome assembly GCA_018340775.1 of Taxus wallichiana var. yunnanensis. Taxonomy (NCBI): domain Eukaryota; kingdom Viridiplantae; phylum Streptophyta; class Pinopsida; order Cupressales; family Taxaceae; genus Taxus; species Taxus wallichiana. Next base: position 324,382,521 of record CM031239.1, read on the forward strand.
AATTTTTCTTATTCTGAATATTACATATCCCATGTACTGGCTTCATTTTTCCTCATCATCAAGAACTAATCAATGTTTTGAAACCCTGAAGAAGATGAAATAATATATTATTTCACATTAATTCAGAGACACAACATGCATGTTATAGCTAAGCCACTTCATTCTCTTGGTTTCAATTGGAGAAATCAAAACTGTAACTATGCCAAATAGAATAAGTCCTCCCTGATTATCAAATTTTAACATCCCAGACAAGTGTCCAACTAACATTTGAAATGCTGCTAATATCTTTTGTTCCAAGGTTTTCCAAAAAAAATTTCATGGCTCATCAGTAATTTCATAAAATAAACTTCAACTAGATCCAGGGCACCCAATGCCAACCTTGTCTAGTCATCAGTAATTTGATGAAAGAAGATTCATCTAAATCTAGGGCACCCACTACAACTTTGTATAGCTGAAACTCAAAGTCTCAGTGTCAAAACAACTAGAAGTCTTACTTGTGATAGAATCAGATGTTCGCTAAATATAGGATTATTGTATATTTTACAATTCAATATAAGATGATACTACTGGTGGACATAGGAAGAAGTGTCTGTCACAAACAATGTTCAACTTGCTAGAAAATGAAAGACCGTGTCATATATTTATTACATTTTCAAAGCATATCAAGTTATGTTAAGATTTGAATAAGAAAGTCTTTACAAGAGCTTTTGAGACATCATTTTCTAGCTCTTTTTAATAATTTCCACAAATTATTTATCATTCCACCAAAAATAAACTTTTCATTAAGTACAAAATGTTTCAATACTGGGCTTGTCTTGCAGCACCTTGCAATGTTGTTTCCATCATTTTCATCTCTTTCTTTAGCTTCTCGACATTACGATCACTTTCTGCAATGACAGACATGGTTGGATTTGGCTTGATAGGGGACTCTGAACTATTTTGACCTATGTCGGCATCCTTTTATTTAGCGATTTAGTCCACTTTAAATTGATTTTTAATGGGATTTAGCCAATTTAATTTTAGGATTTTTTGGCATACTTTTTGAGATGAGTTTCATCCCAAACTGGACCTTATTCGATTCTCCTTAAAAAATATAGATTATTAATAATATTTTAGTTTTATTCCTTCATTTTGTAGATAAGATTACCTCATTAAAAAATCTTATTCATTCTGTTTATTCTTTATTTAGTAGAAAGCCAAATTTTTCATGTTTGTAGTTGTGAACATTAATTGTCAGTTGTTTTCATAATGGTTTTGTCTATACATTGCATGAATAGTATACTATTTTTCATGGTAATTGTTGCATTTTGTTCAACCTAAATGGACATATAGGGGCAAGTGCCTGCCAAGGTCAGGAATTGGAGTGTGTTGAGAGGTTCTATTCCTCTGGGAGGCCACTTCAATATGCCCCAAGTAGGGCATCAGACTACGCTTTGGGAGGGCTTTTTAAGTTATTTGTCTTCACTATTTTCAACATGTTTTGCTTGTGGTTATGGTGGCTAATGTTTTATTGTTTCCTTTTATATTGGACTAGTGAAAACATGAGGTCAAATTTGCATTCCCCTGTTGGTATTTCTGTGACAAACCACAACTGCGTAGGCATGAATAATTTAAAAGGACTCATTTTGTTGTGAATGTGTTCCATCCTAAACAACCACACCCAGAAAAACCATAGATTGCAGAAATTGTGAAGACAAGCCTCCACTTACCAACATAATTTGTCATCTATCTTTCTAAATTTCACATGATAGATTCATTATCGAAAGGGTTTGGGCTGGTATACGACATAGTTGCCGATGTCGAGAAGTGTGAGCCCCCTACAAATTGAAGAAGATGGGTGTCATTTTTTGACAAGGGGAAAATAGGATTTAAAAAAGATAACCGTGCCAAGAAAATCCACTATGTGCAGAAGAAAAAATGATGTTTGACATTGTTCATGTTATTTTTTGGCTTGGAAAATACTTTATATAAATATCATACTGTAATTATTGTTAGTTTTTTGGCAAGCTGAAAATACATGATGCTGATATCGTACTATAATCAGCATTTCTTAGTAATGTACTTACTTTTAGTTAGTTTTTTCCAGTATGCACGTTTATGTAAATAACAAATATGTTATTGAAATTACTCTTTCAATATTTTAAATGCTAATATGAATTTTACTGTTATGATGGTTTTATATTGTACTGACTTTTTACTGATGTTCATTTCATTCTTGCATATATGATTACTATCCGTTTAGTTATATACTAATTTCTTTAGAAGAATTTGAATTGGGTTTTTGTGTATGCAGATTTGATGTGTTTATTATTACTATCATCATTTTTAATAGCATAATTTGTATGTGGGTGTATATCTATACAGAATTGGTTTATACAAAATTCTTATAGCTATTTTGTATGTCCACATGACTTTAGATTTTTAAGTATTACAGTCAACTAAACTGTTAATAACATTGCATTGTACATTTTATAAAAGGTTTGCAAGATAAATGAAATTAGTTGCAGTTAGGAAATGTTTGCATTAATTGTAAAGCATCAAGTGCTTTTAGTCCCAAGCTTCTCATACACAAAGCATCAAGTTCTTTTTATCCCAAATTATAGATTGTGTGACCATAAGCTTCTCATTCACATACTAAGTGATAAAGCATCAAGTTATTTTAATGTTCTTTCATACACAATGTGAGTGATGCTCTATGTTCTTTCATCTTCATGTCCCTTTGGGATTTGGTTAGATGATTACATGTGTTTTTGAATTCATTAGGTTTGTATAAATGATGGTTTTTTCTTGAGGTATGGAGTAATCATGATAATACAAGGATCAACCTTCCTATTGTTTTCTTCCCTCTTGGAAAGTATATTTCAGAATTCATATTATTTTATGTATTTGTCCTGTGTGAAATTTTCAATATGGTCCAATTAGTTGAATTTGTAATGCAAAATGGTATAAACTATTATGGATTTTGTTATGTAAACATTCATTTTAAGTTGCATTCATAGGCAACAAGATGGTTCATCCCTTTCTGGTTTGCTTGAAGTCTTAAATACTCTTTTATATTTGAGGTTTAATTTTAACTTAATTATGGAGTTAATAATAGTTATGAAGTGATAGATGTGAAGAGCAGTGACAGAAAGGTATATCATTTGGTTCTAGCATTGTATAAATGGAAAGACATTTCTTGTTTTTATATCATCATAATAACTTTGTGTCGTAGTGTTGTTATTTACAATTGTAACTGCAATATATTTGTTGTCATGTACTACTTAATATCATAGTTGCAAAAGAACACTTTAGGTTCAATGAATATTATTACTGGTGAACCCGATATAGTAGCTTGGAAAAGGTGTAGGATAGTGTATGTGAGCAGTGATTTCGAGTTCCAAGCAAGTAATTCAACACTGGTGAGTAAAAAATGAAAATCCAAGCAGCAAAATTTAAGAGATGTTCGGAGATATCTCCATTTGTGGAATAAGAATAACCTTGCTGCTATTGATAGAAGCCACAAGGATTTGGGAGGTTTCCCCCTCAAATTAGTTTGGCTTTCCTTATTTAATAGAGCACTTTTCATTTGCTAGTACTTGTTTAAGACATGAGATTTGTGCAAGCAAAGAATGATCCATCAATTGAATTAATGTTGGTTTGTGAACATCTAAGCTTGGGGAAATCTATTCTTGGATTTGCCATGATTATTTTCGAAGATGAATTCTCATTTTCCTGGTGTTATAGTTGTTACATATTTTCAGTTTGATTGTATCACAAGTTGAGATTAGTGTTTTGTAGTAAAGTGAAGATAAGATCACTTGTTACCCCAGTATGTATGAAATTCGTAAAACATGCAGACAATACCTTCTGGCCACTAATTGTTTAAATATTTCCTTTGGTCTATCAAAAACTACCTCCTGAAAGGATGGGTTGAATGCATTTGTTTTATAGGACTACACAGTAGATTCACACAAAACTTGGATTTCTATTGATTTCAAAGGACTTTATGTCGTCTTTAAACAAGAACGCTTGACTGTTGAGCTTATAGACTCTATCTTGATCTATCCAGACTTGGTGTATCCTTATGAACCTACCCTCGACTAAATTCCCTTGGATCATCTCTCCCTCATTTTCTATCTTCCTTCCTTCAAAACTCTCTATGTTATCCCTTGATTTCAAGCTCTTATATATATCTCTCTCTCTCTATTTCCTCCTCTACCATGCTAATTATTTCGATCTCTAGTTGAAATATTTCAAATTGTTTAGATGGTGGGCTCTTACAACCTTCATTCTCACTTAGTTTTAGTTTTCAAATTGGTTCATTAAATCCTTTAGCTACTTCACTGTCCTTTCTTTCCCAGTTTCACACATGCTTCGTGCCTATTCTTTTTCACACTCCTATATGTAACCCATCGAGTATTTCTTATGATCCTACGTTCCTCCCAATTCACACTAATTATTGTTGCACAAAAATTTTACACAATCCTCTGAAATCACTGAATATTTGTGGTGGGTTCTCTTTATTCCCTTGGTACTTATTAGCCTCCATGTGCACCTATGACTTATCCAAAATTCCTATCTTGCAATACAACCTTTCTTTTAACCTTAAATCATCCTGCATCAAAATTAATTCCAAATAAGGAAAAAAGATAAACAAGTAATAATCTTCATCACCTCGTTGGTTTACGATAATCTAGTGACCAAAATCTATGCTAAAATTACTTATAGTTTAATTAGTGACTGGAGATGGTACAATGGATCATATATGGATAAAATTCCTATTAGAAATTAGTATCTTCATCTGTTAACTACTTTGTCTATTCAATGATGATGTAGAGGTTAGTTGTATTCTCAGTACAATGCATTCTCAAGCCCATATAACAATTATAGAAGCCCACGGGTAAGTGTAAAGTGTAAACATGTTATTATCACTATAACATGTTATTAGTAATAGTCTTAGAAAAATAATTCCTAAAAAGAAACATGTCCTAGATGACCATTATTGATAAAGAGTTATTAATTTTTATGAGTAAGTATATACAAAGAGATTAGAATGATACTTATTTTGAATGCATCCATCAAGCAATGATAAACATGAATGCAATGGAATTATATTGGTATTCATTAATTTATTTAGAGAAACTTTTTTAGGTTATGATACGTAAATTTTCCTTTTTCTATGTTGAATTTCCTTCCATATAACACAACCTATTTTGAATTTTTAAAGAAATGTTGAATGTTTTATGTTCGCATTTATTTAGTTTATGACACAAAAACCCATCTAATATTTGGTAGGATTTTTTGACAGAAACAATTGTTGGGTTAGTTGTTTCATTGACAGTAGCAGCTGATAGAAAAGTAATTGAAGCACATCTATTACATCATTGTCCTAGATAAAAGTAATTTAATTTTTTTAAGCATTTATAACAATGTCAACTTGTGAACTATATCATCTATATTGTTCTCTGCCTCAATACATATAATGCTCCTCAAAAATTTCAAAGCCTAAGAAGAAAAACACTAACAAAGTATGTTGATTGCATTTGTTTGTTTAGTGATTGCAAAAAGACATCTTTGACTGGGCCAAACACTACTTCATTTATTCTCAAATCGCTTGCACTTGGCAAAAGGTAACTTTCTAAGGTCATCAAATAATGGGTTTGCTTGTCAATTACTCAATAGATTCTTATGTACCACGCTCAAATTGATTCCAATTTGAAAATCTAATTTACGTTTTCATACCATTCAATCACCAAATTTTAAAGGGCCCCATATTTCAAATTGATAGGCAAGCTCAAACTTGCATTGAACAAAATAATAGTCTTCAATTATTTTCGATATATATTCCATTAATGACCATTGAATAACTATAGTGAAGTAAAAATATTAAATATGTACCAACTAATAATAATATGCACATTTATTAAAATTAAATAATCTAGAAAATAGATTGAAAGGCCAGATTACAAAATAAAAAAGGACACTGAGAATAAACCAACAAATTTCAAATAGATTGCAACATTCATCAAAGGTTAAATAGTCTTACACATAATGGAGATAAACTTGACTGAAGGAGGTGTATTGAGTATCATTAAAGGATCCCCCATAATGGCCTGACACTACAACTGTTGAACTTGTCTCCGTTACGTTCATCATTGAACTCTGTAGTTCAACACCATGTGGACCCGTCAGATGGAAATCATATTCAAAACTTCTGTGCTTCCCTAAAAATTTGCAGGCCATGTCCTCGACAAAATATTGCAAGAAGGGTCCATTGTGCTACTCTAGAAATATGTTTGCAGAATTTGTAATAAAGACCTGTAAGTTGCATCTTGGTCATTCTTCGAGTTTTACCAAGTCTTGTTTTCGACTTTCTGATGTTGATTACTCTTTCTCTGTGTTGTAGCACGATTTTTATTAGTGACATGGACAACATTGTCTCCGCCTGGTCAAGGCAAGGAAAACATGTTCCCATTCCTGAACACATTTTATGAGGGAAAGAAACAATATACAAATCAATGCCCCCTACACACACCCATCTATCTCCAAACACACCTACGCCTATGATAGATCCGCTATTACAAACAATGAAAAGAACTGCACATACATTTCTGCTTTGATTATAACATCACGGGTGTGGACTATAGAATTTAGTGCTCTTACTAAAAAAACTCTTAGAGAGTATCGAAATACAAGGTGTAGTGGCATCATTTTTGCCTTTGATTTCATGGACAACAAAGGTGGAGAGATAAGGATCACTTATTTCAATAATTCTGCAAACAAATTCTATACACAAATAGAAAATGCAAGCCTATAAGTATATCTAATGGCAAATTGGGTAAAGAAAATCGTGCTTACAACCATTTAAACAACCAATTTGAATTTTTTTGCTTCCCTCATCTACTATCGCTCCTGCAATTGAACTACAAATGATGTTCCTCTCCATTACTTCTAGTTCAAAGAGATAAAAAATATATCATCCATCCCTACATGCTCAATGGTGGACTCAATTGGTGTTGTGATGGCCATTTCTCCTTGCTCGACCATTCCTCGTAGAGACAAGTCTGAGGCTATAAGGAGAACATTACTAATGCAAGATATGTCTGGATTCAATATCTTCGTGACCTTATGGGGCCAACATTTACATGATCTTTGCAAAGAGTTATTAGAGATACTCTCAGTTCCAAGTTTTCCAGTCTTAGCAATAAAATATGGTCATGTTTCATATTTCAATGACACCATTGTTGACACCATTTCTTCTTCAAAATGCTACGTCAACCCTCCGATTACCAAAACACAGGCTCTCCTTGATTGGATATATCTTCACCAAATTCACATGTTCCGTGCTTGTCATTCACCAACAAAGATAGGCCTCCACAATCTATGGTTGCTAATGCTACTTTGTTGCAAATTTTAGAGATGGGAAATCTTGAAACCAATGAGTGGGTGACTATTGAAGCTGAATTATCAAACATCAACATGGATAATTTCTTCTACATGGCTTGCCCAATAATGGTGGATGAAAAACAATGCAGAAAAAAGGTTCAAGAACAACCAGATGGTAAATGGTTTTGCAAAAAATGCAATATTCATGTTCAAAACTATAATTACAAGTACGCTCTGTGTATGGATTTGAAAGATGCTACAAGGGAGCTTAAAGGGGTTACTGCATTTGATGAAACTATAGAAATGATAATGGGAATTATAGTTGCAAACTTGCAATTTTTGTGCATTGATAATGATGCCACACATAGAGATTTTGATCACATCATTGGACATGTGTTCCTCTTCACTCTTTCTCTTAAAAAGGAAACATACAAAGGAAAACCTAGTTGAAATGTGTTATTCTTAAGTCAAAGACAACATGATATGTCCTACAAACTCCAAAGCATATATGTGTTATATATTTTGTTGATGCCCAAATCCTCCCTTCACAACTACTCTCTTCTTATATTTATTTTTTCCCGTAGTACCTTTTGCAAGTTTATGTTTTTACGAGAATATTGTAACTTCCTTGTTGCATTTATTCCAACAATATAAAAAATATTATTTACATAAATCAACTATGGTCATCCACAAAGTTCTAATTCCTCAATATTATTTGTCGTATCTCCCTCATATATGATTATGAATGAAATTATTTCATGTTTCTCTTGTACAAAATGGATCATTTGTTGTCATTTCCCATATGTACAATTGAATTTATTGCTATCTTCTCAAAAAATATAATTTTTATATCTTATCATGCGTGCACATTTATATTTACACTTCAATAATTAGCTATACACTAATTACTTGTTGTTCATCAAATTTCTTGCAGAAAACGCCAACATTCGATTTGGTGACTTCCAGATGTATCCTCCTGAAACAAGGGAGCGTAGACGTGAGTATTACACAAGAAACATGTTGCGCATCACTGAGCAAGCAACGTCATGATACCATGCTTGTAGACTAGCGGGCACACCTCGGATCTTGCTTTCTTCGCACCAGCCACAAATTTAGGCACCCCGACATTTATTTCCACTTCCTATTCTAACCTGCCTTTCCCCAATCTACATCACCAAATGTTTTGAATTATGGTTGTAGTTCCGGTCCACAATCTTCCCCGTGCCACACCTTGGCTTCCACTTCAGCCAACACCATTTATGGATATACTCCCTTGCCTTCTCTTCCGCCAAAAATACCCTTAACACTTCCATCCTTATATCAAGCACAACAATGTTTTCGTACAAGAATAAATACCTTTGCAAAGATGGATACTTGCTTTATCTGTATGGAAAGCTACCCAGGAGTCATGGGGAAAATGAGTGAAGAGAAATACGTATGTAATAGATGGTTGGCCGAGAAAAATGGTCACCACTTCTCTACATGGAACAACATGAATCCAGGCCATCAACATGCAGTTCTTAAATTCCTTACAAAAGTGGAGGAGATGCTTATCACAAGATTCAATCCAATCTTACGGGTTAGCCACGTTCGTGGGGGACAATACAAATATAGTGGCCACACTATCAATTTCAAAAAACATTGAATCTATTGTTAAATACCTTCCGTGACATCTTGGCAAAGTGGACATCTTAATTTTACAAAGAAAAGGGAAGAACCAAACAAAATATGACTTCTATGTCAGTAGGTCATGTGTTTGGGATGCACTCCAATTCAAAATTGCAAATGACCCATATTAAAAAGATGTTCTGATCGACTACAAAACCTTATCCTCTTTACCAACTGAACCAACCAATGTTTCTTCCATTTGGAAAACTGTTGAAATAGATAATCCCACCTATCAAGAGGACATTCCCCTTATATCGATCTTGAGGAATTTATATCACCCAATATTCAATCCTTTCCATCATCCTTTGTCCAAGTTTTCCCAATTCAGGTACTAAAGAGGAGGAGATTCAATGGTTCTTGTTTGGTTCAAGCAAATGGCCTGCCATTATCTTTACCTTGGCCCAAAATTGGCCTTTCACCAATCAATGAATACAACACAGAAGGCTTATTTTCAATGGCATTCCCAAAAAAATTTCCACAGGTTCAACCATGTTTAAACAACCTTGCATGAAAGAGGTCCAACTTCACGAATACTCACTGCACCTGCTCCATTACTTTGACAACCGCTTTGGAGGGAACCCTAGGTTTAGGTATTTTTGCTCAACCTCATCACGCGTCAATGCAGCCAAGAAACAACTTATGTCTTCATGAGATGGGATATCCTTCAAAACATTCTAGCACCTATAGCTGATCTACGACAACACCTTTAAAATAATCCAAATGATGCACTCCTACAAAATCTTATGAGGTTTGGCACAACACTTCGCGGAACTAGGTCTTTTTGGTAAAAAAGATGAGGCAAAGTTTTCCATATGGTTGAACAACTAGGAACACCGACTTTATTCTTCAATTTAAGTGTTGTTGACACCAAATGGCCAGACCTCCATAGTGTGATGCCTGACACTAGCCCTGTAGATCCTCACGAAGCACAACAATGGAGGAACCATAACATTGTCTCCAACCCTCATCAAGTTTCTACATACTTACACCAAAGATTCACAATATTCCATGAAAAAGTCTTGAAAAAATACTTGGGAGCAACAAACTATTGGTATAAGTAAAAATTGTCTCTCTTTCTTTCCTCTTCCAAAAATCTTCCTCATACTTGTTCATCTCTTTCCACGTACGCATTAAGAACACAAACCTTCCTCCTACTTATTCATCTCTTTCTAGGTACGAATGGAAATATAAAGGATCTGCACATGCACATGGGTTCCTTTAGCTTCTAAAATCCCCAAATGTGGAGACAATTGATTGGAGTGACTCATCTGTTGTCAAGCAAGTTAGAGAGTACTTTGACAAAAAAATTTGCATGGAATCCCCGTTCTATTTCATGCATGTCAAAATACATTCACCGTCCGCTCCAGGATGATCCATGCTTATTAAAAACATCAGAAATATTGATGACTAAACCTCTTTTAAACTTGGAAGAAATTTTAAATCGAGTGCAAAGGCATACCAAATGCACTGAATGTAAGTGCTTATGAAAAAAACTAAATGACATGGAATACAGGTACAAAGCACCTTGGGAACTACTTGAATAGTCATCACTAGGAATTAACGAGACACATAAAGTCCAATACATGCCAACCAGAAATGATGACAGATTGAACATCCACAACCCCACCATGTTAACCATTGGAGAGCCAATGTTGATCGTCAGCCCGTACTCTCTAAGCATGCATGATATGGAGGTCAATACAAAGGACATATGTTCCCTAAACCTCCTAGGATTGGAATAGTGCGGAATATCTCTCTGAGAGATTTTCGTTGACTATTTTAACGTCAAAAATGGAGTCTGCATTTGCAAATGGTGGATGATCAAACTTGTGGTCAACCTTATGCGGGACCAGGTCAACTGGTGAGTCACAAAAATAGTGGAAAGTATGATCGTATGAAGGTGATGTTTTCAGGTTTGTACCTCTAGTATTCATCATTCGATGTCGTCTTCATCTTTGCGAACGATCGACAAAAAAATTACTACATGGTGGGTCCTCAAGCCACCACGTGGCCTACCACCACTTCTCCCCAAGTCAATTCGATGGCTATATGGTGAGCTACATATCAATTTTTATGATGCGTTGAGGGAGTTGTATCGAGCCACATAATCAACTCATCGAGCTAATGAGTTGGTTTTATTGCATTGGCAGATCGAGTGAATGGAGTAAGCTCATCGAGCCATATGGATCGAGCGAAGGGTGGAGGATGTGACCCAAAGCCACATATCACATGGTTGGAAAAAGGCTTTAAAAACCTATTCTATATCCACCTCCCAACTATATGTGGGATAAATGTTTATCCATTCTTGCATGGAAAAATGAGTACCGAATGACTCGGCAAACCCACAGATTTGGACGTGGAAGGGGCACGACGAAGGGTTACGTAGCACGGACGGGTGGTGAGGGATAACAAACGACATGGATGGGAGGACACGTGGTGGTTGCAACTATAAGGGGGTGGGTCATGGAGAGACCACCTCCCAAGGATGGGCAGACCCCATCCGAGCAGGATAGTGTGTGAGGCGCTATCCAGGGGCGAGCTGATCCCCGAACCGAGGTAGACGGTTATCCACGTGTACATTGGGGTTGATGACCTCGTATGCGTGGCCCTCAAAAGAGCTGGGAAAATATAGTTGGGCGAGTTAAGCGTGCTCGGGCTAGAGTAGCCTAGGATGGGTGACTTCTCGGGAAGTTCCCAGTATCGCGTTGGTGCAACTCTTGAGGGCTGGTTAGTGAGTAAGAGTTGCACATGGAGAATTGAATGGACCATATTATGAGCCCAAGGGGTCCCAAAACTAAGTAGTGCTTGAGGTCGGGTTGGTGAGCGAGTTGGTTGCACTTAGAAGCGTGTAAGGTGTCTTGGAGTGAAGAACACACCCAATGTACACGGAGCGAGTTGGGCAACTCAGGAGTGCGTAGTGTGGTTGTAGAGTTGGAGGGTTCAAGCATGAAGACCTTGCAAGAGTGAGGCCTTGCATTGAGAGTGTAGCGCAAGGGCCTTAAGTTGGTAGCACTAAGAAATGGTGTGAGGTATCTTGGAGCGCAGAACACACCCAATGTACGTGGAGCGAGTTGGACAACTCATGAGTGTAGTGTGGATGCAGAGTTGGAGGGTTCAAGCATGAAGACCTTGCATAAGTGAGGCCTTGCGTTGAGAGTGTAGCGCAAGAGCCTCAAGAGCCATAAGGGTAGTGCAGACATTGGTGACCAACGTGGGGAGCTCAAACCCACACCAGGTGGAATGTGGAGCACTTGGTGGACTTGGACATTCAGAGGGAAAGGGGTGTTCAGGAGACCTTGGAGATATACTCTACCCTGCGGAGTATGTTCATGTAGAGGTGTGCATCAGGAATCAGCAGTGGGACTCAGAGAGAAATGGAAGTGGACTTGGGGAGACCTTGAAGGTGGCAACGTCCTTAGAAGTAGAGTTCATGTAGAATGCAGCCATGGGGTGAGTTGGAGTGAGACTGGGATCCGGGGTCGAAACAAAGGAGAAGTAACTCGGATGCGAGTGAGCCAAGAAGTGGCGAGCTCCTCAACCTTGCAGAGGTTAAACAATGTAGATGAGTCGGGTGCTCACGTAGATATATTAGAGGCACAGCGGAAGCGTGGATATGGAGTGGGTACATGAGCAGCAATGGAGACTCATGGACGTGGGCCTAGAGAACGGTTCACATGGTGTTGCGCGGCATGGTGGTTCGAGAAAAGGACATCATGGATACGGTTGCAGTGTGGAGATCTGGCAGCCAAGGTGGAAGACTTGAGTGGAGAGTCAACGCAGTCTAGATGCAAGACGGGTGTCTCAAAGAGTAGGCATGGCGGTGTCAGTGGCCATGACATCGGGTGAGATCTATGTGGAGATCGAGCCGAGGGAAGAAGAGTACCTCACCACATGGGATGCGGTCTACAAAGATGGTGAGCTTGTGGTGCTCCCCCGTAGGGATCTTTGGTGTTGGGACTTGGGTGGTAGAACAATCAACAGGTCATAGTGAGTTGGAGACTCACGCATGAGAAGGAATCGCGAGGAGGACTTCCCCCCACTAGTGCACACGTAGGTGACCGGCGCTACAACTCAGGAAGACTCATGGATGGATGGTAGTAAGGACTTGTGGTGTTCTTCAGTGGCATTGTGCAGAGTAGTTGGGTGTTCGATAGTGGGCCAGCCAGCGGCATTACAGAGAGTTGGTTCAGTGATGAGTCAAGGAGGTAGGAGTTGTGCATTCCCTCAGGTGGACTAAGAAGGCATATTAAGAGCTCCCGGCGGTTGTATGGGTGGCCATGGTATTTGGTGAGTGGTCTTCTAGAGCAGTTGTATGGGCAGTTGTGAAAGGTGTTTGAGGAGTTCACTTGTGCACAAGGATGGAGTTTGTGTAGGGAATGGAAGGTGGGTGTAAGGCATAGTCTGGGACTACTGAGTAGCTTGATCCTCTAAGGTGAGAAAAAAGTAGCGTCTCAGTGCCGCATGGGGGTTAGTTTATTCCATTGTGTAGCTAGCCCCGCAACAACTGGTAACAGAGCAATTGAAGTGTTGCTCCCTCTGATACTCAAAGCATGACAACTGGTATCAGAGCTGTGAGGATGTGTTTCCCTTTGATACACAACACGACAACTGGTGTCAGAGTAGAGTTGATGCTGGAGCACATGGAGTTGTGCTCTCGAGACATGCAATAGTTGGTGGAGCTGGAGTTGGAGAGCAGAGTGTAAACCAATAGTGGAGAGTTGACGAATGGAGCTTCCAATGACAGTGTTGAGGGAGTTGATTGAAGAATGTGTTGGCAGACTAGGGAGCCAATTCAATCAACGTTGTTGGTGATCGGAGAGGATGGGGCACCAACGGAGTTGGGCCAAGCAAGAACAGAGTGGTGTTCATGTAGAAGTAGGCTGGTGTGTGCAAGTCAAGAAGCGTCAGGTTGAAGTGCCCAATGGAATGAGTAGGCTAAGAGAGCCATAGAAATGATGAGTGAGTTGGTTTAAGAATGAGTTGGCAGACAAGGGAGCCAATGCAATCAATGTTGTTGGTGATAGGATGGACGGGACACCAACGGAGTTAGGCTGAGCAAGAACAAAGTTGTGTTCAACATGAAGTAGATTGGTGTGTGCAAGTCAAGTAGCATCGGTTGAAGCGCCCAACGTAATGCGCAGGCTGAGCAGAGCCATAACAAGTGTTGTGGGAGTTGGTTGTTGTTTGAATTGGATCAGGTGGTTGAGTCTTGAGACAATTGGCAATCAACGTGTTGGTGGTCGATGGTGGGACACCAATGCAACTGGATCAAGAGGAGCAATGTTGTTCCATGTAAGAAGAAGACTGGTGCAGGGCCGGACGACGGTGTCAGATCAGAGTGATCCAGCGGAGTATCAGGGCTAAGTTGAGCCTTATTGATGTCATAGTGGAATGAATGAAGCCAGTGAACTTTCTCAGAGTTAGACCAATGGTTGATGAGGAAGGAGTCATGTAGTTGTGATGGAGTTGGCTTGGCATTCGGTGATAAGGGTATTGTAGACCCATGCATGTGTCAAGGGTTGGCACTTGTGTAATGCAAGTAAGTGTAGGTTGCTAGAGACTTTGTGGGAGAAGAAGGCAAGTGTTGATGAGAACTCAGAATGTGAAGGAGGCGAGAGGGAAGCATGCAGTGTGGGCTGGGTAACGTCACTAAGGTGGACATAGTTCATGTGAAGGCTAGTGCAGAACTAACTCCGACATGAAAAAGAGTGAAGGGATAACACTTGGTAGAGTTCAGGTGTAGAGGCAGAGTAACTCAAAACTCGGTAGGTGCGTAAGCACTGAGTAGCGTGATGACTCCCTAGAAGTTGTTGATAGAACTTGTGCATTGAGAATGGCTGAATTATTATTGACTTTGAAGTGATATCAAGTTCATACTTGAGCCATGAAGTGGAAAAAGTGGCTCTCACTTGGCAGAATTAGTGTGGTGATTTTGTGAAACCTCGTAATTTCAGGTTGGCAGCAATGGCAGTTGCTCTATTTCCATGAGGAAAGCAAGCGTGGTGTTTTTGGAAGCGTGAGTAGATCAGTTGGGTTGCAGTGAAATGAGGTATTCCTGGTGAAGATTTTCAGAAGATCATCATCAGAGGCACATTTGTGGCATGGTGTTGGTAGAAGTGTTGAACAAGGGCAACATTGTGGTGAAGTAGGCCCCAGATCAGGTGGAGAATTTCATGTTGTGGGTGGAAGCGTGGTGTGACCAGGTCCAGTGGCAAGTGAAACCTTGTAGTGGTTCATCAAGCAACATTGAGGTTGTTGGCGGTTCTCCAAGTTATGCAGTGATTGTTGTGCAGGAAGGGCTCAAAGCTTAGCAGAGCAGCTTGTGCATCATGTAGAATTCCTAAGTGTTGGCAGGAATTGAAGAAGGGGTATCCCATCAGACATTGAGTTGAATGTTTGGTGAAGTGTAGTTCGAGTGGAAGGGGGCTACAATGGCAGAAGTGTTGAGTGATTTGGCACTTTTGGTCCCGAGCATGGGGAGTTAGCACAACGAGATGTTGAAGAGACTGAGTTGTGTTATGTCAGTGGTGACCGATGTGTTCGATGTGCATTTGTATGTGTGGAGTGCATTTGCAGGTCTGTCCCAGTGTTTAATCCTGGTATCCTTTGCGTAGGTTGCAGAAGCCTAGCAATGGCACCGTGGGCATCGCCAATTTGAGTAGGGGAGAGTATAAGGGGGTGGGTCATGGAGAGACCACCTCCCAGGATGGGAAGACCCCATCCGAGTAGGATAGTGCGTGAGGCGCTATCAGAGGGTGAGTTGACCCGGACCGAGGCAGATGGTTGGCCACGCATGGGTTGGGGTTGACATCCTCACATGCATGGTCCCTAAAAAGAGCTGGAAAATACAGTTGGGTGAGTTAAGCGCGCTCGGGCAGAGTATCCTAGGATGGGTGACTTCCCAGGAAGTTCCCAGGTATCGCGCTGGTGCAACTCTTGAGGGCTGGTTAGTGAGTAAGAGTTGCACATGGAGAATTGAATGGACCATATTATGAGCCCAAGGGGGTCCCAGAACTAAGTAGTGCTGAGGTGGGTCGGTGAGTGAGTTGGTTGCACTTAGAAGCGGTGCAAGGTGTCTTGGAATGAAGAACACACCCAATGTACATGGAGCGAGTTGGGAAACTCAGGAGTGCATTGTGGTTACAGAGTTGGAGGGTTCAAGAATGAAAACCTTGCAGGAGTGAGGCCTTGCATTGAGAGTGCAGCGCAAGAGCCTTGAGTTGGTAGCACTAAGAAATGGTGTGAGGTGTCTTGGAGCGCAGATCACACCCAATGTATGCGTGGAGCGAGTTGGGAAACTCATGAGTGCAGTGTGGATGCAGAGTTGGAGGGTTCAAGTATGAAGACCTTGCATAAGTGAGGCCTTGCATTGAGAGTGTAGCGCAAGTGCCTCAGGAGCCATAAGGGCAGTGTAGACATTGGTGGCCAACGTGGGGAGCTCACACCCACACCAGGTGGAATGTGGAGCACTTGGTGGACTTGGACATTCAGAGGGAAAGGGGTGTTTAGGAGACCTTGGAGACATACTCTACCCTTGCGGAGTATGTTCATGTAGAGGTGTGCATCGGGGATCAGCAGTGGGACTCCAGAGAGAAATGGCAGTGGACTTGGGGAGACCTTGGAGGTGGCAACGTCCTTAGAAGTAGAGTTCATGTAGAATGCAGCCATGGGGTGAGTTGGAGTGGACTGGGATCCAGGGGTCAAAACAAAGGAGAAGTAACTCGGACGTGAGCGAGCCAAGAAGTGGTGAGCTCCTCAACCTTACGAGAGGTTAAACAACGTAGATGAGTCAGGTGCTCACATAGATATATCAGAGGCGCAACGAAAGCGTGGATATGGAGTGGGTGCATGAGCAGTAGCAGAGACTCATGGATGTGGGCCTAGAGAATGGTTCACATGGTGTTGCATGGCATGGTGGTTCGAGAAAAGGACATCATGGATACGGTTGTAATGTAGAGATCTAGTAGCCAAGGAAGAAGACTTGAGTGGAGAGTCAACGTAGTCTCGGATGTAGATGGGTGTCTCAAGAGTAGACACGGTGGTGTCAATGGCCATGGCATCGGGGCGAGATCTATGTGGAGATCGAGCTCGAGGGAAGAAGAGTACCTCACCCGCATGGGATGTGGTCTACAAAGATGGTGAGCTTGTGGTGCTCCCCACAGGGATCTTTGGTGTTGGGACTTGGGTGGAAGAACAGACAACAGGTCATAGTGAGATGGAGACTCGCGAGGAGGACTTCCCCCGCTAGTGCACATGTAGGTGACCGGCGTGACAACTCAGGTAGACTCATGGATGGATGGCAGTAAGGAATTTTGGTGTTCTTCAACGGCATTGTGCGGAAGTAGTTTGGTGTTCAGCAGGCCGGCGGCAATGCATGCAGAGAGCTAGTTCAGTGATGAGTCAAGGAGGCAGGAGTTGTGCATTCCCTCAGGTGGACTAAGAAGGAATATTAAGAGCTCCGGTGGTTGTATGGGAAGCCATGGTATTTGGTGAGTGGTCTTCTGGAGCAGTTGTATGGGCAGCTGTGAAAGGTGTTTCAGGAGTTCACTTGTGCACAAGGATGGAGTTGCGTAGGGAATGGAAGGTGGGTGTAAGGCGTAGTCTGGGACTACCGGAGTAGCTTGATCCTCTAAGGTGAGTGAAAAATGTAGCATCTCAGTGCCACATGGGGGTTAGTTTATTCCGCTATGTAGCTATCCCCGCGACAACAGCAGGAAATAGGTCAACTTGGACACGCTTCATTGGGGTTGTAGACCCACATGGCACAGTGGTCGGTGGTAGCGAGAAAAATGGTCTGTGCAATAGTAGGGAGCGGTACTTGAACCCATGACCTCCTCGTAGTGATTGGAGTGACCTAACCAACTCGGCATGTGTGTTTTTTGGGATAAGAGTTGGACGATGGGGCTTATGAATAAGATAAGTGGCGGCTACACTTGGCTATAAAATTTGTTGCACTCCTCCATTCAAACAAGCTCATTTGAGCTTTCTATAAGCTCCTCTTGAGCTTCCTCCATTAAAAGCCTCTCTTAGGTAAAAGTGTCGAGGCATGGTCTAGAGGCCAAGGCATATTTTAAAGGCCGAATGAAGGATATAATGTGTCCTTTTTGTTTAGGCCATTATTTGGAGGAATATTAAAGTCCTATATTTTATTATAGGCATTTTTAGAGCTAAAGCCTATTATTATAGGCATGAAATATGTACAGCCTATTTTTATAGGAATTATTGTTATTATTTTTAAGTCCTATTATTTTAATAGGTGAAATATTATTTTTGAAGCTCCGAATTCTCTCCAAGAAGACAATATTCCAAGCCCGAGCCGAGAAGGACAACTGATGAAGTTTGATGGCAATCGAGGCAATATTATGGAGACGGAAGACCTCTTTTAATATAGGCACTATGGAGAGATACTAAAACCTATATCATATATGCATCGTCCTCATTAAAGGACCAATATTATTTGTTATTGGAAAAGTGAAGATAAGACCTATTATTTTAATAGGAGAAACATTGTTATTGGGAGTTATTCAAACTACCCAATAGGCCACATTTGAACCACATTGCATACTGCGGATCCTGGACTTTAGTGTCATAGGATATTCTGTAAAGGGAGATGGGATCTACTACATAAGCTGAGGATTATCACTTGGTGGTCATGGAGGAGGTTTTTGTTCTTTAGGCTTATTAAGCCACAACTTTAGAGTACATCATGTCTGGAAGACGACCGGGGAGCCATATGGCACCATAATAGCGTATGGAAGACTGATTGGGAGTCATTTGGCATTTTACCATGAAGGAGAATACTTAGCACCGTATAACAAAAGCATAGAGGTATTCATGGATAGAATATTGGATCGAATCTTCTAGGGTAGCTACTTGGTATAAAGATTCTTGTTCTTATGTATTCAGTATTATCTTACTTAGATTGTATTATTTGTTACTGATTGTTGAAGTAGATAATATATTGGTTCTATTGATGAACCGAAGATGTAGGCATTCTTCCGAACTTTGTTATCAACCTGTGTGTAGTGTACTTAAATTATTACATTGGTTTAAGTTTATTTTAATGGGGTAAATTCGGAAAATAATCTAATGCCTATAGGGGTACGTGATTGAGGAAAAAATTTTGGTCAATTTTTGGATCAATGTAGTACTAAATTATATTGCTAAATATGCTTCCAAAGCAGAATGACGTTCGTAATCATACCACAAAATTATCTTAAGAATATCTTTGACATCCGATCCCCAGCAGCCCACCAGGGTGGCCTTCCAAAAAATGCTTACAGATAGTGTTGTTGATCATGAGATGAGCACCCAAAAAACATGTCACATGTTACAAATGTTGCCTCTTGTTCTTTGTAGCCAATCCTTTGTTTCACTGAATGTTGGAAAGAAAATTTTGCATCACATCTCTAACAAAAATCATCCAGACTCGAGTCAACAAATTTCATAGATGCATACATGAAACACCCTAGCCATATGGAATCAATTACACTTATTGAAGCAACTAGAGGATGGTCTCACAAAAAGCTACAAACATGTGCAAAATGGAAGTAACGGTCAACCTATGTTATTGTGTGTTTCTCCCCTAGATTTTATTTCATCCCTGATGATCATTTCCCTTCCTTTAAAATATTCTATTGGAGTGAACTCCTCTACAAACCTTTTTGCAATATCCTCATAAACATTGGAACCATAGTTGAGTAATTCATTTCCAACTGGCTATTGCTGAAAGGATTTTATCATCCTTGGAATGTCAAGTGCATCTCCGTATTAAATGATTCATCTTCCTCCAATGAATCTTCTTCAAATTCTAAAATCTTAGGGCTCATTCCATTGCAAGATGAATGAGAAATTGTATCCCATTTACATCTGGCTAATTCCGTATGCCTTGATAAGTTCCACATGTTAGGCCTTCGAAACTTTAACCTGCATCACAATTAGATCCACAATGATGTTCCACTTTCTTTGCATGATGTTGCCCTATCTTTCATCGATATGTGCAAGATAACTACAACTATCCCTTTTGAATGCAAAATTCTATGTCCACCATAACAACTTTCTCTTGAGAAAAACACCAAGATTTGAATACTATACTCAACCATTACAAGAAATGAATTAATTTTCCCCCTCTAAAAAATATTATACAAGGTAGTGCAAGAACAGGTAAATATTTTCTCATAAACAATATTTTCTCCACATTGTCATCCGCATGACTTCAACAATCATCTCCTCTCTTGGTCCTTGCACCTATAGGAGTGGTTGTATTCAAAATTTTTGCATCAACAATACATGCCACATTGTGCATTCCAATAAAGGAAATAAAACCACTTGAAGGCATGTCACTTTCCACTCTCCAACAATCCCTACAACATGTTCATTACATTCTCATTGACGAGATGAGCTTCATAGGGCCTAAACTCCTTGCAAAAATATACTTTTGTCTTCGTGAGGCCTTCCCTCACTTCAAATCAACAACTTTGGGTAACAGATACATCATTCTCGTTGGTGACCTTGGCCAACTACCTCCTGTCAATGACATACCCCTCTATGCCGGTCACTCCTATGAAACAAACCTTTAGTGTAGCTTCACATCATGTATCATGCTTATTACAATCTTTAGGCAACAAGGTTCAGATGATGCCTAGATTTATTTTTGGTAGATACTACTAAATATCAGAGATGGAATCTCACCCCTCTAAGACTGGAAAACACATATCCAAAGAACAGACTCCTGGATATCTAGCACTGACATTGCACCTTTTCTTCTAGCTCTACATTTTCTCACAACAAATTACCTTATCAAAAACACAACCTCAACATGTTAAAGTACCTCAATGCTACAATTACACGCTCCAATGCTGAGCAGACCAGGCTTAACTATTGAGAGGAACATGATGAAGAGAAATTGGAACCAATTATTCTCCTCTTTGTAAATAACAAAACATTATGCTCACTGCAATTTTTTGGGTTGAATCTAGCCTTGTGAACAGACCCATTGACACCATCGCTGACATTGTCTACACCCCGTCTTCGCCCCTCCAAGTCTTTCTCTTTTTATTGTAATCCAATTTAAAAAAATATAATGACCCTCCTTGGAATGCAAATTTCCCCACCCATGTCTCCATACCCTGTTGGTTGGATATTTTGTCAAACCAAAATATGAGGTTCAACCACAAAGTATATGGGATTAAATCCTCCTCAAAGAGAGGTGAGGCTGCTGTTTATTGATAATCTAAAACACAGTAAATAATATATACAGTATTCACACTAATCTAACCATTGGGGTTGGGATGAAATCCCGAAATCCACATTCACACGATTCAAGGATATTGCTTTCGTAAATGAAGCTGGGTTAGAAAGCATTACAATGAAAGAAGCACAAGAGAAAGGAAATGGGAGAAACATATTTTCTTTCGAGTAAACACGAGAGCATGAAATAATCATACGAGTTTTAGATCATAAATATAATGTCTCGAGATAATTATAAATACTAAGATTCTATGCAAAGAATAGCTTAAGATCATGAACATAAGAACACTGTCTTAAGTAAGATATATTCCACAACACAAAAGTCAGTCAAATAATATCAAATCCTATTCTTCGAAATGATTGAAAGAAAACACAAAGTTTTCTCCTTTCCAATAGCCCCTAAATATTCCAAAAATTCTCGACCCTTTGGAATGCATAAGCATCCCTTATTTATAAAAAAGAAAAAGAGATAAAATAGGGAAGATCCTAAAAGTAGCATTTCAACTAGAGTTCGGTTTTGCATGATTCTCACATGGAGATCAAGTCAAAGTATGATTCAAAAATATGACAAAACAAGAACGAAAAAGACATGTCAATCTCAAGATTGAAATGACATGAAACATTGGGACTTAATCTGAATCATCATCTTTTGCTCCTTCCTCTTTTTCTTCCTCCAGCTGAGACTGTTTGTTATGAAATTCCTAGAACTTCCGAATTATGCCTTGCATTTCATTCTCATCAGGCGCAGTGGAATGATCATTCCAAATTTCGCAGGTCTCATGAATATCGCTGGCACTGCCGGGAAGCTTTTTCAATCTTTTTCTGAGCTTTCTTAAGGCCTCCAAAGTATGTTCAATCCTTACAAACCGATCAATGATCTCAAGACCAAATCGGGTATTGATTCATTTGGGACATGAGACTCTTGGATTTGTTTGAGGAGATCATCTGCTGATAAGATACCTGAGTTCCCAACTGACACATTTGGACAAATCTTCAGCAACTCTTCTTCCAGATCACTTTTCCCATCAATCAATTTATCCCTTGATTCTCTCAACTTACTGCAAGCTTCATTGAGAATCTTTACTCTGAACCTGATGGCCTTGGTCAGCTGGAAATGCTTATCTGTATGTGGGAGAATACCTTCTTCCACCAAGAGGTGTCTTTGGTATTTGCTTTAACACTGGAGAGCTTCAAAAGTAAAATCAAGATGTCCAATCTCCTGAGAGAATTCTTCATCCATCTTCTCTCCCTCCTTCTGAATGTCCCCTAAAGACTGATGAACTTTCACTACGTCTTGAATCACTTCCTTCCCCTGTTGGAGCAACCTTTGGATCCATTCATCAACCACCCTTCCTTTTTTAGCAATCTTCTCAATCGTAGGCACTGATGAGAAATCGAATCCGGCAGAGACAGAAGAAGATGGTATGGATTCAAGGGGTGTTGAGAGTTTAAGCAAAACCTCTGTCAACTGCTCCACTTTTCTCTTAAGCTCATCTCTGCTGTCCTTTGTTTCTTTCAACTTTTGGCACAAAGCACGTTTATGGAATCCCGTGCATCTTGTTGCGCCCCTTCTGCTGTCACTTTCCCTAGAGCCACCTTGGTTATCGACGATAATCGAGAGGTCACTGTTACATCCTCTCTAGTTTTGTCGGTGAGGAGTGGCAATCTCTACGAACTTATCTCTGAAGCATCCACTAAAACCCTTGAAAGCTTTTTGCGTTTCTTGGCTAATTTCGTGAGGAGCCTTGAGTGAGCTGAAATCAAAGGCTGGTAGGGAGTACAATCACTTTCCTCTTCCTCGAGTTTTCTCGAGTAGCCATTGTGGCGTATCGGAGAAATTGCCCACGTTGTGGAAGCGGTATTCTACTCTCAAGAGGAGAAGATTCTACTATTGGAGGAGCAGGTTGCCAATGTGGTAGTAGATTCAATAAAGAGAGGCACAGGAGGGGGCGTATTGGTGATCACTTGGGTTCCAGCAGAGAGGGGTGAGAGTCCAGAGAAAATACCGGCCATGCTTGAAGAAGTGGATGGAGAATGAGGAGGTAGGAGTGGTTGTGAGGGGGGAGGCACAGATTCAGACTCCAAAGCCTGGGATGCAAGAGACAAGGTCTCTTCAGTTTGATAATCAACAAATGATGAAGCCAGAAGCTGGCTTCCTCCTTCCAAATTAATTTCTCCTATTTCTGGTGGTGTTGGTGATTCTGGCACATCCACCGTTTCAGCTGGAGAAATAATTGAAGAGATTTGTCTTTCTTTCCTCTTCTTGACAATCTTGACTTTTATAGGTGCCCTAGAAGACTTTTGTCCTTTTCCTTTTTGGAGGGCCCCGCCTCTAAGGCAGCAAACTTTGGAAACTTATCATCTTTGAAATTCATTCCCAAGAGAAGAGCCATGTTTTGGTGTGAGTAAGAATTAGAGCCGACCTATCCGTAATAGAGGCTTTTTCACATTTGGTGACCAATCAATAGGTGGGAAAACATATTGATCCTCATTTAGTCCATCATAGGAAATATCCAACACACTTTCATTGTCACTCGTACCTTCTGGAAAATCAGCAAGCTCCAGTGTTTGAATCTCATCAATAGTCAATCTACTATTATCCTTTACGTGAGCAAGCAACCTCATTACGTAGATCAACCCAAATATCCTTTATGTCTAGCACAATGCGAGATCGGGTTCCATATGCTCTGAGCACTCCTCGGATGTCGAAACCATCTCGAGGCTTCATATGCTTCTTCAATTTGTCCTGAAGTTCGCATTCAACATTTTTGGCCTTCACTACTGTTGAGCAAGTATATCTCCCAATAGAAATTGGGAAGGATACAAATTGACCTTATGTTTGCTTTGTTGGAATTTATGAAAATCCAATTGGTACTCTAACCAATTCTATCAATATCAACCTATCCCCTGGATAGCGGGGTGGCGAAAAGGCTCCCAGGGTACATGGCTGTTCGAAGATATGTAAACTTCTTGAATTGTAAGAAGATACACCCCATTTGGACACTTCAGCCCAAGCCTCATCTCGAGACTCTTGTCTTCCTTATCTCTCGGGTTTATCCGTGCAGATATTCTCATAGAAGAAGGCATCATTTACCCTTCTGAAATGTTCTTTAGACCCCTTTTTCGTCAATTGAGGGAAATATTTATAAACCGGGTTCAGTTCTGCTTCCCTTAGTATCCAGCCCAGGATAGTTCCTCATCCCGTCTCTGTATAAGCCACATATGAAAACATATAAAACTTCCCAGTTGACAAGACCGTTGTCATTTGAGAATCAATCTCATTACTGATGAGAGTCCCCCAGTCAATCCCTTGCTGGTTTTTCTTGATGGTAACCATAAATTGATACATCCATCCATGAAATACATTTGATTCGGGCAAGCCAAAAACCCGACTAAAGCAAAGTGATGATATCATTGATTTCTTGGATGAAATCACTTCTGGGGATAGTCCTTGGAAATCTAGATACTGCCGGTTTAGCCTTGATCAGGAACTTCTTGTTTACATCCTTGATGTAGTCTTCACGATTACTGTCCCAGCCTTACGAAGTGACTTGATGTTCAACTCTCCATATTCTTCAAAATTAGGCGGTTTTAGGAGATCATCAAAGTAAAATCCATCCGATCCCTGATTACTACCTCACCGGCTGACTCCTCCACGGGCGAAAAGCCGAGTCATAAGCTGGATGCACAAGCCAAAATGAATTCCGGACATTGGGCGGACATGGGAAAACCCGTTGCGAGAGGCAAGCCACTGTCAGCTATAGCTTTCATCCATGGAGTTTGGGAGGAACTCTTCACCCTACTCCAAAAAATCTTCCATGTCTATATTTCGAGTTGGTGTCTACGATATCATAGTTGCAATCAATGTACGATGGAGATTCAAGCTTCTTGAACTTGTATTTCATTCTGCAGACTTCTCGGCCTTTTCCTGAGATGGACCGGGGTCGACATGAAGCACGTTGGAGGAAGAAAGGTTCGAAACTCAGGAGATGTTGTCCACACGAAAATCCTGATCTACTAAATATGCCGAAAGAATAGAAGAGTTCGACATGGCTGAGGAGGATGTCGGAATATCCTGAAAATTTGATGTGTTGAAAATGCCGGAACTTCTCGAAAAATCCGACACACTTGATAATGCCGGAACATGAAAACCTGACACACTTGGTAATCTTTGGGCCCGAAGAGAAACCCAGAACTTGTGTTGATGTCGAACTTTGGGAAAGTCGACACGCCAATATACTTCGGGTCTTTGACTCTGCGCAACAACATTCAAAACCCGAGAAGAAAACGAGGTTTTTCGTTTGAATTTCAAACATGCAAATTCCTTTTTGTCATTCATGTTCCATGCATATAATAAAACTTTCAAGGAAATAGCACTAAGTGATAGTTCAGAAGAGATAGAACCCTGAAACCTAAACCCTTTTCAAAATAACTCCAGAAAGAAGCAGAAAGAAAAACCCTCAAACCCGGCAGAGAAATTGAGAAGAAACCACGTGCAATCGATCCGTAAAAACCAAGAACAAAGAAGGGAGAGAGAAATACCTTCAATCAGAGAAATGGAAGATCGAAAATAGGTGATTCAATCGGGCAAGGTGAGCTTTCGGGTTTTGAAATCGGAAGAGCATGCACGAAAAATCCACGAATTAAAAATACGTCTAGTAAGAATGACGTGGAAATCCGCGTATTTATAATAAAATTGTAATTAATACACTTCAGCTCAAACGCGTGCCAACTCACCGACCACTCGACATGAATGCCATGTCAGCATGTTTGAGAGGTCCAAAACCCGACACGAGGGGGCTTAGTGCAATTCGGGTTTCGGGTTTCGGAAAACATGAGGCATAAAGCATGAGGTGTTTAGATGTTACATAGCTCGAAAACCCGATACAAAGGACTAAGCGGACTTCGGGTATCGGAAAGCATGAGGCATAAAACATGTTTTGGATTAGGCATGTTCCGATGCGCCGGGAGTCGAAAACCTGATTTTCTCAATACGAAGTGGATTTCGGGTTTCGGAAGACAGACGACACAAAACATATTTTGAATTAGGCATGTTCCGTCGTGAGGTCCGAAAACCTGATTTTCTCAATACGAAGCGGATTTCAGGTTTCGGAAGACAGACGACATAAAGCATGTTAAAACTCATGTCGAGCTGCTGATAAAACCCGAAAACCCGATTTTCTCAATACGAGGCCATAATGCAAAATCAACTTCAAAAATTTCGTAGGGGTTATCTAATCATTTTGTCGTGAACTCAAAACGTAGATAACAGCTGGCTCCAGTTGGGGACTTTCTTTGTAATACCAAAGGAAGAGAACTCAGAATCTCTGGTCTTTATTCATTGGGCTACGGAGAAAAGAAGAAAAAAAAAAACAAAACGAAGAAAGAAAGAAAGAAAACCAAAAGCAAACACACAACAAAAAGCAAAATATGTACAATGCAAGAGAGCATCTTGCATTAATGGTGGAACAACTTTAGATGTTGTCCCTTTGAAAGGCAAAGGAGTAACCCTCCATCCAGATATGATAGAAGGAAACTATTTTCACCATTCATCTCATGGATCTTGAAAGGTCCTTTCCATAAGGAATCAAACTTTCCGTGCATTCCTTTACATTCTCTCCTCTTATCCCAAAGCAACACCGGTCTCCAACGGAAGTTCTGTTGCTTTAATTTCTTATCGAAAATATTCTTCACTCTGCTCGATGATTTGTGATGTGATCAACCACCTTGATTCGTTCTTCTTCTATCTGGCTGAAAGTACATAACCCTCTTTTCGATAGAATTTGAAAAGCTACATCTTCAACCGCTTCACGCCAATTGCAAGGCCGGCAATTCTCTTTGAGATAGGAATTTCAGCATCAATCCTGTATAGCAATTGGAAAGGAGACATCCCTATGGCTCGCTTTGAGTGATCCGATCAGCCCACAACACATCATACAATGCTTTGTGCCATGTCTCTCGATTTTCATCCACTAGTTTCCGATTATAGTAACTGATTCTTATTCTTTGGACTCGGCTTGCCCATTGCCTTATGGATAATAATCGGAGACGAGTGAGCCGGGGTTATGCCGAATCCATAGCAAAATTCTGTCAACTCATGTGACGAGAAGTTAGAGGCATTATCAGCTACAATCTTATGAGGCACACCGAATCTGACGATTATATTTTCTTTCAGGAACTTGCAAACAGCTTCAGAAGTTGCTTGCTTGATTGGTACAGCTTCTACCCACTTGGTAAAATAGTCTGTAGCGGTCAGCACATAGTTGTGTCCGGCACTGGAAGTAGGATTCAATGTTCCAATGAAATCAATTCCCCATTGGTGAAAAGGTTCTTCAATCACTACAGGCTTCAGGGGAAGAGCTGCTAACTTGGGGCGACCAACGAAATGTTGACAAGCTTCACACTTGGACACCCACTCTGCTGAATCCCGGAAGAGAGTAGGCCAATAATACCTAGCCCATAGGATCTTATACGCTGTTACAGAGGATGAAAAATGTCCTCCGCATGCTAGGCTATGAAAGGACTCTAATAACTTTTCCTGTTGTGATTTATCAACACAACGCAAGAAAACACCATCAATACCTTTCTTGTATATTGCATTATTCCACAAAAGGTATTTTGCAGATCTCAACTTGACGGTCCTCTTCTCCTTTTGATTTAAATGCGGGGGAATTCACCATAAGTTAGGAAGAAAGCAATGTCCGTGTACCATTCATCGGTCGTACTCACGAAAAGCACCATAGGCAGCTCTGAAGAAGTATCTTGAGTCTTTTCACACTCTGCTTCGGCATGATTTTCTGCAATTAATTGGCACAGGCCCCTTCCTCGTACCAACTTGGTAGGCCTGATGTCCAAATCATACTCCTGAACCTTAGCTATCCAAGTACCTCATTGGCTTCCCATCTCTTGTTGAGTCAGAATGGATTTAACAGCAGTATCAGGAACGAGAACGAGAGTATGGGAATTCAGCACATAGTACCTGAAATGTTTTACTGCTCGTACCACTGCGTAAGCATGTTTTTCAATCTATGACATCTTCAACTCATGTTCCTTCAATGGGAAACTCATGAATGCGATAGGAGCTTCGATGCCTTCTTCATTTTCTTGCATCAGGATGGCGACACTGTGTGGGCAGAGGCGTAGCTGTACATGATGAAATCTTTCTTGAAGTCTGGACATACTAAGATAGGAGCGCAAGCAACTGCCTTTTGATTTCTTCGAATGCAAGCTTCCCTTCTGTACTCCATCGAAATGGAACTTTGCCTTTCATCATTCCAAGGATATCCTTGGTTTTGTCAGCAAAATCAGGTACAAATCTTCTCAAGAAATTAACCTTTCCGAAGAAAGAATGAACTCCGGTTTTACTTGTGGGTAGGGTAAGGCTCTGAATAGCCTTTACCCTTTCTGGGTCAATTTTGGTTCCTTCTTTAGTCACAATATGACCCAGCAATTTTCCTTCGGTCACCCCGAACATGGACTTCTTGGGATTCAATGAAATCCCGTGACGTCTGCATCTCAAAAGTACCTGCTCTAAATGATCATAATGATCACTCCGTTTTTAGAGAAAACGGTCAAGTCATCCAAATACACAACTATGACCTTGCCCATCGATCTCGAATACCAAGTCCATAGCTCTTTGAAAAGTGGCTCGGCATTGATCAAGCCGAAAGGCATTCTCACGTATAAAGGTACCCCATGGGGTTGTGATGAAATTTGTCTTGTGTTGATCCTCTGTGGTTACCTTGACTTGATTATATCCTGAAAAACCGTCGAGCATGGATAGAATTTCGATCCAGTAACCGTTTGTAATACTGATCCATGATAGGCAAGGGATAGTTATCCTTCGGTGAGACTGATTCAAGTTCGGAAATCAACACGAGATCCGGATTTCGCCATTCTTCTTCCGACAGAACAATGTTAGTAATCCCAGTGGAATGATGGATTGGGAAAATAATTCTAGCATCTAACATCTTCTGAATTTCTGCTAGTATAGTTCCTGAGATCTTGGGATTGTAATGTCTTTGCTTTTGTCTATACGGCTTCACATCAGGCTTCAAAGGGATACTATGTTATACATCTTTGGGCTTGAAGGATTTCAAATCTGCATAAGACCAGGCCAACACATCGATGTATTTCTTCAAAAGCAAAGTGAATCTTGCTTTCTCATCGGGAACAACATTTCCCAATATTCACCATCCGAGTTTGATCGGGCGAACCTAGATTGATTTGATCTACTTCAGAGGAAGAAGCTCCTTCGACTTGCCTTTTGTTTTGAATAAAACGATCATGCTTGTCGAACAAACCTTCCAGGGAAACCAGACCTTTTGGTATCTTGTTGCCTTTCAGCTGGATAAATTCACCATCAACCTCTTGATATGGATCTGAAATAGTTTCACGAAAGGCTGATTCCGAACCTTCAAAATATAATTCACTGAAATTGTCAGCCTTTTCTAGAAAAGCCAACACCTGTCGATCATCGTTGAACACTTGCCAGTGAGTTGCATTATCTGGGACACTAGGGCGGTACACAATCTCGATGGAGTATGTATCTTGCTTGAACTGAGGATGAGGAAGAAGAAGAGATGCAGACACGGCCAAAGAATCAGCCTTGTCATTATAATCTCTCAAAACTACCTTGATAGAAAATGCATCAAAGCATTCTATACTATCCCAAACTTTATTCCGGTAATGTTTCAACCGATCATTTTTTACCTGATATATACCCGACACGATTGACAATCGTTCTGCATCTCCTTAAACCTTGAGATTTCAGATTCCCTTCTGTCATGCAGTCAACTCTAATCCTAATAATGGGGCTTCATATTCGGCCGTGTTGTTAGTATTATCAAATTGCAACTTGTGGTGATGGGAAAATCTCGGAGTTAGGAGATATAAGGACAACACCAAATACCTTTGATCCCAGAGGTTGAGCAAGCTACCATCAAATTCGAGCATCCAAATAGCATTAGGATCTTCTTCCTTGACATCTACAATGGGTATCTCTCTGAAGTCATGAAATAATTCCGAAGCTAGCATCTTCGAAAAGGATCTGAGCTTTCGGATCATCTGATTTGGTCACCAAATACTTCGCCTGTGGCTCAGGATGAAGAACCCGATGAACCCCATTGACTGGGATCTTGGCTTTGGTCCAATCCATATTAATTTCTCCTCTGACGTCTTTACAAAAACCTCTACCCAAGAGGATACCATAAGCTGCAGGAATATCGGCAACCAGAATAGTCATTTTCACTCTCTTCTCAGGGAAAGCAACAAATGCAAACTGTGCATCCTTGATTTGACCAATCAGAGGGACTTGTTTAGTTTCCATGGAATAGCACCGTCCATATGACTTAGTCAAAGTAAGCCCAAGGGCATGGGCCACTTTTGCGGGCATAACATTATCAGAGGCCCTGAGTCAATGATGCAATTGCTGAGTTTAAACCCATTTATAAGTAGAGACAAATAAAATGGTTCAATCTTTCCTGAGGAAGAAGCAGAGGTCAGATTATTCTGAGGTGTGGGTTGAGTAGGATTTGGAAGGAGACCTTTTGAAGGTGATGGAACAGCCGCTTTACTTCTGATAAACTTGGCCAGCTTTTCAAACTGTTCAGATTGGTGAAGGTATTACGCTTACGACATTTGAATTTTGGTTCTTTTTGCATGATCAACAATGTCAAAAGCAGTATAAGAAGGAATGATGGTAGGATCAGTTCTAATTACATGAGCTTGTGCTGGGGCACTGACCTTAGGAGAAGGAGAATAAGGAGCACTACTTTTTGGTAACCTCTCTTTTAATTTGCACCGAAATAGGGTACCCTCTTAACTATGGATACGGGAGGTTCCTTATTCTTCTCCTTAGTGCTTTCAAGAGGATTTCTAGGATTCGAGATTGGGACCGAGTGAAGATAGCAAATGGACTGACGACCATCTACAGGAACACATTCATCTTCATCATATTCCAAATACCCAATCTTTGGAGTCGTGGTGACTCATCATAAGACTCATGAGCATATCCACGAAGTTTGAAAGCCTCACGGGAATCTTCTTCTTACGGTTCATCATCTTCTTCAATTATTTCTCTTTTGCATTGACGGGAGGAGCTTGATTGCTAATCTCGGTTGAGCAGAGTTAACCATGGCCTATCTCGCGGGTGCACCATTGTTATTAAAGTTCCGTCTAGGGATATCCCGATACGGAACATTGCTCCTATTTGGGACATTTGCTTTTTTAAAGCAATTAAATCATTAGCCATTTTTTGAAACATAGGATCGAGTGTTACCTTGAGAAGAACCTTGATTTTGAGTTTAGGCACATCTTTCTTGATCCTTCCCGCCAAGATGAGATCATCCTCTATTTGATAGTTTGTTGGTCGAGCAAGAGCCAAATGCAGGATA
The DNA here is from genome assembly GCA_018340775.1 of Taxus wallichiana var. yunnanensis. Lineage (NCBI taxonomy): Eukaryota > Viridiplantae > Streptophyta > Pinopsida > Cupressales > Taxaceae > Taxus > Taxus wallichiana. Next base: position 324,414,200 of record CM031239.1, read on the forward strand.
ATCGACCTTCTTAATAAAAGCTTATATCGGGAGGTTGAGCATTGATAAAGAAGCATTTTGGTTTTCCTAGGAGTCAGATACTGACTATTTTACGGAATCTTAGGATCAGCTTGTTGAACTTTTCCACGAATTCCCGCATAGGTTCATGCGATTCCTTCTTCATATGCGTGATTTGAGCTAACAAAGCATGAGAATCTTCATTGGTTTAAAACGTGCTTCAAACTTGGTCCGCATGGTAGCCCAATTTGGAATGCATGCATTCGGGAGGTGATAAAACCATTCATTCTTGCGCACTGCAACGTTTCAACGAAGAGTCGGACGGAGACATCTTCGTGAGCTACCCAGAGGACACCGCATGCAACAAAGAAAGATGCAATATGCTCGTCGAGGATCACTGCTTCCCATCCCCATTGAACTTGGGAATGTTTTTACGCGATCCACGTGGTAACTCATGCGATGGAGGAGTCGAAGAAAGAGGACAATAAGCTGCGCCCCAAGGCACGGGTTGAACCGCCATCCTTCGAAAAGAGTGCGTACGAGGGGATCGAGTATCGAAAAGAGTAGTGCATGACAAGTTGCGAGATGCTTCGCGTTCCACAGAGGATCCGGTTTCTCGAACAAGTGAAGAACTTACTGGTTCGGTTAGAGCAATCTTTGTTGGGAGAAAGATCGAAATTGTCTTTGTTGCAATAACACAAAGAGTGGATCAATTTCACCTTGAGCTCGGCGAGGCCAGTGAAGATCTTCTGGCTAGCTCTAACCGAAAGGAGATCTTGTTGAAAATAAGGCAAATATGGAGTCGCAGACAGAGAGGATAAGCTTTATACTATTGATCCGTATTCCCCAACGGAGTCGCCAAAAACTATTGGTTGGATATTTTTTCAAACCAAAATATGAGGTTCAACCACAATATATGGGATTAAATCCCTCCTCAAAGACAGGTGAGGCTGCCTGTTTATTGATAATCTAAAACACAGTAAATAATATATACAGTATTCACACTAATCTAACCATTGGGGGTTGGGATGAAATCCCAAAATCCACATTCACATGATTCAAGGATATTGCTTTCGTAAATGAACTAGGTTAGAAACTGTTACAATGAAAGAAGCACAAGTAGAAAGGAAATGGGAGAAACGTATTTTCTTTCGAGTAAACACAGAGCACGAAATAATCATACGAGTTTTAGATCATAAATATAATGTTCGAGATAATTAGAAATACTAAGATTATATGCAAAGAATAGCTTAAGATCATGAACATAAGAACACTGTCTTAAGTAAGATATATTCCACAACACAAAGTCTCACAAATAATATCAAATCCTATTCTTGAAATGATTGAAAGAAAACACAAAGTTTTCTCCTTTCAATAGCCCCTAAATATTCCAAAAATTCTTGACCCTTTGGAATGCATAAGCATCCTTATTTATAACAAAAGAAGTAGAGATAAAATAGGGAAGATCCTAAAAAGTAGCATTTTAACTAGAGTTCGGTTTTGCATGATTCTCACGTAGGAGATCAAGTCAAAGTATGATTCAAAAATATGACAAAACAGAAATGAAAAAGACATGTCAATCTCAAGATTGAAATGACATGAAAGCGTTAAGGACTTAATCTAAATCATCATCTTTTGCTCCTTCCTCTTTTTCTTCCTCCATTTGAGACTCTGTTTGTTTACGAAATTCCTGGAACTTCCGAATTATGCCTTGCATTTCATTCTCATCGTAGCGCGAGTGGAATGATCATTCCAAATTTCGCAGGTCTCATGAATATCACTGGCAATGCTGAGAAGCTTTTTCAATCTTTTTGAGCTTTCTTAAGGCCCCCAAAGTATGTTCAATCCTAAAAAACCGATCAATGATCTCAAGACCAAATGCAGGTATTGATTCATCTTTGAGATGAGACTCTTGGATTTGTTTGAGGAGATCATCTCATTGATAAGATACCTAAGTTCCCAAGCCCGACACATTTGGAAAAATCTTCAAGCAACTCTTCTTCCGGATCACTTTTCCCATCAATCAATTTATCCCTTAATTCTCTCAACTTCTTTGCAGGATTCATTGAGAATCTTTACTCGAACACGATGGCCTTGGTCATTGGAAATGCTTATCTGTATGTGGGAGAATACCTTCTTCCACCAAGAGGTGTGTTGGTATTTGCTTTAACACCGGAGAGCTTCACAAGTCAAATCAAGATGTCCAATCTCCCGAGATAATTCTTCATCCATCTTCTCTCCCTCCTTCGAATGTCCCCTAAAGACTAATGAACTTTCACTACGTCTTGAATCATTTCCTTCCTGTTGGAGCAACCTTTGAATCCATTCATCAACCACCCTTCCTTTTTAGCAATCTTCTCAATCATAGGCAATGGCGATGAGAAATCGAATCCGGCGAAGCGAGAAGAAGGTGGTATGGATTCAAGGGGTTTTGAGAGTTTAATCAAAACCTCTGACAACTGCTCCACTTTTCTCTTAAGCTCATCTCTGCTTGTCCTTTGTTTCTTTCAACTTTTGGCACAACACGTCTATGGAATCCCTTGCATCTTGTTGCGCTCCTTCTTCTGTCACTTTCCCTAGAGCCACCCTGGTTATCTGATAATCAGAGGCTGTTACATCCTCTCTAGTTTTGTCGGTAGGGAGTGGAAATCTCTGCAAACTTATCTCTGAAGCATCCACTAAAACCCTTGAAAGCTGCTTTGGGTTGCTTGGCTGATTTCAGATAGGAGCCTTGAGTGAGCTGAAATCAAAGGCTGGTAGGGGTACAATCACTTTCCTCTTCCTCGGAGTTTTCTCGAGTAGCTATTGTGGCGTATCAGAGGAAATCGCCCACGTTGTGGAAAATGGTATTCTACTCTCAAGAGGAGAAGATTCTACTATTGGAGGGGGAACAGTTGTTAATGTGGTAGTAGATTCAATAAAGAGAGGCACAGGAGTGGGCGTATTGGTGATCACTTGGGTTCCAGCAGAGAGGGGTGAGAGTCCAGAGAAAATACCGGCCATGCTTGAAGAAGTGGATGGAGAATGAGGAGGTAGGAGTGGTTGTGAGGGGGAGGCAGATTCAGACTCCAAAGCCTGGGATGCAAGAGACAAGGTCTCTTCAGTTTGATAATCAACAAATGATGAAGCCAAAAGCTGGCTTCCTCCTTCTTCCAAATTAATTTCTCCTATTTCTGGTGGTGTTGGTGATTCTGGCACATCCACCGTTTCATTGGAGAACTAATTGAAGAGATTTGTCTTTCTTTCTCTTCTTGACAATCCGACTTTTATAGGCGCCTAGAAGACTTTTTTCCTTTTCCTTTTTGGAGGGCCCCGCCTCGAGGCAGCAAACTTTGGAAACTTATCATCTTTAAAATTCATTCCCCAAGAGGAGAGCCATGTTTTGGTGCGAGTAAGAATTAGAGCCGACCTATCCGTAATAGAGGCTTTTTTTGGTGACCGATCAATAGGTGGGAAAACATATTGATCCTCATTTAGTCCATCATAGGAAATATCAACACACTTTCATTGTCACTGTACCTTACGGAAAATCAGCAAGCTCCAGTGTTTGAATCTCATCAATAGTCAATCTACTATTATCCTTTCGCGAACAACAACCTCATTACGCAGATCAACCCAAATATCCTCTATTTACGGCTGTCTGCAGATCTTTGGGTTCCATATGCTCTGAGCACTCCTCGGATGTCAAAACCATCCCGAGGCTTCATATGCTTCTTCAATTTTTCTGAAGTTCGCATTCAACATTTTTGGCCTTCACTACTTTGTTGAGCAAGTATATCTCCCAATAGAAATTGGGAAGGATACTGGCTTTGACCTTATGTTTGCTTTGTTGGAATTTATGAAAATCCAATTGTTTGCCTAACCAGTTCTATCAATATCAACCTATCCCCTGGATAGCGGGCAGGCGAGCAAAAAGGCTCCCAGTACATATTTGTTTGAAGATATGTAAACTTCTTGAATTGCAAGAAGATACACCCCATTTGGACACTTCAGCCCAAGCCTCGTCCCGAGACTCTTGTCTTCCTTAGCTCGGGTTTATCCGGAGATATTCTCATAGAAGAAGGCATCATTTACCCTTTCGAAATGTTCTTTAGACCCCTTTTTCATCAATTGAGGGAAATATTTATAAACCGGGTTAATGATTCTGCTTCCCTTAGTATCCATCCGGGATAGTTCCTCATCCTGCTCTTATGTAAGCCACATATGAAAACATATAAAACTTCCCGATTGACAAGACCGTTGTCATTTGAGAATCAATCTCATTGCTGATGAGAGTCCCCGATCAATCCCTTGCTGATTTTTCTTGATGGTGATCATAAATTGATACATCCATCCATGAAATACATTTGATTCGGGAAAGCCAAAACCCGACTCAAAGCAAAGTGATGATATCATTGATTTCTTGGATGAAATCGCTCCCGGGGATAGTCCTTGAAATCTAGATCTTTGCCGGTTTAGCCTTGATCGGGAAATTCTTGTTTACATCCTTGATGCGGTCTTCCGACGATTCTTTTGTCCCGAGCCTCTAAGCCGACTTGATGTTCAGCTCTCCATATTCTTCAAAATAAGGTAGTTTTAGGAGATCATCAAAGTAAACTCCATCCCGGTCACGATTACTACCTCACCGGCTGACTCCTCATGGAACGAGAAGTTGAGTCATAAATGGATGCACGCAAGCCAAAATGAATTCGGACATTGGGCGGACATGGGAAAACCCGTTGTGAGAGGCAAGCCCTTTGTTAGCTATAGCTTTCATCCATGGAGTTTGGGAGGAACTCTTCACCTACTCCAAAAATATTCCATGTCTATATTTCCGAGTTCGGTGTCTACGATATCATAGTTGCAATCAATGTACGATGGAGATTCCAGCTTCTTGAACTTATATTTCATTACGCGGACTTCTCGGCCTTTTCACCGAGATGGACCAGTGGTCCAAGCATGAAGGCGTTGGAGGAAGAAAGGTTCGAAACTCAGGAGATGTTGTCCACACTGAAAATCCCGATCCTGAATATCTTGGGAAGAATAGAAGAGTCCGACACGCCGAGGAGGATTTCGGAATATCCTGAAAATCTGATGTGTTGAAAATGCCGGAACTTTTGAAAAAACTCGACACACTTGGTAATGCCGGAACTTCTAAAAACCCGACACACTTGGTAATGCCGGAGCGGAGAGAAACCCGGCACTTGCGTTGATGTCGGAACTTTGGGAAAGTCGACACGCCAATACACTTCGGGTCTTCGACTCTGCGCAACAGCCTTCAAAACCCGAGAAGAAAAACAGGGTTTTTCGTTTGAATTTAAAACATGCAAATTCCTTTTTGTCATTCATGTTCCATGCATATAATAAAAATTTCAAGGAAATAGCACTAAGTGATAGTTCAGAAGAGATAGAACCCTGAAACCTAAAACCCTTTTCAAAATAACTCCAGAAAGAAGAAGAAAGAAAAACCCTCAAAACCCGGCGAGAAATTGAGAAGAAACCACGTGCAATCGATCCGTAAAAACTAAGAATAAAGAAGGGAGAGAAAAATACCTTCAATCAGAGAAAGAAAAGATCAACAACAGGTGATTCAATCGAGCAAGGCGAGCTTTCGGGTTTCGAAATCGGAAGAGCATGCACGAAAAATCCACGAATTAAAAATACGTCTGGTAAGAATGACGTGGAAATCCACGTATTTATAAGAAAATTGTAATTAATACACTTTGGCTCGGCACGTGCCAACTCACCGACAACTCGGCATGAATGCCATGTCAGCATGTTTGAGAGGTCCGAAAACCCGACACGAGGGGGCTTAGTGCAATTCGGGTTTCGGGTTTCGGAAAACATGAGGCATAAAGCATGAGGTGTTTAGATGTTACATAGCTCCGAAAACCCGATACAAAGGACTAAGCGGACTTCGGGTATCGGAAAGCATGAGGCATAAAACATGTTTTGGATTAGGCATGTTCCGATGCGCCGGGAGTCCGAAAACCTGATTTTCTCAATACGAAGCGGGTTTCGGGTTCGGAAGACAGACGACATAAAACATGTTTTGGATTAGGCATGTTCCGATGCGCCGGGAGGTCCAGAAAACCTGATTTTCTCAATACGAAGCGGATTTCGGGTTTCGGAAGACAGACGACATAAAGCATGTTAAAACTCATGTCGAGCTGCTGATAAAACCCGAAAACCTGATTTTCTCAATACGAGGCCATAATGCAAAATCAACTTCAAAAATTTCGTAGGGGTTATCTAATCGTTTTGTCGTGAACTCAAAACGTAGATAACAACCCCCAATCTCAAGAGGAAACCACATATAACTTCCTTTAAAAATGGCCTGGACACTTACAATCCACAAATCTCAAGGCCTTACTTTACATAAAGTAATTATGGATATAGGTTCTTCAGAATGGCAGGGCTTACATTCACCACAATTTCCAGAGTCCCCTCCTTACAAGACCTATGTATTTCACCCACATTCTCTTTCAAATGCTACTCTAGAATGTTCCTTTCCCGACACCTCCTCAAAATAAAGGAAGAGGAAACACGACTACAAAATCTTCAGTTCCCCACTCCGTAACATAAACCGCCCCTACCCTTTTCTTGCCTCATCTCACCATATTCATTCATAGTTTTGTTCCCCATTCCTCTTCTTCTGATCTCATACACGTAAGTATTATTTCAAAAAACAAATTGGTGAAAATTGCAAAATTAAAAAAACAATAAATTACATCATACTTTACTTCACATTTTTGCAATCATGACTACAGGTTTTGATTGGGTTGTGGAGACACTAAAGGCTATGGAGAAGGAACTTACAAAATCTTATAACAAAGACATTTGTCTATAGTTATTTAATTTTCCTTTCTATAAAATATCTTTCATATACGAGTAGGAGTGAGACCGAATGAATATAGGATCAACTATGTACAAACCATGTTACTTTGATTGACAAAGCAAATAGTTGACAATGTAAATTGAAAAAATGCAATGTATCTTTTACTTCATGAATTTCATAACTATTGGTTTTAAATGTGGTGCTTCTCATTTAGATATTTGTAAATGTCACTTAACAGATATTCATTTTGGTTCATTCATACACTCATACATACATGATCCTCACTAATCAGCTCCTAATCCATCCACATAGACTTACTAATAGATTTCCTATCTACGTTGTGTTCTACTCCCGATGCAAATATAGCCCACAGTATGAAACAATACACACTACGATCCCTTACGGTGTCCACATCGCACGCTCCATTGCGCGATTGCTAGTTATATTGCTTTTAAATTTAGTACTATGTAGTGTTAATTTTTTAAATGTTTCTTCCATAATAGATTATTATTGCTTTTATTTTTCTCTCTACAAATACTTAGGGATGGGTTCTAGACTGTGAAAAATATAAGTAAGAGTTCAAGAGACCCTAACCAATAAGATTAAGAAGTTTTAATTGGGATTTAGATCAACACCATCAAAGTGAAAATAAGAATTTTTCCATTAAACGTATGTGTCGAAGACCATAAATAAAGAACCTAGAAACAAAAAGAGACACAAATGAATTGTGTTGTATGTTTGAAAGAAAGGTGAGCTCAACATTATATCTTCCTCGTTGTCAAGTTATACAAAAGTGTGGAATGTCAAGGGACTCAAAATTCTAGGTTATGATTGATCCAATGGCAGACCATCTCTAATGTGTGCAATGTGTGCAATTGGACCTTCTCAATTGTGTCTGTAAAGTGACTAACCAATAAAAATTATTGAAAGAAAAATTGTATTAGTTGTGCATGTGCATATGTTGAGAAGTTTATAAAGCAATTGAAAACCATCTTAGGCTACCTTGAATCCATCATCTATTATACATAGAAATCAATATGACTTAGCAATTTATCCATTAAAGGATGGTATCATAGAGCCAGAATTCGAGGATCACATATTCTTGGCATCTTAAAGCTAGGAAAAATATGCAAGCTCCACTCAAGCTAAACATTTACACACGCGCGCGCACACACACACACACACACATTTCCATAATCAACCTTTAAAGGAACAAACTAACTTATTATGATTACATCCTCAACACTATTCTCAATGATGAAGACGAGTATGAGATGTTCCAACATGGATTCTAAAAAGTTAAGTCGACCACATCATTAAACAATAGAATAGTACCTACAATAATTAATAATGATTTATCAACAACTTAAAACCATGTCAAAAACACATTTTATATCAATAGATTATACAATGATGGAGATAAATCACTAATGATATAGTCTTCCAACTCACAATAATGACAATGCCCACATGCTATCAACCCTTCAACAAATCAATCCCATCCGAGACTTTCACACAAGTATTTTCATAGAAGAAAATTCAACTCTAAGGCATTCTTCATTGATTCTTAGTCTCAGATCCACACTTATGCTTGTGCTCTAACACTAACCGACTAAAAATGTAGAACTGGATTCTTAAAGAAATTGGGATTTGTTTATAATTATGCATCACATGTCACATATTAGACTCCTAACTAATACAAAATCATGGTTTGAAAGACCCAATACAAACTAAAGGATCCACTATATGAATCATTCATCCTTTCCAAGGTATATGGATTTAATTGATCTTTGTCCAATGCTTCGTGGCTTCCACCTATGCTTGTAATTCCTCAAATAGATTACACAATATTATCCACATCTTCTTGTGATAAAACTACTCTTTTCACACCACCTTCAAGGGATCTCTGTGGTCTTTCTTCTTTTACATCACTCATGTCATCACTTAGGATGAATTCTCTTTTACGGTCTTCTTTGACTATCATCAATGTGGGTTGTATTGTTTGCAGTATCTCCATAATCTCCTCTATTATTCAAGTTATGTTATTCACCACTATACTTCCTTGCCCTAGTCTTCTTTGTGGCATCTTTTCTTCCAAATATCAGGTCTATTTTCACACTCTCTGTGAACCTTTAAATATCATTTTCTAGCTCTCCCATGTTCTCTACCCACCTGGCAAGATGGAGAACTTAATCTCAAACTCCTAGAGTTGTGCCTTTCTTTGATACCAAACATTGTAGATGGGTAAAAGATGTTCCAAAAATGAGCCACCAACATTGATTTTATGATAGAATTATGCATCAAAATAATACCTACGACAATTAATAATGATTCAACAACTCAAACAATGTCAATAATAGATATTATATTAAATTAATTACATAATGATGGAATTGATCACTAATATTATAGTCTTACAACTCATAATAATGATAATTCCTGAAGACTATCAAGCCTTCAAAAAATCAATGACATCCCTAGAGTTGTACACAAATCTTTATATGGAAGAACATCCAAATCTAAGGAAATTTTATTTTATCCTTAGGCTCACATACACACTTATGCTTGATCTCTCACACTAATCGACTAAAAACAAAGGACTAACTTCACAAAGAAATTGGGGTTTGTTTATACAAGCATTCTATACCACAAAATAAATTAATAACTAATATGAAATCATGGTTCAAAGGACCTAATATAGAGTAAAGGACCCCTTTATATGATTTATTTAACCTTTCCAAGATTTAAGAATTTGATAAATCTTTCTCCAACGCCTTCGTAGCTTCTACAAATTCTTGTAAGACCTAAAAAAAGTGTGTAGATTGACCAAGGAATCTAAAAACATATGTGGAATACATAAAAAACTAGACATTTTATGATGGTATTACTCACTCATAGATATTTCACAGTATACTTGCACATACTTAAACAATCAGAAAATGCTAACAAAATTCCTCTGCATCTAACCATTAATATTTTTATTTACTCTTTGACCCGTTAATAACACAAAATGCAAGTAGAATATAAACATAACTGCATCCAATTTTTCAACTATTTTGGTTCATATATAATTTCCTTTGAACCAAGATGCTTCTACATCACTTAGATTCCACTATAGCTCTCAATTGCTCTTCCTTCTCCTCATCTGGCCAACATTAAGGGGGTTGACAACATATTCCTTTGCTAGGGTCAAATCCAAAATTTGAGTGAGAAACACCTTTCATTTGTAGACCTTCCTCAAACCATTAGTGATGAAATATTGGTGGTCAGGGATTTATGAGAACTTTATTTGAGATTATATTACGTAAAATTACTAAAATACATTTTAGTAGATTTTGTTAGCTTATAAGAAAATTTTGAGATTTCCTATTTGGCTTAAGTCACCTTATCCTTATGAGATTATTCTACGAGGATCAACTGAAAACCCATGCACATCAAAGACGTTTCACTCCATAGTAATGAGCAAGCTCCAAGTAATCAACAAGTGTAATCGAATGAAATGAAAAATCATGCATGAAAGAATAGGTCTACTTGCATGGCAGGAAAAAATGTGTCTAAACAACATGTACTCTCATCATCTGTTTAACTAAGGTGTCGAGGAAATGAGTAAGAGACACACCAATAGAATACCAATATACAATGAATAGAATTAAAGGGGGCACATGTACCACTAAGATCGCATACCCAAATGGAAGTAACCCTTATACTAGGACAACCTAAGGTTTCTAAGGCCCGAGGTCAGAGAAGAGGAAGGAACCCTAATGAGGTGTCAGCAGTATGGGGGTGATATGAACAAAATAAGAATGCAAAGTCTATGCTAACCAAAGTAAAGCATGTAACATGAAATAAAAAAACTGAATATAATATGTTAACCTAGCATGTGCATAAAATACTAAGCTAACATAGAGTAATAAGAAAGGCTAAGAAACTACTCTATATGAAATGACAAGTCGAGGTAGAGTACTTACATGTTAGGGGTGGTCATTGATCCATCTATCTCCCAAAGGATAATACACTAACAAAGAATAGATTTCAGGTTTAGAAGGGGAAATAGTCCAATCCTAGCTCACTATAGTTGACCCAAAATTGGAAGCAAACCAATCCAATTAAGAAGAATCTTGAAGCCAAAAGTCAAGATACAAGATATACAAGAGATGAGAGAGAAAATCCAAGTTGGTGCAAAAAGAGTGGAAAAATGTCTTTTTAGATTTTATACCGCGCCATTGCCTGCGGGTGAAAGCGTCAGCCAAGATTTTGAAAATTCGTCGATGCAATTACCTGTAGGCGATGGCCTCGGCTAGAGAGGGGAAATGAGAAATGAGTGTATGTAATGTGTCATGAGAAACAAAGGTAATGTAAGGTAGAAGTAATGTGGCCATGATCATGTAAGGTGTTAGAAGAATGTGAAGAAAATCAAGAGACAATAGCAAAAGAGGTGGATAAATAGGACCAAAAGTTATTCTCTCTCCATGTGTTATCCCTAACCCAATGGCTACGTGAATAACCATACCCATATCCTAGAAGGAGACCCTTAAGGAACCCATTCGTAGAAATAGATGTATTAGTGACATATAACCTAAAAGGAGAAACTGTCAGTAATAGGTATGAAAATAGAAAATGTGAAAAAATAGGTGTATACATATGCCCCATCTATTAATTACCACATGTCGCAATAGTGAAACATGGGATAGTCAGCGGAAATAACGATACATAAAACTGAAACTAAAAGTAGATGCTAAAATCAATTAAAGGACTAGCTTAAATGAAATATGCCCACTAGTGGGTACTTGATAGTTTCAGTTGTCATACTACATATGAGCGTAATCCATGTTGTTAGAACCATGGAGACGAAAAACTGAAAATAAACACTAAAGGATCATCAGTAAACTAACACATTAATAAGCTATATAGGGCCCCATGGGATGGATTTCATGTCATAGGATCATAGAGATAAGGTGTCATAGTGTCAAAGCTAAGTGGTGGGTAGCAACGCTGAAAAGTGCAAAAAACCATATGGTACAAGATATAAATAGGTATTGTCATAAAATCAAAGGTGAAAATGAATATACCATGGATGATTATCCCAAAAGGTGAAATAACAAGGCTAACAAGCAGTAAAAACCATGAGGTAGATTCTATAAGAATAAGTGAGGCAAATAAATCCAAGCAATACTATGAGCCTAAGAGAGGATGCACAAGACCGTGGTGATACCATAGGAAAGGCCAGAGTGAATCAAAACAAATATTATGTTGTCATAGAGAAAACAAAAGTTGATGAAGTACTGAATTTGAAAAGGAGAGGCAAGATAGGGTAACTGAGTACCGAAAAATCTCAAGCTCCTTCAGGTGTAATTTTTTTTAGAAATTGGGTGTTGGTTAGTTCTTTGATTATGTGTCCTTCATTGGTTTGAAGGAGATATGTATTAGGGTTGATGATATCTTTGATGGGGTAGGGACCCCCTTTTTGAGTGTATTTTCATTCTTTGTCATGTGTATAATCAACCTCGAGGACAAGGTCACCCACTTTGAAAGTATGCAGATGAACCGGTTTATTATGGTGTGAGGCCTTCCACTATTTTTTCTTTTGATTGCGAGTGTAGGAACAATCATGTCACTCTTCTAAGATATCAAGTTCATGGAGGCATTCCTCATGGATTTCTTCATTTGAAATGATGTCATGGAGGGATATACAAAGTGAAGGCAATTTCACCTCGAGTAGAAGGACAACCTCTTCTCCATTAGTAAGAGAGAAAGGTGTTGCCCCAGTGGCCGCAAGGACACTGGTGTGATATGCCTATAGTGTAGGATATAACTTCGTATTCCAATCCATGTGTGACTCACAAACCATCTTTTGAAGGATCTTATTGATGATTTTGTTCATAGATTAGGCTTATCCATTGCATTGAGGATGATAAGGTGTTAAGAACCGATGTTTGATTTTGAATTTAGTGCAGATTTGTCTCATTTATTTGCATTTGAGACTCCCACCATTGTCAGATATGATGGTGTGAGGAATTCAAAAGTGGAAAATGCTTTGGCTGAGTATAAATTTTGAGGTAGTAAGTCTAGACATGTTGGTGAGGGCGTGACTTCAACCCACTTGGTGAAATACTTTGTGGACTTAATGATGAAGAAATGATCATCTTACGAGTGAAGGAGTTTTCGATGTAATCCAATCCCCATATGTTGAAGGGATAGGGAGAGACAATGGATTACAACTCAACAGGATGGGAATTAATCAGATCATCATGATATTGACAAGGTTTACACTTTTTAGAAAAGGCATAAATGCCATATTTGAATGTAGGCCAATAGTAACCCATACGTAGGAATTTTCATGCAGTAGCGTAATCCCTACAATGGCCATTGCTAGTGGCCCCATGTGCTTCTTCTAAGAAAAGGGGACCTCATCCTTGTTAACGCATGGGATTAGGGTACCTTCAAAGTTGCAGTAATTTAATATGTCATCTTTGAGTACATATTTGAGATCCTTTATATGTATTCCCAATCATGTTTGTGGGTCTGTACCATCTAGATAAGTCTGATATTGCATAAATTGGTGAATGTTTACATACCAAAAATAATTGGCATGGGTGTTTGATTCGATTTGATAGACGTCTTGGACACATTCATGATGTGAAGTAGCGGGAGTTTGGAAAATTTATACTAGGGGAGTAATATCATGAGAACCAAAATGTGTCTTGAACTGTATGGCGGTTGTGGCTAAGGATTCAGCCAAAGCATTTTGTTCACGTGGGATTGAATTGATGGTAAATGAGGTGAACCATAGTTTTATCTCTTGAACTAGGTCGTAACAAGATTTAAGGTTTTCACTACGACATTGATATGCGCTACTAGCATTTTGACACACCAATTGAGAGTCACCAATGACATGGAAATAAGAAATATTCTTAGTGAGGGCATCTTGCATGTTGAGGATAAGAGCTTCATATTTGGCCATTTTTTTGGTGACCTTGAATTCTAACCGATAAGAAAGAGGGAAAGTTTATTAGAAGGATTAGAGAGCACACCGCCTTCCATAGCTCCTTGAAGGAAATTTTCCCTGTCAAAGTAACAACAATGTATCCTCGTGTAAATCAATGGTAGTTTCTTCTTTAATGATCTTGGTGTTTTTTTTAGCCATAGGTGAGGGAGGTACTTCGTTATTGGCATTGAAGGATTTTGCCTCAATATCGTCCTTGAACTTAAAGAAATAGTATTTGATAGAAATAGTGTTGTTGATACCCTTAATGAGGAAGATGTCCTCATCGGGTAGTGCATCATGTATAGGTTAAGGGGAAGGAATGGGAGCGAAGACCAATTGGTTTGCATTAACGTGGCCTTTCACTACTCACTGCATGATGATGTGGAGGTAAAATTCCATAAGAATATTCATCCACTTCCCAATTCAATCTGTTGGTAGCACAACATTTGAGAAGAAGCGTTGCAAAATATTTGTGTGAACAATGACATAGGTGGTTTAGTAAAGTATGTAATGTCATAGTTTCATAGCTGCGTAGTATATAACTACGAAGCCCGATTGATGGAAGTGTATCTTATCTCATAATCTACTAGGGTCATACTAACACAGTAAATTGTGTGTTCCTTTCCCTTTTCATCTTCTTGAGCTAGGAATACCCCAATGAACATTGGAGTTGAAGAGGTGTATGGTAGTAAAGTTCAATCGTGAGAAGGAAGTTATAAGGTTGGAAACGAGGATAAATAATGTTTGTGTTATCAAAAGATTATTGACTATCCTTGGTCAATTCAAGTTTGGTAGATTTTCGAAGTAGGATTTTTATGGCATGCATATGATAAGTAAATTCAAGGTTAAATCACCAGATTGCCCCAATTTTTCTAATAAAAGATCGTATGTTGGCTATAGAGGATGGTCATGGAATGTCGAAGATAACTTTGATATTTTCTAGATCCACATTGATGTCATATTTTGAAACTTAGAATCCTAAAAATTTTCCTCGATTCACTGCGAATTTGCATTTTTTGGGATTGAGACGAACCTTGTATTTGCGAAGATGCCTTAGGGTCATGTTTGGGTCATGAGCATGATCATGTGCATCAATATTTGATGAGTAGATCATCCACATATAATTTGACTATTTTTTTATAAGATTGTGAAATATGTGAGTCATGGCACATTAATATATTGTGTTAGAACTTTTAAGTTTAAAGGGCATTTTGACATAACAATAAGTACCCCATTCTACCATAAAATTGGTCTTATGTTGATCTTTAGGGGCATTTTGGATTTCATTATATCGAGAACCCATCCATGAGAGATAACATTTCATATCCTATCATGGAGTCGATGATGGTGTTAATGGAGGGTAGAGGGAATTTATCCTTAGAACAAGCGAGGTTAAGATTTCTTAAATCGATGCAAATGTGGATGGAAATAGTATCTTTCTTCGTAACTGGGACAATATTGGAAACCCATTCAAAATAGTCCATGGTGTAGACAAAAAATTAGACACTTGGGTACATTTCTAGGTACTAAAAGCATAGTAACATTTACATAATTCCTAAGCAATAAAACTAGTGATTCATGACTATTGTTGGCCTCTTTTCTCTATCTTTTACTTTCTTTATTGTCTTGCAAACCCTACAGCCAAGTCAGAATTTAACTAGTTTATTTTTATGGCTTCAGAAACTAACCTAGCTAGGACAGCAGTGGTCAGGCGCTCCTGTCCCCTCTGAGCACCCCTAACCCTTTCTCATCTTACTCACTCCCTTTTGGTATCTTTTATCTTCTGGGCATATTTTTAACTTATGGGTCAGCCTTCCATTTTTCAATTACAAAATTCAAACAAGGGAATCATATAAATACGTAGTTATGTGTTCAAATAAGGGACCAAGCTCTAAGCATTACTATTACCATCTAAGCTTACATTCAAAAGGAACCTAAAGAACTACAAATCATCCATCTAACATCCATTCAAGGGAAAAGGGACTGCATATTATACATGCAATGTATATGAAGGGGAAGTCTATTCTATTCCATCCACACATTTGCATTATCTAGAAAATATCAGGCATTATCTAGTGCATCTTGCACAAGGGTTTCCAAGGGCATAATTTCTACACACACACACACACACAAGAACTACATGGAGTCCAAGATGTAGTGAAACACTTGGTTGTAAGTTCACTTTGTCGAGTGACTATCGGGGTCAATCTAACTCCCCATATTACATCTTTTTTTTAGGTTTGATGTAGTTTGTGGGATTGTGTAGGTGAAATTATCTTTTTCAAGTTACAGGTACCTTCGGCATTCAAGCAGCAACTACCAAAAGATCAAAAAGAAGCAACAATGAAGACCTTATGACACAGTAAACTCAGATTCTTATCATTTGCGTAGACACAGGTTCCTAGAAGTAGTCTCCAAAGCCCAAGCCCTTGTGCCCTAATGTGGGCACCCATGTCTAACTTCATCCATGTGTTACAAAATTTACACTAAGTATTTACGAAACTCTATCCAACCTATTCAATACTTTTCCCTTTCCATATCAATTCCAAATAATGCATAACTTAGCTAAGTATCTTAATCAATCTCCTTTGCTTAGGGTTAGTACTTTACTTGTTTATTTGATTTTTTCAAGCTATACTTTAGCATCTGTACATATTTTTAACATCATTTACTATGCAATATGGTTTAATAATTCTATTATTTATTAAATCATTTTAGGTTATAGGTGCCTTCAGCATTCAAGGAGAGAATACTAGGTGATCAAAAGGAAACAACAACGAAGACCTTACGACATAGTAGAAACCAGATTATGATCATTTGCGTAGACATAGGAACCCAGAAGAAGTATCCAGTTCCTAGAGGTTCATGCCCTACAGTAGGTACCCATGTCCATCTCTTTCAATGAGTTAAAAATATATACTGAGAATTTATGGCACTATGCCCAACTGTTCAACACTTTTCCCTACCAACATTAGTTCCAGATCGCGCGTAAATCAGCTAAGTCTCTTTATTCATCTCCTTTTCTTAGGGTTTGTAATTTACTTGTTTGTATCACGTTATATTTTAACATCTATACATCATTGTTTATATCATTTACTATGTAACAAGGTTTAATAATTTTATTTTTTATTAAATCATTTGGTGAACCAATCCATTTGAACCCAACCTTTTTTCTAGGCATTCTTGCAATCTTTCTACCATGGCTGAAACTTATGAACCCTTTACCAATGAATACCTCCATGATCTCAAGGATCATATTTTTGTGCATCCTTAAGATTTATATTTTCTCTTATTTTCTTCTCATGAGGATGACACCAATCTATCTCATCTCAATGCTCATGCATCTAATACTACTTTCATTCCTATTGCTACCCAACCTCCTAATTCTATCAGTTCTAACTACTTCCACTTTTCCTATGTCTATTCCTACTCCTACTAACCATTTCACCCCACCTCTTACCTCACATACACGTCAAGTATCTTCTTCTAGAACTCAAGGCCTAGCTTCTTTATATCACGATCTCCAAGTTTAAATCCGTCAACCGCAGTAAGCTACTTTACATTCCTCTCCATCTCTTGAATCCTCCTTGCTCCTTCACACACCTTTTACACCCACCATCTCCACTTATTAACTCCCTCATAACTTTTTCACCAATGATCTACCCACCTTCAATGGCCATGGTTACCCTCAACAATATCTTTAATCTTTTCATGTGGCATGTCTTGATTATGCATATTATCATACTTTACAAGGTAATCTATTTCCTAGGAGTTTACAAGATTATGCCATGCATTGGTTTTATGATCTACCTGTTCACTCGGTAACATCATTTACATATTTGACCGATTCTTTTCTTGCACATTTTTCAATCAATATCGGTTCCAAAATATCCTATGCTCAACTTGCACAAATAAAACAATGATCTAATGAACATCTAGTAGATTACATGTTTTACATTATAAGAACAACCTAGCTAAGATGATCAATAAACTTGTTGATTCTGAATTGCAAGATATTTTTGTCATAAGTCTCTTACCTCCACTATAAGAGAGTTTTATCTTCTAGACCTCTCCATATTTTGATCAATTATGCCATAATCTCAAATTGCGTGAAAGTAAACTCTTATTTATGTGCAAGCTGAAATATACTAATCATGCTTCATCCTCATATTCTATTTGGTTTCATTGAAAATCTTCTTGTAGGCCATCACCTAATCCCACTTTGAAGAAAAGGCCACTTTGTTAATGTTGTTTTTAATCCCGACAAGATTTAATGATAACTTCCAAAGCATACATTTAAAAAAATGCCTTATAGTCCTCATTTTCTATTGCCACAACTTATCAAAAGAAATATGATAAATCTTTCTCCACCACTAACTCTCGACCCTTCTTGCCCCCGTGGCCGAAATCATGATATAAATGCTAAATTTGATTATCAGTAACGTATTGGGCACTCTACTGATCGTTGCTTCAAACTTAAGTATCTTATTCAAGATCTCATCGATAACAATGCAATCGAACCGGGCTATGAAAATAAAAAGATAAAAAACTTTAATGACACTTTTCCTAAACATGACAAACAACCTACAAACTCTTTGGCTAATCATACATATTGCATTGTGCCTCCTCCTTCATCAAGGCCTCTTGCTTTTATTGTTACTATTGTTGATGCATCACCACCATTCATTACATTATTGATTCACGATTATCATGATACATTATCTTCCGATTCCTTGCACATCAATGCTTCCATTGGTTCTTATACCACTATTAACAACATGATCTATTCATCGACTCCTATAAGTAAGTGTGTGCTCTATTGCACTCCTCATGGCCATCAAATGGCCAATATCTGATATATCATATCCAGTTCCTAATTATTTTGGACACATTAGGCTTCCCATTAGAGTTAGGCATCTTACTATTCTCGTGTCATTTGTTGTGGCATCTTCAATCAAAATCTGTGACATACTCTTAGGTATTTCTTGGCTTCACAACGCTCAATCCATTATGTCCATGAATCATTTATGTCTAAAATTAATTCAAAACAAGAAATTTTTCACTCTCAAAGTTGTTCAACCATACACACCATTGCATTTACCTCCTCTTGATGGCATCCTTCCATCAGTTTCAACATCTAGGCCTCCTAGGCCTTTCATGTCTAAGGTACACTCTGCACCTAGTTCTCCTATCCACACATGACCTACTTCATGACCTTATCATCCTCATCACTCCACTAGTCTACCCCTATTGCCCTAAGTCCCCCACTTAGTTAGCCCCTTCATATATGAGTTCACCACCTCCTTCACCACATAGGTTTCCTCCACACGTACATCATTATTATCATACACCTCCAATTTTAGAGAATTGTCACAAAAGCGTTATCGAATGGAGGTCCCTTTCCTTCACTATCATTGGTTTTCATACTATTCATCACATACTTGGGGGGCATCACACTTCCCCCTCCTACTATCATCAATTGTCTCTCATATCTACTATTATGCTTCATGTTTCACACTTAATATTTCCTAACACACCTTGTATCTTCATTACCCTATGACACACTCTAGTTCCACGGTTCACACTTGACTGATGAGGGTCTAAATCTGAAATGAACCTCACACCATTCACTCTTCGTGCTCTATGCTTCGTGATCTATCTTTCTAGCATTCATCCTCAAACCATTTCCCGATGATGCACTCTTGTTCTATGGTTCATTCTTAACTATTGAGGGGGATTTTATAAATGAACCTCATCTCCTATTGTAGACACAAAATCATGCACTTGGGTATATTTAAAGGTCATAAAAGCATGCTAGAATTTACATGATTCATAAGAAAATAAAACTAAAAATTGACAACTATCTTTGGCCTCTTTTCTCTGTTTCTTACTTTCTCTTTGGTCTTGCACACCATCAAGCCAAGTCGGAACTTTACTTGTTTATATTTCATGACTTCAAACAATAGCATCCATCCAAGAAATTAGCGCCTAAGTGTTCCTATCCCCTCTGGGTGCCCCAAACCCTTTTCTATCTTACTCGCTCCTTTTGGGTCTCTTTTATCTTTTGGGCATATTTTTCAATTATGAAATTTAAACAAGGGAATCATATAAATACATAGTTATGTTTTCAAAATGAGGGACCAAGCTCTAAGCATTACTAATACCACATAATATTGCAATAAAAAGGCACCTAAAGCACTCCAAGGAATTTATCTAGTATCCATTCATGAGACAAGGGACTGTAACTCTACATGCAAAGCATAGGAAGGGGAAGTTTATTCTATTCCATTCACACATTTGAATTTTCTAGAAAATCTAGCTCGCTATCTAGTGCATCTTGCACAAGGGCTTCCTAGGACACCATTCTTACACACACACACACAAAATAACTACATGGATTCTGAGATGTAGTGCAATGTTCAGTCATAAGTTCACTCTCTGTGTGATCACTGGGGTTAGTTTGAATCCCCATATTACATATTTAATTTTACATTTGATGCGGTTTTTGGGCTTGTGAGGGTAAACTTCTATTTTGCAAGTTACATGTAACTTCAACATTCAAATAGTGACTATAGGGTGATCAACAGGGAATAATTGTAACACATTGAAAACTATATTCTAACCATTTGTGCGGTCACAAGTGCCCAGTAGAAGCCTTCAACAACTAGGCACCCTTTCCCTACTGTGGGTACCCATTTCTGGATCTTTTCATGAGTGAAAAAACTTATACTGAGAATTTACAACACTTTTCCCATCCTTTCAACACTTTTCCTTGTCCTTATCAGTTCCATATTGTGCGTAAAGTAGTTAAGTCTCTTTATCTATCTCTCTTTCGTAGGGTTTTTTCTTTATAAGCTTATTTGCTTGCATCATATTGTACTTTAACATTTTTATATCATTTTTTACATTAACTAATTTGTAATTGGATTTAATTCTATTTTTATTAAATCACTTGGTGAACCCATCCACTTGAACCCTTCCTTCTTATGCCTATCACCCGTAGTGATCGGTTTGGGTATTTTGAGCATATTGAGCTTCCTCCATCTACTCGTAGGGTTTCTAAATCAATGGTTGAATCTAATAAACCATTTGTTAACTCATACAATTTCCCTCTTGAAAACATTTAAACTTATGATAGTGAGAAATCATATGACAATGATACCGATATTGATCAAGAGTAATTAGTCAAGCTAACTAATTTCCGTCAAGCATTGTGCACCAACCCTACGCATATTCCACATATTATCCATGTTTTTGTAGCCTATTAAAAACTCTTGAGATGTTGATTCTATCCCTCTTGTAGTTTCTTCCTCAGCTACGATGACCTCCACTCAACCCCTTCACATTCCTACTTCCATTGCTACCATTACCACTCCCCTCCTGCAACGTAATGCTTTTAATACACAACCTAATTCCTCTTCTGGGAACCATGACCTAGATTCTTTGTATCATGATCTATAAATTCAAATCCAAAAACTTCAGCAAGCTACTTCACGTTCATCTCCATCTCTAGATTCCTCATGGCTACTTCACACTGCTTTTGCATTTGCCATTTGTACTTATCCGCTTCCTCCAAACTTCATCACCCCTAAGCTGCTCACTTTCAATGGCCATGAAAGAACATCTTAGAACTTTTGATGTGGCATGTCTAGACTATATGGATCATCATACATTGCTAACAAAGCTCTTTCCTAGAATCCTATAAGATTACACCATGTGTTGGTTATAAAATCTACCTATTCACTCAGTAACTTATTTCAGATACTTATATGATGCTTTTATTACACATTTTTCAATCAATATTAGTTATAAAATATCCTATGCTCAACTTGCACAAATCAAACAAGGATCTAATGAGCATCTAATGGA
The DNA here is from genome assembly GCA_018340775.1 of Taxus wallichiana var. yunnanensis. Taxonomy (NCBI): domain Eukaryota; kingdom Viridiplantae; phylum Streptophyta; class Pinopsida; order Cupressales; family Taxaceae; genus Taxus; species Taxus wallichiana. The sequence goes on from CM031239.1 coordinate 324,435,868, forward strand.
TTATGTTTTAAGTTATAAGAACAACCTAGCTAAGATGACCAATGTAATTGTTGACTCTAAATTGCAAGATATTTTTGTTCAAAGTCTTTTACCTCAATTACAAGAGAGTGTTATCTTTGATAACTATCCGTATTTTGATCAGCTATGCCATACTCTCAAATTACATGAAAGAAAAAAATTTATATATGGGAAAAATAAAATACCATGATCATGCTTCATCATCATCTTCCACTTGGTGTTAAAGAAAATCTACTTTCAAGCCATCTCCTAATCCAACTAAAGTAAATGTCACTGTTAATGTTGTTTCTACTCATGACAATATTCAATTGCAACCTCCGAAGCATACATTTACAAATTTTTGTATGCACCTTGCTTCTTATTTCCCTAACTTATCGAGATCAATATTATCACTCTTCCACCACCACTCAATCTTGATCCTTCGCCCTCGTAGCCATAACTATGATGAAAATCTAGATGTTACTATCACTAATGTGTTGGGCACTCCACTTGATCATTGTTTCAAGATTAAGCATCTTATTCAAGATCTCATTGATAATAATGTGATAGAGCTCCTTGAGCCTTCTGATTCTAAACCTATCAATGAAAATATAAATCTCAAAATATTTAATGAACCTTTACATAAGCATGAAAAACAAGCTACATATTATTCAACTAATCATACATATCACAATGTTCCTCCTCCTTCATTGAGGCCTATCTACTTTCTAGTTGTTACTGTTGATGCATATTCACGTGTTATAACATTCTCAGATCATGATTATCATGATAAATTTACTTCTGATTCATTACACATCAATGCTTCTATTGAATCTTATACTATCAATAACACCATGATCCATCCATCAACTCCTATTAGTGTGTGTTGTATCACAGTCCTCATAGGTATCAAATGTCCCACATCAAATATCTCATATCATGTTCCTAAATATTTTGGCTATATTAGGATTCTAATTATAGTTAGGCCTCTATCCATTCTTGTGCCATTTGGAGTGTCATCTTCAATCAAAGGCTATGACATGCTATTAGGTCTTCATTGGCTCTACATCACCCAAACTATTTCCTCCATGAATCATCTATTTCTCAAATTCATTCACAATAAACAAGTTATCACTCTTAAAGGTGTTCCACCATGCACACTATTGCCACTACCTCCTCTTGATGACACCCTTCCATCAGTTTAAGTATTTAGTCCTCTTAGGCCTCTCAAATTTAAGGCACACTCTGCACATAGTTCTCCTATTCACACATGACCTACTTCACAATCGTTTCATCCTCATTAGTCCACTAGCCCATCTTTTCAGCCTAATTCCCCTACTCAAGAAGCCCCTTCACATAGGTGTTCACCACCTCCTTCACTACATAGGTATCCTTCACATATGTGTTTATCACCTCCTACACCAGATATTCTTCCTTCACATGTACATTGTCACTCTCATACAACAACGATCTTAGAGCATGGTCACATGCCTTTATCTCCTCAGATATCGGGTGGAGAACCCTTTCCCTTCAGTCTCATTGGATAGCCTACTATTCATCACACACTTAGGGGCATCATATTACTCCCCTTACTCATATCATTAGTTGTCTCACATCTCTACTATTATGCTCTGTGTTTCATGCTTAATATTTCTTAACACACCTTAATACACACCTTGTATCATCGCTACCATATGACACACTCTAGTTCCACGGTTCATACTCAATTGTTGAGGGTCTAAATATGAAATTAACCTCACATCATTCAATCTTCATGCTATGTGCTTCATGATTTATCTTTCTAGCATACATTCTCAAACCATTTCCCTATGACACACTCTTGTTATATGGTTCATTCTTGATTGTTGAGGGTATTTTATAAATGAACCTCATCTCATACACATTTTCTAGGGGGCACGCTGCTCCTACCACCTTCACAAATTACATACCTTCCCATCACTCATACATCATTTGCATATCTTGTTTGCATCAATTCTTTCTTACTCATACTACTTAGATTATTGCACTCTTCTTACTATGCTAGTCAGATATCCAATATGTAATTATTTGTCTATGCTTCATGAACTATCTTTCTAGTATACATTACCAAACCAATTCCCAATGATGCACTCTTGTAATATGGTTCATTCTCGACTGTTGAGGGGGATTTTATAAATGAATCTCATCTCCTACACATTCACCAGGGGCCACACTAATCCTATCATAGTCACATATTACATACCATATCATCATACTGACAGATTTTACATATCTTTGTTGCACTTACTCTTGGTTGGTTATACTATTTACATGTTGCACTTGTTCTTATTATGCTAGTAAAATACTCAGTATGTCATCATTTTTCTATATATACACACACATGCACATTCACTTGTTCTTTAGAGGTGAATGTAGATCTCTTACATGTTTTTACACATTACAATGATGTTTGGCACTGTACCTTTTACCAGTCCCACCAAGTCTCATTAGGGCATCTACCTCTACTACTCTCACACATTGACGGTGCTATCAAACCATTATTTACTACTTCTTATAACACATTTCCATTAATACATACATGTCTTGACATACTTTATATCTTTCTAACATACTAACGGGTGCTTCATGTGCAACATTTTCCTTGGAGGACTATATGCCACCATGGTTTTCTTTTATATTTTTCTTGTCTCTTATATGCTATTTTTTTGGGTTATGCCATTTATCTTGTATTCCCATTATATGCTTTTGGTTGCTTCAGCTCTGATTATCTTGTGACATTATGAGCGATATCTCATGTCTAAAACCCACTTATCGCAATCCATATTTTTTGCACACTTTATTGCTACACTATCTTATACTTGCATACTAGATTTGTTTACAATAACACATTTTACTAGCCTTCTTGTTTGCATTTTCCTTGGTTTATACCATGCACATCCCCTGCCCCTTGTAAGGATCCATTTCAACTCAATTTTAGGTCCTCTCCTTTGGATTGCATGCTCCTAAATTCATTATTTGCACTCCAAATGAGGGGTATACATTGGGTGAATAAATCATCTTTATATGAGCTTAGAGCTACATCATAGAACAATACTGTATAGAAACAACATAGAAATATAGTCACAGAACAACATAAAACCTGACTTAGGTCCTCAACACAACACAAATACCAACGCCCAACATCAGACTGTAATGCCTAAGCGCCTGTGTCCTCACTTGGGTGATAATATCCCAAGGGCACACATAGTCAAATTATCAAATAAACATAGTTCATAAAAGTCTTTAGAGGATTTTTTCGGCTACAAGTATAGACCTAAAGTTACAGAATGTATGTAATCTCCTACAACCAATTTCAATCAAAACGAAAAATATAATTGGAACTAATTCAAGATAATCAGAACTAAATCATGATATACCATATGTAGTGGTGATTATGGGGGAAAGATTCATGGAATGATAGTAACACTAGAAATCTTTCCCCAATACTCACTCTTGACATGAGATCGCCCAAAAAACTCACATTTGTCGTGACATCACCCAAAAAACATGCACTTGGCATGAAATCATCCAAAACACTCACTGTTGACATGAGATAACCCAAAAGACTCACTTTACATAGCATTCTAAGGATACTTTTTAATCCTTTATACTCTTTTGCATTAGGTGTACACTTTTCTTTATTATTACTCTTTACACATTTTTTCCTACCTATACATATTTTTCTCAATTTTCGCATATACATTACTTTGACTACTCTTTTTCTATTCTTTTGTAGGTTCGTCCTTAATACACAACAAGAAGCATCATATAAGTACAATAACATGTACAAGCTATGCATACACTTCACCCCTAGGGTCACTTTCCTTTCCTAGTCTCCATGCTCCTTTTTTAACTCATTCCACACTTCACTTGTCCTCTTGTCACATTATTCGTTGCACACTCTATAGGATAAAAAAGTACACATCTTCTCACTACTTTATGTTATCGAGTATTCACTCAAAAATATAAAGTGGGGAAAATGTAGACATAAAATCATGTACTTGGGTACATTTCTAGGTCCTAAATGCATGATAGCATTTACATGATTCCTAAGCAAGAAAACTAGTGTTTTATGACTATATATGGCCTCTTTTGTCTGTATTTTACTTTCTATTTGGTCTTGCAAACCATAAAACCCATTCAGAACCTAACTTGTTTATATTTTATGGCTTCAACCACTAGTGGCTAGCCAAGATAGCAACACCCTGACACTCTTGTCCCCTTTGGGTGCCCCCAACCCTTTCTTATCTTACTTGCTCCTTTTAGGTCTCTTTTATCTTTTGGGAAAAAATTTCACTTATGGGTCATCCTTCCAATTGTCAATTACAAAATTCAAACAAGGGAATCATATAAATACATAGTTATGTGTTCAAAAATAGAGACCAAGCTCTAAGAATTTGATGTACCCTAGAATTCACTGCAAATAACTCAAGGCACATTGGCACATCACTCAGCCTGAACTGAGTGCTCACCTGAAGATCCTAAAGGTACCGGGTCTCTCTCAGAGTAGCTTATCCAAAATGTTAGTGTGATTGCAAGTATAATTTAGATCCATAACAGATAATCAATTAAATCGTAGTGCATAAATCAGATCTAGATCTTAACCATATGATAGATTGAATAAACAATGACAATAATGAGATTTATTATACAAGAACCATATTCAATCATGTCTAACACCAATATCCAACCAATATGATCCATTATATTAAGTAATGTAAGAAAATAAGCTTCATACATTATATAGTGTCACCATGAGTCATGCGCATGAAGAAATCCAGCAACATAACTCTACAATCAAAATGAGATGTCCAAACCGTGCAAATAAATACACATTTATAGGGGTGGGGAATTTCCCTTCATCACCCATGCACTTTCTAAAAATAGGTGAAATGATAATAATATCCATGTGCCTTTACAAGAGAATACAAAAGCATGCAAGTGCTAATAATAGATCTTTTATAGTTAACTCTAAGAATAAATCCTATTATTAGACCAAAACTTTACATAGCGCGAACTGCTGTAACTCCCAAAATAGCCTTGTGTGACCTACAAGTCTTCATTTCATTGGGTGTTCTGTAATCCAACTCAAAAATATCCTTAAACCACAAAAATTGCTAAGTCATGTATGCACCTATTCTTGGGCACGCTAATGTTTTGCTATACATCTATGCCTTCCTACGTGCCTTGTTCCCACACACCAAATCCTTATGTGTTTTCATCCTTGAGTTGTATTTCATGTGCTAAAAATTACCCCACACTAAGTGCATTGCCACCCCTAGTAATGGGTAATCACAAATCATGTCTCCAAGAATAAAGAATAAAGAATGAAAGATTAGATGAATAACTACATAAAAAGAATGGAAGATCACTCGGCTTTCTACTCTTCTTCAGAAAGGATTAACTCGGGATATTCATTTTTAATCTCTTGCCTCTAATGCCTTCCAGTCACTCAATGCGATGCCCATCTTATCTGGGATGTCTATCACTATGGCTTCCAGCTCATCTTGAGTCATTTTCTCTTTCTCATTCTATATAGAACCCGACTACGTTATCCATACTTGACACCATCCCCTCCATAAAATCCATCTTCTACGTGATGAGCTTCCCAATTTCATTTATTCTTTCCTTGTGTGGATTATGGGCTTCTATAAGTGTTTTGTGCTTTTCTTCTACCAGAGCAAGCCTATCCACATGCTTGAGAGTCTCATTCTTCATTACCTTAAGGACATCATTATCTTCTTCAGTAGTCCTTATCCGAATAATAACATCAGCACCACGCACATGTTTAGAGCTTGATCTACCTTTTTAAACTCATCCTTCAAGGCCTACAAAAAAGATTCATAACTTGCAATTTTCCCAAAAATGGTGGCCTTGAACCTTGTTTCCTTGTCTATAGGATCTTTCGGTGTAGGCATACACATAGACCCTTCATCTATTACTAGTTTTACCAGCATGCGTATGTAGTGCATTACAAAAGGAAATTTTTCTGGAACTTGTGTTTCCAGATGTGGCCTTACCGTAAGAATATCATCTCCAATTTCCTCAGCCATAATGATCAATGCTTCTATCTTTGCCTTGAACCTTTCCTTTTTTGTCATTAAGTACTTTATCTCACTATCTTTGTCCTTGTTATCATCCATAAATTCCCTAATGGTTGCCGCTTTATCGATGTTCATGCATGTAATTTTCTCAGATGCCTTTACCAAGGCATTTCTCACTTGTTCATCGACATGAAATTAGGCTAACATTCATGTCACAGATGTGGGGTGTTTTATTCATTCTACACAAAATGTATAATTCCTCACACATGTCGAAATCAAGCTCATCCATATGAGTTTGCATAGATCATGATAAATGTTTATGTGTGTGTGCGTTCACCATTTCCGTGTCCATCATCTCCCAACCATACAAATCCTTTATTTCCACAGTGCTTTGGAACTGTGCACGTATGATCTTGCTTGTTTAATCCACATAGCCCACAATAGAAGTCTCATAGTATTTTCCCCCGTTCTCCTTCTTTGTTCTCATGCCCTTTGGAATCTGGACACTTGAATCATGAGTTGGGAACTCACCTTCTTGTGTAGTATGGGGTGCATTGAAAGGTTTTCCCTTATCTATTTTTGTACCTGGATCCTTTAGCCATTCTTCATCTCCTCATCACAAGGATCCTCTGCATCTTCAGGTTGCACTAGATTTCCTGGTGCACTTTCCCTGAATTCATCCTTATCTTCCTCTTGAAGTTTTATCTTGTATCATTTCATATTCTCAGGCTCTACTTTTTGTGGTGAAGTCCTAGGTGACCTCGATAGTGGTAGTGATGATCTCGCACCTGAGCCCTTATTCTTCTGAACACTCTTTTAAACTTTTTTCCTCGGTGGTTTGTTTTGCATCTACCTCCAACCCACCTGTCTCTAATACTTCCTCTTCCTTCTTCTATAAAGGAGGGGTCATGTCGCGCATACTTTCCTTTTCAATAGTGGGCTATCTTCTGCCCCTATGCTTCAAGCCACCACTTTCTTCATCGGGTTCTTCTTCCTCTCCCTCTTCCTCCACAAGGGGTGAAATTGGTCCCTCATCTGCCAAAGTGCCAACTGTATGCTTCCCCTTGGGTAGGCCAGGAAGTCTGAACTCATTCTCCACATACTTCCCATTCTCTAACCTTGGCTTGAGTTGGATATAAACAAGGGCAACCCCAATCTCCCCAATTTCTAAACTCATTGATTTCATATTTATATCATCAGAAATCAATATTTCAATATATGCATACTTACTTGGGTACACATAAGTCTTTCTAAGAGTGTGGTAGTCACATTCTACCTTATCAGCATTAAAGATCAATCGGTGTGCATTTGAAAACCAGTACACAGATGCTTGAAAGTAACACATGGTGAAAGCATAAGGAAGCTTACACCATGGGCTCTAATTCTTGTCCTTCATTTCAAAATGCGTAGTAAAAAAGTGATGATATACGAAAAATGTACGTGTTTTCCTAACACCACAGGAAGTTCCTTTGGTATTCTCCACTCTTCTTTAAATGTAGTGTGCAAGCGCTCATACCGCAACTCTTCTCTTTTCTTAAAGGGCCACTCATGGTACCATCACAAGTATATTTCTCAAATCTCTATAAGAGATTTCTTATCCTCTGGTATTGCCAAATTTTATCCTTAGGCCCATCCAGTACTTTGATTTCTACAAAGACAAGTGACAAAAGTATAGTGCCAAAAATAATATTATCTCCACCATGCGCTTCTTCAATTATAGTTTTGCAACAAACCCTACCAAATTATAGACTACACCTTAAGACATCTTCTTTGTTATGTGTAGGCACAATGTGTTTTCTGTAACCACCGATCCTGGTCATTGAGCTTGATGAGGAGGTGCGTCGCCACTTGAAACACATGATACATTTGTAGCTTTCCTATATCCCTTCCACACCCTCCTTTTAGGTATCCTAACTCCTTCTTTATCTTCAGAATACCCTCCTTGTCTGAAAAATCATTACTCACTTCAACGCTTGAGCTCATAAGTCCTGTCAAGCTCCAAATCAAGGGCGCAGTGAACCTCATATGTCACCTAACGAAGTAGAAAAATTCCTCATGGAATTTTCTCATCAGCCATTGGTATAATTTCTTTGGTTTTCCAAAGTATGGGAGTTCATATAGTTGTAAATCTCCCACCTTTGTCAATAGCTTCTCACCGCATCATCGTACATGGCCATATCATCTATTGTCCTTTTATTTGTCTTTGTCACTAGTAAATTCTCCACTTCTTCCTTGTTAGTTGTAGTCATATGATTTTAGTCACTCAGCTTGCACCGGAGAATATGTGAATCCCAATCGCAACCCATGAAAAATTCCTCTGGGTACTACATTTTAGAAAACTTAGTTTCGAGGGCATCTTCGATCTCAATCTCAACTTCCTTTTGTTTCTTTCCCCTTGTACCAGCCTTTGGTGCTCTCTTTGGTACCATTTTAATGAAAAAGGGTTTTTTTACCTTTTATGAGCTATGCAGCTCAACTCCATGTGCCCTAGCTTCAAAACTTCATGCCCTAGCTTTAATCCAAACCCTAGCTCTCAATTTCTCCTCCAAACACGTCTTTTCTTTACTTAAACACTTCTCCACAGGGAGCACAAGTCAATCCCATGCATAAATCTGATATCAACACCTGGTTTGTAGTTCTCTACACTTCATCACTGTCTTTGCTAGCTCACTCATAAATAAATCACTTGAGAATTCGTAATCGAAAAGGTAAAAATGGCCTCACAACCCTTACATAGATTTTTAAATATGTATCAGCATTAATCCATCATTCATCAATTTTTCTTGTGTTGCTCATCTACGCACCACAGTCATAACCTCTGGCACGCCCTCGCACCGAAGTACTTCACCACTTTGCCTTTTTCTTAGTAGTTTCCACTGTTGTAGCCTACGTCGTGTTACACTGTGTGTCCATCTATAAGTGGTTTTTAATCATGAGAAATCCTTTTCTATCAACACCTTTCCCAAAAAACACCCACACGAAAAGTTTCTTTACATGCATACCCATATTCAAATGACAATTAAACTATATTCAACTTGGCAATAAATCATATATATAAACCACCCCACACCAAGGGTGTGCCCAGTCCTCTGTGCATGAAAATGATTAGATGGTAACCAACTTCTTACGCACAAGTGCACGTTTATTACACAAAACACTGAAATAAATTGACAAAGCATAACAATGATGAAGGAAACACATATAAATGGAATGCATTAAGAAAATATAATTTAAATGGCAACATTGCCTTATTAAAAACACCAAGAAGACTTATTTATAGTAGGGCTTCAGCCTAATCCCGTTAAAGTAACTGGGAAATTGTGTTCCATCCAATGCCTCTAACTAGCAAGCACCTGAATCAAGTATATATGTGATAACATACGGTCCCAACCAATGCACCTTAAAATCTCCAAGGTGGTATTAAAACTTTGAATCATACAGGAGTACCATTTTCCCAACCTCAAGCTTCTTATCCTTGATTTTCCTATCATGCCATGCCTTCTGCCTGTATTTTTCTTTCTTCTGACTCCATCGTGCTATGGAGTGCCTCTCATCCAACTGCATTAATTTATCAATATGTTCTTCCAATGCTTTCTCATTAGCCATACCTCTTGCATGCACAATACACAAAGAAGGTAACACAAATTCCATAGGTAGAACAACCTCTATGTCAAACACTAGCTGAAAGGGTGTTTCTTCATTCAACCTCTTGTAGGTTAGTCTATATGCCCAAAATACAATAGATACTTTATCATCCTAGTATTTCCTTCCAACATCACAATTTTTTTTCAAAGTTTGGCTCAATATATTATTGAAGGTCTCAGTAGTTCCATTTTCCTGAGGGTGATAGGGTGTTGTCTTATGATGTGCAACCATAAATTTGTCTAATAGTATCCTGATGGTTTCATTAAGAAAGTGAGTACCCTTATATATTATCAAACTTAAAGGTCATCCATTCCCGGTAATAATATTTTCCCATAAGAACCTTGTTATTGTAGTTGTTGTGTAATCCTTTATAGGTGTCTACTTCTTCCCACCTTGTAAGATAATCTATACAAGTAATAATGTAGTGTGATCCAGTTCTACGCGTGGCTAGGGAAATAGGTCCTGCAAAGTCAATTTCCCACTTTTCAAAAGGTTCGGCACTAGAAATAGGCCTCAAAGGCATTTCATCTCTCTGCCCAAGTTTTCCAAGGTGCTAATAATGGTCACATGCCTTAAAATATTCTTTGCAATCCTTGTATAAAGTTTCCCACCATAAGCCAACTACTAGAATCTTGTGCGTAGTGGTGTCCCCTCCATAGTGTCCACCTATAATACCGCCATGAGACTCCTCTATAATTATTGTTTGATCATGCTCAAGTACACACCGACATGCAAAAATTCATCACTACCTTACTTGTATAATTCTCCACTGATCAAAATGTAAGGTGCGGTGCGAATTGAAATTTGTTTCTTCTCTAAGGCCTTCATTCCTTTGGGTGCCACACCCATACGTAAAAAGAAAACAATATCCTCAAGCTCGAGGGTGCGTGGTTTAATTTGAACAAACTGTGCATCTAGAATTGTATCTTCAATACTCTGCACGTCCTCTCCTGATTGAATCCTTAATAAATGGTCTGGGCCAGAATTGCTTTTACCTAGCTTCACCATAACTGTAAAGTCAAATTCCTAGAGAAACATGACCCACTAGCATAAGTTCCCTTGTAAAATGGGATTGTTCACTAATTATTTTAATGCCATGTGATTTGTATAGAAACCAAAAGGTGTTGCCACAAATATTGTCTAAACTTATGCATTTTGTAGATCATGGACAGATCCTCATGCTCCATTGTTGTATAATTCTATTATACATGAGTCAACTTCCTGCTAGCGAATCAAATAGGATGATCTATAATACCTTCTCCAAGCTGGGCTAATATTGCTCAATGGCCATGCTAGAGGCATCTACGTGTACATGAAAAGGTAGGTTCCATGAAGGAAAATGCATAATAAGCGTTGTAGTAAGCTTTTCCTTCAATGTCTCAAACACGCATTGTTGTGCTTCTCCCCAATAGAATTTGCCTTTACCTTTCAATAATTACTCCAGGAGCACACCAATATTAGCATATCCCTTGATAAATTTTCTTTAATACCTTGTGTGGCCCAAGAATCCACGCACCTCACTCTAGCTAGTAGGCTCCTCTAAGCCTAAAATAACTACAACCTTAGTTGGATCCACTAACAAGCCCTCTTTATAGATAATGTGTCCTAGAAGAATCCCAAAGGGTGTAGCAAACATGCACTTCTTAATATTTAAGGAGATGCTCAACTGCCTACATCTTTCAAACATTAATATCAAATTATCACAGTGATACTTGACTAGCCCATACACTATCCAATCATCTAAGTAAACCTGCACGAACTTTTGAATAAAATCCTAGGATGCTTGAACAACAATGCACAAAAATACTGCAGGTGCGTGCTTTAATCCAAATGGCATCACCATGTATGAAAAAAATCCCCATTCAGTGTTGAAAGTTGTATTCTCTTGATCCTCTTTAGCTATCCTCACTTGATGATATCCAAAAAATCCAGGCTTACAAGCAGGATCTTGATCATCAGTGGAATTCCACACAAATACGATCCCCTCAGCTCATGTAAAAACGAAACTCAGCAACCTCTGGGAAAGAGTAAGTCAAAACTATGTATTCTAGTGTGTAACTATTCAAAACACCATGGAACCAAACATCCACCAAGCGTGTCCAAATCATATCTGCATCATACAAGGTCTAGAATTATTCCTACATCCATACAAGTATGCAAAACCTCAAATTCCTCTTAGAATCGTACGCAACTAGTCACTCATACAACTCTATAGGGAAGCAAGAAAAGAATGTCTCATATAGCTCGTGATATAAGTTCTGTTCAACATAAACACATGCATCAAAATCAGGTCCATTGCTGAATCTACATGCATACTCTTCTTCCATATCTTCTAACCATGCCTCAATACTGGCCAAGGTTAATCGGTACATCTTCATCACGCAACATCCTGAAAAATAGCTGAGAAAGAGGTCTGGCAACGGAAGCAATGATGTAGTCTAGAATTCACTGTAAATAACCTAAGGCACACTAAAACATCACTTAGCCTGAATTGAGCACTCACCCAAAGCGGGTAAGGGTACCAAGTCCCTCTTAGAGTAGCTTATCCAAGATGTTAGCTTGATTGCAAGTATAATTCATATCCATAACAAATAATCAATTAAATCACAATGCATAAATCAGATCTAGATCTTAACCATATGATAGATTGAATAAATAATGAATATAATGAGATTTACCATATAAGAGCCATATTCAGTCATGTCTAACACCAATATCCAACCAATATGATCCATTATATTAAGTATTGTAAAACACAAAATCTTCATACATTATATAGTGTCACCATGAGTCATGTGCACAAACAAATCTAACAACATAACTCTACAATCAAAATATGATGTCCAAACCATGCAAATCAATACATATATACAGGGGTGGGGGCTTTCCCTTCACCACCCATGCACCTTCTAAAAATAGGCTACATGCTAATAATAGTCATGCACCTTTATACGATAATACAAAAGCATGCAAGTGCTAATAATATATCTTCTATAGTTAACTCTAAGAATAGATCCCATTATTAGACCAAAACTCTACATAGCGCTCAAACTACTCTAACTCCTAAAATAGCCTTGCTTGAACTGCAAGTCTTCATGTCATTGTGTGCTCCACACTCTAACTCCAAAAATAGACTTAAACCATAAAAATGGCTAAGTCCAATATGCACATGTTCCCTGGGCATGTTAATATTCTACTATACATCTGCACCTTCCTATGCACCTTGTTCCCATGTGCCCAATCCTTATGCACTTTCATCCTTGAGTTTTATTTCATACGATGAATAGAATTACTTTTACTACCTATGCTTTCATTCAAAAGGCACGTAAAATACTCCAAAGCATCCATCTAGCATCCATTAAAGGGACAAGGGACTGCATATTATGCATACACTTTGTGCATAGGAAGGGGAACTCTATTTTATTCCATCCACACATTTTCATTATCTAGAAAATCTATCCCGTTATCTAGTACATCTTACACAAGGGATTCCTAGGGCATCATTTCTACACACACACACACACACACAAGAACTACATGGATTCTGAGATGTAGTGCATCACTTGGTTGTAAGTTCACTATGTCGGGTGACCACCGGGGTCATTTGATTCCCCATATTGCATCTTTATTTTTAGGTTTGATGTAGTTTTGGGCTTTGTACAAGTGAACTTCACTTTTTCAAGTTACAGTGAAGACCTTGCGACACAATGAAAACTAGATTCTAATCATTTACACAGACACATGCACCGAGAAGTAGTATCTAGTACCCAAGCGCCAGTGTCGTATTGTGGGTGCCCATGTCCAACTCTATCTATGAGTTACCAATTTTACATTGAGCATTTACAACACTCTTCCCAACCTGCTCAACACTTTTCCCTCTCTAAATCAGTTCCATATCACGTGTAAATCAACTAAGGCTCTTTATCTATCTCATTTGAATAGTGTTTGTACTTTAATTTCTTATTTTCTTATGTCACGCTATACTTTAGCATATGTACATCATTGTTTACATTAGTTACTCTAAAATATGGTTTAGTAATTCTATTTTTATTAAATAACATGGTGCAGATAAATTTAGCATCTAAGATTTTAATAATTTCCTTATGACATAGATCATTGATTTTGGGAGTTAATTTTTGTATCTTTTGTTAAACAAGCACAACATTAGGATCAGTGATGATATTATGAGAGATAATCTCAAGATCAATTCCTAGTATGTCAGCATATCCCCATGTAAACACTTTTTGTGTGTTTCTCAAGATATCAATGTGACATTCACATATGTGAGGGAAATAATCTTCAAGCATAACTACATGTGAGGGATCATTATAAAGTTGTACACTTATGGTTGATTCAGTTAAAATAAAATTTCCATCCTAGAAATGGTATGGATTTTTAGGCAATTTAGCTACCTCGTTCTGACAAGGATTGATAGTATTGACATAGTCATCAAAGCGCATGTGTTCTTTATAGAAATTCCCTAATTTATGATGGCTTTGAATAAGTATATCCTCATATGCATACATGAGCTATAGGATATCTTCATCATTATTTAAAGTAAAAAGAGGGAAATGATATTCCACATCGATTTCTAGGCCCTCATATCATTTTATCTCTTGATGTTGTCTAGAACTAGTTTTTCGTACATCCAACAACCTAGCATCCAAGGTAACCTCTTTGGGCATAGGATCCATAATGGCCATGCTAGTAGTACATGGACCATAACTAAATGTTGATATTGGATCAAAATTTGACGTGGGTGGTGGATTTATGGTAGGAGTTGGAGTTGTTTTAGAAGGGTAATGGGATGCATAATCGTTAAGCATCTCCAATACCCAAGGAGTGTTTAGAGTGGAGGATTAGCGGGAGGAACATAAGGAAGTACTTATTCTGTCCTTGTTATTGTTAGTATCATAAATAATAGGTCCATAAGATATTTCAATGGTGTTAGATTGGACTTGTAAGGATTACATTTGGGTCAAGGCATGGTGGTAGTGTAATACTTCCAAGTGTCCTGGAATCAACTTGAAATACAACATAGTCTTCATCATTAGAAGGGGAACAGAAAATATCTTCCATTTTAGGTTCAGGAACCTCCTTCTTAGTTGTGATTTTAATCTTGATAAAATATTGGGGTGATAGGGAGGGCGATTGGAAAATATTTGTGCAATTCCTAGCTCATTACATTCTAAGTGGTTGGAAATTGAGGTGTGATAAACAGGTTCTTTTGGTCCAGGTTATAGCGGATATCAGTCCTGTGGTAAGAGGACTGGAGGTAACCAATAGGTAATGTCATTAGGTAATTTATTCTTATTGACCTTGTTTTGAAGTTCATTAGGTTCTTTATCATCTTAATTCTCTAATGTAACATGAATTTCAGACTTAAGATTAAATAATTTCAAATATGGAATGCCTTGGATCTAAGGAAAAGTGGGAATTAGGAAGTATAACTAGGAAATGGTACTAGAATATCCAAAGGATTGGGATTGGCATCATGTCTAGAGAATTGGTTGTTGTGAATTAATTTGATACATTGGTACCTAGAAGATGCATCTACACATGCATGTGGTGTGTCCAAGGGAAACCTAGGAGGAGGTTATAAGAAAAATGATGATCTACTAACATAAGATTTGTGTGAAAGATTTTGGGTCTTACTATGATGGGTAATCAGATGCATCCTATGGGTTTTTTCTTGGATTTTTCAAATCCAAGGCAATTTATACAAGTAAGTTTGAGGTCATCGCCACAAAACCTAAAGTTCTTGATTAGAGAATAAGAACCCAAGTTAATCTCTGAACTCTCTTCCATAAGGAATCACACACTTGAAAATTGTGAATAACAATGATAATGAGTAGGGGTGGGTCATTTACATCAAATAAAACTTCATCCATAATCATGTCATCCTCCACAAACTCCAAAGCTAAATATTCCCATCATGAGCTTTGTGGAGGTCAACCCATGGTCTCTATGTGATGAATTTCTCGGATTGTAGATGTGGAGGGAGATTTAAGAGCTACACAAGAAGGATCCTTAAAGTGCTACAAGTGTTGGAGAAGGAAACTTTGATGTGTGCATGAGTTCCATAAAGGGAATCTTACATGTGAAGGATTTTAGTTCATCTAAAAAGTTCCATTTTGACTTGGTGTAATTTTCATAATGATATTGTAGTTGTGGCAATAGAAGATGTTTCCAATCCTGATGGTGATGCGTTTGATGGATATATCTTGTCGAAGGAGGAGGAAAAAGATCCTTTTTGGTAATACTGTTGATGCTACATGCGGAGGCTCAATTGTAGGAGCATGCTCCACTATTGGCAGACCTTGGGAGGTATCAAGAAAAGATGGCTTATTAGCATATTTCATTAGTTTAATAAAAAGATCTTTGTGAGCTGTATTATGCTTATAGTTAGTCTTGGTGACATTGACATATTAGGAATCCAAGAAACATTGATCATATGAGGGTTCTATAGTACCCATGACATTCTTCATGGGATTTTTATGGTATTGATTTTTACGAATGGAGTGAAGATTGATATTTTTCATAAGGTTCCTCTATGATTGCAGAGTAATCAAAAGAGGATCCAAGGAATAAGTCAAAAAATTATTTACAACTATGTCGATTTCCTATGGTGACATGTCACCAATAAAATAAATCACCCCTAAAAATGTGGGTAGATTTTTTTTGAAGGAGGGATAATCCCTAAAGAAGGAAGCATCTGGAGAAGTTTGACATGAGATAAGGGAGTATGGGGGAAAGAGTGAGAAGATTCTAGATTGTCTCCCATTTCATTTTTACTCGGGAAATTTAAAGAGATGATTACATGTGTTGTGCTTTTGATCTTGGATGATGAGTTAGAAGTGCATCCAAACTTGTGCATGAGGTGATATTTTCTTTTATCTTGGTTGAGGGCTTCCTCTAACGTGGTGGGAGAGAAATATTTGACCTTATATTAGAGTGTTGGTGTGAGGGCCTTAAGAAATATTTGAGATAAAATTTTACTATCAAGGTTATGGTTGGATTGTATGGACAAAGATTTCCATTTTTTATAAATTCATGAGTTGATTCATTCATTCCTTATTTAAGATTTATGAATTTCTGCAAGGTATTTTTGGGTAAATCATGTTGTTGGAATTCATAAATCAAGGCCTTGACTAAGCCTTCTAGGTAAACTATTGAATTGGGAGGAAGATGATTATACCATTTTATGGCCTCACCCACTAAGGTTTTTGTTAGAAGATTAGTTTTTGAATAGGTATTTGTTTGAATCCACTCTTTATATAATTGCCAAAAGTTTTTGAGAAAGAGGGTTAGATCCCCAAAACCATTGTAATATATGGTAGGGATAGTCTCTCCCAAATTCATGGTTGTGATATAAGGAGCTAAAGGTTCATTTTGGATAGTTTTCAACATCTTGTTTCATATTGGTGGAGGAGGAATAGGATTCCTATGTGCATCCACCAATGGGGGAGGTGTGAAGGTAGGTAGGTTAGGTACTACATTTTGAGATGTTATTTGTAAAATCTGATTTTTATTTGGATAATACTAGCTGTGGTAGTAGCTTGGGACACACTCATCTAATCAATGATATTAGTTATCAATATGTTATAGTCCACAAAAGAAGATTGACCTTTTTGCATGGTCATTTCTTGGTGTTCATCATGTTCATTGGTATGGGTCTTAGGAGAGTCATTTTGATCAACCCTACAGGGAGGAGTCTGATTATGGAGGATCCCTTTGTAATTGAGAGGAGGCATGATCATCTCCATGGATATCTTTCGGAGACTCTCATCCCGATCAGGTGTAAAATATTCATTTTAGTTAATATTTTTAACGATATATCAAGGATCTATATGGTCAGTATCAACCACATTACACTCAACTAAGTGACCTTATTTTGAGTGATCAGAAGGACAAGGTGAGGACAATAAAGCTTCATGAGTAAGACTAGGTCAACTAGGAAGATTATCAATTGTAGGATTAGAACTAAAACACTTAGGTGCATGAAGGGGAAATGCAGGCATGAATGAATATCCCATGGATAAGTTTAGGGTATTTAACTGAGCCAAAAAGAGTCTGAGAGGAGACATTGGTGCAATTTGGAAATTGAAAGAAGAATTCCAAAAAACTAGAATTTAGAAGCAATTGGTCGTGCATAGATTTTAACAGGGGACAATATCATTGAGAAAGGAAAATGAACTAAAATAGACACAATCAGTCCTATAAGGATTTTTCATAGGGTCCAATGGCATCAGGAATGAATCTAAACTAAGGCAGACACAATTGGCCCTGTACAAAGTTTATACATGGGACGATGGCATCAGGAAAATTGATTTTTTAGGGTTTTTCTAGATTTTAAAGAAATGAAACAAGATAAAAATGAAAATGGATGATTTTAATGAGTTATTCTTGATCAAAAGGTGTAAAATAAAGATTCAAATTTTCCTTACCAAGGATGTATGGTGGTAAAAACATTGTCTAAACAACATGCACTCTCATCATCCATTCAACTAAGGTATCGAAGCAACAAGTAAGAGACATGACAAGACCATAACACAATGGATAGAATTAAATGGGTTAGAGGGACCACTAATATCACATACCAAAAGGGAATTAACCCTTACATTAGGAAAACCTAAGGTTTCCAATGCCCTAGGTTAAAGAAGAGGAATGAACCTTATTGAGGTATCGACACTATGGGGGTGTGAAAATGAACAAAATAAGCATACAAAGTCTATGCTAACAAAAGTAAAGAATGTAAAATGGGAAAAATAACTGAATACAATATGATATCCTAGCATGTGCATAAAATACTAAGCTAACATAGAGTAACAAAAAAGGGTATAAAACTACTCTATACAAAATGACAAGTCGAGTTAGATCACTTACTTGTTAAAGGGAAGTTATTGATGCATCTATCTCCAGAGGAACATACACCAAGAGAGAATGTATTTTGGGTGGAGAAGGGGAAACAATCCAATCCTAGCTCACTATAGTTGACCCAAAAGTACAACCAAATCAATCTAATCAAGAAGAATCTTCAAGCCAAGAGTCAAGATGCAAGAAATCCAAGAGCTAAGTAAGAAGAGGCAAGTTGGCGCAAAAGAGTATAGCTATTGGAAATTTCCTTTGAAATTTGTGCTATCTATTTTGTGGTAAATATTTCTTTTTGGAAATTATACCAATACCATTACCCACGGGTGAAGGGCGCAACCAGGATTTTGAAAATTTACCGACACAATCACCCACCGACGATGGCATTGGCTAGGAGGGGAAATGAGAAATGGGTGTGTGTAGAGTGTGTCATAAGAAACAAAAGTAATTAAAGGAAGAAGTAATGTGGCCATGGTCATGTAAGGCTTCAAAAGAATGTGAAGAAAATAGAAAAAGAGGTGGATAAATAGGACCAAAAGCTATTCTCTCTCCATGTATCATCCCTAACCCAATGGTTACGTGAATAACCATACCCTTCTCTCATAACGATCCCCTTAGGGAACTTGTTCACAGAAATAGATGCATTAGCAACCTCTAACCTGAAAAGATAAATTGTTAGTAATATGTAAAATAATTGCATTAGCAACCTCTAACATGAAAAGATAAATTGTTAATAATAGGTATGAAAATAGAAAGCATGAAAAATTAGGTGTATACACTACTCGGTATCATAGATCAAAAGAAGGGTACATATGGGTGTGTTGTGTAAATCCCGTGCCTAGGAAATCATTCCCTTCATGAGGGAAAGAGGAATTACAATTACCAAGATGGAATGTAACTCCTATGATGCCATTGAAGTATATGATAATGATAGATTCTATGATGGAAGATGTCATATGTCATATAAATCCTATGACCTATGGTCTCACCTAAGTGAGATGACTCACCATGTTAGGTGGAAGATACCCCATTGTGACAAGGAAAGTCACATGCACCAACACCCCGCTTTTATCAAAGCTAATGTAGAGGTCATGGAAATTCAAAAAAAGAAAGAGAACACCCTAGAAAACTAAGAAAGATCCATCATATGGGTCTCTGGAAACTAAATTATTGATAAGGTACGCATATACAAACAAAAATCATTTTGAAATAGAAAAGGACTAGAAGGCCCGAAGAAGATGGGCGTCCACAAAGGTCCTCACCCCAATAAGAGAGAACAAGTGAAGGAACTTGGATTTTGTAAAGGGATTGGTGAAAATATCTACAACTTGATTAAAAGTATGATAATACTACAAGTTGATTAGGTTTTCATGTATCAACTCCTATAATAAATGCATTGGATCTCAATATTCTTCATCTAATGATATTGAACTGGATTTCAGAAAATTGAGATGGTGTTCATGTTTTCGTAGTAAATTATAGTAAGAAGATGAAAGTGAACACCAAAATTTTTCCATATTCCTTGCAACCAAACAACTTCTGTGGAAGTATTTACTAATCCTATGTACTCTACCTTTGTAGATGATATGGAAGTGACATTCTTATTTTTACCAGACCAAATGATAGGACCTAAACCAAGAGAGAAACTATATCCTGAGGTATATTTCCGATGATCTAGATCACCGGCCCAATCAAAGTGAGTATATCCAACCAAATCAATCTATGTCCCTCCTAAATAGTGAATGACATCAGTATAAGTGCCAAAAATATAGTGAAAGATCCTCTTCACTACTTTCCAATACAACTCATACAAATCTTTCATAAAATTGTACATGGTCCCAATAACATACAAAATATTTGTATGAGTGTGAGTTAGACAAATCAAGATACCCACCAAATGTTAATAAAGGGTAAAATCAACCATAGGAGTAGAGTAATCAAAAACTAACTTAACACCGAAAATTTAGGGAGTAGGAGAAGACTTACAATCAGAAATGTGAAAGATAGTAGAAAAATCAAGGGAGTACTTAGGCTACGAAATCATAATTCCTGAGTCAGATTGAGAATTATGAATCCCAAGAAAGTAGTGAAGCAATCCTAAGTTATACATGGAGAACTTATTGGCTAAGGAAATATTCATAGATTCAATTATTGAGGAAGAGATACCCATGATCAAAAAGTCATCAACATACAAAAATGATGATCACAGAGTCATCCCCCCACGGGATGTAAAAATTAGGATTAGAGTGACACCTAGTGAACCATGATGCAAGTAGAAAGGAGTTGATCTTAGCGTACCAATATCAAGGGTATTATTTAAGGCTATAGAGAGACTTATTTAACTTGTAAATGAGGGAGGGATAATGGACATAACCTAAAGGTTGTTCCATATAGATCTCTTCCTCTAGGTCCCCATGAATGAAATCACTTATAATGTTCATCTAGTGTACTTTCCATCTATTAATTATAGTGATGGAAAGGGTCAATCATATGGAAGTAATCTTCACAACGAGAGAAAATGTTTTTAAATAATCAACCCTAGCTACCTAGGAGAAACCTTTAGCTACAAGTTGTGCTTTATAATTTTTGAAATTCCCATATATACCATACTTTGTTAAGTAAACCCACTTAGACCAAATGATATTTCTTCCTTTTGGAAGAGGAGTGAGATCCCAAGTATCACTTTTCATGAGTGAGGAATACTATTCATCCATGGAAGAATCCCGCTTAGAAGTCCTAGAAGTCTTTTGGAAAGAAAGAGGCTCAAAAGCGGAGGACATGAGGGAGTGGGGTGAAACAAGCCTAGTACTCACGTATTCACCTCCATTTTTGGTTCAAATAACCTTGATAGATCTTTCAACTTTTTTCTCAGCAAGATCATGATAGTCTCAAAAATTATCGAAGACTTCAGACTTCTGTTTCAGAAAATACACCCAAGTGTAACACAAAAAATCATCAATGAAGGTAAGATTGTAGAGAGCTCTAGTAAACAAACCATATGGGAATAGATCAGACATGTCACTATGAACAAGATCCAAGTTATGAGACACTCTCAAGTATTTTACACTACCAAAAATTTCATCAAGGTCCTTCCTGAGGGCACAACCCTCATAAAGACCCTAAGAAAATTTAACGCAAGTAAACCCATTAACCATATCATTTTGGCTCAATTTCTAAAGGTAACGATAGGTAAGATGACCAAAATAATCATTCAATAGCTTTCTAATCTCATCTGCATGAGTGAGCAAGGAAGTGGGCATCGAATAAGAAGTAAAATGTGAAAAGGTGTACAATCGTAAATGGTGATCCACCTTTCCCTCAACCACTGTGGATTTAGAGTGAAGCTCACCTATAATCACCGAGTTATGATCAAATTGATGAGACCTCCTAATTCCTATGTAAACACTTTTTTGTCATGTCATTATTTTGTATGAAGTATAATATTATCATTTTGTAATTAATACTTTAGTATAATTTGAAAGGAAGTTTTGTGCATAACCTTGTTATTTTCATCTCATGTATGCTTCTTCAAAATGTGTTAAATGGATCTTTATGTGTATTAAAAATGTGTTCAAAGAACATATATTAATCCATCGCAAGAATAAACTAAAGGTAAACATAGACTCGCTTTGGAGCGTAGGAATCACTCGTGCATTAGCGTAGGACTTTCTGTGGAGCACAAGACTTTCCCAAGAACTAACGCATGACTCATTTGGAATGAGGAACTTACACAAAGGAGGAAAATGACTTAGATGGTAAGACGGTGAGTTAATGTAGCTAGAAAATGAACTGACACAATGAGAAGGGCATGAAACATGGGCTACCATCTCATCCATCTTTTGGAATATGTGGATCATGCAAGCTCGACCTAACACCAAATTGCTTGAAGGTGTGGAGCAGATGAACATAACAACTCCTAAACTTATAATCATCATGATTATAGGAATATAATACATGATCTTTGACATCTTCTGGTGTTGATTAATCATCTCAACTGAGATTCAATTAATGACCTTATATGTAGTTAACACAATGAATATTATTTAAGTGTGACATGCACTTGTTCTTCTAGAATTGTAAATCCTCAAACAATCATTCGTTGTCATGGATATCTCTTATTTAAAGTAGTAGTAATTATTAAAAATAACCAATCCTGTTCTAGAGTGAATAGGATTGCTTTGGATATAAAAAGAGCATTTGTAGTAGAATTGTAGAGTTAGTTTGTTGATTACTATAAAAGAAAATATTCTATTCAATAAAGTGCATGATTTAGGAATAAATTGACTCGTGTGATTTACAATTCTAAACTGGATCAGAGAGAAGGAGAAAGACCACTCTTCCCCAATGTGAAGGCAACATTTATTGTTCATCTCTTCTCTTTTATTTAGCATTTATTTAAATTAACTTAATTTCATTACTTTAGGTATTTTCAATTTTGAGTTCAGTAATATCTTGTTTTATCAATAGACTTCATTTCTTAATAACACTTAGCATAATATTTGATTAAGGTTTGTTATTAAATAAGAACTAAGCACGGTTTCAACTATTTATTTTGTTACAAATAGCCATGGAAACCTTCCTAACTAGCAATTATGAGATAACTAAAGTGCGAGTACCAATGACACGCATCACTTTTTGGTGCCATTACCAGGGAATGTTAATGGGTTATCAAAGATTAAATTAGTAACTTGAAGTGCTACCTAATGGCGTGGTAAGTTTTCATTTAGAAAATGTATTTCCATAACTATTTCTTTTGAAGTAAAAAAACGTTGTAGTGGCATTAAGATTTTTTGTGCTTTGGAGTATGTGGAACACAAGCAATCAATAAGCACTTATAGTTAGGAAATTGTTCTAAGTATGATAGGATTTTATGTTTAGACCTAGAGACCATAGAGGTAGATTTATTAGAATCAATTTACAACCCCCCAAAAAAAAAAAAAAAAAACCAACCTCTGGAGCAACTTGTTCAACAAGAAAGGATGGTTGATGGAGTGGAAAATCCAAATGGTGTAAATAATGACAACCGTCCACTTGGAAGGACATTCACCTATCCCATACAACTATAACCTAATGATCAAGCTGCCATGAAGAATATATCTCCTTCAATTCTACCAACCTTCAGGGGACTAGTATCAAAATATCCTGATCAATTCCTAGTTTAGTTTAATGTATTGTGCCAGACCTATGACTATACCTCAGACACCCAATCAATTAAGTTATGTCCCTCAACTTTACAAGAAACAATAATGAGATGGCTAATGGGCTTCAACCCCAACTCTATCCACAATTGGGAGGAGATGGAAATGGTTTTCGTGGATAAATACCAAGATTAATGTAGGGCAAGGGACAAAAAGCAAGAGCTCTTTAGGATACTAAAAATGAGGATGAGAGAGTGGAGAACTATCTTGATCAGTTCCTCTTCCTTCATAGGAGGTTTGGTATTGGTCTTGATATGACTCTCCTAAAAACTCTATTCCTTAAGGGATTGGATGAGGACACACAAGAAGCCTTGAATATTATGGGAAAAGGAGATATGAAAAAACTGGAATTCACTCATATCATTGACCTCTGTAGGAAATACTCCCAGACTCAACCAAACCTTTGAAAAGATAAATCTAAAATTGCTAATGGTGACATATCCAAACTAAGAGAGGAAATTTTAAATCTAAGAACATATCTCTTACTCGAGCTTAACACAACTGTGGATAGGGAGAAAACTAGGAACACAGAGCCATTGTTCATGTACTATCCAAAATGGAGGAACAAACATGAGTTTAAGGAATATCCCTTAGAAAAAGTAGTCATCTACATTTTTGTAATCTAAAACATGCCATAGACCAATGCGGATTGCTTCCCTTGCTAAAGTATCATTTAAAGCATAACAAAAAAATGAAGATAAGTTGAATAATGTGGCTCAGAGGCAAGGAGGGAATTTTCAATCAAATAAGAACCAGTCGTATGTACCCAAAACACAATGGGTTCCAAACCAGTGGAACACACCATGGTCATACCCCAACCTTGGGCTCAACAAGTTCCATAAGAATGGAGTCCTCAAATGTACCATTGAATTATTATCAACATTCTTGGACTTCAAAATCAAACATTCCACCCTTCCAAAAATTTAACCTTCAATTTGAAAAAAAAATGTACCCTAAGGATCGGGCCAATAATATTATAACCAAAGAAGACCTCATGGACAAAAATCTTTGTTCACTGGGCCTATAACTGCTGCAACATCTAAACAACCTATCCAACCACAAATTCTAGTTCAGATTATGGTGAATCCTAAAAATTTGAGGAAGGGTAACTCAACATACATTGTAAAATTAGAAAAAAACCCTACAGTAAACTTTGTGGACTGTAGAAACATCTTGCTACATTTAGGGAAGGTTGCCTCAAGACCATCATCTCCTATTATAAAATATGTCCCTGAAGATAAAGAAAAGTTAGAAGCAACATAACCCAATCCTATTGTTAAAGAAATACCTGAACCAAACTCAGATATTCCCTTTCCATCTAGACTTTTGAAAAAACAAAACACTGTAACCCATGCAAAACCAGAGTCAGAGCTGATACAAGGATTAAAGAAATTGAATATTGGAATCCCTTTGTTACAGGATCTTAAAGAAATACCAAAGTTTAATAAAACCATCTTTTTTAAGAATCCAGGTAGAAGGAATAATCAACATAAAAAAATTCATGTTGGTGGAAAGTTATCTAGCATATTTAAAGGGAATATGACCCCTCCAAAATATGGAGACCCTAGGAGTACAATTGTTATAGTTTTCATAGGAGATGTGTAGATTACAAATGTTCTAATTAACTTAGGGGATTCCATTAATGTGATGAGTACTGACACCTTGTCCACATTGTCTTTCCCTAAACCACAATCAACTTCAATAGTGTTACAAATGGAAGATTTGTCTGTAGCCAAGCCCAAAGGGATCATAGAATATGTGACCATAACCATTGAGTCATCGGATTATTCAATAGATTTTATGGTCATTAAAATAAAGAATAAGAAAATTAGATACCCTTTGATCCTAGGATGCCCTTGGTTAGCCACTACTATAACTCTTATTAATTATAGAATGGGATGTTAGGAAATAAAGGATAAAATATGTGGAAGAATCCCTCACAAAATCACAAATGTAGAAATTAATATGCAAAAAAATATTACATATCTAAAATAAAAGTGCAGAATAATAAAAGAAAAACACAAAGAGATAGTATTTAACACGGTTCACCCAATTTGTGCTATGTCCACCAAGAATCACTTGCTCACATTTTATTATAAGCCACCGCTCTCTCAATACAATACCCAGATCTATTTGGAGCTATGCTCAACAAACTCTACAGAATTCACACCCAAATTCACACACATCTGCAATGTTACATCAACCCTACCATATGCACAAAACCTCATAAATAGGAAAATGATCAAGCAATTTTATAATACTATGGGTACCAAAACTAAGGGCCAAAACCATCCCATAAACCTATGGGTCAAAAATCCCACCCATATGAGAAGAACATGTTTCCCGATATATTGGGCACATTTTTGAGGCCAAAAAAAATTGTGTACATAAAGAGTGTACAATACTTTTCGTGTACAATCTTCAACACTTCCACACATGAAAATAGGCTCCACAACATAACATGGGAAATATGGTGATTACAAATGGGCATGATTCAAAGAGTTATCTATTTATCCGGATGCAAAATATTTTTCTACAGAAGATAAACAATGGTGGAAGGATGATACAGATTAATCGGAATATGTGGTTTCATCTTTGGCCATGGTCATAATTCAAGAAAATTCAGAACAAGTCTTGAATGGTGATTATGATTCCTGTGATGGACTGTGTATAATCCTTGCGCTGCAACATGAATCCTGTGTTGGACTGATTATGAGTCCTATGATATAACTGATTAAAATAAAAGATCACATGATGGATGAGAACAATCAACCTAGCATTTGTCCTTTTTCATGAAACATAGATATGACTTATTCTTCCTTTCATAATATCACTTCCATCCATAGATTACTTCCACATAGTTTCCCCTTGAATGCATTGTTAAGGGAATACCCTTTAGTAAATTATCTCCACCCATACACCAAGAAATTACCCATCTTCCCAAGAAAAACATTGACAGTCAATAGGTTGTTGACTATTCAGGAAGATAACACCCTATTCAAACTTCTATGCTCTTATCCTGAAGCCTTTTCTTGGGGATATAGTGACATGAAGGGTATTCATCCCAATATTTGTACACATCACATTTACACAACTAATTCTAGAATAGCCAGACAACTGCAAAGAAGGATAAACCCTTCCTTAAGAGACATTGTAAAAAATTGAGACTGAGAAACTCCTTAAGGTAGGATTTATTTATCTAATTTTAGATAGTCAGTGGGTTTCTCCATTAGTAACAGTGCCTAAAAATAATGGGAAATGGAGGGTTTATGTGAATTATAGGTAGTTGAACAAGGAAACTCATCGATATTACTTTGCCTTACCTTTCATTGATCAAGTACTACATAATTTATCTAGAAAAAAAAATCTCATTCCTTGATGGGTTCAATGGGTACAATCAAATAACAGTGGCACCAGAGGATCAAGATAAAACTATCTTTATCTTCACATGGGGAACATTTAATTTCAGGGTATTACCTTTTGTCTTATGTAATGCTCCTGCCACTTTCCAAATATCCAAGTTGGCAGTATTTACGGATCTCACTCATGATTGTGTTGAGATTTACATGGATGAATTCACTGTTTATGGAGCAACATTACAAGAGGAAACTTTGATAATCTAGACAAATCCCTCTCTAGGTGTGAGAAACATTAGTTATCCTTAAACCATGAAAATTTTCTATTCATGATGGAGTAAGGGATAATTTTGGGCCATCGTGTTTATGCTGAAGGAATCAAGGTATATCTTGATAAGGTTGGAATCATTGTAAAACTTCCATCTCCCACAAATCAAACAAGAGGTAAGAAGCTTTCTCAGACATGCTGGTTATTATAGAAGATTTATTTTGGATTTCAGTAAGATAAATTCCCCATTGTATTCTCTTCTAACAAAAGAATCTAAATTTTAATGGACATAAGCATGTCAACAATCCTTTGACATTATCAAGGACAAATTGATAAATACTCTAGTCTTACAAGGCCCAAATTGGAAGTTTCCCCTTCACATAAAAATAGGTGCTTCTAATGAAGCTATATGGGTTGTACATGGACAACAAGAGGAAGGAGAAGCAATGCATGTTATTTACTATATTAGCAAAAAACATCTCCCATGCTTAAAGGAGTTACACTACCATAGAAAAGGAATTTCTTACAATTGTTTATGCAATTAACAATTTTTGACATTATATCAAAGTATATGAAGTGATTGTTCATACTGACCATTCTGCTATTAAGTATCTAGTGAATAAACCTTTGGTGTATGGCATAATTTTAAGGTGGCTACTATTATTACAAGAGTTTAACATAAAAATTATTGACAAACTAGGGAAATCAAATGTGGTGACGGATTTCCTTTCAAGGCCAACAATTTTAGGTACAGAGGAGTAGGTCAATGATGATATTGTAGATCAAGAATTTTGCGAACATTACTGTCCAAGTTAATGCACCAAACTAAACACAAAAACCCTAAAAACTCAATGAAATTGATACCTGATGAGGATGTAGACGGATAAGGAGGTTGATGTAGATAAGACAGGCGCGCACACGAGCAATTCGTGCATAATAGATCCGAGTAACCTGCAAAACACCGATGCTTGACAGAAAAAGATGGCGTTAAAAGATATTTGGGTGGAGTGCCTGAGAAGCGGGTCCGGGAAGCGATAAGCTTCCTCGGCGGATGTCAGTCCACGTTTTCAATTAAGTAAAGAAGCATACATGATAAAAGATGTACTTAAAGACTTGATTTTCTGATTATGGTAATGAAACAGAATCTAAGCAGCAGATGCAGAAACATTTGAGAAACAGAAACTATGAAAATAAAGCTGGATTTGTGTTACCTGTGACCTTTTACCTGTCTGCAGGATGATCGGCGTCGACTGATGTGATCGGCGTCGATTGATGAAGGATCGGCGTCGACTGTGTAAGATCGGCGTCGACTGAAAGTAGACCAGTTGATCAGGGACAGTGCAAGAAGATTCGGGAATTGGGAAGTGATGGACAGATAGTCGACGTCGGCTGGATGTGCGAAAGTTGGCAAGATATTGGAACAGAGTCACCAGAGGATCGATGGATGCGTACGATGTTGATGTGATGGAAGCAGAGTAACGGTGCTCCTCTCAGGGATTGATTCGGACAGGATCTGCCCTCATTTGATACACTTGATGCTAAGAGATCTTTCTTACAACCTGTGTCTCTTTCGCGATCTGTCTCTCTCTGTTCGTGCGTGCGTTCGTCTATTTTTCGGTCCCTAGAACTGAGTTCTGGACTTGCTTTTATAATCGGCGCCGCTCCTAGAAAATCGGCGCCGACCATATAGGTCGGCGCCGATCGCGGGACAGACTCCCGAGATGGCCAAAATGATTGATTTCTAGAAAGATGAGAATTACCCCAAATACGGGAAATATCCCGCTTGGGGAAGAGGAAAAATAGGGGTGATACATAGATAGAATAAATTTGGGGTAGATAAGTGATTAGGATACATGGGAAGAGGTGTAATTAAATATTTAATATTTAACTACTCATGGGGTGAATTAAATTTAAGATAGGTGTCTAAATCACAAATCGGATAATATCCCAAGGGGATAGTGGTGACGTAAACGTGCCCCAGGTTACCTAAGCAGGTAAACGAATGTGAGGGACACTAAATTGAGTAACCAATTTTAAGTGTCTACATTTTGCCCCTTTTTTTTAAGTAACTTGCGATAGGCAAGGTTATGAGACAAAAACAAGGAGATGGAAGAGGGAAGAAAAAAGTGATGATGTGATCCCCCTCAAACTAGGGATGGGATGGGTGATAGAGCAGACGATCCCAAGTTTGAAAAGAGGTATATGAAAATGCAGGATGCGGTCGGATGTCCAGGTAGATCTGATCATTGATGACACATAAAAATAAATAAAAAAGCAGCTGACCTAAGGAACTCACATTGGTAGGGAAAACTAGGCGGTCTCCTCATGAGGCGACATTAGTGCCTACTGAGACCCATGAGTGTAAGGAGGGCTGTAAAATAGTCAAGCATCTAAAGAGAGACACATTGGTAGGGACAACTAGATGGTGATGCAAGGCGAGACGGCGTTAGTGCCTACGAGACCCGTTTAACTCAAGTGTAAAAAGTATGAGTGTCCCACGCAAAGGGAACAAACTCGAAATAGACAATGATATCGAAAAGATGTGCTTTGAAAGGCAATATTCAGCACACAATGATGACCAGATGAGACAAGTAAGCCAAGCATCAACACTATGGCAAAGCAGAACGTAAAATTGGCGGTGATCACGATGAATCGGTGATGACCAAGGTAAATGGCGTCGATCAACAAAATCGGCGTCGACCAATCGTAGCGCATATAAATATGCGAACGGAAAATGTAAACGATTTATTTTCATCGTGATGAATGATTGAAGAGAGTCAAAATCTTGATTTGAGTGTCATGGAAGCCTCTCGGGAGCGGTCGAAGCGCGGGAGGACACGACACAGGGTAAGTGGTTCTTGAACTCGTCGTTCTTAATTTATTTATTTTTTTGTTTGATTTTTTTGCTTGGGAGGCTAGGGGCGATTTACGTCGGACGATCAATCGACGTCGATTGATATAATCGGCGTCGATTGTTGTCAAGCGGTGTCGATTAGTATTAATCGGCGTCGACTAGAAATAAGCAGCGTCGATTTTATTAAATCAACGCCGATTAGAATAGATAAGATTTTTGTTGTTGTTTTGGATGTTGCGATTCGAGACTAATATTGCTCTTGTTGTTGTGGGTGCGAGGAACGAGAGGCTCTACATATGAGGGATGCTATTCCCGAGTTACTGGAGACTATTCTCCCGAGATGTGGTGATGCAGATTGGCGGCATCTAGAGCTAGCCGGGCTCGGGGGCTTGAGATACTGAGGCGAGTGCCACGGGATGTGGAGCTGATGCGGGCACTAGTGCGGCAGTGGGACAGCCACACGTGCACTTTTTGGTTTAGGACGGGTGAGATGACCATCACCCATGAGGACATTTACAAGATTATTAGATTGCCGATCACTGGGACCCGATCGAGATTACACCCCGAGAGAAAGAAAGCAGAGGGCCTAGGTCGATTATATAGAGAGCAGGCGGATGACTCGAGATAGTGTCCGGGCGGTGAGGATAGCCTCACAAGACGATGCTGGCGAGATAGCCCCGGAGCAGCGGATAGCCTTGATTCGAGATGGCTATATCCTACTTTTCTCTTCCAGATTCGAAGGTGGGAGATTCCCACTTTATGCTTTATTAGAAGCTGTGTTTGCGACATTCTGCGATTCAGCAGTGTTCGCCTTTTGCTCTGATGCCTGATAGCTCAGATATACCATGAGCTATGGATGTACACCACAGGCCGGAGGACGGGTATAGATGTCAGCTTTGTGCTCCATTGTTGGGCATACGAGCACATAGCGGTGATCAGGCCATCCGGGCTTCCTTGGATGCCAGCAGCAGTGGGAGGCATCGATTATGGATTCCGGCGATGGCGGGCAGACGTGGCCGCAGGGGATACAGGGAGATCGGCCGATTGGTACACTTGAGCGTTGCCAGACGCCGACACGGTCGAGTCATCGGAGGCCATATCGGGCATTTTGACATGGGCTGGTCAGGATGCTCACTTGGTAGCACTGAGACGGAGCGGGGGTGGTTAGGGGCCGTAGGCCGGATATGTGGGATCGAGTCCGTTTGTGCGGATATTGAGACAGTTCGGCCTAGTGCGAGACAGTGCCGACCACCTACACACCTTATAGGCGAGATGGCGAGGAGCCCGATCTACCGATTTTGATCCCGGTAGACCCATTGAGAGAGGCCCCACCCTCTACAGACAGCGATGATGATGCAGGGGTAGATGAGGGTTATGCTGCATGGTATGATACAGAGCTACCACGACATCTCCCGGCATCTATAGATGCGACGAGGAGGACATAGCTGCGATGTTGGACAGACCGGGGAGAGCATACCACCCTTACACGAGACACATCGGGTAGCTCTTGAGGAGATCGGGGCTTTGTGAGATGAGAGGATGCCCTAATTTTGAGAGAGAGACACCGCTCGCCGGGAGTGAGATATAGCGATTCAGCGAGAGGATCACTACCTTCGACATAGGAGGCCCTCGGGGCCAAATATGGGGGAGGCAGTGCCATGTCGAGTCAGTACGCAGGGCATGACCCTAGGAGGAGCCCCAGGCGGCGGCCAAGCTTTCAGCACCTGGCGGCCCGGCGGCACCATTACGAGCAAGATCTGTGAGCACGAGCACATATTAGTCTCTCCTCGCGAGGTGAGATACTATGAGAATGCCCTAGCGCAAAGCATGCCCGAGATGTGCCTCGGTACGAGGCGAGGAGGAGATCAGCTGACGGCACGGCGGCGGGGCCTCGAGTGGAGGAGCATCGGGAGAGGACCGAGGTGGCAGAGACCTCCGGCGGCAGAGTGCATCCGGCTCGATAGGCGGCGGCAGAGAGGCAGTCTGGTCGAGAGGAGGGTGGAGGAGATAGTGTCCTCCATGCATCGAGACTTTACCATATAGGGATTGATGCATTTTGTATCTGTGTAGTGATATAGCCTCGATTGGAAGGCATTGTATAGATGGCTTGATTGAAAGCCACCCATTTTTATTATCTGGAGACATACATGTATATATATAGATTCATTATTTCATTTGTCATGTAATTGATCTCATGCGTTTGATTTTGATATACATGGATAGATGTAGCGTAATTGTGATGGATATAGATATGGTGATAGATGATGAAAATGTAGACACTTAATGGATATAGATAGAAATAAATGTGGTTAGATAGATAGAAATAGATGTGATTTGATGTGATTGATATGATAGATGATAGAAATAGATGTGATTTAATGTGATTGATATGATAGATGATAGAAATAGATGTGATTTGATGTGATTGATATGTGGATATAATTTTGATGAAAAATAGAGATAGATAGATGTAATATAACTTGGATGTACAAGTTTTTAGATATTTTGATGGATATATGGATAGATGTGATTGATGCACTCGACATGTTTGAGATGTTAATTTAATTTTGATGAAAATAGATAGCGGATCCACGTGTGTTGATGATAGATGCTTTTGATAGATAAGATGAAATTGGATAGAAGATAAATTTTGATTAAATTAACATGTAAAATGTCAATTTGACTGGATGAAAAACAAAGAATAATGGGGAATACTCTTTGCGAGAGCCAAGGATGTAATGAAAATGACCTTGACTAGGAATAAAGAAAATATACCCGGATAAGAAAGAAAATGATAAGTTGGACTCCCAACCGACCATAGATAGAATCTGGATAGGAAAATCACAATATCATGCATGTAAGGCCCTACATGAGGTTAAAATAAACCTGACACTAACTAGCCGCAAAACAGATCTAGGAGGGAAGCGAAAGGAGAGTAGTAAGTGAGTATCCTGTCGGAATTTACAAGGGACAGAATACATGTCCATAGTGGGAAAATAAGATTCTCCATATGATCGACAAAAGGTCCTAAATCTCAACTTCATGATTTTGTGAGAAAAACAAAGCGATCAATGCGGGAAGTTTGCTTGATATGGAAATCTTGATCGATGCGGGAAGTCTTTGGTGATGCTAAAAAGTGTATAAACCAGTGAAAGGCTGATTAATTACAAGAAGCCTTGAATATTTCTTTGAGAAACAGCCCCCTTGAGGAGCGATGCGTATTTTGGATTTTAATGATAGCCATCCTTCGAGGGTATGGTCTATATTTTTTTCCTTTTGATTCATTTGACATTGTATGGATATTTGTCCTTGAGGATCGGTCTATCTTTTTGGATAGCATCTCTCTTTTTTTTTTTTTTTTTTTTGAAAAATCTTTTTGGAAGAAGCTGAGTTTAGACCTAGATAGATCAGATGGAGGGGAAGAGAACATAAAAGGAACATGTACTCATGCCCCGAGTAGATCCGATTAAGATAAGCACTTGGGACAGATGAAGTGGTGATTAAGGTATTCCTACCATGAGGAGGAACATATCCAAAAGAAACATGCAATGAGTAGAGCCGCGGTACTCATATTTTAAGGTAAAAGAGGCAATAGGCGGAGAACCACATAGTTTCGAATCACCATGAAAGTATATGACTGGTTGTTTAGACGGATGAAAGATCTGTGTTGCGACTAGACTTGTGTAAGATAGATTTTAACAGTAGAAGGGCCGTAGATGCAAGGCATTAAGAGGTTCCGCTTCAGGTATACCATCCATGGAAGATAGACGATAAGCCCCAGACCCATATTTATGAGTGATAATGTATGGGCCCATCCAGTTGGGAGCAAACTTACCACGTTGACTTCTTTCGAGTGTGGTGACATTTTGATTTTCTTTAAGAACAAGATCCCCAATTTTGAAGTCACGGTGCTGCAAATGCTTGTTATAAGCACGTTTGACACGCTCAAGATAGACTTGATGATGTTCAAGAGCGTTGAGACGCTGCTCATCTAATAATTCAAGTTGTGCTAGACGATTTTGACGATAGTCCTCATCGGAGACAAATTCTCTGAGAGAAACACGGAGAGATGGGATTTGGACTTCCAAAGGAAGGACAACCTCAGACCCATAGACAAGGGAAAAGGGAGTAGCACCAGTAGGAGTACAAATGCTAGTCCGATAAGCCCAGAGAGCAAAAGGGATATGTAAATGCCAATCCCTACCAGCTCGACTAGTTACCTTTGCGAGGATATTACGCAAAGTTTTATTGGAAGCTTTGGCTTGACCATTAGCTTGAGGATAGTATGGAGAAGAAAAACTGAGTTTGATATTGAAAGCGTTGCAGAGGTTCTGCAAATCAACGTTCTTGAAAGACTTGCCATTATCTGTGATGAGTTTGTGTGGAACGCCAAAGCGATAAATGATGTGTTGATAGGCGAAATCAACTATGGGCTTAGCCTTTGTTGAAAAAGAGGATAGCCTCCACCCACTTAGTAAAGTACTCGGGCGTAATGATAGAATGATGACGTTGTGAAGAGCGGGATTGATGAGACCAATAAGATCAAGACCCCATTGCGAAAAAGGCCACAAATCCAGCTGCAGGTTGTAAAGCTTGACTAGGGATGTGTGTGAGATTGGAATGTTGTTGACACTTGACGCATTTATTAGTGTATTCACAACAATCTCGATTAAGAGAAGGCCAATAATATCCCAAAGTACGTAAGATGTGTTTAGCCAGCTAAGCCACTAAAATGTCCACCACAGATACCGTCATGTACCTCTGGATAGCTTTAGATGATTCATGAGTTTTGAGGCACGAAGCAAAATACCATCAAAGCCGTGTTTGTAAAGAATCCCACCTAGGATAGTATAGCGATTAGCGCGTTGGATAAAATATCTTCTACCATTGGAAGTTAGATCTGGAGGAAGCACCGAATGAGATAGATAATCAACAATCTATTGATACCACTCATCCTGAGTATGGGTTGTGACAGCATGGATTGAAGTTAGTTGCCTAAGATGAGATGGTTGATCTAATCGTTGCACAGCCACATAAAGTCGTGAGTCTTCGGTAAAAGGTGGGATAAGTGAGGCTAAGGAAGCCATTGTATCTGCGAATCGATTTGCAGTGCGAGGAATAGCTTAGATAGTGAATTTATCGAAAGATTGGAGTTGAGCAAGAACGATGTCACGATATTTTTGAAGGATATCATTCTTGCATTGATAGACACCCGTGACTTGATTAACAATGAGTCGAGAATCACCGAAGATGTCAATGTGGCGAGCGAGATTAATGGCATTTTGAAGACCCAAGACAAGAGCTTCGTATTCAGCCATATTATTGGTGCACTCAAAGTTCAATTTGTGTGCGACTGGGATAGGCGTACCCCAAGGAGGAATCATCACGAAACCCGCACCTCCCCCTTGCTGACATTTGGATCCATCAAAGAAGAGCTTTACTTTAAATGGAGATAGACCAAAATCAATTTGTTGGATATATTCATCGGGGGAATTGAGCAAGGGGATCTTGAGTGTCGGAAGAGGAGCATCGACCAATTGATCTGCAATAACACGACCCTTGATAGACTTTTGTGGGATAAATTGAGGTCAAATTCTGTCATAAGCATAAGCCAACGAGTGATGCGATCATTGTGATAAGGCTTTGCATGAATTGTCTTGAGTGGATTGACACTTGTGACAATGTAAGTTTTGTGATTAAGGAGGTAATGATGAAGCTTAGAAGTCGCGAAGAAGAGAGCACAACACAGCTTTTCAGCTTCGGAATAACGTGTTTCATACTCATGGAGGGTGTGACTGATGTAATAGACAGCTTGTTCTTTACCACAAGTGTCCCGATGCGAAATCATAGCTCCCAGAGCATGGTCAGTCACAGAGATATAAAGATAGAAAGGCTCCCCCTCGCGTGGAGGTGTAAGCACAGGTGGAGAAAGAAGATAAGCTTTGAGATCATCAAAGGCCTTTTGGCAATGTTCATCCCATTCAAAATGAACATTCTTACGGAGGAGATGATGAAAAGGTTGACAACGGTCCGAAAATTGTGAGATAAAGCAGCCTAGCGATTGAAGGCGTCCTTGGAGCTGCGGAGTTGCTTTAAGTTAGAAGGGGAGGCATCTCAAGGATAGCTTTGATTTTTGCGGGGTCCACTTCAATACCCACGATGGAAATGATAAAACCTAAAAGTTTACCGGTGAGAACGCCAAACACACACTTAGCTGGATTTAGGCGAAGACAAAAGCGGATAAGCCTCTCAAAGAGAGGTGCGAGGATGAAAAGATGATCTAACGACGTTTGGACTTGCGAGAGATCATCAGCGTAATCTTCCATAGTTTTGTGTAAGAGATCATGGAAGATGTAGGTCATTGCTCGTTGATAGGTTGCTCTGCGTTCTTAAGACCGAAAGGCATGGACGCGATAGCAAAAAGGTCCCCGAGGAGTTATGAAAGAAGTCTTATGTTGGTCTTACAGTGCGATGAGAATTTGATTATATCCGGAGAGAAACCATCCATAAGAGAAAGCATTTCATGACCCTTGATTAAATCCACGAGTTGGTTGATATTAGGTAAAGGAAAATCATCTTTTGGACAAGCAAGATTAAGATCCCGAAAATCGGTACAAATTGAATTTTCCCGGTAGCTTTAATTCTTGGTACTACATTGAAACCCATTGTGGATAATCGATGGGTTGGATGAAGTTAGCGAGAGCAACGCTGCAATTCTTCTTTAACAAGAAGGGCTACTCTAGGGTGCATTTTACATAATTTTTGTTTAATGGTTTGATGTTGGGAAGAGTAACGATATTGTGGACCACAATATCGGGATCGAATCTGGCATATCCTCATATGACCAAGCAAAGGCTTGATGATGGTTGGAAAGAAAAGTGGTAAAGTCCCCGATTCCTGTGGATTAAGGGATTGGCCGACCTTAATGATGCGAGGGTCTTGAAGTCCCTATATTAAGGTCGGCATGGTGGCTTCGTTGAGAAGCGTAGATGTGTCGAAGGAATAGTCTTGGGGAGATATGAATCTTACGCCCTTTGAGATAGAGTGAGGATAGAATCGTCATCCGCACACGGTGGATAGTGTTGATAGTAGGAGAGTCATCTCCAACTATTTTAGGGAAGATTAACGGTATGGAAGCGGACTGTTGTTAGTCTTATAGGCTAGCGGCCCTAAGGAAATGGTATTGATAAAAAAAAAAAAAAAAAGTTAGGTGGGATGGAAATGTCATCGTCCACATCGAGTGGTGCTTCTGACTTAGCGGGAGAAGATGGTTCCTCAATAGGAAAAGGCTCATCGAGAATAGTGATGGTGGCTTTTGAAAGAGGTTTAAATCCTAAACCAAATTTTTGATGTGGCATGAGAGTAGGAATGGATGTGAGGACATGCACACCTTGTTCATATTTTCCCAGGCCAAAACCCTTCCACGCGCATCGATATAGATAAGTTTTTGCAAACGTGGGATTCTATAGATAATCGAACCCTGTTAAGTAAGGTTTGGTCCTAGGAGGAGAATCCGGGCGATAGTGAGGTGTATCAAGACCACCGTAGATGAAATTAGTCTCTTGATTGGGTAGACCAATGGTGACGATGCGGCCAGAGACCTGGTTGATATTCGGGTTGTTTGTCGGTCTACCATACTCACTAGGATTGAGATTGGCGTCGAAAGAAAAGAGAGGAAGCTCTCCCGGTGAGAAAGCGCTGCAATGTCTCTTCTAGATTTTGTAGATCCGGTAGTTTGGTTGCGGGTATAGAAGAAGATGAGGCCCCATCGGGAGAAGAAGTAGTTTCCTCTAGAGGGCGAGACCTTGTGGTCATGTCGCATTGTGCGAAAGGAAAAGGATCTCTGGATGAGTATATATTTTTCCCTCATATTGATATTTTAAGCATCGATGGAGGGTGGATGGGACACAATGCATTGCGCGAATCCGGGAGCATCCGAGGATCATATTATAGTGGAATTTTCCTTCGACAATGTAGAAAAGTTCATGAAGCGACTTCTTACCTACTCGAATGGGTAAGACCACGGTTCCTAAAAAGCTGCTAGGTGATCGTTAAATGATCGAAAGGCGAAAGGCGGGGTGACACTACATTCTTTGGTAACTTAAGTTGCTCAAATGTGTGCGAGGAGATGACGTTGAGTGCAGCTCCATTGTCGATCATAACAGCGTTTTAACGTAGTGTTGTCGATTTGGACCTGTGATAAAGAGGGAGCCTCAAATCCTCGAAGAAAGAGGAGGAATTTCTGAATCTTCAAAAGAAATGGCGGTTGATGGTCTATTCAATCCAACAACCAACTCATAGGGTGGGGCTGATCTCGAATTTTTTGCGATGCGATGCGCAGATTATCAATCGAGCACAGCGATGTTGTGGAGAGGATTGGATGAGGTCAAAAAGAGACATTTTGACCGGAGCTGGGTGAGTTGTTTCATAACACTCTCCTCAACCGACACGGGAATTTGAGCTCGAGGTGCGGCGCGAATAGAGACCCGAGGTCGTGGGGCTAATGAGGAAGGAGGAACTCCTTCGGGGCTGCATGAAATGACAACCCATGGTCGAGATCTTTATAGATGAAGATGGATTATCATAGTGTTGAGTTCTAGTGGCGATATGGATTGTGTCGATTTGAGAAGGTGGAAGATCGGTGGAGTGGAATCATCGGAGGTGCGAGTGGAACTTTGGGGCTCGGATGGGGCTAAGATGGCAGGAGATACTTGTTCCTCCTCCGGCAAAAGATCACTTTCTTCCAAAAGGTTGTTGACAACAGACTTGAAGGGCTTTACATCCCTCGAGTATCATGACCGAGTGCGGTGGTAAGCACAAATCAGATCGAGTTAAACCAGGTAGGTTTAAATCCTTTAGGGTTATAGGGTTTAATCGGAGGAAGGGATATGGATGAAGATTGGATAAGTTGGCAAAGGATTTCGGTGTAGAACCCGGTAGAGCGAAGATGGGGATAGAGGTGATGAAGGCACCTCTTTTACCTTAACAGATTATCGAGGCAAAAGAACTGCATGTTAGGTTTGTGATCTTTTTAGGGATCATCTTATTTTTTGGATACTTGGAGCGAGCTTGGGAATTTGAGATGGAAGTGAGACATGATTGATTTTGGTTGAGGGGAGCCCTAAAATAGATTTTGAAGATGATGGAGATGTGACAGTGTTACGGTCTTGAGAGATAAAGGGGTTGCTTGGTCGGATTTCTTGATGATTTGGATAATGTCGATTTAGATGAGGAAGAAGCTCCCAAAGTAGGTGTAATCGGAGGAACATAGGGCGCCTGGTTTTGGTAATGAAGATGATGATCACGATAGAAGAGGTGGCGTCCTTTTAGTAGGTAAGTCGGCTTTTCGGGGTGTTGGTGAAGGATGTGTTGTAGAGCGAAGATGATGGTTTCGATAAGTGTGAAAAGAAGATGCCTTCTCAATGGACAAATCCAATCTTCTATGGGGCGTAGAGAGAGATTTTTGTGGGAAAGCACCAAGGGTCTTGATGGTTCAAAATATGGGCTTTCCTTTTTGAGGATGGTGACAACTTCAACGGCATAAGGTGATTGTAACACAGTCGCCAAAGCAAGGGGAGGTGCTAATGGTGCAACGTTAGATTTTGGTTGTCTTGGTTTAAGTTCAGGAATCGAGCGTATAGGTGTTGGTGCTATTTCTTTTGATTTTTTTGTTTAATGGGCGAAGCAAGCATTAGCGGTGGAAGAAGTGAGTGATGATGAAGAAGCGGTTCCTTGCGAAGGGACTACTTACGGTGTAGTAATTATGGGTGGAACTACGTAGGAAAAGAGAAGGAAGAGTCAAAATCAAAGATGCTTCCGTCGGAGTTGGCACAATTATAGGTACGTTCACGGGGGGCATAGTTGCGGTGAGAAGGGGAGCAAAAGTAGATGTATCTACGGTGGAAACTCGAAGGGATGTAATCGCCTCGAGCATTGAAAGAATGTTTGATGATGAGCAGATGAGGATGACACTGCATCTCGAGGTATGGACGGAAGGTTGGACAAAGGAGCGGAGAGAGATGAACCCGTATCTAGTAATGTAGGAATATTCAAAGACGGGATATCTCGAAGATGGTGGAATCCCAATGATTGAAGAAATGGAAGGAGGTTCGATTGAGTTGATGTGTTCGCGAGATGGTTTGGTTTCAGAAGAAGATTCTTGAGTAGAGATGAAGTTGATAGTATGAGTGTTTGGTTTTTGAGATTCTGAAGCATTATGGTTCGGGGAATGATTGGGGAAAGGTTGTTTAAAAACATCCAGTGCCTGATTTGGGGGAGCATTTGGGTTATCCAGAATGAGCTCGCCTTTATCAATGAATTTCTGGACAAGATTTTTGAAAGTCTGACATCGTTCGATGTCATGACCTTTGGTTCTATGATAATGACAAAAATCATTTTCTCTATACTAGAATGGACGTTCTTGGCTTTCATCAATATTCCTAATGGGGGGAAGTTCGATCATGCGAACCTCCAACATTTTCTCTAAGATAGAGGCATATGATTCCCCCAATGGAGCAAAGGATCGAGATGATGAAGCCCCTTTTCGAGCAGATGAGGTGTCTCTTCGTGGTGTTTGATTAGAAGTATTATCGGCTCGTGATGTTTTTAATACGATAGCGTTGGTGGATCCTGATTTTGTCTTTAGAAGGAGAGAATTTGGTTTAAAAAAACCGATAAAAATCAGGTTTAGATTTAGAGTGAAGTTTTAGCTTCCCTTGTTGATGGCGCGAGATTCAAGTTTGCGTGCCATCGTAAAGGCTTCTTCAAAGGTATGAAAAGTTTGGATCCTTAAAGTGGAAGAAATATGATTAGCACAAGATCGAGTAAACAACTCGATCTGTTGGGATTGAGGAAGGAGAAAGAAAATTGGTTGATTATCCCTCTCCAACGAGCGACAAAGTCTGCAATAGACTCATCATCGAATTGACGAATGTTATAAAGATTTGTTATCGAGATCTTATGTGTGATATTTATTGAAAAGTTTTCAACAAACATCTGGGCCAATTGAGAGAAAGAAAATAAGGAATGTTGAGGA
Organism: Taxus wallichiana var. yunnanensis; assembly: GCA_018340775.1. Taxonomy (NCBI): domain Eukaryota; kingdom Viridiplantae; phylum Streptophyta; class Pinopsida; order Cupressales; family Taxaceae; genus Taxus; species Taxus wallichiana. Next base: position 324,477,175 of record CM031239.1, read on the forward strand.
ATGTTATTGTACCAGTCTAAAGCAGGACCTGCTAGAGACATAGGAAAGGTACGGAGCATAAGCTCCTGATCCTGGACTATGAGGTAGCAAGCATGTTTGAATGCTCGCAAATGTTGTTGAGGATCTTCTCGACTATGAAATTTTGAAAATTTAGGAAGTTCCCATTGGGGAGGATAAGGCTTGAAAGCCCCGAGGGTGAATGGGTTCATTACACACTTCTTCAAAGGAGTATGAAGGACGAGCCCCTTTTGTGGAGGCTTTCAAGTCTGTGATTTTCTTGAAGAGAATTTGAACCACGTCAGATTGAGGAGGAGGCACATTGGTATGTCCTACATAAGAAGCAAATGGTGGATGTTGTTGAGGTGTCAACGGGGGATTCATCTGTTGATTGATAGGATGATAAGAGGAGTAACCAGGGGTTCTGGGTGACACCTGGTGGGGTATTTGTTGTGAAGTAGCTTGTGTATAGGCAAGCTGTGAGATAATAAGTGGTTGAGAAAATGAAGGTTGGATGACGGGTGGAGCCTGTGATTGGTGGACTCCTATGCTTGTTGATTGAATCGGGACAGATTGAGGAACATGAGTGCCAACTTGATTGGGCATGTTGGGGAACAAGACACGAAAGGGACCTTCTTTTGCCGAATTAGGCATTAAGGGTGCCGATCTTTAGAGGATGGGCGAAGGTCTGTATTTGGAATATTGGAAGAAAGACCCCTTTGGAGAGGGCGAGAAGTAGGAGCCAGCGACTATTCGGAGGGTTGGCTCATGAAGAGGTCTTGACCTTGGGACACGATGGAGGGCATAGATGAATTAACAGCAATATGCGGGTGTGCGACGCATTCATTATAGCAGGCGAGAAGACCTCTCAGAAGTAGGTTGTGGAATATTCGAGGTAACTGCGGTGTTAGGAATAGGTAAGACTATTTGAGAACTAGTCAATATGGTCGGTGGAAGAGAAAAGGGAGGCACATGGGCCTCGCCCTTCTCCGTGGCTCAAGGCGAGAGAGAGGATGCAAACCTGTTCTACAAAGGCACTGGGGATGGTCTACGAGGATAATCGTAAACTTGCTGGATTGGTGGTCCTTGATCAGATATTTGAATAGACTTGTGTACTAGGTAGTCCATGAGGGCTATCGGATTGCGATCGAGGAAAGCCTGAAATTCAGGATCCCCGCGAGGAACATACTCTGAGTCAGATGATATTTCTGAAGGACTAGGGGAAGCTGGACGTGATGGGGTTGCCTTGGCTTGATGGAAAGGATTATATGACCAGGATGGGGAACCAACTAACAGCGGTCCCGAGGAAGGTTTGGGGGGTGCCGAAACATCCACACTAGTGGTAATCTCGGAAGAAGAAGGGGCCAGTTGAGCCATTCTTCTAGATTGCAATCAGTGATGACCAAATCATAAACACAGAAAAAGAAGATTGACCTAACTAATGCATGACATAATGGCAAGCGCGCAGTGATTATCTCCTTTAAGTTTTGATGCTTTTAAGAAAGAAAATATTAGGGAAGGCTTTTTAGAACAGGAACTACTCAGATAGCCAAACTAAGGATGGTTTGGGGAATGTTTGGTGAGGAGTCGAAGGCACTTTGATAGAAAAGCAGTGACGTGGCTTGATATAGGGCCTACCCCGCACTTCACACACCGCTGCGATAAGGGAGTCGGGTGCTTTGCCAATATATACCAGAATCTTCCGTGAATTTATAGCGCGGCCTGAGTACCGCGTAGGCTCTTCCTCTTGGATGTCACTTCCAAGTAGGCGAGGCCAGGGAAGGAGTTTTGTTTAAATGCTTTATACCTAGTGATTTTGGCTTTGTGTGCAAGGGTGAAAAATAAAAATCAAATAGTGTCACTACCGATTTTGATCAATTTTCCAGCCTAATTAAAACTAGATGAGAAACATGCAGCAATGACAAAGAAAAGGTTCTTTTTAAGCACTTAAAAACGAAGTGTTTGATTTCGATGAAGACAAGTCAAACAGATTCTTTCCCAAATGCGATTAAGTTCTTTTTAAGCACCAAAAATTGAAATGTTTGGATGTGATAGACAACCAACAAAGAAATCCTAAAAAAGGAGAAAACACCGTAAAAGAGAAATACCTGTAGATTTAGCTCTCCAAGGTGTGTGGACTTCAAAAAGTGTGTTGTTGAGCTCTTCCCCTCAAACAATCCCACGAACAAGCAAAGTGCTCCGCAAGAAGAGGTTAAGCAAACAAAAACAAGATCCAGAAAGATATATCCGGATAATGGTGAAACGAAAAATTTCTATTTTAAGGAAATAGAAAAATTTCAAGATAACGATCTCACATAAAAAGCAAGATTGAAATGATGAAAAGAAATGCTCAAAGCGAAGTCGATAGAAATCGGTGAAGAAAAGAACAAAGATCAAAACTAAAAAAAAAGAAATGAACTTACCAATAAGGGACTTTGGTTAGGTCCCATAGCGTGCGAGAATGTAGATCAAGAATTTTGCAAGCATTACTGTCAAGTTAATGCACCAAACTAAACACAAAAACCCTGAAAAACTCCAATGAAATTGATACCTGATGAAGATGTAGACGGATAAGGAGGTTGATGTAGATAAGACGGGCGCACACGAGCAATTCACACAATAGATCCGAGTAACCTGCAAAACACCGATGCTTGACAGAAAAAGATGGCGTTAAAAGATATTTGGGTGGACTGCCCGAGAAGCGGGTCCGGGAAGCGATAAGCTTCCTCGGCGGATGTCAGTCCACGTTTTCAATTAAGTAAAGAAGCATACATGATAAAATATGTACTTAAAGACTTGATTTTCTGATTATGGTAATGAAACAGAATCTAAACAGCAGACAGACAGCTACAGAAAACAGGAAACTATGAAAATAAAGCTGGATTTGTGTTACTGTGACCTTTTACCTGTCTGCAGGATGATCGGCGTCGACTGATGTGATCGGCGTCGATTGATGAAGGATCGGCGTCGATTGATGAAGGATCGGCGTCGACTGTGTAAGATCGGCGTCGACTGAAAGTAGACCAGTTGATCAGTGACAGTGCAAGAAGATTCGGGAATTGGGAAGTGATGGACAGATAGTCGATGTCGTAAATTTGGATGTGTGAAAGTCGGCAAGATCTTTGGAAGCAGAGTCACAGGAGGATCGATGGATGCGTGCGATGTTGATGTGATAGAAGCGAGTAACGGTGCTCCTCTCGGGGATTGATTAAATACAGATCTGCCCTCATTTGATACACTTGATGCTAAGAGATATTTCTTACAACTTGTGTCTCTTTCCCGATCTCTCTCTCTCATTCGTGTGTGGGTTCTTTCGTCTGTTTTTCGGTCCTTAGAACTGAGTTACGGACTTGCTTTTATAATCAGCACCGCTCTAGAAAGTCGGCGCCATATAGTCAGGCGGCTGATCTGAGACGAGACAGACTCGAGATGGCCAAAATGATTGATTTCTAGAAAGATGAGAATTACCCCAAATACGGGAAATATCCCGCTGGGGAAGAGGAAAAATAGGGGTGACACATAGATAGAATAAATTTGGGGTAGATAAGTGATTAGGATACATGGGAAGAGGTGTAATTAAATAGTTAATATTTAATTACTCATGGGGTAAATTAAATTTAAGATAGGTGTTTAAATCACAAATCGGATAATATCCCCGAGGGGATAGTGGTGGCGTAAACGTGCCCCAGGTTACCTAAGCAGAGTAAACGAATGTGAGGACACTAAATTGGGTAACCAATTTTAAGTGTCTACTGAGATATTTCTAGATGAACATCTTTTGCAATCTCCACCGCCTATCCTTTTTTTTTTTAATATGGCTAACTACTTGGCTATAGCCCGAAGTTCCCATATTTCCTCAGACATAAATAAAGAAAGAAATTAATTAGATAAAGTATGATGTATACATGATTAAATGGAATACTTTTCAAATGTGGACTTGACTATGTGCTACAAAGGTGTGTATATGAAGATGATATCTTTGACATACTCAGAGCATATCACGATGAGCCATTAGGGGACATTATTCATTCAAAATAACCATCCACAAAGTTTTGAGAGCTGGTTACTATTGGCAATTTTTTTACAAAGATGTCAAAAAGTATGTATGGCAGTGTGATCAGTGTCAAAGGATAGGAAATCCAACATTTACATCTAATATGCCACTCCAACCTCAAGTTATGTTAGAACCATTTGAGAAGTGGGGTTGGATTTCATTTGACTAATTAACCCAACTTATCAAGGGAAGGACTACATCTTGGTTTATACAGACTATGTTAAAAAATGGGTTGTGGTGCAAGCTCTCCAATATGTAAGGGATGAAAAAGTTGTAGAATTTTTATATGAACACATCTTCCAATGGTTTGGAGTACAAGGATCCATTATTTCAGACTAATGACCACAATTTATGTCACATGTAATTATTTCCTTTGTGGAAACATACTAGATAAGTCATAATAAATCATCCCCATACCATCCACAGTTCAATGGTCAAGTGGAAGTCACTAATAGAGAATTGGAGAATATCCTAACCAATACAATAGATATTTCAAGGAAAATTAGGTTCAAAAGTTACCTGAAGTAGTATGGGTCTACAACACTACTTGGAAGACAACCACATGATTTACTCCTTATGAGTTGGTTTATGGAAATAAACCTATATTTCCTATAGAATTTTAAATTCAGACCTTAAGAAAACTTTCTTGAAGTGGGAATTGATTTATCAGAAGCACAAAAGGCAAGGATTCTTCAATTGAATGAGTTGGATGAGATGAGACTACAAACACTTCATCAAATAGAAATCATCCAACATCAAAGGAAATCATGGCATGATAAACATATTAAAAAATAAAGCTTATAAAAGGAAAGCTGTGCTCTTCCACTTGATTCAAAGTATGTAAGGAATTTAAAGGAAAATTGCAAACAAGATGGATAGTTCCATACCAAATTAAGGAAGTCTTCAACAATAGAACTATACAACTGAATCCAATTTATGGTGGAAGAAAAGTAATGATGGTTAATTTCCATAGATTGAGGCTATACCAAAAACCAACATCTAAAGAGGAATTCAAAAACATGCTACAAGGTGATGCAACTATGAATTTTTTGAACAAAGTATCTTTGTCCAATTCAACTCAGACCTAAACTAGTTCTCAACAAGAATAAATTGGAGATGGTTGAAAACATAAAATGGAGGCAATTTTCCTATGAATTATTGATTGAAAACCAAATATGGAGGTCATTACTTCTTAAAAAAAAAAAAAAAAAAAAAATAATAGAAAATAATAATAAGTACATGTGGCTAAAACCAACAATGGCGGTCACCACTCCTAAATCATGCAATCTATAAATAAGAAAAAACATGTGGAGAGATAAACAAAGGGTAATTTAAATGCTTCCCATTGTATTTGGCAAGGTATGTGTAATTACTCCCTTTTAAATGTTGTAAAGTTTAATTTATGAGGTGATCATTATTATTCTTGTGTGAATTGATGACTTCCCCCATTCCTAATATTCTTGCACACACCACATATCCCAATAAATCCTCCACTCATATCCCATTAATCTCTCACACATACCAAATCACTCTCCTCTATATTGGCGTCTCATCATAATTCATTAAAACTTACCCAATTTGTGTTGTTTTCATATAAAAAAATTCCCCCTTGTTTTCCCACTTTCCATTTTTGGTGCTTCACTCTTGTGCTACTATAAGTATTATTCTTGCACTAGTTTAATTACCATTCCTATGTAATTACTTCCCCATTCCTTTGCTTTAGTTCATTCCAATTATTCACTATTACTTACTTTGTTTCAAGCATCAAGCATGGGAATTAGGCCCTGTCATGAACCGACAAGCTTGGTTGAATTTCTCTCTGATAGGAAATCAGTGGAAATATTTGAGAAAGTAGGGTGGATATATTTTATGCTAGCATATAAGGATTTTAATTCAAGGATGAGAGAAAAAATTGTAAAGAACATTGAGGAGGGACATTCCAAGGTGAAAGGTAAGAAAATGATGTTTATCCCTTCCATCATTAGTCATATATCAGGAATTCCATAGGAAGGGCAAGTGGTTAATTTCAGGACCCCCTACTCTAAAATAATTAAACGGTTTTCTGTTGGAAAGAAAGAGAAATGAGAACTGATTATGGAAAATAAAGGAAAGGATAAGGGCATAAGAAGAGGTCCTTTTCACGAACCATGAGCAGATGTAGAGAAATGTGTGATTAAATATTTTACATGTGAGGGTTAGTATGAATTCATTATAGGGCTTGTGTTAATAATCCTTATCCTCCTCCGCCATGGTCAAGCTAAAGCCCATAACAAGGTTAATTTTACCCATTTTTTATTTGACTTTGTTTTCTTTGTAATTGAAATTTTTCGATGGGGTTCTTCTTACCTAAAATTCCAAGGCCTTATTCACCTCATCTGCACAGACTATTTTATCAAGAAGCATCATTTCCTTAGGAAGTAGGTGAAATTCCAGATAAAGAATACCCTTGAACCTTATTTGTTTCTAGAAAGAGTGCCCTCTACCTCAGAAAGTCCAAAAAAACATCTTAGGTCATTAAGGCCTACCCAAACCCTTGATGAACACCAAACAGAAAATGTTCCTTCTCAGGAAGAACAAAAAGCAACTTCCATCATGCAATATCTACTCCAGAAACCTCTTGCTTCTCCTCCTCATTTTGTATCTCCTCCAGGCCTAGTTTCTGAGATGGAGGTTAATAAAACACCAATCATGGTTGAGGACTCACCCATTCAGGATACAAGAAACAAACCCATACTTGAAGGTGAACCTAGTTCACCTACTGATTCTGCTAAAATTATTCCCAAGTGTTGTCTCTTTCTAAGGTCTAGTATGAGCTCTAGAAATCTTAAGAGAGAATTTTTCATTTCCAACTTATTTTACAAACAAAAGAGGAAACTTTCTCTCAGTTGGAGACATAGAAAGAACATAAAATTAAACATCCACAAAAAATAGTAGAGCACAAAGATGAGGTAATCATGTATCTTCAACATAATGAAGAGGAAAAAGAGAAAAGGATTCAGTTCCTTTAGTCTAGAAGTAAAGAATTAACCATAGTACTCATTCTCTTACAAGACGATAGGAAAAAAATAGATTATTTACAGACTACAGATCAGCTAACCCAAACAAACTTTGTATTTCCCCATATCAAGGGTATGGTAAAGTGGATGTAGGAATGTTATAATCTCAGAGGAGTGGCAGAAAGAAAAAAATGTTAAAAGAAGAAAAGAAGATGCTTCAAGATAATATACTTCCTATTTGTAAGTTATATGACCAAACCCTTTCTTGCAAAGGACCTTCAAATTTTTATGCATTATTTTTAAGGAACATTTATTTAAGCGGATAATTTCCAGAGTCTATTCCATGGAGTCTATAGATTTTGATGATGATAGACAATTCATTGGGGTATATAGAGTAGTAGACAAAGTTTCAAAAATTTATTATGTAAATTCTACATCCATAAGTTTCTTCTCCCTGAGAAAATTGAAATTCCAATAAATTTGTATGTTGGAGAAGTAAAATTTAGGTCATTTTATTCCACCCTAAGACACCAATTTTTATAGAGAGATCAATGAGGTACATATGTAAGATAAAAATTTAATACATGCCTCTTGATGAGGCATGATCTCCCTACTCCAATCATATTCTTAAAAAGATATCAGTCACGAGCTTATTGTCTACAAGTTGTAGATAAGTACAAGGAAAATGTTATAACATATATATCAGACTTCTCAGAGTATTTGTAAAAACCAATTTTAACACTTCAATTCAAGGGTTTTTTTAAATCAAATCTCAATGCTTCCTTGTTCTAAATTAACATAATTTAGAACCAACATCAATCTAAATCAATCCATCTTATAATCAGTTAACCATGTGCAATTGTATGAGTTGGATTATTTCCGATCCCTCATGTATTACTCTTTATAAGTGTTTATACAAGGTATACTATTGATTTCCTTTTTTATGAATTGATGATCAAGTTTTACTTCCTAAGTGTATACATGTGTATTCATTTATGAAACCCATCTGGTATCCTACAACTTAGATCATGGTGAAATTAGGACAGTGTAATCAACAACTTAAACTACTTCGGCCAAAGTTTCAGAGACATGTTTTCCATGCCCATTTCTATGTGACAAAACACTCATCAATTAAAACTTGTCTTTCACCATAACACTTATTTTTTGTTATCTGGATTAGAACTAGATAGTGGAGTTATAACCAGTTATAAGTTGCATTCAAGGTACAAATTTGGATCATCTGTATGGATAAGTTTCACTATGTTGGCTTAGGATGACTATGGGAGAGTAAGCATCTCCATAATTATTTTAATCATTATGATTCCAATTCCTTTCCCGTAGTCATCATAAGATGACATCGGGTACATAACCATGTAATATAATCTACATTTTTACCTTTAATGATACTTGAATCTTAAGGTATTATGACCGTCCCAATTAGTTAAGATAGACAAGATAGCTCATTATAGAAGTTTTACCACAATAGCCAAATAATGACCTAAGTCATTAAATGGGTACTATGATATATCATCCATAATGAGTTGGCTCTCCGAGTTCCACTAATTTAAACATTATATCTTATCTAACTTAAGTAGTTTAATTAAATTACGACATGTTAATCCCTAGGTCTCAGCGATACTCTCATCACGAATGTATTTGTACCTAAGAATCTAAATGAGGAATTCAAGTATATAAAATACATGTTTAAGTCATTTCAGCATGTTCATTACATATTAGTTGCAGATATAAATCAGCTTACTGCTTTAGATCCACAATTTATATTTTGTCAATTTACACTAGTATTGTATTAGGACTAGAATAGTACTTAATAGAATTATTTTCAAATGATTTAAGAAGAATTCCATAGTACACATAAGTCATTCATGTGTAATTATAATTACACATATACTATTTATTGTATATATTAAATTTTTAATTACTAAACCAAATAGCATATTCATCCACTTAAGTTCCCAAACATTGATTTAGATAAATTGAGTAACCTTTTCCCTTAAAATTCATATTCACAAGAAGACATAAATAAATAATGGTTCAACATCTTTATTTCCTTTCATACAGTTACAAATAGAATAGGCTAATTTAGCTTCTTAATCAGTTGAACATAACAACGACATTTTGCTTAATTACAAAACTAATTATTCAATACATTGCAAAATTTAGTCAATCAAATTGAACAAATAATTTCTTTCAACATCACTCACCTTGTAGACTTAAATTACGTCATCTAAAAAATATTAGCAGATGTCAGTGCGAAAGAACTTGCATGATAAGTCCTATTTCCATCTTATCAGATTAAGTCACTTAATATTTGAGTAATGGAATTATAGAAATATTAAAAATCATTTTATCAACTAACACACAAGATCAATAACATCAAATTAAGACAATCGAATTTGCATCCTTAAAGAACTAATTATCATCTCTAACTGTAAATGTATTCAATAAGTTTATAAAGATGACAAACATAAAAATTTACAATATAAATCCTTTAATTCTCTACATAACATCTTTATGGTAATAAATGTATCGATATTATATAAGTTGTTCATAACTTGCATGTATATATCTAGATTATATGTCATAACTCATAGTATATCAATGTTATCTCGAAGTATCAAATACTCCCCAAAGGAAAGAAATAAGATATTATTTATGAGAAACCTTTATAACCAAACCATTTTTCCATATCTAAACTAAACTCCATAAATTTAAATCATACAATCAACACAGATCAATCATGATTTCACAGCAATACACAAAGTCCACTCTATATAAGTTGACCACATTATAATTAGCCCATGATAAACAAACACGCTTTACTTTTATAAGTAATAAATATACTTTCAACATCTTTAAGGTAAATATGATTTACCTTAACCTTTACAAAGACCCAAAGAACCTCGTCGATAACACAGTCAATGAAGTCACATTTATCCACACTTCACAATACGCTACCAACCCAAGGAAAGAACATAACAGTCATGCACAAAGCTCTAAGATCTCCTAGAAATAGTGTAGAGAATTATTATGAAGTCAAACATAAGTGAGGCTTCCTAACTACAAGTTTAGGACCCAAACCTAAGCATCCCTCACCATAGTTCGAGTAAGCCAAGGTGAATCCTCATTTACCTTATTCGAATAGAAGTCCCACAAGACCTATATATACAAAATTAAGAATGACGTATGTGTAATGTAAAAATGTAAGCCCCAATAATGGAGCATCCATATAACACTACATAGAAATTTGAACCCACACAAATGTACTCCTATTGTCATCACAGAAAAATTGTATCATACATCTAAGATTCAAAATAATTCTTACTTTAACCATTGATTCTCCTTCGCTTCAATCTTAACTAAGATACTATTATTATCTTGTCCTAGGAAGGAGGAAAGAGATAGACTTCATAACTACACAAAGTTTCCCCTAGGTAAACAAGGGATTCAAACTAGTCCCTGCCAATTGAGTAAAAGGATAAAGTACTACAAACATAAATGTATCCACACCAATTCCTTAAGCTTACTAGAAAAACTCAAATGGGTTTATAATACAATTAACCCTTATTATATTTGTTAGTCGCCTCTAGCAGGTTATACGACAACTTCCCCAAAACACTATTCATAACAATCATAGATAACCACGTTTGTCCTAGGGAATGCAATATGATAATAGCAATAGAGCACAAGGTTACATGTTAATCACTATAATACCAGACCAAGTTCCTATAATATTTGTATTCCTAAATATATATACATATACATCAACAAAGGAATTGTATTACATGTTGCAGTAATTACTGTAACTATCCCGAGTGATCACATTTATATATATTCACAGGGTCCAGTATTAAGTAAAAACGACATTTACCCAGATAAAAAAAAGCCACATACAAATCCAGATTCACAAGGGAAAACCAAGAAATATTGTAGGGGTTTCATTATAAAAATAGTAAATGAGATAATATTTTAAGGGGGATAGAACAAATCATGCATGATATTGAAAGCTCTATTCTTCTCCTTCTTTTCCAAGCTTTTCTTTGTAAACACAGCCTAAAAATTGATTCCATGGCAAAGAAAAAACCCCATAACTTCCTCATGTTTATTTATTGAACCTTGATATTAATGTTTACCCAAAATCTCTCACTCATAGTTACAAAGATGCATGTGATAGTTCAAGTAAACAACCAGAAGCACGAAAAATAGAAAGAACCTCAAGCATGCAGAGCTCGTACGAAACCTCCCTTCCACAAGTAAAACAACAATAACAAAAACCAACCCATCTTTTCCCCAAAACCACTTGATGTTTTCCCCGAGGTCATGGGGTAGTTTTGATGTCATTCAATACATGCATGGATAATCAAAAGTTCCCTCCAATTCCCTTCCACTGACTTTCCATTTTAAATTTAGCAGTGTTAACTTTATTTACAAAATTGATCACTAATTGTAGATAGTTACCTGATAACATAACATCCACTACTTTATCTCCCATATGGAAGGTTGGTGGTGCATACTAAATGGCCCTCTCCATAAATATTACAACTGGTACAAGATATAAAGGGGTGGTTTCCACATCACACCCATCCACTTAGTCTTTTCCCTCATGGGCTCAAACGCACATTGTTTCTTTTAGGTTTACCTTTAGATAAGAATTTATTATTTATGCCCTCAAATTTACAAAGTTGGATTCAAGGGTGATAGACCCTTTCACATGGTATTAGAAAATAAAATATTCAAATAACATTAACTTATTTTTAGCCTTATTTTAGGCCCCATCAACTTTTATACCAATCTTTATCAAACATATGCCAAAAGGATTATAATCTAACACATTATAGTTTAGTTCCTACATTTTTAATAGACCAGATCATATTACCAATGTACATGAAGTCCAATCTACATTTTGTAATATTATCATCAAGATTCCATGTAAGAAATAGTAAGAATATAAGCGTGGTCCACATACCTCATCATATGAAGCACGATATCATACATGTTCACAATCACCCAATAGATCTGGTGTAGCAACATATTACGACACTTCTACAGGTAGGAGTTAGAATAAAATAACTTAGTTGGGCAGACTCTAACAATTTAATAGTAAAGTAAGGAAGTAAAATTAACATAACAATGTTACACAAACATATCCACTGTTAGTGTACTAATCATATTACTTCCAACAAGCTACAACAATGCAAATAGACTACGATCATGAATAGTAACCAAACAATAATATAGGCCATCTGCAGAAGTATGCCTTAAATCCAACAGTCTTATCACAGAAAAGTAACAAAACAATGGGGGTGTTACATACCTCCCCCCTTAAAAGCATCATCATCCCGATGATTCATTCCAACATAACAGAATATTAAAAAACCAGATAATAAGCTACTTATTCAATCATCAATAATCCAAACAATATAGTATGAAACTTACAAAAATCAAGTTTTCATAATTTCAAAATAGCATCATGTTGGCTATAACCAGCGTTTTTTCCAATTTTTTGCTCAAATAGAAAAATTAAAGTTAGTTTTTCAGTCATAGAAATCATAATGTATCATAGAATCATATAAAACTATATGTTTTATTGCTAAAACAGTTGTGGAAAAACAATTTTTATTTCTTCTAGATTCTCCCAAGTTGCACTTTATTGAGAAAATTGGTCCCATTGGACCTTGCATTGACTAATGTCCATGTTTTGCAAGTGCAACTTGCAAGTTTCCAACACCCTTACGGGTTCAACCACAATAACCCCAGGTCTTGAACCTATAAAGAATTCCAATTCAACACATGTGACAAATCCTAGTCATACTGTTTAAGCAAGGAAATATGAAAAACATCATACATCTTGGCAATGTGGGAGGCAATGCTAATCGATAAGCCATAGGAATAATCACTTCAATGATTTTAAAAGGTCCTATGAAGTGAGGTGATAGCTTGGTTGATTTTCCAAAAGAAATATAACTCTTCTTAGGTTTGACCCTTAAAAATACTTTATCTCCAAGTTCAAATTTCCTATTAACTCTTTTCATATTAGTGTAAATATTCTTCCTATCAGAAAATTATTTTAATCATTCCCAGATTAGTGTTACTTGGTGTTCCATTTCAGTAAGCGTTTCAAGTCCTACTACCTCTTTGTCTTCTATGTTGTCCCAACTAACAAGTGTTCTACAATTTCATCCATACAATGCCTTGAAAGGTGTCATTTTCAAGAGAAGAGTGGTATATTTGTTATATGTAAATTCTACTAAAGGAATATATTCCTCCCACTTGTACTGCTGATCCATGTAGTACATTTTAAGCATGTCTTCCATAATCTGATTTACCCTTTCAGTTTGTCAATCTATTTCCGGATGGTATGCAGAACTAAAATTCAGTTTTGTTCCTAAGGATGAATTTAAATTTTACCAAATATGTGAATTCATTCTTTGGTCTCAATCTGAAATTATTAGTTCAGGTACACCGTACAATCTAAATATTTCATGCACGAATCATTTTTAAGAATAGGTGAATCATCTTTTAGATTTCTAGGAATAAAGTGAGCTACTTTTGTAATTTTTCAACTACAACTAGAATGACATCATGTTTATTTGTAGACATTGGAAGCTCCTGAACAAAATCCATGCTTATCACTTGCCATTTATACTACAGAATGTTGTGAGGGTACATCTATCCTGTTGGGTGCGTATGTTTAGCCTTTACATGCTGACATTCCAAGCAATGAGACACATAATCTACTATGTCCTTTTTCATCCCATTCTAAAAATATTGTTGTTTTACATCAGTAAAAAAAAATCACTCTAAGATGTCTAGAATAATGAGCATTTTGAAATTCAGTTATCACTTTCTTCCTTAGTTCATTTTCCAAGGGTACATAAACCCGATTTTCATACCTTAGGACTCCATTATCGAATATAAATACCTTGTATCTTTTATCATTGGAATCTGTATCAAGCACTATTTTGACTTGTTGATAATAATAATATTTTATCATTACTTTCTTTAACTCATCTTTAAATTGAGTTCTCAAGGTTATAAGGGGGAAATATGCTTCCTATGACTAAGTAAATTTTCCATTCGATTTTAGTTTCCTTTTATATAGATGATATAAAAATCATATTGAGACAAAAATTATAACCATCTTCGTTGTCTAGCATTCAATTTTGGCTATGTGAAAATGTATTTCAGCCCAAGATGGTTTGTTTTTAGCTCAAAGGGCTTCCCTACAAGATAATGTATCCATACTTGTAAAGTCATGGGAGCATAGTTCAGCTCATGTACTTTGAGTTTTCTATTCTCATATGCAATCACATGATTGTCTTACAACAAAATATCCCCTAAACCCTCACTGAAGGAATCTATTATAATTGTGAAGTCCCCATTAGGATCTGGGACTGATAAAACAGGTGTTGTAGATAGTTTCTCTTTCATCATTTTAAATGCAATCTCACATTTATCATTCCAAAAAAACTTCTTATCCTTTTTCTGTAGTGAAGTGATTGAGGAAGCAACTTTTGAGAAGTCTTTTACAAACTTTCGGTAGTATCTAGCTAGTCCCATGAAGCTTCTGACTTTATGCACGTTTTTAGGAGCCGACCAATCAATTATAGATGTAATATTAGATGGATCAATAGAAATTCCATTTTTGTTAATTACATGGCCTAAGTACTGCACCTCACTTTCATAAAATGAACTTTTGACAACTTCCCATAAAGTTTCCTTTTTCTTAATACCTCAAGTAAAATCTTTATATGTCCATTATGCTCTTCAACGATTTTTGAATAAATGAGAATATTTTCCAAGAATATAAGCACAAATTTTTCCAAGTATTCTTAAAAGATATTGTTCATTAAATTCAAAAAAGTGGCTAGAGCATTAGTTAAACAAAATGGTAGTACAATGAACTCAAAGTGTCCATATCTTTGTCCTAAAAATTTTTTTTTTATGTATGTCTTCTTATTTTATTCTTAATTGATGGTACCCAGACCACAGATCGATCTTAGAGTAAACCAATACACCACACATTTGGTCAAATAGATCTTCAATCCTTGGAAGAGGGTACCTATTCTTAATTATGGATTTGTTATCTAGAGGACATTCTGGGATGTTGGGAGTTCTCTATATCTCCCTAAACCACAACAAAGTGGTATATAATTCCGCGAGCTTTCCGTCGGTACCTGAAACATGGAAACCAGACTCTGTATGCTCAAGTTAGAGTTGGTCAAAGTTTGGTCAACATCCAGGCCCAGTAGGGTCAACTGACCAATGTGTTAGTGACATGTGGCAAAAGTGGAGAAAGAACATGGAGGAGCAAAAAATATAGTTTTGTGACGTCGGTCTTTGATTGTCGAGGCAAAATTGGTGGACCCCATTTTTTACTGGCTGGGGGCCCTCGGCTAGGTTCAACACACTCTTTTCAAAGAGGGGTGCCTTTGCAACCACATCGATATCTCACCATGTGGTGGGGCCTCAAGCCACCACGTGGCCTACCACCACAATGATCGGGAATTCATATCAAGCCAACTTGGTTTTCATTTCACGAGTTATCTCATCAACTCGACAAGTTATTCATTAACTAGGCGAGTTCACCTTATAGCTCGACTGGATGAGTTATTGTTTAGCTTCGGTGTTTATGGAAAGCTCGTTATTATATGGGTTGAGTTTTTTATTGGTTTGGGATATACTATTCTCCGTTCCTAATTGGAAGTTTGAGCTACAGATATGGCAGGCTATATTTTCCAGTTTAGTGGGCCGTAATACCTCATCATCCACCTTTACAATACACTAACCACACTATAATTGGAAGTCTTAACATAGCCATTACGTGGCGGAAAAAGGGGTATTCATATGGCCACAACCACGGTTAGAAAATAGTGGCCAAGTCTTTAACAAGATCCCAATAAAATATTAAAAACCCACAAAGTGGGATTGTAAATGATCCCCAAATACTATGTGAAGGAGGCCCACGTGGAAAGTGGCGGTTACGAGGAGTAGGCCTACATGGCCATGATGGACCAACCAAGTCAAAAGGTAAAAGCCACGTATGGAGTGGCATTTAAAAACTATGTGGTGGTAATATTCTTTTTAAGCCCATGTAAATTATTATCCACTACGTGGATTTAAATGGTTGAATATTTTTAATAGCTAGTGCCATTTTTAAAACCCCGCATTTAAATGGTTATTTAAAACCACAAATGTAACACCCGGCTAAAATTAGCCTTGTCATTATAGCAGAAAGGATGAATTATCCTACTAGTGGTCACTCTGAGGGGAGCAAGTTTACGCCGTGGGGGGACTGAACCTGCTTTGGTGTAGCATGAATTTCTTCATTTACAGAGAATAGGTATTACACCGTGAGTGGGAATTGTTGTGATATATGTTTTAAAAGAAAACTGTAGATGGAATGCCTGAACAGGATGTTATGTCAAAGATTGCAATGATTTGTTTTTTGGCCATTTTAGATTGTGTTGACTGGTGTAGGCATTGTCAAATAAAAGACCTGGGATCAAACCCCGTAAGATATAACCTCATACTCCATACTTGATGTCAACCTAATTGACACTTGATATCTGTATGGCCATTGCCAAAGTTCAAATCTCTACTTATGCGTTGTATGTTTCAAGTTAATGAATCAAAACTGCATCACCTACTGTATTTTTTATTCATTTAGTGGTAGACGATATGAATATTTTTATAAGCATTAACATTTACCCATTACAAATATGCCACACAACATTTTAAGCTATCAATCAAGCCTTGATATATATTAGATTCACATTACAGAGTAACTTTGGTATTCACACACGAATAGATGGAACTTTCATAAGAATAAATTTCATTCTACAGCTTGGTAACCATTTCTCTAAAATTTTCTTTTCATTCCCTAGGGCACAATCAAAACCAAAGAATGTCAACTTTTGTATCTATGACCAACAATATACTCTGCTAGACTCTAGAATGGTTCATCCCAAAACTACAAGGCTGGAAAGAATGCAGAAGAGCAGTTGCCAAACAACATAGACACTTTGCATTCTCAATGACCAGCCAAACTATTTCCTCCTGCATCTGTTTGATCTGAACTCTATAAACCTTTTCATTTTCAAGACCTAACCTCGGGTCACCTTACGTCCGATGACTGGTGCATAACTTTCACTAGAGATTTCTTTGTGGCTTGGCTTCAAATTCAAATGCCATCATAAATGTGGGTTAGTGTTTAACCCTAAGACTCACCAGATCAAAATCAATTAACGGAAGACATCATGCATTTCAAATTTGTTCTAACTTAGCCATTTCTTTATATGATACAATGATGCAAATGTATGAATGGATTGTAAATACCTAAACCAAAGCATATAATTAATTATATGTAGAAATCTATTTTTGTTCTGATTCTTTCTTACAAAACCAATGACAACAACTTCCTTTATTCAATTGTTTTGATTTTATGCGTACACTTGCTCCCATCTTCCTAACATTCTAGTTATAAGTGTTCAGTAGTAATTCTGCTTAGAGGCATAGAGTAACCGAAGACAAGATTTTATAGGCTTTTCAATAAAAATGATCCCTAATAACTTCAACATTACTGTATTGTTGTCCTGAGTTGCCAACACAAAGAATGACCAATAAATCTTGTTGTTTATATAAAAGCACAAACAATATAGCTTGTAGCCTTTCTTGTTATACATTAAATAACCAAAGAGTTGTGATATACATTTTTTTCGTAGACAAAATGCCTATGTGGTATGCAAGGTAAAGAACTACAATCATCAAAACATTTCGATTTTCCAAAAAAAACTATAGATGGAAAACGTAACAGATGGAAAAAAATTGTAGACAAAATACCTTGACGAAATGCAAGGTGAAGGGCTGCAATCATTAAATTGTTGTGAAGCTAAAACCATCATAAATATATATATAGATCATCAAGCTTATAAAAGCATTACAAGATAGTTTTGAGTATATTATTTCAGTTCCTCTGGCATACAAGATTGGGTCAATTTTAAGTTTAGAAACAACTAACACTGTGTTATCGACAAATATTGTTTGAGATTGTAGTTTTGTTTTTTACATTGCCTTTCTTTACACAAAACCAAAAATGTATGCACTGTAGAGTTTCTGTAAATGTTTATACATTATGAGAGTTGTATATGGATACGTCCAAGTAATTTTTATCTTTGTTAGGAAAATTAAAACAACATCAAGAAACAAAATAAAAGAAAAACTGAGCAGAATGGAGCAATATATGGAAAATTGTATGTTACCAAAAACTAACATTAATCAATAAACATAAGTTACACAGGTAAACAAGAAACCACATAGTTTGGGGTATGTACAGTAGGGGTGTTAAAGTTTTTTTTTTTTTTTTTGGGGGGGGGGGGGTTTGTTGTTATGGGGAGGGGGAGGATTTATAGAACTCGTATGTAAAAATTTCTCTTAGAATGTGGATGATGTCTTCGTTGGCTATGGATGATTGCTGCAGTGAAATCTGTGTTTGATGTAGTTCTTGTTGGGTATGCAACATTACAGAGATTGCGGTGTCGTCTACATTTGTGGCTTTTGTGCATTGTTGTTCGACACATTCAGATAACAAATTTTGTATGAGTACAATTTGTTGTAATTTGTTGCTTATGGTGTCGAATGTGGTTGCCATGTTTAAAGTACCTGTAAAAGGTGGAGGGTACACAGTATGTTAGAAAGGTATTTTGATACAAGGTCAAAATGCCATGCAATCAAGATGCTGTTTACAAGAATAACTAAATGAGATTGGAAAAAATTATGAAAGAAGTAAAAGGATCTTTAAGATTGAAGAGGAGAGAGGTTAATGCATATGATAACTTAAAACTAAGAAGTGTTACATATGTATGGAAAAATCCCACATTGGTTTTTGTTCTGCTCATATAGTATTTGTTATTTTTTGTGAGGACTGTTATCTGTTTGGCTACAATATAAGCATTATATCAAAGGATAATCACATAATGGCAGCTGTATTTCTGACTCTTCTATCCTGCTAGAGCGACCCATACCTTGGGTGTGTTGAAGGCAATGTAAGGTTTTTGTGGACTGTTCTAAGTTGCTGTATAATACCAGGTTTTTATGAATCTTTTCCAATCAATTTCTATATTTTTGGACAAACAAAAGTACCATTTTGCAGCCATATTATTTTGCAGAGCATAGAAAGCAGTCCAGAGGTAATCTTTTAATTTACATATAAAATACTTCTGCATACATTGTGTTTTTCTACTGTTTATTGATGCTTGTTTTCATAGTTCATTGCTCAGATACCAGAGCTTTTGCATTAGGAGGTATTC
Source organism: Taxus wallichiana var. yunnanensis (assembly GCA_018340775.1). Taxonomy (NCBI): domain Eukaryota; kingdom Viridiplantae; phylum Streptophyta; class Pinopsida; order Cupressales; family Taxaceae; genus Taxus; species Taxus wallichiana. Next base: position 324,496,548 of record CM031239.1, read on the forward strand.
CCTGCATTCATGTGTTTTTTAACGCATATTTATGTTTGTTTTCATAGTGCATTGCTCAGATAGCACAAATTTTTCATTAGGGGGTTCCTATGTCTTTTTTTCCCCACTATTCAAAAATCCAGTCAACCTTCTCTACTTGTGATCCTTTATTTAGTATAAATTTATTTAAAGTTCAATATTCTCTAAATATCAGTTCTTTTAGATTTCCACAGATACACAGTGTAACATAAACCTCTAACATTCTGAAAATTTTGTTTTTACAGGAATTGAAGCCATTGTTCATTCTTAGATTTCATTTAAGGATTGCTAAATCTTAAAATAACAAGTTCTCATACTACTCTTTTCAATTGACAACATAATATGCCTTCACATCATAAGAGCAAGCTTTTCCCATCTATATGGAAAATAAGTTGCTCTTGTCAACATAAGACAAGCCTCTTACATGATGCAAGAGATTTCCTCTCTAGTTGCACCTCATTCCGGGAATTGAGTTTTGAATAGAAAATGAACCTTTCAAGGTTGTTGCACATTTCTTTTTTAGCAAAATGTGAACTTGTACATTTACACAGTGACTGTCTTCCAATGATTATTACACATTGATGCCGAAGTTATAACATTGTATCTAAGGATACAAGATCAATTTACCATTACGGTAAACAAAAACAACCTTTGTCATCTTTGATTTTGTAAATAAATTTAGATATTTTGGCTGCCATTGCATTTCAGTCTTCTTTCTATCTATTGTCTTGAATTTCACATTTTTGTAAGCTACTCCAGGGCAATGTTTCATCTTTAATTTGTATACATTGAATTAGTTACTTACTCTGTGTTGCTACTCATTTATGTCAAATCTAAAGTTAGATATTTACACAGTTGCTTTCTGACAATGATGATTATACATAGATGTTGAAGTTAGTACATTCTATTTATCAAGCTACCACCTAAAGTGGATACAACATCAAGGTACCATTACAGTAAAAAATCAATGTTTTTCATCTTCAGATAAATACAACTGCTACAAATTGCATGGGGTGTTGTACATGCTCCATAAATTAAATAATACAAATTTAAATATACTCGGCGCAGGTCACCCTATCTGTGGCAAGTGGTGCACACCTCCTGTTGGACAATCTCTCTATGGCCAAGCTTGAACGTTGGCATTTTAATAGGCATTGGATATTGTGTTTGAGCCTTCTGCCTTACCCAATCAAAATAAGTAAAAAAATCTAAATCATGCAGATAGTCTGTTGATGCAAGTAATGCTAGCACTTATGCACCAACTTAGTGGGGATTAAAGCAATTAGATTCATAACATGGCCCTAACAAGGGAAGGCTTGTTTGTTTATCACATTCACAAATATTGGGCTATATCTTTAAAAGCTTATATTTTCTATACGATGATTGAATGTGATATAGTGATTAAAAATTTCAATTAATTTAAATTAAGATGTATTGGTGTAGCCCAGAAGTGACAATATATTCCTAAAATTTTTAAGATGAAATTCAATGATTGATGATGGAATTTGAGGAAAAAAACAAGGAAATGCTAAGTCAATATTTTTTATTGATTAGTTCAGAATTATATAGTTGGTGTCCATTAAGTTCTCCTATGAATTTGTCATTTCACAAGTGACTGGGGAAATTGCCCCGAGCCACCACATGTACCATTATTTTTCTATTTTTTGTGGAGGGTTTGAGGGAAGGTGGGAATTTCTTGGTCAGGGTATCTTTAATTTTTTTCAGCAAGTACCATTGGATGCATAAGGTGCCAGGCATCGTGTGTGTTTCTTGTATTGATGATGTTGAATAGGTAATGCAAGTATTTCCATGACATAAATAAAAATATTTTATTCTCTTTTTAAGTAAAAAATCCTTTCTACCAGTCACACAGTAGGAAGAGCTTATACACTCTCCTTGTCCCATGGGGTGTAAAATAAGGCCAAAAGTTTTGGCTCCTAGGCTTGAGAAGAAAGTCTATGTAAATATTCCATTTTACCAGTTAAATAGAAAAAGCTTCCGTCTTGATGGCTATGCAATGTTGATGCCAATTCCACTTAACTCGTACACAAAAATATTGTGGAGCTTGGAAAAAACTCTAAACTTTAACATGATATCACTCACAGATTGCTTGATGAATATAAGAGACCATCTTAGTGCAGAGACTACAGGTGGAAATGGCAAACCACATGAACAAATCTACTTTCTCAAGTTGTTTCATGGTATGTTGGATATGGTCCATGGATATGTTTTAAATTTTTTGGAATTTAGTTGGAACGGCTACCTATCTTTGCATGGCTATGAATGTGTTGGTCTTCAATACCACTTGCAATTTACAAACACATGAATTAAATACATTTTCCCAGTACACCCACATGGTTCTACACAAAGATAGAAAATGGAATTCATCTCTTTTCCAATCTGCAGGTGCTACCTATGTTCTAAGACTTGCATATGTTTTGAATTATTTCTAGATTGATGTCAGTTGTAGCGTGGCTTCTGATGCTATCTATGTAGACAACTAACTCTGATTTAAAATAGTAAACCAAGAAGAGTGATCCCAGGCTTCCCATACAAAGCTACCTGACCCCTTTACAAAATGGTGCAGAGATATGCCTGTTTCTTCACAATCTAGACCATGGAGACATTGAAATATGATCGACCATGGAAGCAGGCATACTAATCTATGCTCTTTTGTTCCTCTTCTAGTTTCCATTTGTTTGATTTGCTAATTGATTTTGCAAACATTCCTACCATGGTTCAAATGAAAGAGGTTGGATCTCAGGCGACCTCATCAATCTTGGGGATAGTGTTAGGAACATCAAATGATCTAGATGCTTCAGTTTCTCCCCATCCTTTTCCAGGGGCACATTCTCATGGGAAGACTCTTGTAGAAAGAAACAAGGATATGATACTGAAGCTCAGCCAAGTCCTCGTATTGTTGGAGGCACACTAAAGAGTGTTGCCACTATTGGTCGTCAAGGTTTTGGTCTTGAAGATAAGGTATCTTACTCATTCAGAGTTTAGGAGTTCTTCTAACCAAAGTGTGGTACCTGTGGAAAGGTAGCAAGTATACCTTTCTTGGATTTTTATGTCCTATACACTGGACTCTATGTTAAGCGTAACTTGTTTTTCTTTTGCTTTAGTTAACATTTTCCTTTCCTGATGTATGATTTTCTATTGTTGTTTTCCTTTCTTTTGTCTGAGATTTAATAATTGTAATGTTTCCATAGCTATTATCTATATATACTGCTGGTAATATAGTGCCAATCCCATTTTTAAGGCCACATATATCCCCTATTGCTTTGATATCAGCAAACATGCTCTGCCTGTTCCATTTCTGGACTATTTTTCAGAACAGGAGCTCCTTATACATCCATTCTATTGGATGATTGATGCTATTTACTTTTTTAAATTTTTTAATCTCATTTCCAAAATGATATACTCGAGTTTACTTATGAGTTGGAAAGGCAAAAAAGTGAAAGGCTCTAGAAATTCAACCCACCTTATTTCAGGTAAGCAACTAATCCACCTGCTCTTTCCTAGAAGTATCCACAATGGTGAGCAAGATCAGCTTTAACCATGCAAAAATATTTGAATACAGAAGCACCTGGGAGAGACCTTACCCAAAAAAGCCCCAAAAATACAAGGTAGCACAACCTAGGACAAACAACCACAACCACAGTGGCTGTAATCCCTTGAAAACAGTTTATAGTTTCCTCAACTTAGCTAGCATTCATGCCTTCGAAGCATTCACAACCATCATGTATGGTTACATGCTAAATTTTTTTAAAGCTTGCATCGTCTAGGTTTATTTGAAGAATTTTGTCAAACAATTGGCATACCTTGTGTATGCTTTCACAATTTGTGTAAGGGAGTGGGGTAAGGCAATGCCTTTAGAAGAAATAAGCTCTTCTGCATAGGCCTTAAGAATGTCTTCAGCCAAGCTAATGTCGATATTGCCCTGGGTTATGCTGAATAGGCATTCAGGGTAGGCATTCATACCCTGTCAGTAAAATAAATATCCTTTGGTTAAGTAAGTACTATTTTATTTCTTTTCAGCAATATTAAAGTAATGTTCCCTTCTAGTCCCCCAGGTTGTTGTGTAATGGTTAAACGGTACTTAAACCATAACATTTGTATATGTGTAGAACTGGTTCAAATCACACTCGTGCTCAAGTAACCTATAGCAGGGAACATCTAAAATCATCATGGTGTGGTACCCCATGTTATTCAATCCAAAAAAAGTTATGTTTCCTTCCCGATTTCCCCAAAAATCCGTTTGACATTTGTAGAAATTTCAGTTTCCAGTTTTTGCATTTTTTTGTAATTTAATTCAATAGCATCACTTTCAGATTTACATATTGAGAACTGTCTGCTTTCATTTTTCAGTTTTGATCTAAGTTTCAGGTCTAGGGTTACATTAGTCATTTCAGATTTTGAGATTTAAGCTTTGAATTTCTCATTATCAGATCGGGATCACAAAAAAATTTAGAAGATGTATTTTGAGCTACATGTGGATGCTTAAAATCCTATTCCTCATTGTCATAGCAGCAAGAAAATCTTAAGTTATTAAAAATTGACATTAAGAAAGCAACAAAAGTTACAGAAAAAAACAAGAAATCACTTTCAGGGGGAAAAGACAGACATGCAAACAAACCTGTGCCTGATGGGGATGCTCCGCATGAAGGTTATAAGGAGGGTGGTAGAAGGAAATTGATAGCAGACAAGAACATAAGACACCGGTTGGAAAAAAATGAGAAAAAACAAATCGCCAATATACGAAGAGTCCTTCCAGAAAAAGACACCGCTAGTACAATGCATGACACGCAGCCATGGAAAGACACGCAGGTGAAGCAGGAGGGAACAGGGAGAGGTAAGAGACAGATGACAAGCACATGAACCTCCAGAACATCATGCTGGCATTGAGCGACACATGTGACAAGCATGTTAAGCTGGTCAAGCTGGAGGCCGTAGTCGTAAGAGATCTAGTTCATAGTAGCCATGCCTCCGACGTAATAAAAAGGCTCATGGTCGTATTTTCCCAAAATAAGTCTATTCGAGTAAGTCTCCTCTTATAAGGCCATAGGACATAAGGAGAGCTTTACTAGTTGCTCTAAGTGTGTGTACTGGCCATAGGCTATAGAAGAGCAACTTTATATATCACTCTATAAAGGGAGTTAGGCTCAAAATTAGCCTTAGATGTAAAAAGGGAAAATGCTCCAAATTTCCCTACGCTCCTAGTGATATATTTATCTTCCCATTTTGGAGGTGTTTTGACACCATTTCAATGTATGGAAGTCATATCAGCGTTGGTGTCAATATGGAGTCGTCATCGAACATGCCTCTCATACAAGGAATATTATTGAAGACATATAATTCTGCAACGGTCATCATTAGTTGAGCTTCTACTTCTCGGAAGACAGAGCAACGTGTCTTCATATTTCCAATTCTCTATTGTATTGTGATCACTCTTATTAATCTGGTCCATATTCATATGCAATCAATCGGTGGGTATGTGATCAAGTGCGAGGAATCCCTATAACTATCACAAGGGAATAATCCCTATACTAATATCAATTGGGTATCAGATAGACATGTTCATTGGTATCCACATAAAGATTCATTGCTTCATTGTACTTGTTTACATTTAGAAGCGTAATGAATCGGTTCATATAAACTGGAGACGTAGGCAATGCCGAACTTCGTTATCAGTTTCTATGTAGTGTGTATGTGTTTCATTTTACATTGCATTCTACAATTGAAGTTGATAGCAATTATGGAGTATAAAATATTGCAGTGCCTATAGGGGTCCATGGGTAGTCTAAAATTTTTACCCCTATTTACGGATCAAGTTGGTATCAGAGAAGACATATGAGATCACCAGCTCAAGTTGGTATCAAATTTGGTGCATTTTACCGGCAAACCTGCTATTCTACAAGTAGGTTAGTATCTCAGCAGGATGATTCAGTAGTGGGTTGCTTCAACTTGACACTTGGGGTCCAGATATGTGGGATAGACTGAGGGACAGGTTCATCATACTTAGTATTTTTCTTGCATTTAAATTTGGATTTCTCTATTTATCTCCTAATAAGCTTGTGAGTTCCTATTACAGCTTGGTTACTCATATTTAGCTTGGAAATATGTTTACCATTTGTGTAGACAGTGAACTAATTTGGTGTCAGATCAGATCCTAATTCTATGAAGAGGCCATCATGACCATGCAGAAGAATGGTAGCTGATCACCATTGACATCTAACATTAGGTTGGATCTTTACTCTACATAGAGGTTACATAGAACCATGCAACAAAGTAGTACCTGATAGTCGACATTAACATGAGGCAGTAACACCAAGTAGAGGTAGCAGCCATGTAGTGGGTTGAAGTCATCATTATTGAGCTCGTGGGAGATCATCTCATATCATCACTCTGCATAGAGGCATCATGGACATGCAATAGAGAGGAATTTGATCATCATCATATCCTGGCATTAGTTCAGATATTCATTCTGTGTAGCAGTTGAGACCGTGCAGCAGAATGGTAGTTGATCATCATGGAATTGGCATCGGGTCGGATCTTCATTCTGTGTAGAGGCTCATTGTGGCCTTGCAGCATGATGGTACCTGATAGTCATCATCAAAAAAAGACTTCGCACCATGTAGAGGTAGTGGCTGTGTAGAAAGGTAGGAGTCATCATTGTTGAGCTCTTAGTATCATCTCTTATATTCATTCTGTGAAGAGGCGTAGTCCATACACCATAATGGTAGCTAATTAGTGAGTGACATCTAGCAATGGTTCAGAATGTTACTATGTGTAGAGGCTATTTGTGGTCATGCAACAAAGTACCTATTTGTCATTGTCAGTCAGGTACTTGTGTCGTGTAGAGGAAAAATCCATGCAATGGAGTACAGTCACCAACATATATTTCTTGGTACCGTGTAGAGGCCAAGGCCATGTATCGGGGTGAAAGAGCATGTCTTCTTCAATTGGCACAAAATTTGTTCTATGTAGAGGCATGGTCCGTGTAACAGGATAAAGATTACCAGGAGGTGTCAGCATAGTGGCGTAAATGCCACAAGTCCCAAGATTGAGTGATTAGTTGTTTGATTGCAGAGTTGGAAACATATTTCATATATCTCTTCTCAATAACTAGAGGTTCAAGTTCACAAGAGTTTTGTGGAAAAAAGCATTTCCCATTGGGGAGGTGTGATCTGGAGGACATTTTGGGATGTTGGGAGTTCCCTATATCTCCCTAAATTACAACAATGTGGTAGAGCATTCCCTAAGACTTCTATTGGTACATGGAAAATGGACTCTGTATGCACAAGTCGAGCCCAAGTCAAAGATTGGTCAACATCTGACACAACATGGTCAATTGACCAATGTGGAAGTGACATGTGGCGAAGTGGAGCGAGAACATGGAGGAGAAAAAAATATAGTTTTGTGACACGGTCTTTGACTATCAAGGAAAAATTGGTGGACCCCATTCTTTACTGGCTGGGGGCCCTCGGCCAAGTTCAACACACTCTTTTCATAGAGGGGTGCCTTTTCCACCGCATCGATATCTCGCCACATGGTGGGGCCTTTGTTTAGCTCGGTGTTCATGGAAAGCTCATTATTATATGGGCTAAGTTTATTATTGGTTTGGGATATACTATTCTCCATTCCTAATTGGAAGTTTGAGCTATGGGTAGGGCAGGCTATATTTTCCAGTTCAGCGGGCCGTAATACCCCTCACCATCCACCTTGACAATACAACGACCACACTATAATTGGCAGTCTTAATATTGCCACAATGTGGCAAAAAAGGGTATTCATGTGGCCACAACCACGGTTAGAGAATGGTGGCCAAGTCTTTAACAAGACTTTATTTATTTGATTCCCCGCGTATGTGGGAATTTAAAGACTCCACCGCCACACATTGAATAGGAGGCTCACGTGGAGTATGTGGCGGCCGAGCCATTTAAAGGGCCCAGTAAAATATTAAAAACCTGTGAAGTGGGATTGTAAATGATCCCCAAATACTATGCGAAGGAGACCCACGCGGAAAGCAACAGATACAAGGAGTAGGCCTACGTGGCCATGAAGGACCAACCAAGTCAAAAGGTAAAAGCCACGTATGGAGTGGCATTTAAAAACTATGCGGTGGCAATATTCTTTTAAGCCCATGTAAATTATTATCCACCGATATGTGGATTTAAATGGTGGAATATTTTTAATAGCTAATGCTATTTTTAAAACCCCGTATTTAAATGGTTATTTAAAACCACAAATGTAACACTAAGCTAAAATTAGCCTTGTCATTATAGCAGAAAGGATGAATTATCCTATAAAAAGGCTCATAGTCGTATTTTCCCAAAACAAGTCTATTCGGAGTAAGTCTCCTCTTATAAGGCCATAGGCCATAAGGAGAGCTTCACTAGTTGCTCTAAGTGTGTGTAAGGCCATAGGCCATAGAAGAACAACTTTATATATCACTTTATATAAGGAGTTAGGCTCAAAATTAGCCTTAGATGTAAAAAGGGAAAATGCTCCAAATTTCCCTACGCTCCTAGTGATATATTTATCTTCCCATTTTGGGGGATTTTCGACACCATTCAATGTACGAAAGTCATATCAATGTTGGTGTCAATCCAGAGTCGTCATCGAACATGCCTCTCATACAAGGAATATTATTGAAGTCATATAATTCTACAACGGTCATCATTAACCGAGCTTCTACTTCTTGGAAGCAAAGCAACGTGTCTTCATATTTCCAATTCTCTATTGGATTGTGATCACTCTTATTAATCTGGTCCAGATTCATATACAATCGGTTAGGTATGTGATCAAGTGGGCGGAATCCCTATAACTATCACAAGGGCATAATCCCTATACCACTATCATTTGGGTATTAGATAGACATGCTCACTGGTATCCACATACAGGTTCATTGCTTCATTGTAATTTTTTGCATTTAGAAGCGTAATGAATTGGTTCATATAAACCGGCGACGTAGGCAATGCCGAACTCCGTTATCAATTTTTGTGTAGTGTTTATGTGCTTCATTTTACATTGCATTTTCCAATTGAAGTTGATAGAAATTATGGAGTATAAAATATTGTTGTGCCTATAGGGGTCTGTGGGTATTCTAAAATGTTTACCCCTATTTACGGATCATGTTGGTATCATAGAAGACATATGAGGTCACTAGCTCAAGTTGGTATCAAATCTGGTTCATTTTACTGGCAAACCTACTATTCTCCAAGTAGGTTAGTATCTCAAAGTAGCTAATTCGGTAGTGGGTTGCTTGACTTGACACTTGGATTCTAGATCTGTGGGATAGATTGAGGGACAGGTTCATCATACTATGTATTTTTCTTGCATTTAAATTTTGATTTCTCTATATATCTCCTAATAAGCTTGTGAGTGCCTATTACAGCTTGGTTACTCATATTTAGCTTGGAGATATGTTTACCATTTGTGTAGACAATGAACTCATTTGGTGTCAGATCAAATCCTAATTCTGTGAAGAGGCCATCATGATCATGCAAAAGAATGGTAGCTGATCACCATTGACATCTGACATTAGGTTGGATCTTTACTCTATGTAGAGGTTACATAGAACCGTACAACAAAGTAGTACCTAATAGTCGGCATTAACATGAGGCTTCACACCGTGTAGTGGGTTGAACTCATCATTATTGAGCTCGTGGGAGATCATCTCATATCATCACTCTGCATAGAGGCATCATGGCTGTGCAATAGAGAGGAATTTGATCATCATCATCTCCTGACATTAGTTCAGATATTCATTCTATGTAGTAGTTGAGACCGTGCAGCAAAATGGTAGTTGATCGTCATGGAATTGGCATCGGGTCGGATCTTCATTCTATGTAGAGGCTCATTGTGGTCGTGTAGCATGATGGTACCTAATAGTCATCATCAACAAAAGGCTTCGCACTGTGTAGAGGTAGTAGTATGTAGTGGGTAGGAGTCATCATTGTTGAGCTCTTAGTATCATCTCTTATATTCATTCAGTGAAGAGGCATAGTCCATACAACAGAATGGTAGCCAATCAGTGACTGACATCTAGTAGTGGTTCATAATGTTAATATGTGTAGAGGCTATTTGTGGTCGTGCAAAGCAGAGTACCTATTTTTCATTGTCAGTCAGGTACTTGTGTCGTGTAGAGAAAAATCCATGCAACGGAATAAAGTCTCCAACATACATTTCTTGGTACCGTGTAGAAGCCAAGGCCATGTATCGGGGTGAAAGAGCATGTCTTCTTCAGTTGGCACAAAATTTGTTCTATGTAGAGGTCTGTTAGGAAATTAATATTAATGTTTACTATGATAAAGAATTAATGAGTGATTTGTAATAACAAATCACGTATATATTTTGTTAGTATATAAGTTGTTATTAACAACTTATATTTATGGATATATTGTTTGGTGATATATTGTTATAACAATATATCACGAATAGATTATTGTTTTAGGAGAAGTTGTAGGAGATATTTGAGGAATTGGAGTTCCTCATATTTAGGAGCAATCTCTCCTATACATATGCATTGTATGTAGAATGAAATATATTGAGATTTGAGATTACTGTGATATCCTCCTGTGATGGTATGGACTTAGCTCTATATTTGGTATCAGAGCAGGCATGGCATATCAATGAAATTTTGTGAGGGGCATATTCAATTTGTATATGGCCCTGGTTTATGTGTAAATTGACATTTTGATCTTCCAATCCATTCCAAATCACATGCCATCAAATCATTGCGTAGGCTACTAGATGAGAGCTTCTACGAAGCTGATTTATGCAAAAGTGTAGATTTACAAGCTTAGAACCTACATACTGCACAGTTGGTGATCCATTTGACCTGGAAATAGTTATTTTGGAGTGCATGAGCATCCATCCGTTCTTGTCTAGGATGTAGACCTTTCGATGCCACATGCTTATGTTTCCATGTAGTCGTGACTCGGGTATGTGGTCGTGTAGTTGCAGCGACTTGTGAATTGTGGTGATTGTCAGAATTTTTTAATTCATTCAGTATCATATCGTCATTTCATTAGAACTTGTTTTTAAAGAATGAATGTGCTGGAATTTGTATTTGAGACTATGTTTTGAGTTCATGCTCGGTTGTGTGCTCATATTGTGGTGCATGCATTTGTAAAAGACTTAACGAGGATTCTCACGATTGCTGACCTGATCTGCAAGACATTTGTATTTGAAAAAACACGTCTTGACGATCTATTGGGAGATCTTCCGTGCATCTAAAATTGTTTATATGCAAATCTGGGCTCACGGATCCATTGTTTCTGTTGCTCGCACACAACAATAATTAGAAGAAGGGATATTTCACATCCAAGGTGCAAACTCATGTTGAGTGAGTGTTTTGTTCTCAATATATCCAGTTCACATTGATCAAAGGCTAACACATAAATTTATTGTTTTAAATACTTATGTTGGTCGTGATCCATTCACGGATAGCTCAAGAGTCATTTGGAGTTTTTGGAAATCACCACAGATTACTAGCTCAAACAAACAAAAGCTTGGTGTCGACAACAAGATTAAATCATTTTTTTCTATGCATGGTTATTTTGGGGGTCTCGGTAATTCATCTGATCACGTGAATGCACAAATTTCATATCTGCGTTGGAGTTTCAGTTTTTGATCCCTCTTGGCTAGCTATTTATTCACAAACCTGTTGTGACAACTCGCATTTGTTATTTTCTCTGGCATCTCAGACCTATTTGGTGTCTTCAAAGTAGTGAAGGATGTGGCATAAGTATCTAAGTTGATACGAATCCATATGGTGTTGTGTGCCCAATCATCTCGTGTGGAAGAAGGAGCTCCATTGGCTGAAGAATCTTGGTGAACTAAGGAAAAAATGTGGAGACTGAACAATTGACGGAGAATGTGATGTTTCCCAGATGGAGCCTCCCATAGAAAAATTCAATAATTATCAACAGTTGCCAAATTTTCATTGGAGTGCATCCAATTTCTCTTTGCTGGAATAATCCTCAAACACTGCCTTTATATTAATTCGTGGTATTTCCATATAAAGAGGTGTGGTATTAATTTTTTGGTAAAGTCGTGGGTCAATGGTTTAGTGTCATTTGTGGTTAGGTTATTCTTATGGTGTTTAGTTTAGTCAATGAAAGTCTAAATCAGTTAACTTTATCATGTATTAAAAAGTAATCATAAATTACTTTTTAAGCCATATACCAAAAAAATTGAGTCGACATTATTATATGTCCTAGTTTGTAGTTTAGTTGCTAATATCAACAATATATGTAAGTCAATGTGTCATAGTAAAATTCATTTTTATTTAAAAAGTAATCTCATTTTATTACTTTTTAAATTTCTAGTCGAGTCATCTTGTTCGAGCAAGTGTCATTGTCAAAGTTATGAGTTATTGTCAAAAGTCATGTCATTGTAAAAAAGTTTGAATTTCCTTACGGACGCATTTTCGGTGTTACCCGACATCCGAAAAAATAACGTGTTTCACATTGCGGGAGGGAAGAAAAGAATAAGATCAATGTGGAAACAAATGTGCTTCATGTTCACATCTTGTTGAGTTAGTAGCACAAATACTGGAGGATGGAGGCATCGGAGGCTGGAGGTCAGACAATGACCTCTCGTCAGTCACCAACGATGGGGCCGCATGAAGCTATGGTGGCACATTTTGTGGTGTGAGTGTGCTTTCAGTATTTGATGTCTAGTGTGATTCTTTTTCAAAGTTCCTATTTTGTGTTGAATAAGTGAAATGTTCACATTGAGGGGGGAACATGATCAACATGATCCAATGTTCCATTTTCAGTTTTTCAGTTGAGTATGTGGCTATTCCTATTTCCCCAAATGCAAAAACATAGTGTAGAACAAATAACACAGTGAAACGCAACATCATGAGGCTTGATGAGGTAGAACAGTCAGATGTGTTCCTGTTCGTACCTAGGTTTGTGGTTAGCCTCTTGAAAACCATTGAAGGTTGTTCAGATGTGTTCCTACTTGAGTTCCCACACTGCTAGGTCAGATGTGTTCCCTAGAGTGACTGGTTGATAAGCAGATGATTCCTGAGCATGTTCCCATCCTCGTCGGTCAGATGTGTTCCTGACAAAGTGCTTGGTCGATAAGAAGTTGATGTGTTCCTTCTTCTACCTTCAGTTCGAGTGTGTGCCAAGATCATGAGCGCGCAGAGGCGGCAGGCTGCAAAGGAAGTGTGAAAGTTCTAATGTTACCATGTAAACATTAAGGGGGGGAATGTTAGGAAATTAATATTAATGTTTACTATGATAAAGAATTAATGAGTGATTTGTAATAACAAATCACGTATATATTTTGTTAGTATATAAGTTGTTATTAACAACTTATATTTATGGATATATTGTTTGGTGATATATTGTTATAACAATATATCACGAATAGATTATTGTTTTAGGAGAAGTTGCAGGAGATATTTGAGGAATTGGAGTTCCTCATATTTAGGAGCAATCTCTCCTATACATATGCATTGTATGTAGAATGAAATATATTGAGATTTGAGATTACTGTGATATCCTCCTGTGACGGTATGGACTTAGCTCTATAGAGGCATGGTCCATGTAACGGGATGAAGATTACCAAGAGGTGTCAGCATAGTGGCGTAAATGCCACAAGTCCCAAGATTGAACCATTAGTTGTTTGATTGCGGAGTTGGAAACATATTTCATATATCTCTTCTCAATAACTAGAGGTTCAGGTTCACAAGAGTTTTGTGGAAAAAATCATTTCCCATTGGGGAGGTGTGATTTGGAGGAAATTTTGGGATGTTGGGAGTTCCCTATATCTCCCTAAATTACAACAATGTGGTAGAGCATTCCGTGAGCTTTCTGTTGGTACATGGAACATGGAAAACAGACTCCATATGTGCAAGTTAGAGCCGGTCAAAGATTGGTCAACATCCAGCCCTACATGGTCAACTGACCAATGTGGAAGTGACATGTGGCAGAAGTGGAGAGAGAACATGGAGGAGAAAAAAATATAGTTTTGTGACGCCGGTCTTTGACTGTCGAGGAAAAATTGGTGGACCCCATTTTTTACTGGCTGGGGGCCCTCGGCCAGGTTCAACACACTCTTTTCACAGAGGGGTGTCTTTTCCACCGCATCGATATCTCACCACGTGGTGGGGCCTCAGGCCACCACGTGGCCTACCACCACAATGATCGGGCATTCATATCGAGCCAACTTGGTTTTCATTTCACGAGTTATCTCATCAACTCGACGAGTTATTCATTAACTACATGAGTTCACCTTATAGCTCAACGGGACGAGTTATTGTTTAGGTCGGTGTTTATAGAAAGCTCATTATTATATGGGCTAAGTTTATTATTTTTTTGGGATATACTATTCTCCATTCCTAATTGGAAGTTTGAGCTACATGTAGGGTAGGCTATATTTTCTAGTTCAGCGGGCCGTAATACCTCACCATCCACCTTTACAATACAGCGACCACACTATAATTGGCAGTCTTAACATTACCACTACGTGGCGGAAAAAAGGGTATTCATGTGGCCACAAACACGGTTAGAGAATGGTGGCCAAGTCTTTAACAAGACTTTATTTATTTGATTCCCCACATATGTGGGAATTTAAAGACTCCACCACCACACATTGAATAGGAGGCTCACGTGGAGTATATGGTGGCCAAGCCATTTAAAGGGCCCAGTAAAATATTAAAAACCCGTGAAGTGGGATTGTAAATGATCCCCAAATACTATGCGAAGGAGACCCACACGGAAAGTAGTAGTTACAAGGAGTAGGCCTACATGGCCATGATGGACCAACCAAGTCAAAAGGTAAAAGCCACGTATGGAGTGGCATTTAAAAACTATGCGGTGGAGATATTATTTTTAAGCCCATGTAAATTATTATCCACCGATACGTGGATTTAAATGGTGGAATATTTTTAATAGGTTAGTATCTCAGCAAGCTTGACACTTGGAGTCCAGATCTGTGGGATAGACTGAGGGACAGGTTCATCATACTCAATATTTTTCTTGCATTTAAATTTGGATTTCTCTATTTATCTCCTAATAAGCTTGTGAGTTCCTATTACAACTTGGTTACTCATATTTAGCTTGGAGATATGTTTACCATTTGTGTAGACAGTGAGCTCATTTGGTGTCTAGATCAGATCCTAATTTGTGAAGAGGCCATCATGACCATGCAGAAGAATGGTAGCTAATCACCGTTGACATCTAACATTAGGTTGGATCTTTACTCTACATAAAGGTTACATAGAATAATGTAACAAAGTAGTACCTGATAGTCGACATTAACATGAGGCTTCACACCGTGTAGAGGTAGCAGCCGTGTAGTGGGTTGAAGTCATCATTATTGAGCTCATGGGAGATCATCTCATATCATCACTCTACATAGAGGCATCATGGATGTGTAATAGAGAGGAATTTGATCATCATCATCTCCTGGCATTAGTTCAGATATTCATTATGTGTAGCGGTTGAGACCGTGTAGCAGAATGGTAGCTGATCGTCATGGAATTGGCATCGGGTCGGATCTTCATTCTGTGTAGAGGCTCATTGTGGCCTTGCAGCATGATGGTACCTGATAGTCATCATCAACAAAAGGCTTCACACTGTGTAGAGGCAGTAGCCGTGTAGCGGGTAGGAGTCATCATTGTTGAGCTCTTAGTATCATCTCTTATATTCATTCTATGAAGAGGCGTAGTCCATACAATAGAATGGTAGCTAATTAGTGAGTGACATCTAGTAGTGGTTCAGAATGTTACTATGTGTAGAGGCTATTTGTGGTCATGTAACAGACTACCTATTTGTCATTTTCAGTCAGTACTTGTGTCGTGTAGAAGAAAAAACCATGCAATGGAGTAAAGTCACCAACATACATTTCTTGGTACCGTGTAGAGGCCAAGGCCATGTATCGGGGTGAAAGAGCATGTCTTCTTCAGTTGGCACAAAATTTGTTCTAGGTAGAGGCATGGTCCATGTAACAGGATGAAGATTACCTAGGGGGTGTCAGCATAGTGGTGTAAATGCCACAAGTCCCAAGATGGAGCCATTAGTTGTTTGATTGCAGATTTGGAAACATATTTCATATATCTCTTCTCAATAACTAGAGGTTCAAGTTCACAAGAGTTTTGTGGGAAAAAAACATTTTCCATTGGGGAGGTGTGATCTGGAGGACATTTTGGGATGTTGGGAGTTCCCTATATCTCCCTAAATTACAACAATGTGGTAGAGCATTCCCTGAGATTTCCGTTGGTACATGGAAAACGGACTCTGTATGCGCAAGTTAGAGCCGGTCAAAGATTGGTCAACATCTGGCCCAACATGGTCAACTGACCAATGTGGAAGTGACATGTGGCAGAAGTGGAGTGAGAACATGGAGTTGAAAAAAATATAGTTTTGTAACTCCGGTCTTCGAATGTCAAGGAAAAATTGGTGGACCCCATTCTTTTCTTGGTAGGGCCCTCGACCAGGTTCAACACACTCTTTTCACAGAGGGGGTGCCTTTTCCGCCACATCGATATCTCACCACATGGTGGGGCCTTTTTTTAGCTCGGTGTTCATGGAAAGCTCATTATTATATGGGTTGAGTTTATTATTGGTTTGGGATATACTATTCTCCATTCCTAATTGGAAGTTTGAGCTACGGGTAGGGCATGTTATATTTTCCATTCGGCGGGCCGTAATACCCCTCACCATCCACCTTGACAATACATAGTGACCACACTATAATTGGTAGTCTTAACATTACCACTACACGTGGCGGAAAAAAAGGGTATTCATGTGGCCACAACCACGGTTAGAGAATGGTGGCCAAGTCTTTAACAAGACTTTATTTATTTGATTCCCCACGTATGTGGGAATTTAAAGACTCCACCACCACACATTGAATAGAGGCTCACGTGGAGTATGTGGCGGCGAGCCATTTAAAGGGCCCTAGTAAAAGTGGGATTGTAAATGATCCCCAAATACTATGCGAAGGAGACCCACGCGGAAAGTAGTAGTTACGAGGAGTAGGCCTATGTGGCCATGATGGACCAGCCAAGTCAAAAGGTAAAAGCCACGTATGGAGTGGCATTTAAAAACTATGCAGTGGAGATATTATTTTTAAGCCCATATAAATTATTATCCATCGATACATGGATTTAAATGGTGGAATATTTTTAATAGCTAGTGCTATTTTTAATACCCAACATTTAAATGGTTATTCAAAACCACAAATGTAACACTCGACTAAAATTAGCCTTGTCATTATGGCAGAAAGGATGAATTATCCTATAAAAAGGCTCACAATCATATTTTCCCAAAACAAGTCTATTCGGAGTAAGTCTCCTCTATAAGGCCATAGGCTATAAGGAGAGCTTCACAGGTTGCTCTAAGTGTGTGTAAGGCCATAGGCCATAGAAGAACAACTTTATATATCACTCTATAGAAGGAGTTAGGCTCAAAATTAGTCTTAGATGTAAAAAGGAAAATGCTCCAAATTTCCCTACGCTCCTAGTGATATATACCTAGGTTCAGTATTAAGTAAAAATGATATTTACCTAGATAAAAAAGTCACATAAAAACCCAAATTTACAAGGCAAAAAAAAGAAATATTACAACAGTGTCATTATACAAATAGTAAATGAGATAAGATTTTAAGGGGGAGATAGAACAAATCATGCACGATATTGAAAGCCATCTTATTCTCCTTGTTTTCCAAGCTTTCCTTCAAAAACAACCTAAAAATCAATTCCACGAGAAAATAATTAAAACCCTAACTTCATCATGTTTATTTAATCCTGATATTAATGTTTCCCCAAAATATCTCACTCACAGTTACAAATATGCATGCAAAATTTCAAGTAAACAAATAAAAGCATGAAAATAGGAAGAACCTTGAGCATGCCGAGCTTTACGAAACCTCCCTTCCACAAGTAAAACAAAAATAACCAAAACCAACCCATATTTTCCCTAAAACCACCTGAATTTTCCCTGAGGTCATGGGGTATTTTTATTCCATTTACTGCATGCAAGGAAAATCAATGACTTCCCATTTTTAAATTCAAGTAGTGTTACCTTTCTTTACAAAACCGATCACTAATAGTAGATAGTTACCTTGATAACTTAACATCCCCTATTTTATCTCCCATATGGAAGGTATTCGGTGCATAATAAATGGCCCCATCCACAAATATTATAGCTGGTACAAGCTACAAAGGAGTGGTTTCCAACTCACCCCTATCCACTTAGGATTTTGTCTCATGGGCTGAATGCACACAGTTTCTTTTAGGTTCACCTTTAGATAGAACTTTATTATTTATGCACTCAACCTTACAAAGTTGGATTCAAGGGTGACTAACCCTTTCACATACTATTGGAAGATCAAATATTCAAATAACATCAACTTAGTTTTAGCCTTAGTTTAGGCCCCATCAACTTTTATACCAAGCTTTATCACATATGCCAAAAATATTATAATCTAACACATTATAGTTTAGTTCCTTCATTTTTCATAGACCAGATCATATTTCTAATGTACATGAAGTCAAATTTGCAATTTATAATATTATCATCAAGACCCCAGGTAAGAAATAGTAAGAATATAATCATGGTCCACATACCTCAGGATATGAAGCTCGATATCATACCTGTTCACAGTCACCCAATAGATCTGGTGTAGCAACATATTGTGACACTTCTACAGGTAGGAGTTAGAATAAAATAACTTATCTGGGCTTAGTCCAACAATTTAATAGTAAAGTATGTAAGTAAAATTAACGTAACAATGATACACAAACATATTCATTGTTAGTGTACTAATCATATTACTTCCAACAGGCTACAACAATGCAAATAGAATATGATCATGAACAGTAACCAAACAAGAATATAGGCCATCTGCATAAGTATGTCAGTAAATCCAACACTCTTATCACAACAAAGTAATAAAACAACAGGGGTGTTATAGTATTTACTCCCAAATTTTAATGTCAATTTTCTTTCTTGTCAATTAATATATGGAATGCTTCCACAATTCTCGAAAAAGGAGGTTATTTCCCCAACTAACCACCGATCGTCTGTAAAAAGGGCCAAGGACCTCTAAAAAATTATGTGGGAAATGCAAGTGAAATGAATAGGCATGAGATACAGAAATCCATTGGTAATAACCCTTGTACCATGATGGAACACCACATAGAATCAACCTGAGGAAAGTTACAAAACATGGGAGATATAGTGATAAAATTCTTTGGGTTTTGTAATAAAAAGCAAGATGAGACATGGCTTGCTTTTTCCAATGAGTATAACTGTACAAGAATTATTGAGAACTTGAACATATAGTAGGAGGACCTGTTAAACCTTAAGTTTGGGGAGTCATGATCCCTCTTAATTCCTATGTAAACCCTTGTTTTATCATGTCATCATTTTGCACTAATATTATCATTTTTAATTAATACTTTAGTATATTTTGAAAGGATGTTGTGTGAATAACCTTATTATTTTCATCTTGTGTATGCTTATTCAAAATGTATTAAATGGATCTTTATGTGTATTAATAATGTGTTCAAAGAACATATCTTAAGCCATCACAAGAATCAATTATAGCCCAACGCAGGACTCGCTCATGCACTAGTGGATGACTCACTTTGGAGTTCATGACTCACTCGTGCATTAGCGTAGGACTCACTATGGAGTGTAGGACCTGCCCGAGCACTAATGCAGGACTCGTTTGGAATGAATAACTCATGTAAAGGAGGAAAATGATTTAGATGGCAAGACATTGTGTTGATGTATCCAAGACATTAGTTAACATGATGATAAGGACATGAAATTTGGGCTACCATCTCATCCATCATGTGGCTTGTGTGGATCATGCAAGCTCAACCTAACACCCAGTTGCTTGAAGATGTAGAGTATATTAACAAAAACAACTCCTAGACTTATAATCATCATGATTATAGGAATCTAATGCATAACCTTTGACATATTGTGGTACTGATTAATCATATCAAATGAGATTCAATTAACGACCTCATATGTAGTTAACAAGATGAATCTAATTTAAGTGTGGCATGCACTTGTTTTTCCACAATTGAAACTCCTCAAACAATCAGTAATTTTCATGGATATCTCTTAGTTAAAGCAGTAGTAATTAATGCAAATAACCAGTCCTCTTTTAGAGTTACTAGGACTGGTCTAGATATAAAAAGAGAATTTTTGGTAGAATTGTAAAGGTAGATTATTGATTATTGTAAAAGAAATTTTTCTATTCAATGAAGTGCATGATTCAAGGATAATCCGACTTGTGTGATTTACAATTCTAAACCACATCAGAGGAAAGGAGCAAGGCCACTCCTCCCCAATGTGAAGGGAGCATTACTTATTTATCTCATCTATGTTATTTAGCATTTATTTTAGTTACCAAAATTTCATTGATTTTCAATTCTAAGTTTAGTAATCCCTTGTTTTATCAATATACTTCATTTCTTAATAGCATTTATCATAGTATTTGATTAAGTTTTGTTAGTTAATAAGTATTGAGAATGGTTTCAACCATTTTCTTTGTTACAAATAGCCATGGACACTACCCTTGACTGAAAATTATGAGATAACTAAAGTGTGAGTACCAATGACACTCGTCAAAAAAATCCACTCACATTCCTTCACCAAGGTGAGTGATTTTTTAAACTGATAAGATATTTGTAAAGAGAATTGGAATCCTCAACACTTGGTTAAATGTTCCACTGTCCATCTCTATCAATCAACTACCATAAATTGACACCGTAGCATCATCACCCAACATGATATAGGACATGCCACATGGCTTGATGTTGGAGGAATTAACATGTAAAGATCCCATGTGGTGAGATGAATCATAATCGATGGTCCATGTAAACTGTTTTCATGAAAAATGAATAGCCTAAAAATTCAAACTTTCAAGCATGATAACTAAGCCCATAATGGAAAATTTTACTTTCGATCACACTGAGCCCTCCTCCTGGCCAACCTATCTCCAATAAAAACATAAATCCATATATAAATAAGTTAATAATAATTTTTTAAGCATGCCTCAGTATTAGGGAAGTGTGACAAATCTCAACAATTGATTCGGTAAAGTACAACGAAAGACTAGTTTACGCGACAAGCATAGAAATGATGATTTTGGCCATATCAAGGCATGTGTGCATCTTATAGGAATGTGGTAAAATATCATAACAATCTGGAGGTGGTATCGAGAGAGCATTGAAGGTTTTGGAAGTAGTTTAGGAATATTTAGGAAAGGTTTAGTGGTTTAGGGACAGTTTGCGTAAAAGTGGGTTTAGGTGTAAGGAATGAACAATCAAAATATGAACCTGAACTTATGCAGATGATTCTAAGAGATATGTAAGGAGTTATAATGTAAAAAAATAGGGAATTTAAATATGAAGGAATTGTCTACATTATGGAAGGATAGAATTTGTTCCAAGACCTAAGAGTTCTTGTGGTAGTTCAACTTTTATAGGTGTACCTGGATATCCTGATAAAAAGGGGAATTTTTTTAAATTTTTAGGAATAATAAATATCTAAAACATTTTCCATTAATCTTAGAAGGTATATTGAATTCATATTCAAATATTATTTCACCTCCAAAGACCATTCCAAGCTCGAGACTAATGTTTTCAAGCTCTCACTAGTAAAGAGTGTGTAGGCTCCATACATAGTTAAACGTTTTACTACAACATGCCATGATTTCACTCCTATCACCCCTTTATATCCCTATTATCCATTTTTTCCAAGGGTACTGAAGGGAAAAAATGAGAACCCATGAGAATTATCTTTCTCTTGTCCCCCATGTGACCCTTTCTAGCTTTGTAGGGTGTTTATCTAGCTAACCCCGTTTCCTCGGGCCTGCTCAGATGTTGCCACTTGTCACCATATCTATCCAAGATCCATTTTTTCCCCCTTTTATACCATTTTCCAAAGGTTATAGAGGGATACAAATTAGTTCCCATGAGAAATCCCTCTCTGTAATTTTTTATGTGACTATTTTTTTAGCCCTCGGGTGTTTACCTGGTTTTTTCATCCTCATACACACTTAACCAGATGTTTTCACGTGTCATCATCCCTCTCCAAGTGAAATTTTGTGTCCCTTTATCCCAAGGGGATAAAAATTAGTTCCCATGAGCAAGATCATTAAACTTGGTTTTAACTCCACTTAAGCTTTCATTCAACCCAAGGTCAAACCATGGTCAATAAGTGAGTAAGAAAGAAAAAGTTAAAATGTTATTTCTTATACATTTTTCACTAACCCACCAATGTTGTTATTATTAAACCTTCAAAAACATTATATTACAACATAGGTGCTAACCAATATTTTCTATAATAACCATGGATTCCTAAACTAATGTTTTCTTATAACTCACTAACCAAACACCCAATTGCCATAAATGTTGATATATTTCTCTACTCCTAGGATCCTTTGAGACGAGTGTAGCTGCATAGTTGATGAACCTTCCAAATTTTTTTTTTTTTCAGTATAAATATGAAACCCTACCTTCCAAATTTTAATTTTTGATTTTCACAGTAAGCTTAGTTTTAAAAAATATAATATTATATGTATATTGAATTAATAAAATATTAAGTTTCTCAAAGCAACAATCTCACATCACTCAAAACATCTAGAAAAAGTGAAAAATACCAAACAAGGTAAAATGGGTAACTTTCCCAAAATAGCAGGTTTCGAAATAGAAACTTTGTAAAAAAACTTTCAAAAAATATAAATGCATCACTATTTTAGGTATTTTAGGGGTTTTAGGAGCTTTAGAAAACAAATTTTGTGTAAAAAATAGAAATTTCCCATTATAACAGTTCCTGACCCCACCTGCCAAAAATAGAAAGTTTTCGTATTCTATGTAGAAAGTTGTTTTTGGCTTCATTTTCACTCATATCACTACTTTTTTCCATAATCACATGTCGTAAAGATTTTTCATATCTCATTTAAGAAAACTAACCCTCTGTAAGGATCCTAAAGCATTGTTTTAATCACTTTTGTGTTAAGGGGCATGACAGAACATATCGAGGCATAACAGGTGAAAATCAAGAATATTGTGAGGCCAAAAAATAATTTTAAAACATTCAAGAGCCCCATTGGAATAAAAAATTCATCAAAATGTCATCATGATCATGAGTGAAATGAGATACTAATTGGGAAATATGAGAAACATCATGTCTTGATTCCTTCGTCATCTCTTCGAGAAGCATGGCAAAGTGAGTTAGTCAATTCATCTAAATATTTAAGCCATCATATGTGAATAATTGAGGAATCATGTGTTCTAATGAGAATCATACAAGCAAGAAGGTACAAAATCTCTCCCAAATATGTTCTTATTTAGTAAGTGATTTGGAGTCAAGAAAGGTATATAGGTGATCTTCGTGTGGGGTAACTTGTATGCAAGGAAGATAAATCATCCTCACTTCCATGTCATTCAAAAGAGTTTTCTTGAACACTCGGTCAAATATTTGGTAATGTTGTTGCTCCTCCAAGGAAGAAATTTTTTCAATTAGGCCTCATTCTAGTATAACAAAGGGCCACTGAACATGAGCCTTTAAAAAGGAATATAATAAAAAAAGGGTGCACAAAGGTTCCATATTCAAGGAGGATTCATAAGAAGGTAAGGTTCATCCTAGGTCCCATAGATCCTCTTGACTCAAGAAAGAGTTATCCATCGCAGCCTACTCCTCTTCAGGGGCAACCAAGCATGTCTTCCTTAGTGGTAGGACTTTCCCATAATGAACAAGATGTGATCCTATATCAAGATCTTTGAAATTCTCTCATGACCAACATCATGTTCACTTCTGAAGAGTCATTCCCATGGATTCAATAATTTCTCGAAAGAAAACCAAGAACAACCCAAAAACTAGAATTCCCAACCTTGGATCCATCACTAAAAATATTTTGATCCAAGAATAGGAAGAAGGCGTAGGTGGCTTCCCGTATCTTCAATAGAACTTTCGGTGACCAGTATGTAGAAATTTATTGACCTAGGAATGTAAATCCTGTGGAGGATATGACTCAGTAAAATTATCATCTTACCCACATATCTTTGTGTTAATCTACACATGATGGTGATTGTAATTTATTTTAGGAATCCTCTACCCACGTACTTTCTTGAAATGAAGATCAATTGAGAAATTGAAGGACTATGTGAAATATCTCAGTGTCTACATTCAACCTTTCTTAAAGCCCAATTTAACATCTCTTATTCCTATGGAATATGTTTCTCCAATGAATAGCTTCTATCCCAAGGTTGTAAATAATGTGCAAGGGAAATCTGACGATAAATGGATTAATAAGGCATCAAGAAAGGAAAGACATTGTTCCCAAATGCTCTTTCTATACTCAAGTATGTTCTTGCCACTATTACATAAGTAAATAAAACAACATAAGAGATTGAAAAAGAGAAGATACATTGGGATGTGGTGTTCCCACTTGTGTCCAAAATGAGAAACCTTGACTCTTACACTCTCGTGAGAAAAAAATTGTTTGTATCAAGTGGTGAGAAGTTATCCTCGGAATGTATCCACACCATGAATGATAGATATATAATAATATAAGATGTCATCTTTGAACTTGAATCTTGTATAAAACATTCTTTCTATATTTTGAATGAGGCATGTAACTATGTGCATAAAATTTATTTCCCTCTACTCATTGAGCATTCATTATCATATGAACTCATTGTTTCCTTCTAGGAGATGGTAAAGAAAGAGGTAGGTGATCCTCTTTCCTTCAACAAATATGCCTTATAATCCCTTGCCAACATTAGATGATCTATTTCTGGAATTACAAGAGATCAAAAAGTATGCTCTAGTGAGTTAAAATATATCAATGATGTATTCAGAACATGGATCAAAGTGTTAAGTTGTGTTTGCATTCCAAAAGTAGATAAGGTGGCACATGTGGCATCCTGGTTTAGTATATAATTCAAAGGACAAGATCTCATCCTAGGAACTCTCCCTCACGGATCATGAATCAAAAAATTCTCTATCAGACAGAGATTCATCTACATTGGCATGAATTTCTCATCCCCCTCTTCTTCTCTCCTCCTTTCTTTCTCTCTCGTGTTCTAATTCTCCATTGGGAAGGGAATTTTTCTCTTTTTTCTTATTCATTTAAATGTGACCTATAGTCAAACATTGTAATGAGTTCCCTTTAATTAATAAAAAGGGAATCACTTTTCTTTCCTAGGAATATGAAAGGTCACAAGTTGTAAGGGTAAGTGAAAATTCATGTTGGGGGTAGATGAAGAGATATATTTGTAATGTTATGAATTGGAATGGATTCTCCATTCCAAGGGTTGGAAATTATTGATTGAATGTATGTTGTTGATGTTGCCACTACTACATCAAGAAATAAAATATGTAATTATTCTAGTTCTTTTCTTATCTTCCTTTACTCTCTCTTTCCAACTTTACATGCATGATAATCTTTTAAAACTAAGAAAAATGTCTACGCCTTAGAAAATTGAGTCAATGGAATTATGTGTTTATGATTTTTTGGTATTTTCATTTTTAGCATTGTTTTGATGTTCTAATTGAATGTATACCTATTATGGTTATTGGATGTGAATTTTGTAGACCTACTCACAATAGTAACACTCTCTCTTCTTATTTATGTAACTCCCCTTTACCTCTTTTTACTATAAATTCCTCCATTGTACCTTGTAAAAACATTTTCTATAGGTTCAGTGGATTTCCCCTATGTGATCCCCAACCTATTGACCACCCCATAAATTTAAGTAGTTTACATTCAATAATTGGAGCCTCCGCATACACAAGAAGGAGGGCTTAGCCCCGTACCATTAGTGAAAACTCAATAATTTGCAACACGATAAATTATTTTTCCAAAATTTTTGGTGACTCGTTAGGGAGAGATCTCCTCTCATTCACCTCTAAATATCTTTGGAAAACAAAAATAATATATATTCCAAAAAAATAACTATGTTTAAAAGAAAAATCATATTTTGAAGGTGACTCTATTGAGGAATGAATCCATGTCACATTTGTTTCCCACATCACGAAGATGAATTTTCAAGATTGGTGTTCAACACCAAAGAGTGACAAAAAAATGAAGAAGAAGATGACTACTAAGGCTTGTAAACTTTTGATCAACCATCATTCTACACCAACTCTCGTAAAAGAAGGGATTTTTGAAAAATGAAGAGGTATATTGCTTCAAACAAAAATATACAATCATTCAAGGGAAATAAAGTCAGTAACGAATCTATAGTAATCATGAAAAGAATGTCTAGAATTTAAAAAATTGTTGCTTGTGAAGATCAAATAAATCCTAGTAGCTTCAATTCAAGTGGACTACTGCTAGAGGAAGGAAAATGGGACTTTCACCTATTGATGATCAATAATCCAAGATATTGATGAGGAAGATGCAGAAGATATATGAAACTGTGTACGAAGGGAATAAAAGTGAAAATTCTACTGAAGGTATCATTTTTAACTTCACATAGCTGAATGAGAAACTCAAATCTTTGTCTTTTTCTCTCTTCCATTGGATGATTTTCTTGTATATAGAGATGAAGAAATGGAATCCTTGAAAAGAGATTTTGTGCAAAATATTTTGAGTATTGTGGAAGGATATTTTAATCCCCAAACCAATCTTGAGATTTGGAATTATGTTGAGGATATGCAAAAAAGGTATGAGCATCTTAAAGCACTCCTTAATGATGATGAAGGAGAGATTCATCCTTTAGAAGTAGATTTGATGATTGTCAGTATTACGAGGTAATTGTTCTGAAATAATCTTGTGCACTTCTCATGAATTATGTCCTTGAACATTCCAATGAAAGTAAAATCAACACCTTGGAGGATGATGAAGAAAACATGAAAGTTTAACCTCCATTCATAAATTCATTTTGGCTCGAGGCACAATTTGGAGAAAATATGTGTACAAGAGATGAAGATTATTTTTCCATGATAGATGATCTATTTATTTCCAAGGACTCCACCAACCATGAAGATGTTCAAGAAATCTATCCTCCATATTGAACTCAAGTTCTTTAAAAATATGAATTTGAGGTAATTATTGATGATTTTCTTTCCAATTTTGGTTCTACTTTCGATTCAAAAAATCGCAATGATAAAATAAATAAAATTGAAGAATCCAATCACCTTATTGAGACAAATGAGGATGAGAAAATTGAGCATGACATTTATGAAGAGTTGATTTCCCCATCATCACCAAAGGAGGGCAATATTGATCACCATAGAAAGTATGGAGTTTTCCTATTTCTTTGCAAAGAAGAATACTTTATAGGAAGTGTTCAGGGTGGAGAAGAATAATTTCCTCAGATTGCAACATTGTAGATCCTTCCTGTGTCATGAGGATTATTTAATGAATCTTGAATTTAAAGGTGTGACCTTCCCATGAAGCATGAATTTTTTCTCTCTATTGAAAATAATAAATACCGTGTATGCCTCAACTTGTAATAAGTTAACCCCTGGATGATAAAAATTGGATCACGAGAAGGAATATTTTTCAAATATGTCCTAGCCATTTGAAGACCAAATTTCAAATCAGCTCCCCAAGGCCCAATGTGAAGAGTTATGAAATGAAGGTGAAAATGATTATATGGCAAGATTTAAAAGAGGAATATAAAAAATACATGTTGAAGAGTGCAGAATAAATTAAGGACCCTAAACTCAGTCTTTAGATCCTGACCTATGCCATGGAAATGCAAGATAAGTATGATTTAGGTTGCGTTTCTCATTTTTATATACAAATGTATCATAATGGAGTAGAATAAATGAGTAAGCTCAATTTTGTATTTAAAACCTTGTTTAATGAATATGAATTTAAAGACAAGTCTTCAAATTTCCCGTGTTTTGAAGAATAATATGAATGGAAAGGAAAGGATATTATTTAATCTCCTATGAATATTTTTAGTCATGAAGATAACACCTCTGCCATAGAAAACAATATCAAGGCCAATTTTTAGATGGTTTATATACAAGGTATTTGTTTAAGAAAACAAAGTGAGAATGTGGTGGAGTGTTATGAATGGAGTCAGAGCCAACTTGTTGTCATCACCTTCGGATGTCCCAATGATTTTGGATATGATCTTGTGCTAAAAAATAAAATAGAGGGTGAGGAATACCTTCATGTAAAAAATCAAATAATCCATTTTTGAAAACATGAGAGATTGGCTTCATATGATCACGAAGCACTAGGTGGAGACTGCTGAAGGAAAGGCCTCTAAGAAATATACAAAATGGTCACTGGTTGCAATTGTGTTTTCTATACAATATTAGTATGAAGAGGGAATCTTTATCTCTCTCCCACTTCTAAAACTATGCAAATCCATCACAAGAGCATGACATGATCGGATGATTATCTTGAGCTTTGGACGTATGAATTCAACCCACGTTCCATGATGATGATACATACTTATCTCAACCCATTTCCGAATGTGTGTATATTATTCCCCCACCTCAAATAATTTATCTCCCCAATACCATAGTTTCCCTTTTTTGTGTTTTTTTTTCTTTAGCGTGTCCCCCCTTTCCGTTGTGCACAATCTAGCATTTCCCTTTATGTGTTTGTTGCTTATATTAGTAGTGAAGAATTGAATCTATTGTCCTATGAAGAAGGAATTGGTCTACTCACCCATGAGAAATATGAGGTTATCTATTTCCCTTTTTGTTCCAATGTCCATAAGTTATAGCTAGTTATTGTCATGAAAAATGACTAGCCTAAAAATTCAAACTTTGAAGCATTACAACTAAAACACAATGCAAAATTTTGTTTTCCAATCACACTAGTCCCTCCTCCAGGCCAACCTATCTCCAATGGAAACATCAATCCATATATAATAAGGTAATGATAATGAATTCAATCATTCCTCAATATGCAAGTACGTGTCATGAAGCTCATCAAATGATTCGGTAAAGTACAATGAAAAACTTATTCTCTGATAGGCTTAGAAAGGCCAATTTTTGCCATTTCAAAGCTTGTGTGAATCTTTTGGGAAGTTTCCACAAGATAATAAAAATATAGAGATGGTATTGGAGATCCTTTAATGGGTTGGAAGTATTTTAGAAATATTTAGGAAAGGTTTGGTGGTTTAGGGAACAACCTATGCAAAAGTGGGTTTTCCAATGTAAGGAATGAATAGTCAAAATATGAACATGAACTTATCTAGAAGATTTTGGGAGATCTGTAAGGACTTATAATGGAAAAAATAGGAGATGGAAATATGAAGTAATTATCTATATGGTGGATGAATCAAATTTGTTCCATTATATAAGAGTTTCTCAAGGCAGTTCAACTTTTGTAGGTGCACCTCGTTGTCTTGATAAAAGGGGGATTTTTTTGGAGTTTTATGAAGAATAAATATATGAATTTTTTTCCATTAATCTTATAAGATCTCTTGGAGCCATGTTATATAATATTTCACCTCAAAATACCATTCCAAACTCCGGGAGTGAAGTTTTCAAGTTTTCACTGATGAAGAGTGTGCATGCTTTATACTTAGCCAAATGTTTTACTATTACATGTCATGATTTCACTCCTGAAAATCCTTCCTTTCCCTCTTCTACCTTATTCCAAAGGGTATAGAGTGTAAAAAACTAATCACCTATGAGAAATATATTTCTTTGGTCTCCAATATGACCTTTTCCATCTCTCGTAAGGTGTTTATCTGGATAACCCCATTTCCTTAGGCCTGCTCAGACGTTGTGACTTGCCACCATCTATCTCCAAGGGACCTTTTGTTTCCCTCTTGTCCATTTTTCCCAAGGGGACACATGAGTCAAAAATTATCACCCATGATTAATCCCCCTCTGTGGTTTTTCATGTGACCTTGTTTTCATCCCTCGGGTGCTTTCCTGGATTTTTCATCCTCATGCACACTTAACCATGATGTTGCCACTTGTCATCATCTCTCTCCAAAAACCTTTTTGTGTACCTCTTATCCCTTTGTAAAAGGGGGAAATAGGGTTAGAAAATTATCACACATGAGCAAGCTCATTAAACCTTGTTTTAACTCCACTTAAGATTTCATTCAACCAGGGGTCAAACCATGGTCAACTCGTGAGAAAGAAAGTAAAATTTAAACCATTTTCAAGTCGTTTATTATACACTATTCAATATCCCACAATTTTTGTTGATTTTAAACCTTAAAAAACATCATATTAAAACAAATTTGCTGCCTTAGATTTTCCAGAATAGTCATAGCTTCCTAGACCAAGTTTTTCTTATAACTCACTAACCAGAAACCCAACTGTCATGAAACTTTGACAGATTGTTGTACTCTCAAACACCTTGGAGATGATTATAGGTACATACAAAATGATTCCATTTATCTTTTGAAACATAAATATGAAATCCTACCTTCCAAAGTTTCATTTTTTATTTCCACAAGTTCCAACAAAAGAAACACAATGAAACTTGGAGAGCAAGATCCCAGTGTAGATCCAAATTCAACAATGGTGATTTTATTGCAATATGACACCAGTAAGTTAAGTTTCCAAAATTACCATATTATTTGTACAATTACTTACTAAAAATAGTAATTCTCTCAAAACAACAAGCTCATATCTTTTAGAACATCCAGAAACAGTGAGAAACAAAAAACAGGGTAAAACAAACAACTTTCCCAAAATATCGGGCTCCAAAAAAGTAACTTGCTAAAAATAGAAAGTTTTAGTTTTTAGTGCACAAAGTTACTTTTGGCTCCATTTTCACTTACCTTTCTAGTTTTTTACATCATCACGTGATTGTAAATTCTTTTCTTAGCTCAAGAAAAAATTAACTCTCTACAAGGATCCTAAAGCATCGTTTTGATCACATTTGTGTCAAGGAGCATGAAAGAGAATATTGAGGCATAACAGTTGAAAATAAGGAACATTGTAAGGCCAGAAGAGAATTTGAAAAGATTAAAGAGCCCCATTGGAATCATAAATTCATTAGAATATGTCATCATGATCACGATTAAAATGAGAAACATGTCAGGAAAGCTGAGAAACATAGTGTCTAAAATCTATCGTCATCTCCTGAAGAAGCAAGACAAAGTGAGTTAGTCAAGTCATTTAAGTATTCAAGCCATCATATGTGAAGAATAAAGGAATCATGTTGTCAAATGAGAATCATATGACCAAGAAGATACAAAAGCTATCCCAAATATGTTCTCATTCAGTAATTGATTTGGAGTCAAGAAATGTAATTTGGTGATCTTCGTGTGGTGTACCTTGTATGCAAATATGAGAATCATCCTCACCTTCATGTCATTCACAAAAGTGTTTTTAAACACTCGATCAAATATTTGGAAATGTGGTCACTCCTCCAAGGAATCAAAAATTTCAATCGGACCTCATTCCAGTATAACCAAGGGCCACTGAACATGAGCCTTGAAAAAGGAAGATAATGAAAAGAGGGCACACAGAGGTTCCATATTTCAGGAGGGTTCATAAGAAGAAAAGTTTCATCGTATATCCCATAGAGCATCTTGAGTCAAGAAAGAGTGATCCATCATAGCCTCCTCCTCTTTAGGGGTATCCATGTATGTCTTATCCAGTGGTGGAACTTTCCCATATGAACAAGATGTGATCCTACATAAATCTCTTGAAAGTTCTCCCATGACCAACGTCATGTCCACTTTTGAAGAGCCATTCCCATAGATTAAAGAACTACTTGAAATAAAACCAAGAAAAAAACAACAAGATAAAATTCCTGACCTTGGAGACATCACAAAAATATTGAGATCCAAGTAGAGGAAGAAGGTGTAGGATGTTTCCCATCTCTTCAGTGGAAATTAACATGACCAATATGTAGAAATTCCTCAACCTAAGAATGTGAATCCAGTGGATAAGATGAATCGGTCAGATTATGAGTTGACCCAAATCTCTTTGGATCAAGCTACACATGAGGGTGATGCTAAATTATTCATGGAATCCTCTACCCTCCTACTTTCTCTAAATGAAGAGTACAAATGAATAATTAAGCAATTAGAGGAGCATGTGAAATATCTTAGTGCCTACATTCAACCTTTCTTAGAGCCCAATTCAACACCTGCTATTTCTATGGAAGATGATTCTCTAATAAGTAGCTTCAATCCTAAGGTTTTAAAGAAGGTGAAAGGGCATATGATGCAATGGAAAGATAACAAGAGATGGATTGAGAATATCATCAAGAAATTAAATACATTATTTGCAGAGGTTCTCTCTTTGCTCAAGTATTTTCTTGCCACTATTGCGGAAGTAAATAAAAAATGAAGGAGATTGAAAAATAGAAAATATATTGGGATGAGGTGTTCCCACTTGTGTCTAAAATGAGTAACCTTGAATCCTACACTCTTGTGAGAAAAAATGTGTTCACATAAGTCGCAGAAAACTGATTTCCCTCCAATCACTGAGATTTCATCATCGTATGAACTCATTGTTTTCTTCTAGGAGATGGTCAAGAAAGAGGAAGAATATCCTCTTTCTTTTAAAGAAGATAATTTAGAAACCCTTGCCAATATTAGATGCTCTATTTATGGAATTGCAAGAGATCACAAAGTATGGTCTAGTCAGAGAAAAATGTCAATGATGTCTCTAGGATATAGATCAAAGTGTTAAGCTACGTTTGCATTCCATAAGTAGATAAGGTGGCACCTGTGGAATCCCAGTTCAATAGAGAATTCAAAGGACAAGAGATCATTCAGGAACTCTCCCTTAGGGGTCATGAATTAGTAAATTCTCCATTAGACAAAGCTTTGTCTCTATTGGCATGACTTTCTTCTCTCATATTCTTCTCTCCTCCTTCCTTTCTCTATCACGCTCTAATTCTTCATTGGGAAGGGAATTTTCAATTTTTTTCTTTTTCATTTAAATGTGATCTATAGTCAAACATCGTAATGAGTTCCCTTTAATTAATAAAAGGGAATTCACTTTTCTTTCCTAGGATGGAGGCAAATCTACTTTTCTTTCCTAGTACCAATATAAAAGGTCATGGGTTGTAAGGGTTAGTGATAATTCATGTGGATGGTAGATGAAGAGATATATTTGTAATGCTATAAATTGGAATGGATTATCTGATGTTAAATAGCTAGATTTTATTAAATAAATTTAACAACAATAAATCAAATTAACTCATGAAATGGAAAGTACAGAAGATAGAGACAAAATGTAATTAGAATGGTTTTCTATTGAATAGTGGAGAGTGTTTTATACAATTGTTTGCTCCTATAATTAGGGATTCAAGTATCATCACCTTATCCCCATATTTCTCCTCTAATCCCTAGTCTTACTCCCAATCCCAAGATACTCTCACACACTCCTATCTCTATGAGTTGTGCATGACAACTAATTGTGCACACTCACATATTATTTAAATATTAAATAATACTAATATTCAAACCATATGTTCACACTATGAACACTAATTTCCTAACATTCACCCCCTTAGTGTGAACATGGGTGAGTTCTGTCTAGTACCTGCTCATGTTCTACAATATGATGGTTTTCAAAGAGTACCATCAACTCTAATAGGTTTTCTAGTGGAACCATTAACCACTTTGTATGTGATTTTTTAAGAGATTCACAAAATCTTAAATTGGTTTTCTAGTGGACCACCAACCACTCCATAACAACATACATGTTTCCCCATCCACATTTTACAAAAGAGAACAAAATAAAGAAAAATATGTTCCTAAATATGAACAAGAATTATCCATCTATTCTTTATTTACTACCACACATGTTGAAATTAAACACAATGAACATATCTTAAAAACATGGCCACCAAAGCATTATTTTGGCCTCATCGATGGTGTCTGATGAGAGGTCACTAAAATGCCTCCTTCCTCTGTTGCCTCCAACCTCCATTGTGCTGCTGCTAACTCAACTGAATTTGTCTTTGAGGATCATTTTACAATTCTATTGGGTGTCGGTTTCAACCGATAATGCACCCTTACGATAATAATCAGCTTTGTATTTAACCAAAAAAATAAAGCATATCAGATTTTTGTTGTTGGAAATCACTCACTATTTTTTTTACAAAATATTCATAAATATCATAATTGTTTCCAGGATTTTGCTTAAAATACAAACTGAATTTCTGTAATTGTTTGATAGAAGTATCATGTAATACAAATAAACAAACCCAAAAATTTTCACAAAATTCAGAATCTGGGTTTTTAAGAAAAACACGATTTACCATTCATTTTTGAAGATCAGAATCCAGAAAATGGTGACAGAAGCTACAAAAATCTCAGATCTACATCCTAGAGGATGTGGTTTTTTCCTACAATGACTCTCATAGCTTTTCCTTTCCTGATATGATACCAGATGATGCTAAATATCTAGATTTTCATAAATAAATTTAACAACAATAAATCAAATTATCTCATGAAATGGAAAGTACAGAAGATCGAGACAAAATGTAAGTAGAATGGAGCAATTTCTATTGAATAGTGGAGGGGGTTTTATACATATGCTTGCTCCTATAATCAGAGAGTCAAGTCTCATCACCTTATTCCCATATCTCTCCTCTAATCCCTAGTCTTACTCCCAATCCCAAGATACTCTCTCACACTCCTATCTCTATGAGTTGTGCATGACAACTAATTATGCACACTCACATATTATTTAAATATTAAATAATACTAATATTCAAACCATATGTTCACACTATGAACACTAATTTCCTAACATTATTCATTCCAAGGAGTTGGAAATTGTTGATTGAATGTATTTTGTTGAGGTTACCACCACTACATCAAGCAATAAAAGTTGTAGTTATTCTAGTTCTTGTCATATGTTCCTTTACTCTCTCTTTCCAAATTTTCATACATGATAATATTATAAAACCAAGAAGAGTGTATGTTCGTTTGATAAATGAGTCTATAGAAGGAAAAAATAAATTAAACATAATTGTAAAAACTCAAGCAATGTCATATGATAGGGTTTAAGTTACCTCTTGTCTTTTAGATGGTGTGACAAAGCATATGGAAGGAAAATGAGAAATCATCCTTCGTAACGTGTTAGAAGATATTCGATTCAAGAAAACTCAACACGAGAAATGGATTAGTATATAAATGGGTGAGTTTCCTAACATTGTCAATCCAAGAAGTGAGAGCTTCCTCGGATGGATGTCAACCCACGTTTTCAAAAAAAAAAAAGATGAAATAATGATTGATCGGATTAAGGAAGAAACAAAATATTAAAGAAAAATGCAAATGATAACTGTACATGTTTGGAAGTCTGGAAGAGTATAGTAGTGGAAGAATATGCATATATGAACTTTGAAGGTCTTGCAAATTAGTATTCGAAAAATGCATGTAATAAATGGATTTTTTTTTTTTTTAAAAAAATTGTATTCAAAAAATCCAAAATAGTAATTATATAAAACAATTTTTTTATAAATAATTATATTTAAATAAATGTAAATATATATACTATGTAACATCTTTAATGATAACAAGAGCTGAAACAAAATTTGATAAAAAGCCTCCTCAGTCAATATTTACATCTGTAGAGTTAATATGAAATTGAATAAATAACCACAGTTAAAATGTAAGGTGATAAACAATAAAAGTAAGGTCAAAGAGATACCTATTTAAAGCTAAAACAATCCATTATCAATAGCTTATTCAAATTCAATGTTCTCTTCTGTAGAGTGTGACGACGCACCAATTCTAGTCTCATCGTTGGGAATAATTGTACTTGTAGCTGTATTATTTACACCTCTTCTTTCGGAAAGGGAATTCCAATGTGCAATTGCTCTGTTGAAAGGAAAGGTTTCCATAGAGTAGCGAGAAACATAACACCTCATGCAACTTTCCAGATTTTTATCCAACCTATTTCTTAGTTTTTATTTTATAAATGATAAAGCATTGAAAACCATTTCATCCTCCACAGACCCCAAAATCATTGTTTGGCATAACTCATATAATCTGAAATATTCACTGATGTCTTCTTGTAAGACAATAATTTGATAGATTCCTTACCAAAGCCTTGTAATAGCACCACTCTCAGAAGGTTTGTCTAAATTTTTATATTGGTTCCTCATTGTTGTTGCAAAATTTGTTGATTGAGACTTTAATAAATCAACATTCAATATACCTTTGATTTCCATACCCTTGACCTCTGAAGTCTTTGTGAAATGTTCCATTATTGTACCCATGGATTTATGGAAATGATTTCTTACAAATTCTACACGAGCACCTTCAATATTCCAAAATTAGGATTCATCACACCCATTGCTTCAATAATTTTATCTTTGGAGAAACATTCTCTAATTTCTGATGATAAGGATTCTAAATTTTTTAAGCTTTATTCTTATTTCAACTATAAAAGACTCAAAGAGATTACGTGTCATAGGAACATCTTTTCGTTATGATCCTGTAATATCTTGACGTTTTTGTAAAATGTGCAGTGGTATGTCCCTCCCATTAACATTGATGCAGAGGTGATCGTGGATATTAAATCTCAAATAGTTACTAGGATTTTTAAGATCTAATAAAGCTTTCCAATTCTCGAAAATAGGTGTATCAAAACTATCTTGGGAACAATACAAGACATCAAGACTTTGACATACCATTTTTCTCATCCGTATAAAATCCACAATATAGATTAATCTCCCATGTGCATGCTTCATCAATGTATTGATCTCCTGCAACATTGGAAGAATACCAACCAATGTAAGCAATGTCTCCAAATCATTTAAATAAACAACAAGTCCCTCACCCTATTAACTTCATGACGATATTTGTGCATGAAACCAACCAATGAAGGATACTCCTCACGAAATTTGCATGTAGGTTCATACAAAGAAATCCATCTCGTCTCAACATCCTTCGAAGTTTTTTTGCCATATGTAATTCCAATTGTGAATTTTGGAACTCAAGAAATCACTTTGGGATGCTTTCCATATAGGCATGAAGTTATCTTATAAGGTCTTTTACTTTAGCAACATTTTCATAGTTTCTTACCATTTTATATGCTAAATTCATTTTGTGAGCTATAAAGTGAATTGTTAGCATATAAGGGGCCTTTGTTGTTTACAATCTAACACACAACCCTGTTCGGTGACCCTACATGACCGATGCACCATCTACTCTGATGCATACCAACTTCATAGTAATTTCATAATCAGTCATTCTAAAAATATATTTCAAATGAGAAACAACTATTTTATGTAGGTTTTGACATTATAGTTTTCAACCATTTTCATAACACCCAACAGATTAGGTGTCCTTATATATGATTTTCTAAAGTATAGACATGGATACATACCCATGCAGTGTTGTTGACTGTTTTCACTTCATCAATTGAAAGAGAGATAAACTTAGCTTTTTTACATTCTCTTTCAAATCTTTCTTCTCTATCATCGAAAGGCATTTTTCCATTTCCCATGTACTACTGTCAGACCAATGAGATTGAGGTATGTTGGGAATTCCATTATATTGATACAAAACTTTGAAATCTAGGAAATCTAAAATCAGTCTTCCTTCCTTTAATATGTGAAATAAAATAGAGAATTGTAAGAGTTTTGCATGCAGATTTGTTTGATTCATCTTATCAATTTGCGATGTGATCGTTCCTCCCTTTTCCACGAGATGTCTACATTTTTTCTGTTCTGCTTCATACTCTACTGCGTATTTAACATGCATGCATTCTTTTTAAGTTTTCCACCTGTGTGTTTTTATTTTTTTGGCCATCCTCCCCCGTTATAATCAAATATTGTTTTCCACAGTGTTTTTCTATAGTGTCCAAATTCTTGATTTGCATTTTTTTACTTTCCCAATTTCCATGAACATATTATACATGTACATCTAGATGGGATATCTTCTGAATTAAATGACTGTACATGTACATCTAGATCCTTTATCTTTTTCTAATCACCTCCTTCCTCTCCCGGATACCTTCCGTAGCCAATTCACCTGACACCCTACCAATCAGAACCACTCTGCCATTTCAACCACCCCTTTTACCCTTGTTGAGTCATCGCCTAAATTCCTACACCCTACCTAAGACCTTGCAATACTCTGTGTAATCACAAAGAGCTGAAATCAACCTCCTTTCTACCTCTGAAACCCAATTTCCCCTACTGTGATCAGTTACCCAACCGATTCCGGCCATAACTAATGACCGGAATTGGTTCCCCAACTGGCATTGGTCTCTATGTCTGGCATTTTACCCTCAGACTAGTGAGCTCATTCCTCCACCCAGAACTCTCCAAAACCCCCCAAGATCTTACTCAGACCTTCTTTCTTTCCTCTATCATACCTATAGACCATGACAACCAACCATTCTCCTAGATTTAATCTTATATTCGTCATTTAGATTAGATTTATACTATTGTGTTGTGTGAGATACCCAAATCATATAACTACAGTAGGAATTTTCATTTCATGAAACTAATCAGCATTAATTTTTATTAAGACGTGGATTGACAACCTTCGAGGAAGCACCCCACTTCCCAGATCTAGCTTACACTAGGAAATCCATTGACCTTTGCTATTAACTCTATTTTGTGGTCTTTCTTTTCTTCTCAAGTAGTCCTTCTAAGACAAAAAGGAGTTCTCTAAAATTGGCTTGGTCTTCAACAATGGTGCGCATCCTCTTCATGACCTCTAGGTATTCCTCACGTACCTTACCTTTACCTTTTAAATCATTTTTTCATTTGGAACTCCTATGTGGTGAAACATTTTGGCATGCCCAGTGGTACCCTCATCATTTGTGGGTTCCTTATATTCATTTAGGATTGCATTTCTGATTGTTTCCTTTCTAAAATCTTCACTAAATCTCTCCTTGGTAACATTCTTTCTTCTATTTTCTCTAAAATTCACATTTCATTTAGTGCAAATTAAAATGAATCATTCTTTCTTCTTTATTGCTTGTATTAGTGAAATTCATACTCTATTCCTATTCACTATTTCTTTCATCCAATCTCAATATTTTAATTTGGGTTTAAAATTATTGCATTACATCCTGTGTATTCTTGCATTTAGCTCACATAGTCTAATTAGCAATCAAATATAATAGAGGTCATGACCGGTTGATGATTGGGTAATTAAACATAGTCCAATTTTGCACACACTTTTCCAAATCACTCAAACAAACAACACATTTCTTAAACATTCCCCAAATCCCAGGAAGAAGCTATCAAGGATTTAAACACCCATTGATAGTGGGCCCGACCGGTGTTTTGGCCGGATTGTCATATCAGAGCTTGGACCTCACATACCAAAATTTATATCGAGAATGGACCCTACTAAAATATTTTTGAAACCATCCATAGTTGGATTTTAGGTACCTTATATCCATTCCTTTCTATATATTCACAGTTAGTCCTAAGGCTTAAGCCATCAAAACACTAAAATATTATTCCTAGGATAAAATGTTTGTTAGATTTTGCTTGTTGGATTTGTGAATTTTTTTCTTGCCTTCTACTATTTGAGGTGTGAGATCATATTTCATCACTTTTCTTTCTCTTTTTTTCACACTAAGAAATCATAATCAGTTAATTCTGGTTCTTTGAGTGTGTTAGATTAGAATTGATATACAAAGCCTAGTTCTCAATTTTTTTGACCAAAATCTTTCTTAGAAATTTCAAATTTCTTAAGTTTAGATCTAATCTTCCCCTACCGGGGTCAGTTCAACAACCAACATCGATTATTCTACCTACCGACATCAGTTCAACAACCAACATCGGTCATTTCCTCTTACCCACACCGGTTCAATGACCGATATCAGTCTCTATGTTTTTGTTTTTTTGTGAAAAAAAGTGAGCTAACTTCACCTTCCATACATTTTCCAAAAGTATGTTTATAAGTTTTTGTCATTTTTACAGAGCCCAGAGTACCTATTTTCCATCCTTCCGTATGGTTTGGAATCACCAACATGTGTGAGCTCTTGATTTCTATGCAATTTTTAACCCTTTGCCTTCTAGCCCTTCGCCGCCTTCCACATCTCCAATGGATCCTAATTCTTCTGTGACTATACCCATAGGTGATGAGGAATTCACTATATTCCTTGATCATAACACCAAGGCATTGCAACATTACCTTGTTACTTCTTCCACCCGCAACTCATCAGGTCAGCCCCTTTATGGAATGCCCACTTACATGCCCACCATTTCTACCATCTCTGCCATATCAAGGAATGCTAATATGGCCACCCAAACTACTATATTGTTTCCTAATCCCATTTTGCAACCACCTACTTCTCACATAACCTCTGCATCCTTGACATCTTCTCTCCCACCGATATCTGCAGTACCCATATCCACTACCCCTATTATATCATCATCAATATCTTATGTACCTATTCCTACATAACCGTTGGTTGCATTGACCTCTGCCACTCCATTTCAGAATTTTGTTGTCTCTATTCCCCAAAATATTCCACATGTCGCCATGAGGATCTTTCCACAAGCCCCTCTAACTTCAACCTTACCTCAAACGCAACCCATCGAATCAATTCCATATTCGGGGTATATGCCCTCCTCGTCCACTACTTCCTACATACCTACATCTCAATTCACGTACACAACACCACCACGTACTGGTATGCCTTTTATGACCTACTCATCTTATCAATCCCCTTATACCTTAGGGGACATATCTCAATCAAACCCCATAGCGGATCTCATTAAAATGATGATGGGATCTTGAGGCCATTAATCAATGATGCCATGGGGGCATTGCCCCTGCAAAGTGAAAGCCGGTTTATGCTATTCTACCTTCCCGGTAGGAATCTTGTGCAAGTCTCACAACATTCTGCCTTGGGGTTTGGGATCTCATCCCGGTAGATGTATCTCCATCTACGAAGAGAAAGGAGAGAAAGAGAGGATGAAGAAAGATCAGTCGAAGGGAGAAAAGAAATGAATTCCAAAGTAAAAAGGTCAAAGGGTTTATGTTTTGGGATTCCAAACCTACTTGCATAAATGAATAAAGCAAACTGATGAGAAAATGACAAAAATTAGATATGAATCTAACATAATAAACACATAGATCTCGACATAAGAAAGATCGATGCATATAACACATGTATTCAAAGCACAAAATTAAGGAAGCTCAAAGTCTTTCTCTCCTCACTTCTATTTTTCATCTAAAAAATGTCCACCCTGAATACAACAAGTATTCAAGTATTTATAGAAGAAGGAGAAGAAGGAAGGCAAAAAGGAACCAACCACCTATTTACAAAATATTTACAAAATATCTAAAAGTCAT
Source organism: Taxus wallichiana var. yunnanensis (assembly GCA_018340775.1). Lineage (NCBI taxonomy): Eukaryota > Viridiplantae > Streptophyta > Pinopsida > Cupressales > Taxaceae > Taxus > Taxus wallichiana. Next base: position 324,537,751 of record CM031239.1, read on the forward strand.
GTTGACTTTTGACAACTTGATGGATGACATCATCCCATGGTGCAACATGGATGATGTCGTCATTTGTGTCAACACACTTTAGACATTCACAAAAAAGAAAGTCGAAGAAGCGAGAGAGGAAGAGAGAGAAATCATTCATCGTCGTCAACTCGCGGCCGAATGAGGGGGTATGCCTTGCTTAGGTGACGAGATGTGGAATTGGGCGCAGTATTCCATGAACTTGCTGATCATGGGCTCTAGTTGATCCTGGGAAGGATCCTTGTGTCACTCACTGATCGCCTCGCAAGTCTCCCGCTCGTCTATGAGCTTCTCTGGGAGTTTGGAATATTCACTCTCTGCTTCTATGAGGAACCTGATGAAGTCCCGATAGGCCAGCAGGTTATTGATAGATTCTGTGTCAAAAGTGACCTCTGGCCCTAGCCCTTGTGAAACGATCTCCTTGAAGATCTGAATGGTTTCATAAACTTTCCTTAAGGCGAAGGAAGGAGTAAGAAAACCTGGAAACCACGGAGAGATCTAAGAACGATCTGTTCCATTTGGTGCATCGCGTCTAGGGCTTCTTCCTTTACCTTATCGATCTTTTCAAGGACGAATTCTAGTTGATCCATCCTGGTAGTCCAGAGTGGAAAGGACTTTATTCTGGGATGACCAAAATTCCAACTTAACCAGATATGAAGAGTCGAACATTTTTGAAAGGTCTCATGTTGCGGCCCTAGCATGGTCGCTCTTTAGATATGGGTCCGCTTACGGAGTTCTTTATTCACCTTGTCGATGTTTAGATATAAATCGGTGAGCTTTGCGATTACTCGTTCACCTTGTCCTTGAGGATCTGGCTCCTCAAGCTCCGCCATGCCACTCGCCGATCTTTGCATATTCATTGATTTTATCCTAGCTCAGAGGCTCAGGAGTTTCAGCGGTAGGTTGTGGGAGGTGCACTACCCATCTTCTGTAAGGCGTGGAGCAGATGTCTATTTTGCTCTTTCAGTAGCCTTTTTTCTTCTTTTACTTCTTGATGCTTCTTGCAGAGGGCGTCGAATGCGAGATAGGGCCTCTCCCTGAAGGCTTTCAGAAGACGTACCCATTGTGACTTGAGTCACTGTATAATCTGTCGAAGACAGATCTTTTCTATCCTTCAGAGGATTGGGGTACGTGATCTCCATCACCCTTTCTCCCGAAGCACTTTGAGAGAAGCGTGTGATAGGATTTTTCTTCTTTTCCCCTTTGACAAGATTACAGAGAAGTCCATTGGTGTGATGGGAAATTTCCTTTGCATTGACTTAAGTGTTGGGAGATCCAGTGGACTTATGGGAGAAGGGCCGAAAGCGTCGATAGTGGAAGGGAAAAGGTGGAGACACGTGGCGGCGGCATAGAGAGAAAAGCCGAAGAAGTGCCCACGGGAGGAAGGGATACTACAGGAGAGGAAGACATAGGAAGGGAAGGGAGCTCAGAGATGAGGGAAGAAATGGAGGGGGACAACTCCGCGAGAGGAGAAGATGGACGAAGAAGCAGGAGGAATGGTAGAAGAAGGGGGAGAGGACACGACCAAAGGAATGGTCACTTGGGTCACTCGAGGAGGGGAAGGAGGAGAGGGAGAAGGGATAGAAGGGACCTCAATTGTTATAGTCGTGGCCACATCCTGAGTGGATATGCCTATTGGAACATCTTCTACCACTTCTTCAATCGGGATTTCAACTGTTCTTATGAAGCGAAGGAGGGATTTACGGAGTTTCTTCTTGGGAACCGGATTCACCCTCTTTGTCTTTACCCTTGCCTTTAAGGTCATTTTGATCTAGGAGGTGCGTTACCCAATGGAGAGGTTGTGAAATTGACTCCAAGGTAGATGAGCCCATTCATTCGGCACCAATGATTTCGGGCGAGTTTCCTTTATCCTTTCCTCAATTGTGCGAGGTGCTTTAGTTCTATCAATTACCGCGAAAGGCCAATCATCCCCACCTATGTCAAGATATACTTGGTCCACTTCCTACTCGGTGGTTTGGCAGCCTTTTGGGATGATGGCCACCCCATCTTTGGATGATTTCTGCTTTAAGGCCAAATGAGAATGGTCCTTCCTCTGAGCTCAACCTCATGAATAATGTCGATATAGATATCTTCGATCCGGGATGTGGATCGGGTCGAGCTTGGCCCTAGGCGAAAATTTCTCGGGTCGAAGGTGGGCCTTGCTGGGAAGTTATGCTTGATTCGAAAGAACTCCAGTTACGTAAACATGTCTTTCACCTTGTGGTGAGTGAGACATGTATACCTACCACCGTGAAGGGAAAGGAGTTCCACCCTTCTTTCTCTTGAGGCATTTCTCATGTTAGGTGATTATTGTCTTTGACTCTAGCGAAATCAATTTGGGACCGGCATACCTTGGTAGTTTAGTTGGCTCCCAGAAGTTAGCCGCCCTTAGATAAGTGAATGTGGGGAACCGAGTGAGCAGGGCCCCCATTTCTCTATGGCTGCCACGATGCTCTTGGTCAAATGCACGACCGTGAGTCATGTTTGGCCTCAACGGGAAGATGATGCCATAGAAAAATGCATCATTGATCTTTGTAAATTAGGGAATGCTATTTTCCAGCCTTCTACGGATAATATTCATAGACCTTAACCTAGGGCCAAACCCCACTCCGCATCGTAGCCGGGTAGTCCCTTTTCGAAAGCTGCGGCGTAGACTACGTAGGAGTTCATATAGAATGTCCCCCGTTGTGGTAAGTTGTTGCATCGTGCTTTCAATTGTGTTGCTTATGATTTCGCCCATTCAAAGCGTTGATCGGGCATATTTTTGTTCATCGTCTCAAGGTACCGCAACATCCACTTGTGAAAATAATAGGCATCGGGAAGCCCAAAGACTCTGCTTTAAGGAACGTGATCATGTCGAGTTCTTACGAGAAGTCAGCTGCGATGAATGACTTGTGGCCATCGAGTCACTACCTTTTTTAGGTAAACTTCATTCATCAGTTACATGCACTGATCTTCATTGTCGTCCCAGGCCTTGATCTAATCTTCCCGGCTTACGGCCACAAAGTTCCAATGATGAGGGATGCCGAGCATTATTTCAAAGTGCCTTAGGGAAGTGAGGTTGATCACAACCTCGCCCTTGTCATTCACGACACATCTTGTGTCTTTATTGTAGCAAAACCCGGGCTACTACCATCATAAATTATAGTTATCCATGGCACTTATTGGGATTCCTCCAAACAAAGTGCAGACATACCTTTATCAATTTTTCCATCCATGGACTTCTTGTGACTTTTTGGGTTCGACCCAAAACTCTTCCATATCAATATGAACCAGCTCTGAAGTCTCGATGTCAGGTCACACTCGGCAGCTTGGGACTCGGGCATTCGACCTCCGATACTTATACTTCATTTACGCCTCTGTGAGCTTTGCCTTGCCTTTGGATTTGGTAGGTCTCTTGCTTGATGTTGACATATGTTCTTGAACTTAGTTGTTGATCGGGATATATAACGATGAAAAAGTGTGAAAACGGGTCCATGGCAGTAGCAATCGAAATCGGGGTAGGTGAGTGACGAGTTCAGAGAAAATATCAATAAAAATAATCACGTGATAGCTCCGGATGATAATGACATGGTGCAGATGTGCCTATATATGGCGGAGGAGGAATTAAATGCACCACCAACTTTTTCAAATGGCGCATGGAAAACACTGTCGACAAAAGAAAACATGCACCTTTGGCGCACCAAATTTCTTGCCAACACAAATTTAGTGATGCCCAGAAAGTGATGTAGCGCACCAAAAGGTGGCGCACAAAAGTATTGCCGGCATGAAGGCGCATGCGCCTTGGTGCATGCGGGAAAAGACTCAACATAGTGAGGTGCACCAAAAGGTGCATTGACACTCCAAACCATGCGCAAAGGATTTAAAGGGGGCACACCAAAAGCTGATTAGTTATTACCCTAAGGTAAAAAAGGCCAAAAATGGCTAAGTTCGGAAAACTAGATTTCGGAGAGAGATTTTGCAACGTTCGAGCGTAATTCCCCTGACGGGGATCGGAACAAAACCGGCATGGTTATCCAAAACCTTGCCAATTTTATGGGATAACAAGTTACGGGTCTCTTAACATCTTAAAATATGATGAGATTTGTAATGAACCCATCCATCCCTCTATAACTATTCATCCATATCCCGTGCAATAGGAGATACCTAAATTCAACTTTCAACAGTAAGGAGGACCCACAACAAAACTTACATTAATTTAGACATGCTTGTTACCTAATATGCCATGATGATGCCTTGCTCCTTCATACCTTTCTCATGTCCTTGTCGGGACCCGCCTTATACTGGTACAATTATTTTCCCAAGAACTCAATCTTTTACTTTAATCAATTGGCGCAGACCTTTCTCGATAAACATTTCTAAAAATGTCTCTATCACAAATTTATATTCTATTCGTCAATATGATGACGAGTTTATCGTTGATTTCGTCGCATACGGTGGCGAAGCCTAATCAACCAGCTTTCCTTCTCTCTCCCACAACTTGAGCCCATAGAGTTGTTTATGAGGGTGAGGGCTAGACACATTTCCTCAAATTTTCAAGTTCAAATGTTTTGTACATTTGACGAGGCTTTTACCATGGCTAGGAAGCTTGATATCCGCACCCTCGAAGAAGACAAACTAAAATTGCGTAACAAAAATGTTGCCTTCAAATCAAATGCGTCTTCTATCTAAACCACCCAACAACCATCCCAAGCCAAAAGGATCTGCTAACGCAGTAGTTCTAAAATCGGTCCTTCTCATCCATCCAATCAACCTAAACCTCCTTCCAATCTCTTACATGTGTAAAATTTTCAATATCAGTATGAATAAAAGATTTACACTCCCATTGGGGAGCCTTATTCTTTCTTATTGGAAAATATGTTGAAGGTTGGAGCCATCACTCTTCCTCTCATCAAACCATATATTGGTTTTGATCCTTCTTTCCCCACACCAGCTTCGTATAAGGAAAATGAATTCTGTAATTAGCACCGCGTAAAAGGAAATAGTGATGCAAATTACAAAACCTTTAAAAATATTTTGCAAGGATTGTTAGACAGTGGTGATCTCATCCTTGAAAACCTTAACACGCTTGCTTATGTAAACTTTGAAGTTTTCAGAAAACCTTTTCCTAACCATGCCCCTTCATCAAATCATTCTAGTGAGATGTCTAAAGAAGAAACCAATGTATATGTGGTTCATGCAGTCTTAAATACAATGTCGATCCTTCTATCCAATATCCTCCTATAGAATCTATTGAGGAAATATTCACACAAACTCTAGAGGAGCCCGCCTCACCTGTTCCTTTACCCATAGAGGAACCCACCTTACCTGTTTTTTTACCCACGGAGGAACCCACTTTACCTGCTCCTTTACCCAAAGAGGAATCCACCTTACATATTCCTTTACCTCTAGAGGATCCCACCTCACCTATTCCTTTACCCATAGAGGAACCCACCTTACCTGCTCCTTTACCCATAGAGGAACCCACATTACCTATTCCTTTACCTTTAGAAGAGCCCGCCTCACCTGTTCCTTTACCCATAGAAGAACCCACCTTACCTGTTCCTTTACCCACAGAGGAACCCACCTTACATGTTCCTTTACCCATAAAGGAACCCACCTTACCTGTTCTTCTACCCATAGAGAAACCCACCTTATCATCCTCTCTACCCGTAGAGGAGTCTACATTACCCACTTTGCCTTCTCCTCCTCAACCCATACTCTTTACCTAATTGAAGTGATACCTCTGAAGGTCTTGATCGCCAAGTCGTTCTTGAGCAAATGCGATCTCAGATTGGCCAAATAACTTTGGGATTTAAAGACAATTAATATTTAATTAATTTCTTACCCTTTTATTTAATAAAATTAATTTTATTAAATTTTGGGGTTTTTAATTAAATAAATATTAATTTAATATTCATTAAAATTGATCGACAAATTTGGAAGAACTTTTCTCACTTCCCCATTGCCGTGGGCAATTAAAATTCCACCTCCAATTGTCGGGAATGCCAAGTTGGCTTTCCGCTCCCGATTTTCCCTTTCTGGAAAAGTTTTCATTTTTTCCCGCTTGTTGGAAATTCTCTTGTTGATTGCCAACCCAATAAGATAAAAATGGAAAAATATCTCCCATTTTCCCATGTGGGGAAATGGATGGGAATTGCTTAAGCAAACTTTGCCATTGTCATGGGAAAATGGTTAACTTCTTCCCATATTCCCTAGAAATTAATGCCCACTACCCAAAGAAAGAGGAAATTGGTTATTTCAACGAGAAAGAAAAAGAAATGGTTATGAGAAAGCTTCTTGAATCCTCATAATTTTCTTCGTGAAACTCTGTGGAAAAAGTCATGTGATTGAAGCTCTTTATTTCTAACTTCTTTTTGTTATTTCAACTTCTTCTTATTTCCCTGTAGAAACATTTTTGAAAAATTTTTTTTACAAAATTCAGCAGCACATTCTCACGAAGACAACTAGAGGAAAAGTCACGCATTTCAAAAAAGAGGAAAGCACGTATTGGTAAAGGCATTAGTTCGAAACACAAGCCAAAAAAAAAAAGATCATTGTTTTTGCAAAAAGACATCCACCATACATTTATTTGCAAAGCATTCCCAGCGATTTGGCAAAAAATCATCCATGCAGGTCAAAATGAAGAAAAAAACACATTCACGCATTGGAAAATAAAAAAAGCAAAAGAAAATCAATCCAGTTAGAGAGGAGATATTTGTCAAAATAAATTCAAAAAAGGAGCTATCTACCAAAAAATCCAGAAAAGCAAATGAAAGAAAAATCATTTCCATCCACACATGAAGCCAAAATTATCCACGCCACAGCAGCAACAAAAGAAGGTCAATAAAAAAGAAATGCAAAGAAGGCATTTTTAGAAAAATAAAACTTCCACACACATAAAAATTCCACCAAAAAATCCATTCACGCAGCCATGTTTCAAGGAAGTCCACTCATTCCAAGGATCTTTAAAAAAATCATGCCACGCCAAGGGAAAGTTCATCAGGTCCAAAGGAAGGCCATACGCATGGTTAAAAAAGCAAAGAAAGCAAAAGAAAATGCATCTCACACTCAAAAAAGCTCATGAACATGCCACAGGAGCCACAATTAAAAGTGTCAAAAAAAGCCAATCATAGTCAAAACATTTTCCACGCCAAAGGAGGTTTAGCACCTTTCAAAGAAAAATCCACACGAAAGTGAGAAGGAGAATTCACGTTTACCAAGAAAATTCCCATGCATAAGCCAAGTACACGAAAAAGCCAAGCTAAGTGAAAGGAGGTAGAGGCCAAGCATTGGTCAAGGCAATACAAATCCACATTGTCAAAGAAGCATAAAAAACCAAGATCAACCATGAAAGTCCAAAATAAAATACACACATGCAAGCTATCCATATCAACAGCATGTGAAAGAGAAAACAGTGAATTTGAAACACATTATTCACAAATGAGAGCCCATATCAATTACAAAAAAATAATTAATTCACGCATGATACAAAGGAAATCCATGTTATAGCCAAAACAACTTTGGAGCATCATTTCACAGGATTTTTTTGAAAAAATTAAAAAATTAAAAGATAACTCATGCAACCTAATGTAACAAAGACAATTAACCACATACACAAGACATACAAATTTTTTGATTAAATGTTTCAAAAAATCAACCATTTGGAAAGAGAAGTGAAATTATTTTAATTGCAATTTCATTCATTTCAGATAAATCAATGTCATTTGCTTATTTTATCCTAGGTGTGGAATCAAATCATGAGATGATCAAGGATGATGAAAATGCATTGGGAAATGACCGTTTGAAGAAAATGTTTTCATCTTTCAAATATATATCAACAAAAAACATAATTTGAATGAAGAAAACAATAGATGCAAATAAAATGAAGTTTGTTTGATTTTGCGGGTTGTAGTTTTTTCAAAGTAGTCAACTTTGGAGCTTGATATCTCGAAGCAGGATGATTTTCGTGAAAAACCAATCATTTCCCACAATTTTCTCATGTTAAGGTACTTTATATACTCATTTAAAATTCACAACACCTCATTTGATATTTTTCACGAACCCAAATAAAACGCAGTTCGTTTGAATTTCGTTGCGTACATTGTTTCAGCTTGTCAAAAGGCCTACTTTGAGAATCTGTATTTTGGGCCTGAGTGATTTTCAAGAAGAATGGTTTTTTCTTTGAATTCTCCCCACATTCATGTACTACCTTTTCCAATTTAAAATTCACAACACCTCATTTGATATTTTTCACGGAGCCAAATAAAACATAGTTTGTTTGATTTTTTGCACACGCGTAGTTTTTAACTGTCAAGGGACTCACTTTGAGAGTTGATATTTTGAACTTGGATGATCATCAAGAGATAAAATGATTGGTTATTTGATTCTCCCCACCTTCATATTATCCCTTGACAAGTTGTAGATTCCTGGGTAACATTTGGTATTTTTCAGAGGCTAAAACCAAAGGGATTTTCATAATTTTACAGCTGCATTTTCCTAATAGTTTCAAAGAAGTCATCTTTGACCTTTAATATTTGATTGAAGAATTTGATTTGGGAAAAAAAATCTCTTTGACAAAGACTTTTGGTACCTTAATAGACTCCCTCATCTAGTGAGAGCTTCTTAGAACAAGATTTACTATTTTTCCAATTTCAGGCGGTTTAGGAGGTGATTTAGTTTTGAAGGTTGGAAGTAATAGATAATGGGAAATCAATCTTTCTACATCATTGTCTTCACAATCATGTCATCTCATCATTCAAACCAAAGTTGCATTGTGATGTGATCATCAAGCAAGGCCACATCATTCAAGTGTGTCCTGTCAGCTCTCAGTTAGCAAGCGGGCATGATACTTCATTGGCTAGATCTTAAAGTTGGAGCGTTCTCGAATTGGATGATCATGAGCGAATCAAAATGGAAACACTTGGGATGGTGACAAAGATGAAAGACATAACTCCAGGAAGTGAATTACAATCTTGACTCTTGGAAGATCTTCTCAATGGTGAAAGATCAAGAGTTGGATTCTGACAAGCCAAGGTGGCGTAATGACTACGGTCTCGTGAAAATGAAGAATTCACCATGGAAAGGTATTCAGAGCATGTGGAGAATTGTGTGTAATTGTGAATGCGAATGAATGAAAAAAAAAATTTCTCACACCAGGATGTTGCTCAAAATGGAGAGGTGGATGAATTGCTCAAGTTTCAAGCTCAGCTCTCTTGTCATCTGGAGGATTGTGGAGCACGGTCAATGAGTTCATTCATGTATGACCGGGATAGGTGGACTCTTGGCCCAATGGATAAGGCATTGATCCTAGGTGTCTTGATCTAGGTGGCGTTGTTGACTAGGATGTCTATGTGTGTGTCCAAGTCATTTAAGTGGGGTCCACATGTACCCATTGCTTTTATTTATGTACTTTTCCTAAAATGACTTTAAAAATTGTTATAAAGTGATGTTATTGTTAAACTCACTTTTGGAAAATTTTTGATAACTTAAGTGGTTTCTATTTTCAAGTTACTTTTTAAAGTTGGTTGAAAAATTCAAAGTCACTTAAGATGCCCTATTTAATGTTCATGTAAACCCTAACTACTTTGTAACCAACTTTTGGGTTATAAAAGGAAGTTAGGGCTCATTTGTAAGGGTGACTTTGAGAGAGGAGAAGAAAATACTTTTGTGTGCAAGCTTTGTTTCAAGAAAGAAACTTTGTGTTCTTTTGTGAAGACATTTTGGAGTTAATGAAATATGAACTTTGTGTCCCATTCATTATCTCTTGTAGCATTTGATGTTCTTATGTTCATTAGATGTTAGTGTTTAAATCTTGCATGTGAATATTGTCTTGGATCTTATTGTCAACACTATTAATATGTTGTTCTTGTTCACAAGTGATCAAGCTCTGATATTTACTTGCTCATGTGTGTTCCCTTTTACTTATTCTTGTTTAGCTGATTCAAACTTTGCTTTATTTGAGTTAGTTATTCATTGTTTTCTCTATGCAATATTAGGCTCTACTTTTACCTAACTATTGCATGTTCCTTCCATTCATTCCTTTCCATTTCTTTCCTTCATTCCATTCCATCTCCCTCATTCACATTTCTTTCCATTTGATGTTCCAAAACACCCCCACATACAATTTTGAATGTATAGATGTAAATATTGTTTTGGTTTTCAATAAAGGCAGCCTCACCTTCATTGAGGAGGGACTTCATTCCCTTATTGTTGCATGTCATTTGCATGCATGCAAATCCATATGCTAACAATTTTTTTGGTGACTCTACTAGGGATTCAAGAATCGTTAACAGTGCTTGGTTAAATATTTATGACTATCCCCTCTGCACAAGCTCCAGTTCTTCAACCGAATCTTGTGCCCAATGAATATTTTCAAGGAGACATTGCTGCCAACCTTCGGATAGTAGCTTGGGAAAACCGTGAAAGCTTGTGCAAGCAATTTGTGGTTGTTGATAGAGCCATTGACAGAGAAATCTACATTGAAGACCTTAGAAGAAGAGCACCCACACTTGTGGCTAGAAGACCTCCTGGACATGTGTTGATCGTTGTTCACCGATGTGGCCCTCTTCCACCAAGGCAATAATTTGTATGACTATTATAGGTAACTCACCTATCTTGCAACCAAATCTTCTTTTTGTAGATACTCAAGAAGACATATCATCATATTTGAGGCAAGCTATTTGGGAAAAGTGCATGAATGACTATCATTTTCATCTCACACATTAGTATTGGATAATGAAGAAAATCAAGCTGCGAGAGTTGTTAGAGTCATTCAGGTGCAAAGAGATCAAGAAAGAGAGAAAAGAGAAAAGGCTAGAGCTGATCAAAAATGTGCAGTGATCCTTTCACAAGTAAAGATTTCAAACTGGCAGGAAAGAGGTTTACATGAGGAGAAAAAGCTAAAGGTCGATCTGATCCCATTTTTATTTTCAAGGAAATTTTGGTTTCAAGTTATCTCCTCCAAGGAGGAACACTCCTCGTAAATCCGTAAGCCTTGCATCAAGTCCTGAAAGAGAAAGTAAGGGAGGAATCACTACAAGTCAAGCACTTGTTCTTTCTCACGTTGTTTTACCTTCACATACCACCTTTCCCAAGATGGAAGTTAACGTACCATGGGGAAATTCCATAGGCCCATTGGCCTTACCAACTCGACATGACCTCCCATGAGGATCGATGAAGATTCTTCCCAAGTTCAATGGAGATGGGAAGACTTCACCTGATGACCACATTTTCACCTTCTTTGTTGCATGTGTTTTTTTTCAAGTAGAATATGAAGATGTTGTTGTTCACCTCTTCATTGAAACATTGCAAGACATTTCCATCATGGATTGGTTTCATCATCTCCCGAATGGATGCATTACAAAATGGGATGATATGAAAAGTAAGTTTGAAGACAGTTCAAAATGGCAGAAGATGAACATGCCCTTCTTGCCCAACTATCTCAGGTGAAGAAAGAACCAACATAACCCATGAGGAATTTTGTGGCTAAGTTCAACAAAATGGTGAACAAAGTTCTTGCTGGAATTTTGAACCCGATGGACAAAAATGTTTCTTTATTAATGCACAAACAAAAAGTGTGCTATCAACTGAGAAGGGCTAGAGTGGCTACTTTGGAACTTGCTCAATCCTTGGCCATAGAAATTGAGGATGACTTAATCATGGCAGGAAAATTCAAGAAAACTTCCCTCAAGGGAAAGAGTCAAGAAACCCCAATGCTTCTGAGACCATACTCACTAAGTTGGCTAATGATGTGCTAGCTTTGAAAAAGCAAGTTGCTCAAAGTAGTAAACCTGCTACTTACAAAGACATCCCAAGAAAAGGCTACGTTCCTAACAAATCCAGAATTGTAGGTGCTCCAACAAGGCTTGTTATTGAAGCAGCTCCCACAACTAACTCAAAGTGTGATGTCGTTGAAGAAAGTGATGATGAAGTTGAGGTCGTCGAGGTTGATGAAGAAGAGCCAGACTCTGGGACATCTGAACCTGAAGTCGAAGAGCCTGAAGGAGAAAGTAATAATCATTTCTTTGAGTACCATTTCAAAAGAAGAAGATGAATATGAAGAAATTGTAGAAGATATGAATAGTCAATCCTTCGTTGTCTTCACACACTCTCAGAAAAAGGAGCAGAGTACCACTAAGGTGGAAGATAAAAAGAGCTCCAAGGAAGTTCCTAAAGAATCTAAAACTAAAGGAAACTTCCAAAGAATCTAAAAAATGAGATTCCTAAAGAGTCCAAGGTGACTGAGGTTTCCAAGGTCAAAACTATCTTAAAGAAAGGAGGACCTTTGTCAAGTCAATCAAGTTGATAAATCAGCTACGAAGAAAGTTTCTTCTTCCACATCAAGTATCAACCAAGCCCGAAGCAAAGGTCAAAAGTGAGCCATCATCAAGTTTGAAAGAACTAGTATCTGAGACATCAAGTATGGTCATTTTTCCCAAATTTGATATTATTGATCATATCAATAAAACAAAAATTTCCATGTCACAAGAAGAGTACTTGAAGTCCAATAAGGATCAACTTGAGAAATTGGTCAGTTTATCAAAGGTGACTCTATTATTCATTCCTCTAAAGGAATTCTGAAAACTCCCAAAGATGGGAAGACTCAAAATATTGTGGCAGCCACTACACCTTCAAATGAAAAGGTTAAACCTTTCTTTGTGTCCTTTTTGATCAATGGATGCAAATTAAGTAATTGCATTATAGATTTTGGAGCCTCGGATAATGTGATGCCTGCAAAAAAGTAGCACATGCTCTTGGGTTGACTTGTACGAGAACATTTAGATCTTGTTACTCCATGGAGACAAGACAAGTTCCTCTGATTGGGTAGATTAAAGATGCTCAAATGGTTTTAGCTCAATTTCCTCAAAAGTGAGTCAAGGTAACCATTCTAGTTGTCGACATTCCCACTTCATATGGTATGTTGTTAAGTAGGAAATTTTGTAGAGATCTGGGTGGTGAGATTCAAATGGACTGGTCTCATGCTATGATCCCTATCAAGTGGAGAAATGAAGAAGCTAATGTCGAGACTTAGGAAAAGTTCACGGTAACAAAAAATGATGATCCCCGCGCACAGGTCCTATTTCAAAACTCAAGTATGGGTAATTATATGATGACTACAGAGGTTCATGCACTGAGGTCACTTGCCAAGATCCCAATGAGATCTGGACTCTTGAGTTGATGGAAGTTGTTGCTCAACAAGTTTCAGTAGAGAGTGGTGCTTATATCTCCAAATGGTAAAATGTTTCCTTTTTCTTACAAACTCCAATTTTCAAATACTAACAACACTAGAATATGAGGCATTAATCCTTGGCCTCCAAGTTGTAGAAGAGAAAGGGATCAAAAATTTGAAAGTCTTTGGAGATGCAGAGTTGATCGTGAAACAAGTAAAAATCAGTTTCAAGTAAAGAATGATCATTTGAGACACTACAGAAATAAAGTGTGGGACGCGATAGAAACCTTCGATGCTTTTTCCATAGAATCCATCCCTCATGAAAAGAATGAAAAATCAGATTCTCTAGTAGTCTCAACTTCATTGATGATCCCTCATTCAGAGTTTGATCAAGACAAATACACCATTGAAATGGTTTTTAGGCCAAGTGTTCCTGACAATGCAAGAAAATTGGCAAGTCTTCAATGATGATCAACAAATTATTGCCTTCTTGGAAAAGAGAGATAATTTTGAACAAGTTGTACTTTGAAGGAAGTGATTCTGCATTTCGTGAATCGATGACCTCACCCATTCAAGAAGGAGTTGAGAATGAGGATCTTGGTGATGGCATCATTCAACTCAAAGGAAATAAAATTCCAAAAGGATTGGTTTCACTTGAAGAAATTTTTGATAAACATGATAGGTTTATCAAAGAGAAAGAATAGGTAGGACCTACAAATTCTATTGATTATGAGAAAGTTGACATTGGTACCAAAGGACAAACCTCACCTAGTCAACATTGGTAAGTGTTGCTCACCTGAGGAGTGCAAGAAATTTGTAAGCCTCCTTACCAAATATTCTGATGTCTTGGCTTACTCATATGAAGACTTGAAGTCTTTCCAACCTAGGGAAATGGAGCATGCCATACCCTTAAAACCTGGTGTGCAACTCCATTTAGGAAGAAGAAAAGACAATATAATCCCAAGATAGCAGGGAATATTCCATGAGGTTCAAAAGATGTTAGATGCACATGAATAGTGTTTCCTATTCGACATTCAACTTGGATAGCTAATATTGTCCTAGTTCACAAGAAAAATGGAGAAATTAGAATTTGTGTGGATTTTCACAATCTTAATCAAGCTTCCTTGAAGGATAACTATCCACTTACTGGTCATGGACCATATTTTACAAGTAATAACTGGAAATGCTATCCATGCTAGATGGTTTCTCTGGTTATAATCAGATTGAAGTGGCTAGAGAAGACCAACATAAAACCACGTTCACCACCCCCTGGGGTATGTTCATATAGAAGAATGCCTTTTGGTTTGATCAATGTTGACATAACCTTTCAAAGGGATATGGACATGGCATTCACAGATTATAAAGACAAGATCATCATTGTGATATACCTAGATGACTTGACGGTTTTCTCAAAGAAGTGAGAAGATCACCTAAGAGATTTGGAGAAAATATTGCAAAGGTGCAGACTTCATAAATCTCCCTGAATCCAAAGAAGTCTGTGTTTGGAGTTACGGAAGGGAAACTCCTAGGTCATATTGTTTCTAAAGAAGGAACTAAGATCGATCTGAATGCGTTCAAGCTATCAAGAATCTTTCCTTACCTACAAGTAAGCCTGGAGTTCACTCATTCTTTGGGAAGGTGAAATTTTTGAGAAGGTTTGTGCCAGATTTTTCCGAGCTAACCAAAGAAATCACTGACATGATGAAAGGAAAAGAATCCTTCAAATGGTCTGAAGGAAGGTAGAGGGAGCATTTGAACAAATCAAGGATGCTATTGCAAAAGCTCCTACATTGGTGTGTCCCGATTTTAAAAAGGATTTCATAATCTATTGCTATGCTTCCCACACATGATCTCACCATCCTGACTCAACATAATCAAGAGGGAATTGAATCTCCTATTGCATTCATGAGTTAGATTCAAGAAACATGAACTGAATTACACTCCCCTTGAGAGGCATGCATATAGTGGTGTTAGAGCCTTGAAACATTTTAGGTACTATGTATTGAATTCTCACACCAAAGTCTTAGTTTAGACACCACAATTAAATCAATGTTGACACAACAGAACCTAGGATCTAAAAGAGGTAATTGGGTCTCCAAGATCCAAGAATATGACTTGGACATCAAGCCTACCAAGTTAGTTTGAGGAAGAGGACTCTGCCAACTCATCGCAGAGAATGAGCCACATGAGATGACTCTGAAGAAGAACTAGTTGAAGAAATTTTACCACTGGTAGTTTTTATTAGTACCACAGATGAATGGTATTTTGATATAGCTTACTTTCTCACATATGGTGAATGTCCGAGAATTTGACAGCTAAGGAAAAAGAGCTATCAAATTAAGAGTTGTCTAAGTACGTCATTTGGGACAACACTTTGTTCAAGAAAGGTATTGATGGCATGTTCCTCAGATGTGTTGATAAGGAACAACAACCTAGGTTGCTTGAAGCCTTTTCACAATCATGCTTGTGGTGGTCATTTCTCTGGACTAGTGACAACTCATAAGATTTTGTGAGCACATTATTACTAGCCCACTATGTTTTTCGATGCCCAAAAATGGGTAGCCAAATGTGAAGCTTGTCAACAATTTGTTGGAAGACCTAAATTGGCAGCTTTTCCTTTAAAGCCAGTTGTCATTAAAGAACCCTTTCAACAATGGGGTTAGATTTCATCGGGGTCTTGAACCCAAATTCCTAGTGCTGGTCATACTCACGTGCTCATGACAACTGACTACTTTATGAAGTGGGTAGAAGCCATTCCAAGTGAAACAAACATCTACTGTGGTAATCTGTGACTTCATCAAAGAGAATATATTGGTTCGTTATGGAATTCCACAAAAGATCGTGATGGAAAATGCCACCAATTTCTCTTCTGCAGAGATGATAGGTTTTTGTTATGGGTATGGGATATCTTTATCTCATTCATCAGATTACTACCCTAGGGAAATGGTCAAGAAGAATCTAGTAACAAAAACATCATTACTATTGTGTGCAAGTTATTTGAAGAAAATCAAAGAACTTGGCACAAAAGTTATATGATGCATTGTGGGTGACCGCATAACTCCCAAAAGAGAAATTGGAATGTCTCCATTCCAACTCTTATATGGAACCGATGCTCAAATTCCCATCACATTGGAGTTACCGACATTACGATTGGCTCAAGTAATTGATGATGAATGCTTCACCAATGCGTTGGATAAAAGGATCATGTTCCTAAGCAAGCTTGAAGAACAAAGAAGTCAAGTGGGAAAATAGGATCGAGGAACACCAATCAAAGTAAAGAAATTGTTTGATAGAAAAACTAAGGAGAGACAATTTCAAATCAATGACCTAGTTCTTTTATGGGACAAAAGATGTGAACCAAAAGGAAAACACGAGAAGTTTGATTCATTGTGGCTAGGCCCTTTCAAAATCAAGCATTTTATGTGGAGATAACACATATTACTTGGCATATCTGATGGAACTCATTTTCCTCTACCCTACTACAATGGGCAATATCTCAAGCACTATCAAAATTGAAAATGGGTTGTCCCCCGTATGTACATAGGTAATTAGGATTTTTTGGTTTGTTTCCTTTCCTTTTTTTTGGTTTCCTCTCTTTTGTCATCCCATTTTTGTGCATCATCATTTTTGGGATCATGTTCATTAAATTTTTGGGTCTGGGTCCATTTGTTGTGTCCGTGAAGTCCTTGTCCCCAATTAGAGCCATTATTATCAACTAATTTTGACTTCACAAAATTAATAAGCGTGAAATTTTAAAAAAATTTTTAAAAAGTGTCATTTCTCGTGATTTATCACCCTCATCATGATCATTTTATTCTCTCAATCATTTTGGCCTTCGTTTCATCCATTTGGGTAAGAACTTCTCCCGCCATGTCACAAACCGTGTTTAAAATTAATTAATTAATATTTAATTAATTTCTTACCCTTTTATTTAATAAAATTAATTTTATTAAATTTTGGGGTTTTTAATTAAATAAATATTAATTTAATCTTCATTAAAATTGATCGACAAATTTGGAAGAATTTTTTCGCTTTCATTCCATGGGAAATTAAAATTCCACCTCCAATTGTCGGGAATGCCAAGTTGGCTTTTTCCTCTCCGATTTTCCCTTTCCTGGAAAAGTTTCCATTTTCCCCGCTTGTGGGAAATTCTCTTGTTGATTTCCAACCCAATCGGATGTCAAATGGAAAAATATCTCCCATTTTCCCATGTGGGAAATGGATGGGAAAACCCTTGCTTTGCCATTGTCATGGGAAAATGGTTAACTTCTTCCCATATTCCCCTAACAATTAATGCCCACTACCGAAGAAAGAGGAAATTGGTTATTTCAAATGAAAGAAGAAAGGTTATTATGAGAAAGCTTCTTGAATCCTTGTAATTTTCTTCCATGAAAATATATGGAAAAAATGCGTTTGAAGCTCTTTATTTGTAACTTATTTTTGTTATTTCCAACTTCTTCTTATTTCCCCTGTGTCGAAATGTTTTCAAGAAATATTTTTTTGCAAGAATTCATAGCAAATTCATTCTCATGAGACAACATTCAAGAATTAACATCATATTTTCAGCCAAAAAAGGGAAAGCTACGCATTGGTAAAGGAAGCAGTTCCAAACACAAGCCAAAGAGGACAGATCATTGATCAAAAAGACAATATCTATACACATCCAGAGCATTCCATGCTTTAGCAAAAAACTATCCATACATTGTTCAAAATAAGAGAATAAGAGCCCACACATTCACATCCCAAAAGAGCATGCAACAAAGGAGATATTTGTCTAAACCATGCCTTCATGGAGAAGAGGGAGTTGTCCACACAAAGGAAAAAAGATAGTAAATTAGTAAAAAAATATCTCTGTCACATGCAAAGAAAAGTTCATGTGTAGAGAAAATACCACAAATAAAAAAAAAAAATCCCATGCAAAGAAGGAGAAAAATCAAACTTCCCACGCCATAGAGAAGAAAATCCATTCACATGACACGTTGAGGAAGCAACCAGTCCATCATCAACTTCAGCTGATCAACAAGGGAGATAACTCATCAGTTTCAAAGGAGGAAGCATTATCACAGCCACGTTTCCAAAGAGAAAAAATCATTTTTGCCAAAGGCAAAAAATAAAAGTACAAAGAAAAGAAAAGATCAATGATCCAAAAAAGCCAATCCCATTAGCCAAAAAAAAAACATCCAAAAAAAGACAACTCACGCCAATGGAAATAAGTTCCACAAATGTTGGAAGTGAGAAATTAAAGAAAAAAAATAACATTGCACATGCCAAAGAAAGATGAAACAGCATAGCATTTCAAAGAAAGGAAGAGGCCACCCATTGGTCAAAAGAATTTCCACGTATGCAAGAAGACAAAAGATCCAACTCAGGTGACTAACAAAATGATCAAAAAGAAAATCCAAAGTAAATGCATAGCATGAAACCATGCATTCAAGAAACACAAGGAAATAATTAACATTGCAAATCACATTCTGAAAGATAATGAAGATTCATTTCCTTCATATCAAAATAAAAAATCCCATTCAGCATGATCAAGGTAAAGAAATTAGAACCACCACATATAATCAAACATAACAAATTTCAAACAAGATATTACAGCACAAAAAAATGTTTTCTTTCACAAAAAGAAATGGAAAGAATGTCACACAGTTTTAAGTTTAAAAGTAATCAACTTTGGAAAATATATCAGAAGAATAAAGGCATGAAAAACCAATCACAAAACAAATTAAGGTCAACCATACATCATTTTCAAATGAAATAAATCAAAAATGGTGGGCTAAAAAAATGATTAGTGTTATTGAATTTTCATAAAAGTTTCAACTTGTCATCTATTCTAGTTGACTTTTTTATATTTCGGGTGAGGATTTTCAAAAGAGATGATTGCAGATTTTTGAATAATGCATTCATGTCCATATTGAGAAGAATTATCATAACAAAGGCCAACAAACATTCAAAATGACAAGACACACCTCATTTGATATTTTCAAACAAATGGTGGGCCAAAAAAGAAGGAGTTGTTTGAATTTTGTTGTCAATTTCATATCAATCAAGGATTCTACTTTGAGTTTATATTTTATGCTCTGATGGTGTGGAATCAAATCAAGAGAAAATGGTTTATTTATTTAAATTTCACCTTCATGTCCTTTTCCAAGTTGAGAAATTAATAACACTGTCATTTTATATTTTATCAAACAGCCAAATAAAAAAAAGTTGAATTTGATTTTTAAGATTTTAATAAAGATGCATCAAAGGTCACTTTGAGAGTTGATATATTTCAAAGTAGTCAACTTTGAACTTGTTATCTCAAAGTAGGGTGATTCTCATGAAAAACCAATCATTGCCCACAATTTTTATCATGTTAAGGTACTTATATAGTCATTTGAAAATGCTTAACATCTCATTTGATATTTTTCACGAACCCAAATAAATGGGAGTTTTTTGATTTTTTTTTTTCCTACACAGTTTCAGCTTGTTAGAAGGCCTACTTTGAGAATTTATATTTCAGGCCTAAGTGATTTTCAAGAAGAACAGTTTGTTTCTTTGAAATCTCCCCATCTTTATGTACTATTTTCTGAGTTAAAAATTCACAACACCTCATTTGATATTTTTCACGGACCCAAATAAAACACAATTTGTTTGATTTTGTTCCGCGCGTAGTTTTCATCCTGTCAAGGGGACTCACTTTGAGAGTTGATATTTTGAACTTGGATGATCGTCAAGAGAAAATGATTAGTTATTTGGATTTTCCCCACCTTCATGTGATCCCTTGCCAATTTGTAGATTCCCAGGGTGATGTTTGGTATTTTTCCTAGGCTAAAACCAAACGGGATTTTCATAGTTTCACACTTGCATTTTCCTGACAGTTTCAAAGAAGTCATCTTTGAACTTTAATATTTGAATGAAGAATTTAATTATGGGAAAAAAAATATCACCATAGTCACTTGTGGTACCTTAATAGACTCCCTCATCTAGTGAGAGATTCTTAGAATAAGATTTTTATTATTTTTCCAAGGTTATTCAGAGTAGAGATGATTTGGGTTTGAACTTGAAGTAATAGCATAAATCAATCTTCACTTGATCACTTCTTCACAATCATGTCATCTTCAATCAAGTGCAGTTGTGTGGATCATCAAGAAAGGCCACATCATTCAAGCGTGTCCCTATCTCAGCTCTTAGTTAGCAGTGGGCGCGATACTTCATCAACCAATCTTAAAGTTGGAGCGTTCTCGAATTGGATGATCGTGAGAATCAGAATGGAAACACTTCGGGATGGTGACAAAGACAAAATACATAACTTAGGAAGTGAATTGCAATCTCAACTCTTGGAATATCTTCTCAATGGTGAAAGATCGGGAGCTGGATTTTGACAAGCCAAGGTGGCATAATGACTACGGTCTCGCGATAAATGAAGAATTCACCATGGAAAGGTATTTAGAGCATGTGGAGAATTGTGTGTAATTGTGAATGTGAATGCAAATAAAGAAAAAATTTCTCACCAGGATGTTGCTCAAACAAAGAGGTGGATGAATTGATCAAGTTTCAAGCTCAACTCTCTTGTCATCTGGAGGATTACGGAGCATGGTCAATGAGTTCATTCTGTATGACCGGGATAGGTGGAATCTTGGCCCGATGGATAAGGCATTGATCCTAGGTGTCTTGATCTAGGTGGTGCGTTGTTGACTAGGATGTCTATGTGTGTGTCCAAGTCATTTAAGTGGGGTCCACATGTACCCATTTCCTTTTATTTATGCACATTTTCCTAAAATGACTTTAAAATTTGTTATAAAGTGATGTTATTGTTAAACTCACTTTTGAAAATTTTTGATAACTTAAGTGGTTTCTTTTTCAAGTTACTTTTTAAAAGTTGGTTGAAAAAGTCAAAGTCACTTAAGGTGCCCTATTTAATGTTCATGTAAACCCTAACTACTTTGTAACCAACTTTTGGGTTATAAAAGGAAGTTAGGGGCTCATTTGTAAGGGTGACTTTGAGAGAGGAGAAGAAAATACTTTTGTGTGCAAGATTTGTTTCAAGAAAGAAACTTTGTGTTCTTTTGTGAAGACATTTTGGAGTTAATGAAATATGAACTTTGTGTCCCATTCATTATCTCTTGTAGCATTTGATGTTCTTATGTTCATTAGATGTTAGTGTTTAAATATTTGCATGCAAATATTGTCTTGGATCTTATTGTCAATGCGTTATTAATCTGTTGTTCTTGTTCATAGTGATCAAGCTCTGATATTTACTTGCTCATGTGTGTTCTCTTTTACTTATTCTTGTTTAGTTGATTCAAACTCTGCTTTATTTGAGTTAGTTTTTCATTGTTTCTTCTTCTATATACAATATTAGGCTATGTTTTTACCTAAATATTGCATGTTCCTTCCATTCATTCCTTTCCATTTCTTTCCTTCATTCCATTCCATCTCCCTCATTCACATTTCTTTCCATTTGATTTTCCAAAACAGCCCCCACATACAATTTTGAATGTACAGATGTAAATACTATTTTTGTTTTCAATAAAGGAAGCCTCACCTTCATTGAGGAGGGACCAATAGGGTTTGATGACACAAAAATTTGCGCTTATCATCACTCACCAGGGCATGATGTCGAGAGTTATAAGGATCTTAAAACCATTCTCCTTCAGATTTGTGATTCTAATGGTCTCTTCAAAGAAGATGATCTATTGGAAGAGGATTCCATTATTTATTCACCCTTCGCTACACAACCTAGCCTCAAACCCATTCTAAGACCTTTACCTTCACATCCACCTAGGGATAAAGGTAAGGCTAAATAACCCTCTTTTCCTCCTCCTATCTTTGAAATTAACATGGTGCGTGTAGCCACTAGGTCACAATATGCAAAAGAAAAAGGAAAGGAAAAATTTGGTAACCCTTCTAGTTCTCCTTCACCTACCATTACACTTACACCTCCCCCTAAGATAACCATCCTTGGTCCAGCACCACCTACTTCTTCTAGGGTTACACATCGTTCAATGATCAAACAACTTCACCAGTCCCCGTTGGATATTTCTTTATATGAATTTATTCAAACCTCTGATTCTCATTGTCATGCCCTCATTGAGGTCTTACAACCCATCGAGGTTCCACCCAATGAAACTTCACCTATTTCCACCTTCATTACCCCTCATCAGATTGCTTCCATTAATTTCTCAAAATCAAGATATTTCCCCTTTACAACCTGATGATCCTGATCCCGTTCTTTTCATCTCCGCTTATATTAATGATATTCACGTTAAATGTGTTATGATTGATGGGGCACTAACATCAACATCATCTCTTCTCATGCCTATGAAAAATAGCAATACTAGCTAATTGTATGTTCAGCAACCCCATCATGCTTTGATGTTTTAATGATTTCATGATCACTACACTTGGCACCATTGTCCTTCACATCCATGTGGGTATCTGAACTATTCCTGAACTCTTCTACATTCTCGAAGGATAGTTACTAGTATAACATGTTGCTAGGTCATACTTGGATTCACACCATGGCTTGTGTACCATCCACCCTTCACCATTGCCTCAAATTTGAGTTTGAAGGGGAACCTTACATCGTTTCGGCAGATCCCTCCCCATTTAAAACATGTAATATGAATTACCATCCAAATGATGTCCTAATCCCAATGAAGGCATCTACCACTTCTTGCTTCACCTTCCTCATCTAGCCCACCCACCGACCCTCCTATTGTACCCTCTATTGATTCCTTATCTTCTCAGGCTTCAAGATAGCTCATCTATACCTACTACCCAAGTACCAACCACATACCCCTTGGTAGGTGTTTTTCAATGCCTTTCACTCTAAGAGAATATCACCTCCTCAACATTGACACATTCCTTACTCCTCAAGAGTATGGAAAACTACACCAACACCCATGTTATGATCAACTTATAGGATAGGTTATACCATACAACCCTCCCACCTTCGCACCAACCTAACCTATGGGGGGCTTGACACTTTCTATTATTCTATTGAACCTCCCTTCCAAACAAGATATTTTTCATCCGACTTCTCCTACCTCACCAAATGTAGCTTCACACTTAATTTTCTTCACCATTGTGCCTGGAAAGGCTTTAGATTTGGTCATTACAAACAAGGTCATCACATCGTCGTATCATGTACCACTAGGAAACACAATGATCATTGTGGTCTTGGATTTCCTAGGCATCCTCCTCCTAAGAAGGCCCGAATTACCCTCGTAGAAGATGAAAATACTTCCCCACCTTCCTCACCTATCACGTTGCCTTATCCCATGGAGTCTATGGATCCCAAATCCATTACGCCTAAATTTTTTTCGTGAACACCATCTCCTTGGGACCTCTGACCTATCAATGTGATGGTGAGGTTCCCTCTTCCCTTCATCTTCTTTATCTTGACATGTTGGATGATGATACGCCTTCCATAAATGTCATTCAATGTCAGGATGATGATTCTATTTTGACCTATTTAGGTGCAGAGGATTCTTATATTCAAAGGTCATTACCCTCTGACACACAAACCATGTTGAATGAATCTACCATAGAAATCAACATTCACACTCAGGATGACCCATGAATTCTAAAGATAGGCCAATCTTTAGACTCCTTGGAATAAGAATCTTTCACCTCTTTTCTTCACGATCATATCAATGAATTTTCTTGGTCTTATAGTGATATGTCAGGTATTGAACCTTATATCATGCTTCAAAATATCATAACTAACCCTGACACCAAACCCATAAAATAGAAGCTACGTAAAATGCATCCTCACCTTTCTCTTCTTGTGAAAGAATAACTTCAACATCTCTCTCTGTTTCCTTTGTCCTACCTATTGCCTATCCACAATAGGTCTCTAAAATTGTTCCTGTCACAAAATTGACTAGGGGACTTAGTATATGCACTGAATTTCGTGACCTTAACCTTACTTGTCTAAAAGATGACTTTCCTCTACCAAGCATTGACCAACTAGTTGATCTTATAGCTAGTCATGAGATGCTATCTCTTATGGATGAGTTTTAAGGTTATAATTAGATATTACTCACTCGTAAGATCAACACAAAACCACCTTCATTACCCCTTGGGGGATCTTCTACTATCTCATCATGCCCTTTGGCTTGTAAAACACTAGTGCTTCTTATCAGAACAATATGACTTACATCTTCCATGACATCATGCACGAAATATTGGAAGACTATGTCGACGACCTTATTGGTAAGTCCAAGCGTCGCACCGAACACCTGGCCATTCTTAAAGTTATCTTTGACTACCTTATCCAATATTGTTTGTTCCTTAATGCCCCTTAATACCTTTTATCTTCGACCATTCTATTGTTGAATAAAGTACTACATCACTTTATGTCTCATATATGCTCGTACTTTGAGCAAACCTCTCCTTCCACCTACCTCTTTTAAAGACCAACAACTCAAACAAAATTGTGTGATTATCCGTCACCATTCATCCTTATCTTGAATATGAGTACCATGGCTCGACTCATGGCATGATTCTCATAGATAATTTTCATCCTTTTCAGGATGGAATCCCATCGTCGTTCGACACTTAAAACACCTTTTTCATAGCTAACCTTTTTCGTGCTATGGTTTTTCCTTCATAAAAGAGGCCTATACTCCTTTATAGTTTTGTCCATGACTACAAGTCCAAAATAATGCAAAAATTTTGGGATAAAAAAATTCTTCTCCTTGAGTCAAACTTCTTGCAAATAGATGATTCCCTCAAATGAAAATATATGTCTCTCTATTGCTGATATAAGTAGAATGCTCCCTCGAAGGACAACTATAAAAAGATAGCCACATGTTGTACTTAGTCTATCCAAAAACTACTAATATGTATTTTTCAATACAAAAACTATCTTGGAGCTTCCCACATCGATTAGATTCACGAAGAACTCAAGGAGACAATACTATTCATCCCAATATATACTTCCCGCATCGATCAATATATGAATGAAAAAAAAAAACACAAAAGAAAAAATCAAGAAAAATACAAAATTTTGGTCATGGACTTGCCTATGATGGTTTTGGTATCTTGCAGAAGGGGTATGTTGTCCCACAATAAGGTTACACTAAACAAAAAACTCCACCCTACCCTCTTTTATTTTCTCCTATCTACTCAAGGGATGTGGCGCTCATATGACACTTTGTGATCATGCAACTTCTTTCAACCATAGACCTATCAATCATGCAACATATCAAGGGGTTTATGCTCATAAGTGTATTTGGTATGGACTTTATGGTCCTTGCCAGCTATGGAGAATTTCACTTCTTTTCGGTTCCCCTTTGTCTACTTATTTCTTCTTCAACAGGATGAGACCATTGACATAGGATATCTTGGATCTATTCTCGTCTCACCCATACCTATACCCATCATCTAGTTCTAATAATACCATCATACATTATAAATTAAATCAAATAACATCATACACTTACCAACCACAATCTACCTTACCCAATCTTACCTAACTTACCTTACCATAATCTATCTTACCCAATATACCTTACCACAATCTATCTTACCCAATCTTACCCAACTTATCTCCCATAATCTACCTTACCCATTCTTACCCAGCTTACCTTACCACAATCTATCTTACCCAATCTTACCCAATCTACCTTACAATCTACCTTACCCAATCGTACCCAACTTACCTACCACCATCTTATTCTTCCCTATCTTATGGGAGAAATACAATGGACTGAGGACCCTTTTGCAAGGGATATGTAGGAAACACTCCTAAGGAATGTGGTCTTTGGAGGTTATCTCGGCCATTATTTTACCCTCCTATGTGATCTTTTAGACTTTTCCTATCTTACCTATCTTCTCTCCCACCCCATAACTAGTTTCCACAATATCAATACATTAGAAACCAAAACATGATCAACCTTGCCTACATCTAATTTCCATAACATCAATGCATTGGAAATTTAAACCAAACCAAACCATACATCAACCATGCCTACATCTAATTTTCATAACATCAATACATTGGAAATTCAAACCAAACCAAACCATACATCAACCATGCCTACATCTAGTTTCCACAATATCAATACTTTGGAAATTAAACCCAAACCATACAACAACCATGCCTACAATAGACTCACCACCTCACCAACTCCCTAAAGATACTTAGGGACACATTTTACTTCACCTAAGCCTTATCCATGACCTTAACTATATACCTTTTCCAACCCGACCTCTCCTATATGATAATCAAACTCGCTTACTCGCTCTACCGTGTGATAATGCTACCCATGTTGTTTAGCCTACCAACCTTACCTTGCCTTATTTTGTGACATTTATCTTGACCAGACCAAACCTTTTTCTATTTCGGAACACACCTATACCCATTCTGCACTTAGCCTCATTGTGTTTCTAGGATCACATCCTATACCTTGGATACTGGACCACATCACCCTTGTTTGGATAAACTATCGACCGTTAATGAGTTAGTGTTTGTGTGCTCTTTAACCTTATGCCTTGTTACATTCTGAGCATGTGCGTGTATTTGAATGCCTTCATCTTTCAATCACCCTATCATCACCATTGCCTATACCTTCACATAACCCCATTTTTCATCACCTATAACCTTATAAAACCCATCACCGATTCATCCCTCCACTACATCAGTTCTTAGTTTGAGGGGGATAACCTCCACCTATATTTGGAGCATCCACTTCTTTCTTTTGTCATCTTCACTCATTAGTACAAGATACATGACAAAAGGGGAAAATGTAGACACCCAAAATTGGGATGACACCCTCTAGGTCCCCTTTTATTACATACCCCCTTACCATGACCCCTTTCACATATTTTTATTAATCTAATTACCTATATTAGATTAATTATTACCTCACCCCTCCACCTCACCTCTCCACCTCACCTTGGACCCATTCCAAGCCCATTTAATAACTAAGACTGATTCATCACTCCCCCTAACCAACTGAGACTTCTTCTAAACCTAATATTAATTTCTAACTACCTCTCCCACCAATTTCCCATGTGATTTAATGAGAATCAAGACTCCTAACCCATAACCATTCTTGACTCACGCTAAAAAGGGAGAGAAAAGGTTATTTTTAGCAAATAAGACTATTTCTCCCTAATCGACATCGGTTATTTGTTGGCCGATGCCGCCAAGGAACCACCATAGGTTCCTTTACATAAGAATTTTCAAATCTTTTCTTGGGTTCTTATTTTGGTTGGAATTCTTTGATCTCACATCTTTGGCATTCAATCGACACCTTGATGATCAACTGAGCACCAAATCATCAAACTCTCCACCAGCAACCAATCTATGGCTTCATAGGCTTGAACCATTCACACAGAGAAGTACTCAACCTTCGCTACCACGACACTAGATCTCGGATCGTCTCTCCTATACACACCCACCAACCACCACCTTCTACCAATCTCTAGATCTCTAATAAGTATTCTTAACCAAGTTATTGATTTCATTAGCTTTGGTTTTAGATCCTTTATCTTTTTCTAATCACCTCCTTCCTCTCTCAAATACCTTCCATAGCCCATTCACCTGATGTCCTACCAACCGGAACCACTCTTCCCTTTCAACCACCCCTTTTACCTTGTTGATTATTCACCTAAATTTCTACACCCTACCTAAGACCTCCCAATACTTTGTGTAATCACAGAGAGCCCAAATCAACCTCCTTTCTACCTCTGAAACCCAATTTCCCCTACCATGATTGGTTACCCAACCAATCTGTCTATAACTAGTGACCGACATCGGTTCCCCAACAAACATCAGACTCTATGTCTGACATTTTCTGCTCGGACCAACGAGCTCATTCCTCCACCCAATACTCTCCAAAACCTCCTAAGACCTCACTCAGACCTTCTTTTTGTACCCTGTCATACCTATAGACCCTGATAACTGACCATTCTTTTAGATTTAATCTTATATTCGTAATTTAGATTAGATTTAGACTATTGTGTTGTGTGAGATACCCAAATCATATAACTAAAGTAGGAATTTCCATTTTATGATATTTATCAAGCATTAATTTGTATTAAGACATGGATTGATAGCCTTTGAGGAAGCACCCCGCTTCTCGGATCTAGCTCACGCTAGGCAATTCAATGACCTATGTTATTAACTCTATTTTTTGGTCTTGTTTTTCTTCTCAAGTAGTTCTTCCAAGACAAAATGGAGTGCCCTACAATCGGCTTAGTCTTTAACAATGGTGCACAACATCTTCATGACCTCTAGGTATTCCTCATGTACCTTACCTTTACCTTTTAAATTGTTTTGTCATATGGTACTCTAATGTGGTGAAATAGATCTATGTGAGAAACATGTAGGTTTGCATAAGCAAGTCATTATGGCTGGAGAGTTTGAGACATATATGGGTTAGATGGTGAGTATGGACACTTATAGGATGTTTTCATGGTGCTTCATGTCAAGTTTTAGGTCAAATTTCTTAATAAATTTGAAGTTATGCAAGTTGTGGTGAAACCGGGTAAGTTATAGTGTGTTTTTATAACAAACTTGGAAGTTTGGAACTTCTGATGCTCGTTGTGAATTGTTTCTTTGCATGGGGGCCTGAGATATTTTCATAGCTTATTACATCAGTTATTTGGATTACATAAAAATAATGAGGTGGTTTGATTGTCATATTTTTATGAACGATCATTAAGAAGATAAAGTAGTTTGGAACCCTAGCTAAACCCTAGCTTGGAGCAACTTACAGAAAAGTGAGTATACTAAGCTTGATTTTATTTATTCCCAAAAAATGATGATTGGATGACTCTCCCAGATTTGTAGAAATGTATGTTAGAGCATGTCTTCATATGTGGGCCTCACCTAATAATACAAGTTTATGAAGACTTTCCATTTGTGGAAAAGTTGTCCAAATGAGGTGATGACTAAATTACCATTTATGAAATATCACGAGTTTTTCTTGATGTTAATGAAGGTTTCAGATCATGGTGATGTTGAGAAAGTGCAAATTGTGCCTTATTTGTGTTGACTGGTCAAAGGGTAGTTTTGAGACAATAAAAATATGTCTTCAGTAAAATGGGCATAACATGAGCTACAAGTGGAGTTAGGAGGTGATTCAAGTTGTGTTGGAAATATGACTCAGATATATTTCTAATGATATGATTTTTTCTCATGATGATGTGTTTTTTATAAGGTTTCCAAATCAGGTTTTGGATAGGAAGAGTTTTTCCAGTGTAGGACAAGATAGGGTCTGCTAAATTTTCTGAGTTATTTGAAGCATGAGTTGGATTAAGTGATGAATGTTATTACCTGTACTGGGAAGAGGGATGAATTTTTCATCCAATGAAACTATTTATAGGTCTTGATTGTTCTAGGAAACATGTTAATTAGTTGATCGTTGAAAATAATGTTTTGGGTAGCTTGTTTTGGTGATGACAAAAATGGTTGAGGTTTTAGTTGGTAATTGTGTCATGAATTATAAATTTCTTAGAAGTTATCTAAAGGTTATACAATTTCCATTGAGTGGTCACATGAAATATTTTTGATGTTTTTAGTGATCTAGTGGCAAAAATATATTGATAGGGTCTGAAGGGTGAAGGAAACATGTGTTTTGAGAAGAATAAAGAACATTGGTCCCATTAAACGAAATAATTTGTTTGTTCCATGATAATTGTGACCATGTATGATGTGTAAGTGTTATTTTAAACATGTTTGATTACTTTTAGAGCTTGGGTAAAATTAATTTTGGGATTAGGATATTTTTGTCATCCCAATGCAAGGATTTTGAGGGTTTTTGGTGCATGGAAAATGTGTTTTGGCTAGACCGACCTGTTTGGGTCATATGTGACCATTGTAATGGATGTAATTGAATGTTATAAGGGTATATGGGTTGAATTTATCAATAGGGACTGATATCCTTCATGTTTGTAATAAGAAGTGCATATAAAAATGATTTTTGAGCTCCATTTGAGAGCTAGTCTTGTATGGGTGGAAAGTGTGACCCATAGGTGAGTGAATTACAGGTAAAAAGAATGATTTTAAGGTTGAACAGATTTTTTTCAGGTTGAGGATATTTTACATCATGTGTGCAAGAGATTAGAGGCAAGATAAGTTGAGAAAGAAGGAGAAAGAGAAAGTTTGAAGACCTAGGGTATGAGCTAGGGTTTGTGAGATGATTATGTGATCTCCATCAGTTGTGGCAATAGAAAAATCAGAAATCAAAAACTTTCAGGAGGCTGATTTAGTGCTTATTCATCATAGAGGTTTGTATCCTCCTTGTGGAGTTGGTGCTTCACTAAATTAGGGGTTGGTGCTCCTTGTAGGGTTGGTACTCTACTAAACTAGGGTTTAGTGCTCCTTGTGAAGTTGGTCCTTCACTAAATCTATTTGATTTGTGTAATATAAGCATAGTTTAGTGGGTTTTATTCCCCATGAGTGTTTCCCAATTATATATTGTGTCTATGTGTATCTTCTCATGTGTTGTGGTTGTTTGAATGTATTGTGAACACTAAATAAGTAATGGTTGAATATATGGGCATGATTAAATGTTAATGGATGTTGCAATTAATGATTAATGAATTGAAAAATGTGTAGGACTAATTTTTTCCCCCTCTTAGTCCATTTTTCTTTCAACACATGCTTTTTCTAGTCCCTCAACACGGTTTCTACATCATTCTCCATGGATATCAAGTACACATCTCTATCTAATTTATGTTGCCAAGCTTTCCACTCACAAACATAAAGTGGGGGAAAATGTTGCGACAAAATCACACACTTTGGGAGATTATCTATTCCTGATTACATACTGCTATTCATATGATTCCTATGTACGAAAATACTAATTAACCCATGTCTTTGGCCACCTTTCTTTACTTTATGCTTCTTCTTTCAGTCTTACACTCTTAATTGATCGGTCTTCCTTTTCACCTTTCAGAATTTGTTATTTTGGACACTAGTGCCCATCCAAGATGCTAGCACTAGGTGCCCTCATCCCTTTGGCCCCCTTGTCCTCTTTGTACTTCGATCACACTATTTAGGTATTTTCTAGCCATTTTAGCATCTTATATTTTTGTTATTAGGTCATTTCACGGTTGATTACAAAATTCAAGCAAGGGAATCATATAAATATAAATTTATGTGATCATAATAAGGGACCAAACACTAAGCATCTACTATCTCCACCTAATTTTGTAACCATCAAAGGCATCTATAGCTCCATTTTCATCCATCTAGCTCCGTCAAAAGGGACAAAGGTTGGTTCATCTACATCACACTTCATAGGAGGGGAGTTTATTGTTTCCATGCACACATTATTTACATTCTACATCTAATTACTTGTTTGCTACTTCAAGTGTGACACGCACAAGAGCAACCTAGGGCACACCTTTGCACACACACATAACTACATTGGGTCTGAGATGTAGTGCAATGCTCAGTTGTAAGTCCACCATTATGGTGGTTGAGGACAATCTGACCCCTCATTTTACATCTTTATTTTTAGGATTTGATGTCTATTTTAGGGTTTTATAGGTTCTTTCATCATTGCAGGTTCACAATGACCTCCACGATCTTATAATGATATACATGCGGTAAAAGTCATGATAGGGATTAATGGATCTTATGCAAAGTTTTATCTCATGAAATAGAGCCGAATAAACAATAAAGTAATTTTAATCACACAATAATAGTCATCTTCTCCATTGATTCAAATAATATACATAGGTATTACAATTATATAGGATAGGGTTTCCTATATTTATAGAGATATGATATCCTCCACAATATCCTATATACGTGTGTGGTTACAATCGCCACAATTCACGTATAACCAATTGTTTATAATAAAAAGTATTGTTATAAAACAATAATATAACAACCTAACCACTAACCAAACATAATATTTACCACTTCATAAATATTATTTACCATGGAGACACTAAAATTCCTATTATTCCCCCCTTAGTGTTTACATGGTAGAAAAATAACTTTCACACTTCCTCTAAAGCCTTCCGCCCATGCTTTCTCATGATCTTAGTACAACACTCAAAATGAAAGTAGAAGAAGGAACACATTAACTTCTTATCAACCATGTACTGTTGGGAACACATCTGACCAAAGAGGATGGGAACACGCTCAAGAATCATCTTCTTATCAACTAGTCACTTTAGCAAACACATCTGACCTAACATTGTGGGAACTCAAGCATGAACAAATCTAAACAACTTTCATTGGTTTTCCAGAGGCTAACCACAAACCTAGGTATGAACAGGAACACATCTGACTATTCAACCTCTTCAAGACTCATGATGTTGTGTTTCTTTGTGTTATTTGTTCTTCACTATGTTATTACATAGGGTAATTATGTAGGAATAACAACATATACCAGTGAACAGGAATGAACCTTTGTTCTTATTTCTCACACCATACTGGAAATATGAAAAGCATAATGA
This sequence comes from Taxus wallichiana var. yunnanensis, assembly GCA_018340775.1. Lineage (NCBI taxonomy): Eukaryota > Viridiplantae > Streptophyta > Pinopsida > Cupressales > Taxaceae > Taxus > Taxus wallichiana. Next base: position 324,570,338 of record CM031239.1, read on the forward strand.
AAAAAAAAAACACTTCACACACGTGACACCAAATCAGTGAAGCGACCTCGTCATTGGAAACTGACGAGAGGTCGATGGTTGTCCTCCAGCCTCCAATGCCTCCATCCTCCATTTGTTGTTTCTTAACTCAGCTAAATTTGTCTTTGAGAATCATTTGAAAATGCCCCCCCTCAAGTTCAACTTAGATGTCGGGTTACACTGAAAATGCATCCAATTGACATGCAAGTAATTTTTTTTTAATTTTTACAATATTTGACACTTTGACACTAAAACGACAATTTGACTATTTACATTAACATGACTTAAAATATAAGTATATTTCCAATGACAACTATGACATTGACAAAGTGATGACTTAGACGAAAAATACATAAATTTTTTTGTTAACTTTGATTAGGAACCACCACTTTACCATTACCATAGACCTAAAACAAAACCAAAATACTAAAAACTTAAACATGTATTAACTTATTAAAACTTATAACCTAAATGAATATAACATATATGAAACGATCTATGAATATTACCACGGTAACAAGTTTATGATCTCAAACCTGTTTACAATGCCAATACCATGAAATAGACCCTTGACCAGAATTTGTATATACAAGATAGCTCCAAGGATAAAATAGATCTCTCTCGAGATAAGCACCCGCTACATCGCTCAAACCAACAAGCTAGTATGTTATGTTAACCATTCCATATAAGGTCTTGCATTTTCTCAGTTTAACATCATATTCAACTCATCATTATTCTTAGCTTGACACTATATCAATAAAAACAAGTTGATATCCGTGACACCAATGTCTTCACCATTTATAACTAAATGCCTTAGAGAGTGAGTCAAAGTTAGAGATATGTCGATTTGCTAAGACGTTTAGAAAAACAACCACGTGAATATGATTGAAACCAAATTGTAGAAGATATGTACGACCTGTAGAAAAAACTTTTTTTTGTCGACAAAGATAAAAATAAAATAAAATAAAGATCACGTGCTATGTTGGATGCTCAGATGCATGGTAGAGACTATGTACAAAAATTACAACTATTATTCACCAAAATTAGGTACATAAGTAACTTAAACAATTGAGAAGATGTGCAGGTGATTGACAAGATGTTCTATCCAAACTATAGTCCTCTATTGGTATTGCACATGCCGTTATTTCAAGAATCATTACGTTCCATTTGAAATATATATTCTTCTCATATCTATGGCTAGACTCTCATACACCAAGAAAAATTTCACATTTGATGTCAATGTAATCGCTGTCAAAATGTAGGCCAACTATGCACCACTGCAAGGCTTTTTCAATAGTACTTAGATGCAAATCCGTTGGATATAAAATATATACAGTGAAATCACATAGACCTCCACTTGGAAAACACATTGATATCTTCAGAATACAACAGATTCCATGGGGCCAAGACCAAGAATATGAACTACCGGTCTAAAATTGGTATAAAATCTATTACAAAAGCTTCAATAATCTTATCACAAAATCACCATTACTAAGGAAAAACAACATAGCACTACCCTTAGAAAATGTATTAATTTTGCATTGAAAATTTACCGACTCTCAAAAATACCATCTCTAATACCACTGATAGGAATTAGTGGATCTTATGCAAATTTTTATCTCATGCAATGGAGCCGAATAAATAGTAAAGTAATTTTAATCACATAATAATAATTGAATTCTCCATTGATTCAAATAATAGACAAAGGTATTACGATTATATACGATAGTATTTCCTATATTTATGGATATATGATCTCCTCCATAATCTCCTATATATGTGTGTGGTTACAACGACCACAATTCACGTGTAACCAATTGTTTATAGTAAAAATTATTATTATAAAACAATAATATAATAGCCTAAACACTAACCAAACATAATATTTACCACTTCGTAAATATTATCTACCATGGAGACACTAAAATTCCTAAAAAGGAAAACAAGTGTGAACCTCTTACAACAACTCATAAGATGTTTTTTGAGCATCTATGCAGACCAGGGCACCCAGAAACCAGACTTGGGCATCCACAGGCACTCTTATCCCTCTCCAGGCACCCATGTCTAGTCAAATCTACCAGATCTATATTTTTCCAGGCTTATGTGCAACGGTCCTCAATCTTTGTTCATCCGATCTCCACTGTTGCATAGGCCAGAGACCTTTTGAATCAACTAAGGCTCTTTAAACCTCTTTGTGATTAGGGTTTCATATTTTCATTGCTTAATTACTCGGGTATTATTTTAGTATTTTCATATTCATTTATTTAATGTAAACTTGAATTAGATTAGGCTATTATTTTAAATTTTAGCATAATCAACATGTTAGAGAGATAAAAAGTATGTCAAAAAGTGTATAATCCAATAAAGTAATGTGCCATAAAAATGAAACAATAGCACCTGTAGTGTACAAAATTTGATGCCCCAGTAGTCATTGTGGGACTGTTATAAGGTATTATGTCAAACATCCATGTTGCATGTAGATATCTGTGTAAAGTATGTGATCATAACTAGAAAATCAAGTGAGCACACATGTGTGTATGATAAAGATAATGACATGTAAGATAACTAATAAGCATGTGTAATAAAGTATATATGTAATAACATAAGTAAGAAAGAATAAATGTGACCAAGATATGCAGTATGTTGTGGAGTGAGATGGAATGGAATGTAGAGTGAATGATAGGGGTCATGTGTCCCTCGAGTGAATGTGAATTAGTATGCATGTGATGAGGTTATTTTATAAATACCCCCTTAACAGTCGAGAATGAACCATAAATAAAGAGTGCATCATAGGAAAAGGAGTGCAACTCGTAGGAGTAGATACAAGAAATATGTAGCATGAATGTGTAGTGTTAATAATGTGTATAGTATGTGACAGGTGCTTTGAGAAATAGGTGTGAATAATGCACAATATGTGAAGAGTGTAATGTATGTAGTGTAGTAGGTAGTGTGTGAGGTTCATATATATAGTATGCCCTCAACGGTCAAGTGTGAACCAAAGCATGAGAATTTGTCATCATAGAATGAAGATACAAATGTATCAAGATGCGCATGATGATAGAAGACTAGATGTGATGTGTGTAAGATATAAGAAAGCTGAAGATGCTAGAAGGTGGGGGGATTAAGTGTGATGCCCCCCGAGTGTATGATGATGGAGATGATCAAATGACACTTTCTAAGATATTCTCATTGTCTTTATCAAAACCAACTGGATCTGCATCATAAACTTGATAAGAGATTGAATGCATTGGATCGTATAAAGATACTTTGCGATGTAAATTCTACGTGGTCATTGCGTATTCTTCATCAATAAAAGGTGTTTGTTGACATCCATGTGTATACCAATGAGTGATATTTTGCTAATATCTGGGAGATGAGTCATTGTAGATAGAAACATAACCAAATGGTGTAGGGAATGTGATATGATTATGATTGGGGTCTAAAGTGCCCCTAATATAATGAAGCCAAGATTGTCCTAGTGTCAATGGAGAAACACGAGGTGCGTGTGTGATACATATTGTTAGATGGAAGATACAAAGGCCATAAGTGACCGTAATATGAACACATCTATGATAGAGATGGGGTGAATGAGATGGTGGTAAGATATCATTGAGCATTAAGCCAAGATGATTCAATCCATCGTAGATGCAAATAGTGTTAGCGCAAGTAAGATCTAATGGAACATGACGTCAATAAGAGTTATTAATTAAAAACTTGTATGTGAAAAGAAGTGGTAAGGATGAAAATTTCCTATTAGAAGGTGAAACGACATCCAAAGTATGGAAATACCTTTAATAAATTACCATAGCATTAGTAGGAGGGGGTGTTTTAAACTTGTATTCACCAACGCCTATAATGATGAAAGTATCATTGAAATATGAATCATAGACAACAAGAGTAAAGTTAATCTTTCTTAAGTTGTCATCAATAAGTTCAATGGTATCGACCTCATCATCATAATCATCATTGTTGGCATTTTCATGTTGGATAACAATATCATGGATATTAGTAGGAGGTGAAATTGATGTAGGAGTGAGAGGATCTGAATGAGAAGAGTGGTGGCGTTAATAGGAGAAGATACTGTAGGGTAAATGATGACAAGTAGTATTTTTGGAAACAGTCAGAGTACTTAGAGTGGATGAAGAAGACTATGACGAACTAAACTGGTTGATATCATATGTATCAATAGTGTTATATGGAACAGGCTACGGTAGAAGAATAGGCATAACAATAATTAGATCTATGCGAAAAACATTTAAATGGCTCAGGGTTTCCAGGAATGGTATGTTCATAACCATCATGTAGGAACTTAATGCATTGATGAACCATAGATGGGACAACATACATGGCATGAATCTAGGATCTACCCAACAAAATATTGAATTGAAACAAGGTTTTGACAATGAAGAATTCTATAGGGATTATTTTAGGCCTGAACTTGATATGTAAGGTGATAGTTCCTAAGTATGTGCGAGTTGTCGAATCATAGCCGTGAATAAAAGTGGAATTATTAGAAATTAGATTTTTGGTGATGCCAATTTGTTTTAAAATGTAATGAGCACATATATTAACAAGTAGATCCATTTTTAATGAGTTTATGCTTGATAGAAATGGTGCCAATGATAACAATGATAAGAAAAGTTGCATAAAGATTATCAATAACAGATGGCGATATGTCCTCATCAGTAAATGAAATAACACATGGTATGTTTTTGAGGTACTGAATGAGGTGTGTAAATACCATCGATGAATTATGACTCTCAATATGACTAGAACAAAGGGAGGCCTCTAATGTTTTATAAAAATCAGGCACATTGCATAATAAGTCATAAAGGGATATTTATGCAAGTGTATTATTAAGTTGTTCAATGATATCATATCCCTTAGAAGGTACGAGAGGAGTTGTAGAAGTGATAGGTGGTGGGATAGAAATAGGCTGAGTCATAGGAGGACAAGTGTGGCGAGAAGTTAATACATGGATTGTAGGATCATCCATTGCAATAATAAAGTGAGGAGGATGTTGCGTACGAACTTTCATGTAATTGAACGTAGTAGTAACCATGTCAGAGACCTTAGTCAAAGTGAAAGAAGGATAATAAGATTGATCCATGACTTGATAAGACGAAGACATATTCAGAAAGAATGGTTTGAATGGTTAGGTTCACCAAAATGATTAAGCAGAATGTTTATTGAAGAATAAATTTATGCCTAATATAAGCATGTAACATCTGTAATAAACATGTGTGCAATGAAATAAATATGACCCAAGAAAATTAAGCTAGGAAATAATGCAACCCTAGTTTCAAAGATGAGATAAAAGGACTTATTTTTTTCTCAATTAATCATAAATTGTGCCGCAGTGACAAATGTATAAACACAGAGGGAGGAGTTTCATATGGAGACCTAGAAAATTGTGTAACCGCATGATCTGCTTAGACTGGGGCATCTAGGATAGGTCGGGGGCCTACGGGTGTTGTAGACTGATTCTAGGCACCTATGTCTTCCCTAAACCTCAGAAAACCTCCTCCAGAGGGTCATGAAATGATTTTTGTCCTTGATCTTTTTCATTACTATGTCACACTGTTGGCTAGATTTTCTGCATAGAATAAAACCTAGGCAGTCATGAGATAAATCTCCCTCATTTACTGGTGAGCCTCCCATGTCAGATTTGTCAATAAAATATATGCTAGTATCTATATGGGGTTTTACTTTAACTATTCATCTCATGAACCATATTTGTATAGTTCGGAAACAGTAGTAAGTAAAAGCTATTTAAGAAAGAAATATTTAAGAAGAAAGAAAATATAAAAACACGGGAAGAAATGGGGAAGATGTGCATCCTAATCAATAGATAATGAGTTGATTGCATGCACATAGAAGAAACCAATAGATATCAACACATAGAATTATAAGCAAAGGTAGACTTAGATCTAGATCTAAAATAACACAAAGTTTATTAGAAGATCTAAGATAAAAAGCTAGAAACAAAATGCACCGTGACACAAAGTTCTCTAGAAAATATGCTCCTTTATATTCCTTTGCTTCAAGTGGCTCTCAGGGGTTTCAACACAAAGTCTGGAACACAAGAATGTTGCTTACAAATTCTCATCCTTAACCCGGAGGTTCTTCTTCTACTTATAGAATGTAGAAGGGAAAGTACAAATGGGAAACTCAACTGAACTGAAACATAAACAAGAAGTAAAGATGACATCGGCAATCATCCTCCACTAACTCCTCCTTAAGTGACACATCTATCACTTAACTAATAGAATTGTTCCACATAACCTAAAGCAATGGTTTCAAAACCAATAACTTTAAAGTTTTACAATTTCATCTGGGAACGTGGAAAATAGAAGAAGAAAGAATAGAAGAAGAAGTCAAGCCAGCTGTAACATTTATATCTTCTTTTTGTTCTGATACTGAATATACTTGTCAAACATGTAATTCAACATCTTCCCATCTGTCTTAGCCACAACTTCCTTTTCTGTCTTGAACTGCAACAATCCTTCATTCAACACCCTGATACATGCTTCCACATCCTCCAAGCTCGGCCCGAACTTTGCAATATCCGACTGCAGTGCCACCAGTCTGCTGATGGAATTCATCGTGAAAGGTTTAATAGCTCCATCAATTCTCCCTTGTACCATCAGAAGAGACCCTTCCAGGGAATTAGGAACTCTGCTAGGAATGATCCGTGTGTATGAAGTAACATTTCGACCACTTCCTCATGAGTGAAAGCAATGATATTACCTGGAAAAGATGATGCCACACTCTCAAGTGCCTGCATCCTCTGCAGCATAATTCTACAGATCTCCAAATGGAAAGATACTGCAAACTCCAGTTGCTTCCCCTTCTCAACTGATATGTCTAGTATAATTTGTTCTACAACCAACACTTCTCTCGGTAACTTATTGATTTTGGCCAAAGTACTCAGGTTACTCTCAACAACTGTGTTCATATCTACTATGCTCATCACTAGTTGCTTCAGCTGATCTGTTGCATCTTTCATAACCTTTAGGTGGGCTGGCACCTCTCGAGTTGTACAGAAGCTTGACGAATAATCAGACTTTTCCATTCATCGATAGCTTTCACCTGGTTGCTTGCATCTTCCATCTCCTGCATCAGATGATCACTCACCTGCTTTTGAGTTGAAATGGGTTGAGTGGAAGATTTAACAACCTTGGCAATGATCTCACACAACTGAGATACCTACTTCTGAAGTTCAACTTTCTCTGCCTTTTCTCTGTCGAGCCTAAGGAATAGAGCATCTATCAATGTCTGCATGTCCTGATTCAATCCTTCTGTGGTGGCTTGAATGATGGGTACTCTGGTTATTGTTATGTCTTCTGCCGTGATCTCATCCTCTTTCTTTCCTTCCGCTGGAACTGACATCTCAACAAACTTCTGCCCCGACTCTTCGATGATCAACCTTGAAGTCACCTTAGCAACTTTACGTTTTCTATCTTTTCCGCCTAGACTCAGGAGCAGTTGCAAGTCATGTTCCTCCAAGTTCATTTCCACTCTAGCCTCTGGAACCAACTACGAAGTCAACCATTCTGAGAAATTACTTCTCGGAGAATGAGAAGTTGTTGAGTGTACTACTATCTCCCGCTCTGATTCCTCTCCATCGAACTCACTACATGTTGTTATGGCTTACCATCCTTTGAATCATCCAAAGACAAAGCTCTTTTAAACTCGCCATCTGCAAGCTTCAACGTTTCTTGAGAACAGTGCTTGAAATGGAGTGGCTGAGGAGAGAAGATGAATGTTGCGGAATTCAATAGAGGAATGGGTAGTGTCTCTTGAGGTGCAACAAATCGGTGAAGTACTTGGATGCTTTGGAGAAACAGAACTAACGCCATAGCTGTGGAAGTGATCTTCTCCTTTGATTGAGACCTTCTGTACACTTTAATCTTCTCATGCCTTCTACTTCTTTCTCCTTCATGCTTCCTCTTGAGGGAATCTCCTATGCCAAAGTTTCCCATGATTTGATTCATCAATGCTTCATCAAGGCAGTATCCCTTCATCAACAATTAGTTTAAAGTATTCACCAGAATAGTGGCAGAACTTTCCTCAATCGTATGGCAGCCCCCTACATTATCCTGAAGCACAACTCTATCTCCTCCCATTTGATGGTATGTGTCAAGTAACACAGTCCCATCATCTTTAAGATCCACAAGTATTCGTGCTAATCAAAGTCGAACACTTGTCCGTGTTGATAGCCTGCTGAAATCTTTCTTTCTAACCTCATACTCACTTTTGCACTTCATCCAAAAATATTCTAATGAAGGCACATGTGCGTACTCTTGGGAGATCATCTTCCTGGCTACTCCAAATGGATCAAATTTCAGCCGTGCTAGGAAGAACTCTTGCTCGTACTCAGATAACATTTCCACTTCCAATCCTTAGGCTTTATGAATGCTCTGGCAGCTATAATGTCCCACAATGATCGAGAAGAAGCCCGTAGACTTGTGCCATTTGACTGAAGGTCGTGTATCTCCACAAGTTTTCTGCTCAGCTCCATGGTGACCAATCTATCATTCAGATATCTCTGGGTAGCTTAACTGGTTCTCCAGAAAAGTTGGTAACCCTGAGGTATGTGAAATCCACAAACTGAATGAAGAGACTACAATTCTGGATACAACTTCCCATGCTTCCTTGCTCACCTTGTTGGCCTTTAGGTCCCTGTCCATCCTGCTAAATGAATTCGTAGAAGAATCCATTGTTGACCACTTTGAAATCTTTCCTGCACGTAGGTACAGTAAGTTGTGGGTAGCACTCAAAAATGGGGTCCTTAGAAAGAACACCACATCTATCCAGCTTGGAGAAGATGCCTTGTGAAGCTGCTGCATATACCAAATAAGAAGTCATTTTGAAGCTAAAAGTACGCTTCACGTTCCGAGTTGCTCACCAATGTTGTCGCTAATGATTTCTGACCAATTGATTATTGAATCAGCCTTGTTGATTTCAATGGTCCTGATGAAAGCATACATCCATGTGTGGAAGGTGTGAGCGTTTGCTTCACCATTTATCCTGCATAACAATTTGGCAATATCATCTACCTCCTGTACCAGATTGGACCGCAGAAGAGTTCTTGGGAACTTGGAAGGAGATCTAGGCTTCTTCATGTATCTGCTATTCATTATGTTCATGCAGTCAACTCTATGCTTCTCCCACCTGCTGCCGGCATCCTGAATGCTAATAGAAGTCACCACCTTTCATGCCGGAATCTTCAAACAATAATTGATGAATTGTGTGTCCAACCGAATTATTGTTTTCCCTATAGCATCTCGGACTGATCTGGATGATGGATGGTAAGACCTAGCACACTCCATAACAAACTCTAGTAACTGGGCTATGTATGGAAAGGCTACACTTGAATAATTCCACTGCTTTTAATTACACGCATGAGGGAAGTCTTCCCTGCTCTAGATCTATCAATCAATTTGGAAAGAGGTTCCGGACCTAGATTTGTGTCTCCAATGTCTGTGAATTTGGAAGTGATGCATGACTCTATTGTGCTTTCTTTTTCATCCCTCTTTGCCATGGTTGTGTCTATCTTTGTCTAAACAATTCTTTTTCTTCTTACTCGGTCTGAAATTCTTCAAAATTGGTGCAGATCTGGATAATTCTTCAGATTCGGAGGATATATTCAATGTATTGGACATTGATTTAAGCTCCCTTTCTCTTATAAAGCACCTGTAATGAATTCCTGTAATTAATTCAGACAAAGATGGCAACTGGAACATGAACAGTGAATTTTAATCATAAAAATCTACATAATTCAAGCTCTTGCCCCAAAATTTGATGTTTTATTTGCATGCAAAGCAAGCATGAATTTTACCAACTTCACCTGAGCACCTGTATCACTTATGCAAACAATTATCCAGACACAAATCAACCTCCTTCAACCTATGCGCCAAAATTGGAAGCTTTCAACATTAATTTCACCTTCTTCTGAGCAAAAATCCTCTCCAAATGGGGCACACTTTTCCTCTGGGCTGCACTTCTTTCCTTTGAATTAATTAATTCATCCTTATGGCAGCCCCTGCTTATATAATCCTCACAATTCTATAATTAATTAATGCATTTCCTATTCCTGGCAATTAATTAATTATTTAATAAGCTTCACTCTTCAAATGGGGTGCCTATTTTGTGCATGCTTATGGCTGCCATTAAATAAATTAAATTTATTTAATTTTAGCCTTCCACTTCAAGTTAACTCAAGCCTCACAGTATGCTTTGACCTTAGCCACTGAAAATAAGAATTAATTAAATCATTTAATACTTAAAAAAGTATTATTTCTCTCCCAAATGGGGCACACTTTTTGACATGAAGGGGCTGCATTAAATAAATAATATTTATTTAATATTAGAACTGTCTATTTCCAACTTCCTTTTGTCCACTTTCCTTTGTTAACTTTTCCACAAGCCTGGGCACCAAAATTGGAGGAGAAATTGATTAAATTAATTAATTTAAGGCTACCTTTCTTTCCCTAAAGGGGTCGCACTTTTTGGCATAAGAGATTTCTATTTTTAAAAGTCAGATGACAATGAGATTATTTACCCTGCAAGGCAGCCCTGAAAATCCCATGATTCACTTAAGTCATTTGACTTTCATAATGGGATTATTTACCCTGCAAGGTAGGCAATAAAATCTCATGATTCACTTAAGTGATTTTCTTTTATTCCACGATGAATTTTTACCTGCAAGGCGGGTAAGAAATTTCGCTGCCTCGCTACCTCTAATTTTCCCATTGTGATTTAAGTGACATTGCTTCCATGGGAAAAAGTACCTGCTAGGTAGGTACAAAATTCCCACATGCCTGCTACTTCCAAAAATCCCATGATCCACTTCAAACCCTCTTTTTCCAAAAATGTGGCTAGCCCAGAAGAAGCTTTTTGGTGCACGACTTCATCTTTTCCAAGAGAACCAGACCTCGATGGTGAATTCCTTCTGGCACAACGTGCATATGTGATCTCTAGATACTCTAAGAAAAGAATCAGGCCAAACTGGTAAAGGAATTTCTCTAGAGAAATTTCACAGAAAATGAAACAGGAAAACACAAAAAACACAAAACATTGCCAGAAGTTACAAATAAAGCCCATAATGCATTCCTGGTTAAAACCCTAATGGTATATGGGAATAATGATATGTATGATCACAACAAGGTTAAAATGGAGCACAATTTACCTCAAACGAGGCTCAAAATAATTAAATACAAATTCCCCGCATGCAAATCCCAACGACAAAATATAACAATTTTGGGCATCTGGGTATTTGGCGAAAATGGCTAATATGGCTCCTTGGGAATATCTTGACACAATACAGGAACTTTCTGGCAATAAAAACACAAAATGACCCATTATTTTAAAAGTATGATTTTTTTTTAATAGGGTAGTCTCAAATTTCAGGATGAAATCTGGGACACCACACACCAAGTTCTCGATGTCACTGATAACCTGCAATAAAGATTTCACCTTTAAAAGCCTCAAAAGTGCATCAAATCCTAAAAAGAAAAGAACAAAAATGTGGGGTCAAACAATCCTTAGTTGTCAAACAAGTGATCTTACGACTGAGCATTGCACTACATTTCGGACCCAATGTAATTCTCTTTGTGTGTGTGTGTGGAATCATGATCTAGGTGGTTATTGTGTGTGCCACACTTGATAACAATAAATAACTAGATGTAGAAGATGTAAGTAGATGTGTGCATGGAATAGAATGAAATTCCCCTCCTATGAAGTGTATGTAGAATAATGCAGTCCCTTTCCCTTGAATGGATACTTAGATGCTCCTTAATAGCCTTTGGATACAACCTTAGGTGGTGATAGCTAATGCTTGGTTCTTGGTCCTTTATTATTGCCGCATAAATTTATATTTATATGATTCCCTTTCTTGAATTTCGTAATTAACCCCAAAAAATTGACTACTAAAAAGATAAGATTCCCAAATGGTTAGAAAGGACCTAAAAGATGTGAACAAAGTACAAAGCGGTCAATGTTGCCCAGAGGGAACGAGGGTGCCTGATCCTAGTGTCCTGGGTGGGGGATGGTGTCCAAACTTAGATAAACTGAAAGGTTGGAGGTCAGACTGGGAAATAATGTGAGTAAGATGAAAATTGGCAACAAAAAGAAAGCAAAGTTGGCCAAATACATGGGTTAATTAGTAATTTTCTTACTTAGGAATCATATGAATAGTAGTATGTGATGAAGACTAGTTAGATACCCAAAGTGTGTAGTTTTTTGTCTACAATTGTCTTATTGTTGGATCCTAGTCATTGGTTTGTCATTGATGTCAAGTGGCATTGATGGAAAAAGTTGTGAATTAGATGTTGTGCAGGATTATCAAAGTCTATCATGTGTGAAATGAGTGTTAACATGTCTAAAACAAGTTTCAGAAAACCGTTCAAGAAAGACTCTATAAGAGAAATGTTAAGGTTGATTGGTAGTGCCAACTCACAGAGACATTCCAGGTGATTGCATGATTATAGCATTGATGGATAATAGGTTGTTCATTGGTGTGTAATAGTCTTAGGAAAGTTCACTGGGCACTTAGAATGATTCAAGTTCACTGCAAGATGATTCAAGGTCACTGTATGCATGGATAGTAAGATAAAAATACACCGGGGGAATTGAAAATGTTATTAATCTTGTTTCCATTGTTTTAGAGGGATAAAACTCAAATTCATATGTCCTAAGTACTCGGAGTTCAAAAGTAGAAAATAATTTTTTTGGGTACTTCGAAAAATTTGTGAAAAATGAGTATGTTGAGTTTTAGAGTAATGAGGGTTTCATGGGGTGTGGATAGAACATGTCCCCGGGAACATGTGTTCCCTATATTGGCCTAGTGTCTATAGATAAAAGTTATTAGTATTGTGCAAGGTTCGGGGTGTAAATCGGGCACAAAGGCCTTTAAAGAAACATGTGCCAAGTGGATGAGAGTTCCCCGCAAGTCAAATAGTTAGTGTATTACAGATAGATAAAATGCTGAAGGCACAGTGGATCCGAACGACACAATTCTAAGTAAGACCTTATTCCCTACACGTCCATTTGACCCAAAAGTCAAAGGGGACAATATATTGTAAGCCGACTGAGGCTTTCAGACACAATGAGTTCGACGGAACAAGTGCTAAGTGGGCTAAAGTTCTCTGCATTATGTATTAAGTTGAAGTTTTGTAGTGCTAGTAAATAGAAAGAAACAGGCCCGAATGCCCTAGGAGGAATCGTTCCATAGAAGCCCTTGTTCCCCGAAACCAATGAATACCTGATACACAAAGGAAATGATAAATGCAGTGTAATGCGGAAAAGTGGGGTGGTAGAGGAATGGAGGTTTGGAGGCACTAAAACACTCATTCTACTTATTCCTTCTTGACCGACATATCTGATTTAAAAAGGGATAAAGTTATGCCGATAAATAGATATTCTAATGAACTATTCGATGGATTCACAAGTTTATAGTGGTCCTTATAAACCCATTTTATTTAATTTTCAAAGGGAAATATAAGGAAATGAGTTAATAAAGCTATAAGTTATAAAGTGAAAAATTAAATATTGCTCCCCATGAGCTCTTGATATCCACATTAACATATCTCTAAACCCAAGCATCCAAGTTCATAGTTTTTAGACTTTCTAGAAAGGTAATTCAATCTCTATGCATTGGAACAATAAAAATCAAGATTTGAAGACAAATATAAGAGGAATAACTCAATAACAGGTGGCACTCTTTTAGAAGGCAATTTTGCAACGTCCTTTTAATTTTTCCATTGCATACAAAGAAAATAGAGTGCATAACATGCCAAGAGAAATAGATTGGGAGATATTATTGTTTATAAAATCCAAATTCTAAAGCATAATATGAGTTTCTGAAGAGAAGAGAAAGGATCAGTCAAGCCAAGGGTTGTAGTATAGAGAGAATGAATACTAGATTGTAAATTGAATATCCATAGTTGAAGTTGGTGAGATGATCAAGTATGCATTCCTGAGTTGCTGAAGAGAGAAGAGATGTGTTTATGCTAAAGAACTTTTGAAGAGAAAGGAAGAGTCATTTGTAAATGAATATCCATTATCTAAATCTAGAAGAGGAGTTAGAGTGATCAGATGAAGAGTTGCTGATTATAAAAGAGAATTAGAATCACAAAACCAATTCAGATGATTGTTTGAAGGAATGAATCAAAGATACAAATAATGCTAGATATCAGATTATGAAGAGTGAGCAATAGAAAGGTGATCATAATCCATTATACAAGAAATATAGAAACTATAAGATTAAATTTATTGTAATATTTTTCTAAGTGGGTGCTTAGAAGTTAGGGGGTGGATGGTCCTTGCAAGTTCTAGCTTGTTAAATTATCTGAGTTGGTGCTTGGCATTTATTCTAGTGGGTGCTTGAAGATTTTTAAGTGGGTGCTCGACAGAAACCAAATCATTGTATCTCTGGAATTGGTGTTCCTAATAAATCGTTGGTTTCACAGTGGGTTTTTCTCCCATAAAGGAATCCCACAATAAAATTTGTGTTCGGTGTTATTATCTTCTAGCATATGTTTGGTTAAATTCTCATGATACATTATTGCTATTAATCAAGGATATTTTATTGGAATGCATTAAAATTTTAATATACACTAATTCACCCACCTCTTAGTGCTTGTGATCTCTAACAATTGGTATCAGAGTGAGTCCTTCTAGTGGAAGCTTAACATCTTAAATGATATCTTCTCTCCCCAAGCATGGAAGAAAATATAGCAAAAGGTAGACTATCATTGTCAAGATCACCTCTCTTCACTGGAACAAATTATACATTCTAGAGAATAAGGATGAAACCATATTTTATGTCACTTGGTTTTGATATATGGGAATGTTTTGATAAAGGATACAATCCTCCAACCACTCAAATCACTTATACAACAGACAAGGAAGAATATGAATGCAACTCAAGATCCATGAATTCCCTCCTATGTGGGCTAATTAAAATTGAATTTGTGAAGGTAATGCATTGTACCACTGCCAAAGAAATATGGACTGAAATTCAAAGTATCTATGAAGGAGATGACAAATTCAAGTTAGCAAATTACATACCTACAAAGACTAGTTTGAGAGTATTAAAATGAAAGAGGATGAAAGTATTACATCTTACATGTAGAGAGTAGATGAAGTGATCAACATAATTAGAGGCCTTGGTGAAAAACTTGAAGAGTCTGTGGTAGTTCAAAAGGTCCTTAGATCTCTAAATCTTAAGTATGATGCTAAGGTTTCAGCCGTGGAAGAAGCCAAAGACATAAAAACCTTAATAGTGGATGAATTACATAGTATCTTATGAGCATATGAGATGAGGACAATGTGATATAAATATACCGAGAAGGAAGTAACATTAAAATCCAAGAAAGAGACTCAATCCAAGCAAGAGAAATAAGAATCAAACTTGGAGGATGGAGAAGATGATGAGAATATCGTGTAATGTTCTTGAGAAAACTAAGAAGAGGCTCAGGTAAGTATAAAGGAAAGATTCCATTCAAGTGTTTTGATTATGGACAAGTAGTTCATTTTGATGCTAAATACCCAAACAAGAATAAGGAAAATCAGTTTGAACAAGATGAAGAAAGTCATAAACACAACAAGAAAAAGATTAACTTCAAAAATAAATATGGTAAAAAGAAGTTCTTCAAGAACAAAAGAAACTTCTACTCAAAGGAGAAGTCAAGTGAATTAGATTCAAGCAACTCAGGAATCTCTGAAAATGAGGATGATGAAACTCATTTTGAATTATTATTTATGGTCGTGGATGTCTTTGAATAATGTAACACCAAAGTACAAAATATAGTTAACTATGAAAACTCTGATGAAGTACAAGAAAATGTGAACCTAGAAGCTGAAATAGATTATACACATTTATCAGATTATTATAAATGTGTATAATCCGATAAAGTAATGTTCCATAAAAATGAAACAATAGCACCTGTAGTGTACAAAAATTGATGCCCCCAGTAGTCATTGTGGGACTGTTGTAAGGTACTACATCAAACATCCATGTTGCATGTAGATATCTGTGTAAAGTATGTGATCACAACTAGAAAATCAAGTGAGCGCACATGTGTGTATGATAAAGATAATGACATGTAAGATATCTAACTAGCATGTGTAATAAAGTGTACATATAATATCATAAGTAAGAAAGAATAAATGTGACCAAGATATGCAATATGTTGTGGAGTGAGATGGAATGGAATGTAGAGTGAACGATAGGGGCCTTGTGCCCCCTGAGCGAATGTGAATGAGTATGCATGTGATGAGGTTATTTTATAAATACCCCCTTAACAGTCGAGAATGAACCATAAAGAAAGAGTGCATCATAGGAAAATGAGTGCAGCTCGTAGGAGTAGATGTAAGAAATATGTAGCATGAATGTGTAATGTGAATAATGCGTATAGTATGTGACAGATGCTTCGATAAATAGGTGTGAATAATGCATGATATGTGAAGAGTGTAATGTATGTAGTGTAATGGGTAGTGTGTGAGGTTCATATATATAGTAGGCCCTCAACGGTCAAGTGTGAACCAAAGCATGAGAATTTGACATCAAAGAATGATGATACAAATGTATCAAGATGCGCATGATGAACATAGAAGACTAGATGTGATGTGTGTAAGATATAAGAAAGCTGAAGATGCTAGAAGGTGGGGGGATTAAGTGTGATGCCCCCCGAGTGTATGATGATGGAGATGATCAAATGACACTTTCTAAGATATCCTCATTATCTTTATCAAAACCAACTGGATATGCATCATAAACTTGATAAGAGATTGAATGCATTGGATCGTATAAAGATACTTTGCGATGTAAATTCTACATGGTCATTGTGTATTCTTCATCAATAAAAGGTGTTTGTTGACATCCATGTGCATACCAATGAGTGATATTTTGCTAATATCTGGGAGATGAGTCATTGTAGATAGAAACATAACCAAATGGTGTAGGGAATGTGATATGATTATGATTGGGGTCTAAAGTGCCCCTAATATAATGAAGCCAAGATTATCCCAGTGTTAGTGGAGAAACATGAGGTGTGTGTGCGATAAATAATGTTAGATGGAAGATGAAAAGGCCATAAATGACCGTAATATGAACACATCTATGATAGAGATGGGGTGAATGAGACGGTGGTAAGATATCATTGAGTATTAAGCCAAGACGTCAAGACATCGTAGATGCAAATAGTGTTAGCGCAAGTAAGATCTAATGGAACATGTGTCAATAAGAGTTATTAATTAAAAATATGTATGTGAAAGGAAGTGGTGAGGATGAAAATTTCCTATTAGAAGGTGGAATGACATCCAAAGTATGGAAATACCCTTGATAAAGTACCATAGCATTAGTAGGAGGGGGTGTTTTGAACTTGTATTCACTAGCGCCTACAATGATGAAAGTATCATTGAAATATGAATCATCGAAAACAAGAGGAGTAAAGTTAATCTTTCTTAAGTTGTCATCAATAAGTTCAATGATATCAACCTCATCATCATAATCATCAGTGTTGGCATTTTCATGTTGGATAACAATATCAAGGATATTAGTAGGAGGTGAAATTGACGTAGGAGTGAGAGGAGCCTAAACGAGAAGAGTGGTGGTGTTAATAGGAGAAGATATTGTAGGGTAAATGATTGCAGTAGTATTTTTGGAAATAGAAAGGATGAAGAAGAAAATGTGACACACTAAATTGGATGATATCATATGTATCGATAGTGTTATATGGAATAGGCTATGGTAAAGGAATATGCATAACAATAATTGGATCTATGCAAAAGAATTTAAATGGCTCAGGGTTTCAAGAATGGTATGTTCATAACCATCATGTATGAACTTAACACATTGATGAACCATAGATGGGACAACATACATGGCATGAATCTAGGATCTACCCAACAAAATATTGAATTGAAACAAGGTTTTGACAATGAATAATTCTATAGGGATTATTTTAGGCCTGAAATTGATATGTAAGGTGATAGTTCCTAAGTATGTGCGAGTTTCAAATCATAGCCGCGAATAAAAGTGGAATTCTTAGAAATTAGATTGTTGGTGATGCCAATTTGTTTTAAAATGGAATGAGCACACATATTAACAACATATCCATTTTTAATGAGTTTATGCTTGATATAAATGGTGCCAATGATAAAATGATAAGCAAAGTTGCACAAATATTATCAATAATAGATGGTGATATGTCCTCATTAGTAAATGATATAACACATGGTATGTTTTTGAGGCACTGAATGAGGTGTGTAAATGCCACTGAAGAATTATGACTCTCACTATGAATAGAACAAAGGGAGGCCTCTAATGTTTAATAACAATCAGGAACATTGCGTAATAAGTCATAAAGGGATATTTTGGTGAGTGTATTATTAAGTTGTTCAATGATATTATATCCCTTAGAAGGTAGGAGCAGCTATAGAAGTGATAGGTGGTGGGATAAAATAGGTTGAGTCATAGGAGGACAAGTGTGCAAGAAGTTAATACATTGATTGTAGGATCATCCATTGGAATAATAAAGTGAGGAGGATGTTGCGTACGAACTTTCATGAAATTGGTAATATTAGTAACCATGTCAGAGACCTTAGTCAAAGTGAAAGAAGGATAATAAGATTGATCCATGACTTGATAAGATGAAGACATATTCAGAAGGAATGGTTTGAATGCTTAGGTTCACCAAAATGATTAAGTATAATGTTTATTGAAGAATAAATTTATGCCTAATCTAAGCATGTAACATTTGTAATTAACATATGTGCAATGAAATAAATCGACCCAAGAAAATTAAGCTAGGAAATAATGCAACCCTAGTTTCAAAGATGAGATAAAAGGACTTATTTTTTTCTCAATTAATCCTAAATTGTGCCGTAGTGATAGAATGATAAACACAGAGGGAGAAGTGTCATACAGAGACATGGAAAATTATGTAACTACATGATCTTCCTAGACCTGGGTGCATCTAGGATAGGTCGGGGGCACCTACAGGTGTTGTAGACTGGTTCTAGGCACCTATGTCTTCCCTAAACCTCAGATAACCTCCTCAGAGGGTCGTGAGATGTTTGTTGTCCTTCGATATTTTTCATTAGTATGTCACACCAAGTTCTCCGATGTCATTGATAACCTGTAATAAAGATTTCACCTTCAAAACCCTCAAAAGTACATCAAATCCCAAAAAGAAAAGAACAAAAATGTGGGGTCAAACAATCCTTAGTTTTCAAACAAGTGATCTTACAAATGAGTATTGCACTACATTTTAGACCCAATGTAATTCTTTTTTGTGTGTGTGTGTGGAATCATGATCTAGGTGGTTATTGTGTGTGCCACACTTGATAGCGATAAATAGCTAGATGTAGAAGATGTGTGCATGGAAGAGAATGAACTTCCCCTCCTATGAAGTGTATGTAGAATAATGTAGTCCCTTTCCCTTGAATGGATACTTAGATGCTCATTAATAGCCTTTGGATACAACCTTAGGTGGTGATAGCTAATGCTTGGTGCTTGGTCCTTTATTATTGCCGTATAAATTTATATTTATATGATTCCCTTTCTTGAATTTCGTAATTAACCCCAAAAAATCTGACTACTAAAAAAGATAAGATTCCCAAATGGTTAGAAAGGACCCAAAAGATGTGAACAAAGTACAAAGCGGTCAACGGTGCCTAAAGGGAATGAGGGTGCCTGACGCTGGCGTCCTGGGTAGGGGATGGTGTCCAAACTCAGATAAATTGAAAGGTTGGAGGTCAGACTAGGAAAGAATGTGTGTAAGAAGAAAATTAAAAACAAAAAGAAAGAAAATATGGCCAAAGACATGGGTTAATTTGTACTTTTCTTACTTAGGAATCATATGAATAGTAGTATGTGATAAAGACTAATTAGATACCCAAAGTGTGTAATTTTTTTATCTACAATTGTCTTATTGTTGGATCCTAGTCATTGGTTTGTCATTGATGTCAAGTGGCATTGATGGAAAAATTTGTGAATTAGGTGGTGTGCATGATTATCAAAGTCTATCATGTGTGAAACATGTGTTAACATGTCTGAAACAAGTTTCAAAAAACCGTTCAAGAAAGACTCTGTAAGAGAAATGTTAAGGTTGATTGGTAGTGCAAACTCATAGAGAAGTTCTAGGTGATTGCATGATTATAACATTGATGGATAATAGGTGGGTTAGTGGTGTGTAATAGTCTCAGGAAAGTTCATTGGGCACTTAGAATGATTCAAGTTCATTGCAGGATGATTCAGGGTCACTGTATGCATGGATAGTAAGATAAGAATACAGTGGGAAATTGAAAAGGTTATTACTCTTGTTTCCATTGTTTTAGAGGGATAAAACTCAAATTCATATGTCCTAAGTACTCTTGGATTCTAGTGTGAGAAAATAATTTATTGGGTACTTCGAAAAATTTGTGAAAAATGAGTATGTTGAGTTTTAGAGTAATGAAGGTTCATGGGGTGTAGATAGAACATGTTTCCCGGGAACATGTGTTCCCTAGATTGGCCTAGTGTCTAAAGATAAAAGGTATTAGTATTGTGTAGGTTTTGGGTGTAAATCAGACACAAAGGCCTTTAAAGGAACATGTGCCAAGTGGATGAGAGTTCCCGTAAGTCAAACAGTTAGTGTATTATAGATAGATGGAAGGTTACAGGCACAGTGGATCCGAAGCGACACAATTCCAAGTGAGACCTTGTTCCCTGTAAGTCCATTTGACCCAAAATTTAAAGGGGACAATATATTGTGGGCCAACTGAGGCTTTCAGACACAATGAGTTCTGACGGAACAAGTGCTAAGTGGGCTAAAGTTCTCTGCATTGTGTATTAAGCTGAAGTTTTGTAGTGCTGGTAAATAGAAAGAAACAGGCCCGAATGCCCTAGGAGGAATTGTTTGATAGAAGCCTTGTTCCCCAAAACCAATGAATACCCGATACACAAAGGAAATGATAAATGTAGTGTAATGTGGAAAAGTGGGGTGGCAGAGGAATGGAGGTTTGGAGGCACTAAAACACTCATTCTACTTATTCCTTCTTGACCTGACATATCGATTTAAAAAGGGATAATGTTATGCGATAAATAGATATTATGATGAACTAGTTGATGGATTCACAAGTTTATAGTGGTCCTTATAAACCCATTTTATTCAATTTTCAAAGGGAAATATAAGGAAATGAGTTAATAAAGATATAAGTTATAAAGTGAAAAATTAAATCTTGCTCCCCGTGAGCTCTTGATATCCACATTAACATATCTCTAAATCCAAGCATCCAAATTCATAGTTTTTTAGACTTTCTAGAAAGGTAATTCAATTCTCTATGCATTGGAACAATAAAAATCAATATTTGAAGACAAATATAAGAGGAATAACTCAATAATAGGTGGCACTCTTTTAGAAGGCAATTTTGTAACGTCCTTTTAATTTTTCCATTGCATATAAAGAAAATAGAGTGGATGACACGCAAAGAGAAAGAGATTGGGAGATATTATTGTTTATAAAATCCAAATTCTAAATCATAATATGAGTTTCTAAAGAGAAGAGAAAGGATCAGTCAAGCCAAGGGTTGTAGTACAGAGAGAGAATGAATACTAGATTGTAAATTGAATATCCATAGTTGAAGTTGGTGAGATGATCAAGTATGCATTCTAGAGTTGCTAAAGAGAGAAGAGATGTGTTTATGCTAAAGAACTTTTGAAGAGAAAGGAAGAGTCATTTGTAAATGGATCCATTATCTAAATCTGGAAGAGGAGTTAGAGTGATCAGATGAATAGTTGTTGATTATACAAGAGAATTAGAATCACAAAACCAATTCAGATAATTGTTTGAAGGAATGAATCAGAGATACAAATAATGCTAGATATAAGATTATGAAGAGTGAGCAATAGAAAGGTGATCATAATCCATTATACAATAAATCTAGAAACTATAAGATTAAATTTATTGTAATATTTTTCTAGTTGGGTGCTTAGACGTTAGGGGGTGGATGGTCCTTGCAAGTTCTAGCTTGTTAAATTATCTGAGTTGGTGCTTGGCATTTATTCTAGTGGGTGCTTGAAGATTTTTAAGTGGGTGCTCGACATACACCAAATCATTGTATCTCTAGAATTGGTGTTCCTAATAAATCGTTGGTTTTCAAAGTGGGTTTTTATCCCATAAAGGAATCCCATAATAAACTTTGTGTTTAGTGTTATTATCTTCTTGCATGTGTTTGGTTAAATTCTCATGATACATTATTGTTATTAATCAAGGATATTATATTGGAATGCATTAAAATTTTAATATACACTAATTCACCCCCCTCTTAGTGCTTGTGATCTCTAACAATTGGTATCAGAGTGAGTCCTTCTGGTGGAAGATTAACATCTTAAATGATATCTTCTCTTCACAAGCATGGTAGAAAATATAGCACAAGGTAGACTATCACTATCAAGATCACCTCTCTTCACTAGAATAAATTATACATTCTAGAGAATAAGGATGAAAACATATTTTATGTCACTTGGTTTTGATATATGGGAATGTTTTGATAAAGGATACAATCCTCCAACCACTCAAATCACTTATGCAATAGACAAGGAAAATATGAATGCAACTCAAGATCCATGAATTCCCTCATATGTGGGCTAATTAAAATTGAATTTGTGAAGGTAATGCATTGTACCACTGCCAAGGAAATATGGACTAAACTTCAAAGTATCTATGAAGGAGATGAAAAATTCAAGTTAGCCAAATTACATACCTACAGAGCCTAGTTTGAGAGTCTTAAAATGAAAGAGGATGAAATTATTACTTCTTACATGTAGAGAGTAGATGAAGTGATCAACATGATTAGAGGCCTTGGTGAGAAACTTGAAGAGTCTATGGTAGTTCAAAAGGTCCTTAGATCTCTAAATCTTAAGTATGATGCAAAGGTTTCAGCCGTGGAAGAAGACAAAGACATAAAAACCTTAACAATGGATGAATTACATAGTATCTTATCAACATATGAGATGAGGACAATGTGATATAAATCTACTGAGAAGGAAGTAACATTCAAAGCAAGAAAGAGACTCAATCCAAGCAAGAGAAATAAGAATCAGACTTGGAGGATGGAGAAGATGATGAGAATATTGTGTAATGTTCGTGAGAAAACTAAGAAGAGGCTCAGGTAAGTATAAAGGAAAACTTCCATTCAAGTGTTTTGAGTGTGGACAAGTAGGCCATTTTGTTGTTAAATACCCAAACAAGAATAAGGAAAATCAGTTTGAACAAGATGAAGAAAGTCATAAACAAAACAAGAAAAAGATTAACTTCAAAAAGAAATATGGTAAGAAGTTCTTCAAGAACAAAAGAAACTTCTACTCAAAGGAGAAGTCAAGTGAATTAGATTCAAGAAACTCAGGAAGCTTTGAAAATGAGGATGATGAAACTCATTTGAATTATTATTTATGGCCGTGAATGTCTCTGAATAATGCAGCACCAAAGGAAAAATATAGTAAACTATGAAAAATCTGACGAAGTACAAGAAAATGTGAACCTAGAAGCTGAAATAGTATGTACTCTTGAAGAATTAAAGTTGTGCAGATGAAAGAACCAAAATTTGATATGCACTTTGAAAGATTATGAAGAACAAACTCAACTTTTTGAAAAAATACAAAGTCTAAAGGAAGAGGAAGAAATTCATGAACTCAAAGAACTTGAATCTCATCGTGAAAAGATATCTCAATCCTACTTGAAGCTGAAATCTGAATTAGAGTTCCTAAAGAATGAAATGGAACAAATGATTGACAAACTTAAGGTGTATGAGAATATGGAGAAGAGATCAAAAGTATTGAATGATATATTGAGTAATCAAAGGGATACAAAGGATGAATCTGGAATAAGATTCATGGAAGAAGGTAAATAAGTTAAACCAGAGAAGAAGTAGGACAATACTACACCAACACCAAACATCTCTCATGATAAAAATAAAGAAGTCACCAAAATTGTCAAGAGTAATACAAATTCTTCCAGAATCACCTATGCTATGAGGTACTCACATTCTTTCTATGGTTATTTCTTTTCATGTAACTAGTTTTGATACAAAGCTACTAAATGTAGAAGATACGCTAGAGGCTATGGAAGAAACTATAGTTCACAAAACACTAGAATGAATTATAGTGTTGTTTGATACAAATGTCACAAGACTGGTCACATAGCTATGATGTGTAATCAAGAACCTCCCAAATAAATAAAACTAAAGTATGTTTTGAAAGAATCCAACAAAGGGAAAGAATCTGGTATGATTGTACAAACTGCATTTCATGTACAAGATGAAGAAAAAATCTAGTATCTAGATAGTGGTTGTTCTATTCATATGACATGAGACAAAAGAAAATTTATTTCATTTTCAAACAATGCATCAGACTTGTTAGGTTTGGTGACAATAATTCAACAAACATTGTGGGAAAAGGAACTCTGAGTCTAGAAAATGGCAAAACAATTACTAAAAATGTTCTATATGTTGAAGGTCTCAAGCACAACCTATTAAGTGTGATTCAAATATGTAATAAATGTTACAATATGATATTTCATGACAAAGGATGTGATATAATTAATGGAAAAACAAGAAAAGAAAGTAGCTACAGACAAAAGGACCAAGAATAATATGCATGTTCTCAACAAAATAAATAAAGAAAAATTCTTTAGAAGTAAAGTTAATGACATCTAGTTGTGGCACAGGAGTTTGGGACATATAAGATTTGAAAATATTGTGAAATTAAGTGCTAAGGATGGAGTGAGACACATGCCAAAAATTGTAAAGCCTACAAAAACACTTTGAAAAACTTGCTTACATGGTAAACAAACAAGAAGATCATTCAAATCCAAGGAGTACTCTACCACTTGACCTCTAGAGCTGATTCATACAAATATTTATGGGCCTACAAGAATTTAAATATTACAAGGATATGTGTATTTCATGCTACTAATAGATGATTTCACCAGAATGACATGGGTAGCTTGTTTTAAGAAAAATTAGAAGCTTTAGACAAATTCAAATTCTTCAAGGAACATATGGAGAATAAGAAGAACAAAAAAATTAAATGTTTAAGATCAGATAGAGGTGGCTAATTTTGGTCTAATGAATTTGATGAATTTTGTGAAGAACATGGGATTCGAAGACAATTCTCAGTTGTCAGGACACCTCAAAAATTGGATTTGTTGAAAGAAATAACATGATCTGTACAAGAAATGGAAATAATTATGTTGAATGAATCTAAAATTCCTAATGGATATTGGAGTGAGGTAGTCTTCACAATTGTCTACATTCTAAACATAGCTCAATTAAGAGTGAACAACAACAAGAAACCTTATAAAATTTGGAGAGGAAGGCCAACCAATGTGAAACATATAAGATTCTTTGGAAGAAAATGTTATATCAAGAGAGATGAAGACAACCTAGGAAAATTTGACTCTAGGTGTGATGAGGGATATTTTTTGGATACTCATATGTTAGTGCAGCCTATAGATGTTACAATAAGAGGATACATAAAGTTATTGAGAGCACAAATGTAAATGTTCATGAGTATTATTCTTCCAACTCTAGCACTCATCCCAAGGACAACCATGAAACTCAAGAAGATGATGAAGAAATGGAATGTACTTGTGAATAAGTGGAAGAATTGTAAGAAATATAAGACACTAAGACACCATCAAAACAAGTTAAGAGGGATCATCCAGTAAATCAGATCATTAGAAACAAATAAGGAGGCCTTCTCACAAAAAGAAACCTAAGAAATTAGAAAAACCATAAAGACATGACACTCTTATCTATGATAGAACCTAATAATGTGGCTGAAGCTAGCAAGGACTAGCACTGGGTGGATGCCATAAATGAAGAACTTGATCAAATTGAAAAGCATGAAACTTGGGAGATTATACCAAGGCCTAAAGATAAGAATGTGATAGGAACAAAATGGGTATCAGAAACAAATTGAATGAGAAAGGAGAAGTGACAAGAAATAAGGTGAGAATTGTATGGAAAGGCTATGCACAAATGGAAGGAACTGAATTTGATGAAACGTTTACACCAGTGGCAAGGATGGAAGTAATTAGATTGTTTCTGACATATGCAGCTTACATGGAAATCACATTTTTTAGATGGATGTTAAATCATCTTTCCTAAATGCCGATCTAAGTGAAGAGGTATATATTGAGTAACCTAATGGATTTTCTCTGACTAATGATAAAGACTATGTGTGCAGGTTGAAAAAGGATTTGTATGGACTCAAACAAGCTCCTAGAGATTTGTATAATAGGTTGGACACATACCTTATTGAGAAAGTGTTGGGCCCTGAAATATTGGCCATTTACCAAAGGGCACTCGCACACAGACCAATAAGAAGAAGGGCGCTAAGGGGAAAGCATACATGACAAAGGGGTTTTAAAAGGGTTTAAGTGAAACCAGGGCGCACGCGGAAGGAAGATCATGGGTTCAAAGGACTTATCCATATTTGGCATTCTAGAGGCACTTGAGGAAAAAATGAGGACCCAACTAGGCATGATGAGTGGATAAGGTGCCAGCCTAGAACCTTAGAGGTCAAGAACAAGATATTCCATGCAGGGAATATTCCTAGAAGACATCATTACAAAGAGTGAAGGGTTTGTAAAGGGATAAGCATTCACTAGTGGAGGACCACATCGACACTTGGCACATAATCTATTCAGGAGAGAAGGCATGGTGGTGGGTTCCGATCCTATAAAAAGAGATGTTCAGACTAGAGAAAAGGATGATGGACAAACAAACAAAGAGAGAGTGTAGAGGGGGTAAGAAGCAGAGTAATAAAGTGCTGCAATAATGCTAGGGTTTAGAGAACTTAGTGCTAAGGGTTGTGTAGGATGTCATAAGCCTCTGTATGGCACTAGGATTTGTAACAAGGGTTGAAATGGGAAGGTATAATTTAGGATATCATACAAGGCAAGATTTGTAGGAGTTGAGTCCCTGTCATTTAATATGTATGGTCTGAGATGATCCTTTTTGACTGTAATGTGGCTACCAGAACTATTCTAAATCAATACACACATACATATATATATATATATATATATATATATGTATATTTCTGTATATCATGCTTAAGGGTGTAAAACCTCATGTTATATGACTATCATGTCTCATATATGGTTTATTATGCTTATTACAATGTTATTTAGTTTCTATAATGCATTAATATGTGGATCTGTTAGTTTCTCCTTCTACCTTTCAAAATAAGTGAATGTAATTATGCTTCTACAAATCATCCTCCATTAATGATGAAACCTTCTGACAAAGCTCACATAGAGGAGGGGATCAACACTTGTGCATGCCTCGGGTGAGCACCTGGTGCCCGCTGGGTGATAGGCCGACGTGCTTGGGGTTAGAAAATAGTATTGAGGGTAAATAAATGACTACATCTTGGTTTTGTTGTTAGGACCTATTTTTGAAGATGTTGTGAGAATGGTGTGTGATTATAGAGTGCTTAACCTTGGAAAGTGTCAAAGCATGGATTAAAATCATAGAGGATGAGTTAGCTAGATATTTAGTAC
Organism: Taxus wallichiana var. yunnanensis; assembly: GCA_018340775.1. Taxonomy (NCBI): domain Eukaryota; kingdom Viridiplantae; phylum Streptophyta; class Pinopsida; order Cupressales; family Taxaceae; genus Taxus; species Taxus wallichiana. The sequence goes on from CM031239.1 coordinate 324,597,916, forward strand.
TGGACCTGAGTTTGATGCACATAAATGGGTAGAAGAGCATATGTATCATGAGTTGTATGAGACCTTCTTTGTTGCTTCCTAGTGGAGTTGTATGAATGGATTTCAGCGTATGTATCTAGATCAAGCTGGTACTATAGACCTGTGTATGGACCCAGGATGAGTATCAAAGGCTACATGATGCTGATCTAACTTGGACACGTGATGTTGATCATTGGTGGAGTAGAGTGTTGATGAGTTACACCTTGGAGTACACAATTTCTACGTATTATTGTCCTAAGGTTGTTGAGTTTGAGTTCTTGAGGGAGAAAAGAGGATCATTCTTGTGTGCTATCCCTTTAGATATAAAGATCCTGATCATTACATTGAGTTTAGAAGCATTTCCAATGGTCGGCTAAGCTTCTTCTGAGCGTTGGGTGACGAAGCAAGGGTGGAGAGAGATGGTGGACCTTGCATCTGAAAAAGAGAGGGAAGAGAGATGACTCAAGTATAATGAAGCTCGTGAGAGGGAGTTAGATATAAAACTTGAAGTTACATGAGTGATGGATTTATGGAGGTAGACGTTACATGAAGGAATTGAGGTTCACACAGAGGATGTGGAACTTGAGAAGTATGTGCTACCCCATCTTGGAAAGTGGGAGAGAGACCCCTTCAACTTCTGATGAAAGCTCATCACTTGGAGAAAGAAGAGCCATCGGCACACATCTGAATCCACCTGGTGACCAACCCCTGGTGCTTAGTTTTCCAAATCTAGAAATAAGTATTGCTAACCTAGTCGGTATTGGTGGGAGTGACTGATCAACACCTAGGAGATATAACTTTTCATTTCACACATTTATGGGTACACAATCATTTCCTTTGTTTAAGGGTATATTATCTAGAGTGACATTTGGGAAAATTACTGGGTACACAAAACTTGGGTATCGCATCTAGAAAGCAGTGTGGAACACACATCTGGTAGCGTGCAATATCATAGATAGTTGGCACATAGTTCAACATGACAGTGGGGACACAAGGCACAACCACTTCAGGGCCTTTATAGCTATGGGAATGGATTTGGTGGAATAGGAACTAGTGAACCTGGAGGACTTGGAGGATTGGGAGGATTTGGTGGATGAGGAGGGACATGCCCTAGTGGATCTAGTGGTAGAGGCAACACCGAGGGAAACAAGGTTATGGATTAGGAAGACATGGGCCTCAATCACTTAAGCAAGTATTTTTTGAAATGTCTTTGCATCCACCAGACTACAAGGGCATTGAGGATGTTGTAGATCATGTACACAAATATGAGCTACTATGGCATGTGAAGGGGATCACTACCCCAGAATGGAAGGTAAGTCAGTTTACAACAACGTTGCAAGGACACATGCATATTTGGTTCCCAAAGTATGACCCCCACCAAATAGTAGTATATTACACTACGCCACAGAATGCCTTCTTAGCTGAATTTCATAACCCTGAGTTTAAACAGAAGGGAATTAAGACACCGAAGGATATTCAAAAAGGTATGGAAGAGAGTGTGTGGTAATATGATACAAATTTTAAGACTCTCTTATAAAACTATCTTATGATATTAATCCTTCTAAGCATGCTCAGTGGTTAGTTGGAGGGTTAATAACACCTTTTAGGAGAGCACTTTTGCACAAGAATTTCATAGACCCACGCGAGGCCTTAGAGGTTTGCCATGTGCATTGAGGCTATTGGAAGCGTGGATACCGAGGTTAGCCCTTTTCTTGAATATAAGATTGTTGCAATGGAAAAGTAATTGGAGAAGCTATCTATGAACTCGGTGCATGAGACTCACAATGGCCTATGGTGCACAGATTGTGAGGTAGAGGGGCATACAAAAGATAATTTTCCTTAGATATCGGTACACGCCATGATAATAGACTGTGAGATTTTCTAGGGAGATCATGATGCAAGTACGTGTCCACTAATGCAGCACGTGATCAGTAAGAATGTATCTTGCTATTGCCATATTTATACCTCTACTACTCAAGACACCAAGGATTGTAGATTGATTGACTAGATACATGATGCCATTAATAATTGTGTGTGCTAGACCAACATCACAAAAAATTCCAAGGACGAGGGTCATCACTATGAAGGGTGTGCGGAAGGAGGGGCACATGGAAGAGGTTTTCGAGGAGGATTTTGAGATCGAGTTAACCGTGGAGGAGGAAGAAGTTAGTTCCCATGTGGAACTTGTTACAACTATGGATCTATGGAGCACTATAAGCGCGAATGTCTTGATCTACTACAATTATCTTAGTGTGGAAAGAAGCACAAGTATGAGGAATTCCCAGAGCTATTTGAACATATGAGCCAACAACAATGAAAAGACAAAGGCATCGGGATGGTAAGTGTTAAGAAAGTAGACTCACAATGGATGCCAAGAGTGGCATGTGAGGTAGAGTTAGAACCTATACTGGTGACGACGTGAGATGAGGTTGTGCACGCTAATGAGATACCAAGGTAGAAACCACTAATTATAAGAGAAGAGGTGGTTTATGGGAAGTACTGGACCCTACCCATCAGAAGGAAGTCTATCAAGAAACAATGGATGTAATCAAGAGTCTTTAAGGGGAAATTCAATGTTTAAAGGAGCAACCAGGAAGTTGGGGTAGAAAAACACTGAGGATCCTCAGTCAAGATATAGATGATGTCGGGGAGGTGTGTAAGATGTTGCACCAAGAGAATATTATTCCTCTATTAGGAGAATGGTTGAGGAATAAGACACCAAGCACTGGAGTAGAGCGAGAGGTAGGTTTTGCATGCTAACCAAGCGTTGGAGTTGATGGATGGCTCCTAAGAAAAATTCTAATTGACATGGGTGTGGATGTGAATTCTCTCACCCTAGATGCCTATAATCAAATGGGAAGGCCCCCATTACACCCATCTTCAAATGTGTTATATATGGTCAACAAGACAAAGGTGATGCCCATTGGTGTTTTAAAGGATGTTGATATCACTATCCAAGGGTGAAATTCACTGGATATTTCAAAGTCTTGGTGCTAGCCGAGGTGGAAAATTTCCAACATTACTTGGGTGCCCCTAGTGTTATAAGAACAATGTTGACCTACGGTTCAATAAAGGGTACATAATCTTTGAGAAGAAGGAAGAACGGGTTATCATTCCCTTGACCGGTGGGAAGTCAACACCCTATACTGAGCCCTTGGGGGAAGAAGTCCTTGATATGATCTTTATGCATTCTATCGGGAACCCGAGGTGATTCACCCTATGGAAGGAGTTATTTAGTTTGAGGATGCTCAATCTATGAGTGACACTAAGTAGTATAATATGTGACAATTGGGCACACGGGACATATGAGTTGGTCGGAAGGTAGTTAAGAGGCTTTGTGATGAGAGTAATAAAGGCATGCTCAGTCAAGCACCTATGAGGAAAGAAGTTACCAAGTTACTCTGGAGGAGCCAACCCTGATGTTTTCCTACGAGAAATGGAGACTCAGTGGAGAAGTGAGATTGAAAGGAGGAATATGCTAAGCTATACCTTGCTCGAGACTATAACACGTTGGTGGTCGATAGATCACGATAGCCTTCTAGAGTCACGGAAAGTGAGAATCACGTTCTCTGTTAGGTTTTACGAGAGTAATGCACCCACTATCATACAAGACTATCATGGGAAGGAACCCACCTTATTTCACGTCCAAGCATGTGAGAAGGCCTGGACGGAAGGCACGAAGCCTTACCACCTTCTTTATAGGTGCATAAGTTGTACTACACCTTACAAGGTTGCATGTGCACATGGTACATTCACTCAGATATGCACCATCAGATAGGAAATTGACAGAGTTAATGACTAACCTCCTTCAGATTTTGAATATTGGAGCACCAAGCCATCGGTGGATGAGGTGTTGCAGGTTGTTAAGCACCTAACAATGGGAGATAGTGCCATGGTAGAGGATAGAATATTGGAATTATTGGGTGAACCTGGTTTAGAAGTGCACTTTGATGAGGAAGAATCAGAGGAGATACAACTTGAGCATGCATGCATGGAGAAAGAGAAGGGAAAGATGGTTTATGTGATATATGGTGAAGAGGTGGAAAATTTGGATGTTAACCATACTAAAGGTATGCGTGAAGTTATGGATAGTGCTGATGAGCAAGCAAGTGCCTACCATAAACCCCGAAAACCAAGAAGGTTAACATTGGTTTTCAGAGGCCGAACCTAAGGAGGCTACTATTGGATACTATTGGTCAGAAAAGGAGGTTTCGAAGATCATTGATCTATTGCGTGAGTTTCAGGACCTATTTCCATGTGGGAACCATGAGCTTAAAGGCCTCCACCACTCTTTGGGGAAATGAAAATCAAGTTAAAGGAGGGTGTGCGCCCAATTCGGAAGAGACCTTATCGAATGAATCTGAATCTTCGCATCAAAATCAAGGAGTAAATTGACAAGATGATTGCATCAGGCATCATTGAGGTTATTGAGGAATCATAATGGATAAGTTTGATGGTCATCAACATTAAGAAGGATGGGAGGATAAGGATCTATGTTGATTATAGGGATTTAAATGCGGTATGTGTTATTGACCCTTTTCCAACACCCTTCACTTAGGAAATCTTGGAAGGAGTAGCCGGACACATGATCTATTCATTCATAAATGGATTCTCTGGGTATCATTAAGTTAGAATTACAAAGGAAGACCAAGAAAAGAAAACTTTTGCCACTGAGTGGGAAATATTTTCCTACACAGTCATGCCTTTTGGACCGAAGAAACACTGCTGTTGTGTTCTTTCACGCATTATGGTGCAAGAATTTTAAGACTTCATCTAGAAGTTTCTTCAAGTCTACCTTGATGATTGGATGGTATATGGGCTAGTAAGGGATCATTGTGAAAATCTAAGGATGATGTTCAAAATATGTCGACAGTTGAGGATTTCCCTCAACATTAAGAAATGTGTTTTTACTACTCCATTTGGAACCCTTCTGGGGCATATCATATATAAGGAGGGATTTCTGGTGGATCCTACCAAAGTTACGTTATTGTGGGATTGAGGGAACCTACTAGCTAGAGTGCAATGTGAAGATTCTTTGGGCATATGGGGTATTACTGGAAATTCATAAAGGGGTATGCCAAGATCTCCACACCATTAGAGGAGTTACTGAAACACAAAAGTGCATTTCCCTGGGAAGAGACACAGTAGATGGTGTTTGATACATTGAAGGGATAAGCTTATCACTGTACCCATATTACACTTTCCTTCTTGGGAAAATCCATTCCATGTACATGTTGATGCTTCAGGATGGCGATTGGGGCAATCTTAGCACAACCTGGAGAAGGAATTGTTGACCACCCATTGTGTTTTTCTAGTAGGAAGTTAACACCAGTAGAGAAGAACTATACTACTACTGAACGTAAAGCATTGTCTATGATCTACGTGCTACACAAATTTAGGAAGTACCTACTGGAAATGCCCTTTATCTTCTACACAGACCACATGACATAGAAGTACTTGGTACACAAACCCATTTTCCAAGGACACATATGCCACTAGGTCTTGTTGTTTCAAGAGTTTGAGTTTATAATTTTCGTAAAACTAGGTAAGAGTAATTTGGGACTGACCATTTATCAAGGAATGACTCAGGGGAGGATGTGTAGAGCATTGAGGATATAATTCTAGATGGACAATTGTTTAGATTGTGGCACGTTCCCTCTGATTTGGAAGATATAGTTGTAATTCTCAAAACAGGTGTGGCACCGGAAGGTATGAGAACTTTGGAAAAAAAGTATTTAACAATACGTGCCATGCCCTACATGTTTTATTTAGTGGAGACTTATACAAGCTAGGCCGAGATGAAATTTTGTGTTGGTGTGTGTTAGAGCATGAATGCGTTGCAATCATGGAGGAAGCACATGGTGGTATTGCAGGAGGACACTATGCAGGGAATGCAACCATGCCCAAGATCCTTCTAGTAGGTTTTTGGTGGGAAATAGTTTACACGGATTGTATTGATTTTTACAAGGCCTGTGACCATTTCCAATGCCTTGGAAAACCAAGAAGAAAATATGATATGCCCTTGAGACTGATAACTAGTGTAGAACCATTTGATAAGTGGAAGATTGATTTTGTAGGACCAATTTCACCTGCCATGCAAAGGAATGGTTTGCGCTATATCATTACATGTAAAAATTATCTTACGAGGTGGGAAGAATCAGTTCTACAAGGGATTGCACAATGGCAACAATAGTTAGGTTCTTGTGGGAAAATATAATCAGTAGATATGGGTGTCCATTGAGTTTAACAACTGATATGGGTACTCATTTCTTGAATGAGACAGTTAGAATCTTGTTAGAAAAATTCATGGTATCCCACCACAAGACTACCCCCTATCACCCACAATATAATGGAACCATTGAGGCATTTAACAAGATACTGAGTCACATGCTAACAAAAATTTGTGATGTAGAAAGGAAGGACTGGGATGATAAATTTTTTGATGTGTTATGGTCATACAAAACTACTAATAAAATATTGAAAAAGGCCACACCTTTTCAATTGGTTTTTGGCGTGGAAGTGGTGTTACTTATTGAATTCATGTTACCATCACTGCGTATAGCACACGTATGAGGATTAGCTGATGAACAAGCACTTGAGGAGAGGATTGATAAGTTAATGCAGTTAGATGAGAGGTAGACTATTGCGTGATGGAGTTAGAAAATAGAAAAATCCAAGCAGAAGGCATGGCATGATAGACACATCAAGAACAAAAAATTTGAGGTTGAGACAGATGGTTCTGTTATATGATTCCAAGTTTTGTGCCACCTTGGGAAATTAAAAATCCATTGGATGGGCCCATACATTATATCCTATATACTTGATTAGGTGCTTGCTAGTTACAAGTGCTGGATGGAACACGGTTACCAAGCCATTTCAATGGGAGTAGGTTGAAGCCCTACTATAAATAAGTCTTCCTTGTGTTTGTAAATAAGACAATATTTCCATTTAGCCTAGGATTTCCCTTAATGTATTTCCTTTCTTTGTGTTTCCCCTTCTCGTTGCTTATTCCCTTTCTTTTTGTTTGTTGTGTGTGCATTGTGCATTGGTAGCCACTCATTATTTTAAAAAAAAATTCTATGCGCAAAGGACCATGCATCTATTTTGTGTGGGGTGGAGTGATGTGACAAGTAATGGATGTTGGTAGTAGAAGTTGTGTTTTAATGACCCAGATTGAAGGATCAAAAGTGCGTAGTTTGGAAGATCACACGTAGAAAAGGTAAACATAAGGAGTTTGGTGCCAGGAAGATTTTACAAAAACCACGTACAAGGGTGAGAAGTGCAGGAACAACATGAGGTAGGCGATCTCAAAAATCAGGGTAAGGAAAGAAGAAGTGCCTTCGTGCGTTGCAGGCACGTGCGTAAGGATCTTTGGTCAGTAAGGGTTTCTACATGCCATAAGGTTGTAGAGGTTCCTCATGTAGGATTGGGCATGAGGATAAAAGCACTGAAGGTCGGATTTAGAAGAGAAAGTCACCTTTATTGTAAAGGTATGATGGTAGGTGGCATGACATTTATTACGAAAAAAAAAAAAAAAATCTATAAGTAGGAGGTTGGGGTACATTATTTTTCACCTTGCATTTGTGATATTGAAGAGATCTTGCGAACTAGGGCATCCTTGAAGAAAGTTGTGCAAAAAAGGGTTGTGAAGATCTGAGTGGATAGCTAGTTTGATCAGCGAACCAAGGTGGAAAAAATAGTCCACGGGCATGAGGGAGAAGGTTATAGGAGTCTCTCGAATCCTGCCAGTGAGTACGCCATCTTTTGGAAGGAAGGGTTTTCTAGGTTAGGGTTCCACAGCTAGGGAACATGATTGAAGGGATTTTCATGAAAGGGTAAAGCCTCAGAATTGAGTAGAGCTAGGATCAGAAGGAAGAAAAAACTTTCAGTGACCCGACAGAGAAATGGTACTAAGGAAAGTAGTAACCATTTCACCAAAGAAGAGCAAGGGAAAAAGGAAACAAGTTGTTTCCACCATTTTTAATGAGGAATGGTACACGAAGATGCAATACCCAGATGGCGTATTGATTTGAAAAGAATAGGTGTCTCACGTAAGAAATATGGTTATGAGTGACTACAACCATCAAATGAGCACCATAGAGAATGAGATGGCATTGGATCTGGTTCACCCTATAAATAAAAGGACATTAGATGGAATGCCTATCTATGATGATGAGGTAAAGGTGAAGATGGAGAAGGTTAGGTTATTGTAACTCTATGATTTGCCCTATTTTAGAAATCTGAGTCGACTGTATAAGTGGTTAATGTCGTGTGTATATGAAATTCATTTCTACTTCACAAGACGTAGGATGCGGATAACTCCCCAACTGATCTCTAAATTTACTGGTCTTACATGTCAAGGAGAATCATTTGATGATGACTTGGACGATAAGGAGGCCATAAAGAAGACTATTGAAGCTTATGACTACAAGAAGGGGTCACGATACTTCGACATCTCTATGATTTCTAACCCTGTAATGAGGATGGCCATGCGATTGGTCACAAAATTAAATGGGTAGGAGAGATAGACGCAAATTAATAAAGGCTTGGTTGAAATTTTTCCAGAAGATCTCAGAGGGGACCATCTATAACCTCTTGGCGTTCATAGCAGAAGAAATCATCAGTGCACGCGATGGAGAAAAATAATGTTTGGTAACATCCTCCTTACCATTGTCTTCTCAGAGATTGGAGTGCCCGATGGGCCAGATAAATTTTTATGGGAGTAACCTAGATGAGAACCCCTCCCTTGCCAAGAGATTTTAGAAGTACACTTGTGACACCATGATGAATGCCCACAAGGCACACCTAGAGAAATGGTATAAGTGGATGTGTGACACATTCGGTGCAGAGTATAGGATACCTGAGTAGTTATCTATTTTACTGCAAGGGGAAGCTAAATTATTCGTATACCAACATTTTTTCATTGATAGGTTTACTCTAGAAGATTGTACCAAGGGTCCCTAGTGAAAATCGCCATTCTCCTTCATAACACAATACTTCCAGGCTAGAGTTAATAGATTCAAAGAGGAAAATAAACTAAGGTTTGACCTCAACATGGTAGAATAGGATTACCGTGATTTGCATAGGACATTGATATATCTGAAGAAGCGCACCTATGTGGAGAAGTATGTATCCCATGACATACATATGGTGAATCTAGTAACATTTCTTGTTGCTGGGAGGACCTGACAAGGGTATACCTACGCATAAGGCCAAAGTATGAGAAGGGTGCTTACATTTAAAATGATGTCTCTATCCTAAGAAGACCCCACCATAAGCAAAAGGGAGAGAGAGGAGGCCCTTGAGAAAAAGGTACCAAGGGCACATACAACGCAATCTGTAGGCACGTAGGAGTCAGGCGTAAGGCCAAGTACCTATGCATGGAGGAAGACATCCCCCATAGAAGAGAAAGAGAAGACTCCTGAGGAAGATGCTCTAGAGAAAGAGAAGTCCCCTGAAAAAGAAGAGTCACCAGAAAGAAAGGAGTCACCTAAAGAGGAAGAAAAAGAAGAGTTTGTTAGGAAATAAGAGATAAAATATGCGGAATAATCCCTTATAGAATCACAACAGTAGAAACTAATATGTAGAAAATATTACAGATCTCAAATAAAAGTGCATAATAAATAACACAACACAGAGAGACAAGATTTAACGTGGTTCACCCAATTTGGGCTACGTCCACCAAGAATCACTTGCTCAAATTTTATTACAAGCCTCCACTCTCTCAATACAATACCCAGATCCGTTTGGAGCTATGCTCAACAAACTCTATAGAATTCACACCTGAATTCAAAACACATCTGCAATACATTTGCTTGTACTTCTATCATATGCATAAGACCATATAAATAGACAACTGCTTAATTTTACAAAACCATGGGTATCAAAACAATGGGGAAAAACAAAACTGTCCCATAAACCTATGGGTAACCGAAGAGGCGGTTTTACAAAAAAATGGGTACCAAAAACATGGGCCCAAAAACAACCCATAATGGTTACCCATTACCCATGGGTTAATAAACCACCCATGAAAATTTGCTTTGGGGCTTCGCCCCGAACCCCTTGACCCGCTCACCGGTGAGCGGGACCACCGTAAAAATACCTGAGTGTAACACATAGAAGGTGTACCACACTCTAACATGAAAATAGGCTCCAAAAACATAATAGAGTCTCCTATATTAGAATCACCAATTAGGAAGAAACAAAGGATAAAAATAAGGTGGACTCAGAATAAACAAAGAGAATGGAGGCCTAAAAGGGTGATGGGGAATTTGAAGAGCACGATTAGGCTCAGGACCATCCTGTGTATGATTTACATGAGTCAGAGGAGGAGGGAAATGAAGATAAGGATGAGGATGAAGGAGGCACTCATGGTAAGAGGGGAAGTGAGGAGGTCAACATGAAGGATAAAAGGAATCTAAGCTTGACCAAGGAGCAGATAGAGGATACCATAGAAAGGGAGGTGGCAGGAATCATAAAATACTTGGTGGATCAAGAGGTGGAGCACAACGCCAAATAATTTCTCATGGAAATTGAGGGAAGTGAGAGAGTAGAAAAGGAGTATGGAAGCATGGGTGGAGATCCCAGCCTAGTGGTAAGCTTCCCAAAGGTAACGTGCACATGAGGAAAGGGTATGGCAGCGATGCATGAATAAGGGATGACCTACATCAATGATCCAAATAAGGTACTACACACACGTTTCCAAAGTACCATACCTTCAAACCAACTCCTTGCATGGTATTCTTTTGATGAAGATGGTATGTACTTGCACACAATGAAGATGTTGTTTTGGGATTTTGAGTCCCATGTTGATGAGCCTAAATTCAAGGTCAACCATGAGGCGTTGATGAAGATACTAGATACCAAGGGAGTAAACCCTTTGGTGAATTCTCAACAACTATTAGATGAGCAAGTTTGTAATGCACTCAACAAGGTATCGGTGGAGGTTGAGGCAAGGCTCTTCGGGAGGAATGATAGAGTAAGGGTCTCGAAAGAAGATCTTGAAAATAAAAATGAAGATATCATTGAAAAAGACAAGGAGCTAAAGCAAGAGGAGTTGATCAGCGCAAAATTAAGGTGCGAATTAAGGGAGGAAAAGGTAAAGGTGTGAGAGATACATAAGAAGATAAATACTATTTTAGACACCATAATCTTAAGGCACCTAGACCTGGACCTGCTTGAGAAAAAATATGATTCAGCCATGCAATGCTTGGAAGATCTGACCTGCATCCTCACCATGGAGAGGCGGTTGCTCAAATTAGAATCAACAAAAGAGGCATTGGCATGCCAAAAGGAGGAAGAGAAACTAAATATCAGGGAGATAGTTACTCGGTATTCTAAGCTACTTGCCTTTGTAAAGAGTGTGACACAAATGTCTAAGGCTATTTTTGACAATTGCGTTGACAGAGACAGGGCAGCAAGCATACTAGTTATTATGCATGAGGTAGATCTGAAGGAATTTCAAGAGAAGAAAAAAGGAAACAAGGTGGAGTTAGATAAGATCCTAGATGAAGTTGAGAAAAAGATGGAAGCAATTGAATCCTTGTAGGGTTTGATTAATAATTGACTTAAGGAGATGAATCCCCAAGCCACTTGTAGAATGGATGCGTTGGACTATCTTAGCAAGAAGTTAGAAGGAATTATAGATACATTGAATGCCAAGAGTGAAAAATTGAGTTTTGATGATGTGAGCTCTCTAGTGGGTGACCTACTTTAGTAGGTGCAGGGTGAGGTGGATTCCTGGGAAAATATTGAAGCAATAGTAAGGAAGAAATTCCCACTCCTCCTACAATAGTAGTAGATTCTTCCATTATTTCATTCTTTATTCAGTTGTCTCTATCCCACTATACTTTATTATTTGAAGGAGTAGGATGTTCTCGAGGACAAAGAAAATGCTTAGTGTGGGGTGATGTTGGGCCTGAAATATTGGCTAAGTACCAAAGGGCGCACACACAGGACTAATAAGAATAAGGGCACTCAGGGGAAAGTACGAGGACAAAGGGGTTTTAAAAGGGTTTAATTGAAACCAAGGCGTGCGTGAGAAGGTAGAATAAGGGTTCAAAGGACTTATCCATATTTGGCATTCTAGAGACACTCAAGGAAAAACATGAGGACCCAACTAGGTGTGATGAGTGGATAATGTTCCACTGGAACCTTGGAGGTCAAGAAAAAGATATTCCATGCAAGGAATATTCCTAGAAGACATCATTATAGAGAGTGGAGGGTTTGCAAAGGGATAAGCATTCACCATTGGAGGACCACATCGACACTTGGCACACGATCTATTCAGGAAAGAAGGCATGGAAGTGGGTGTTGATCCTATAAAAGAGATGATCGGACTAGAGAAAAGGACGATGGACAGATAAACAAAGAGAGAGTGCATAGAGGGTAAGAAGCAGAGTAACAAAGTGTTGCAATAATTCTAGGGTTTAGAGAACTTAGTGCTAAGGGTTATGTAGGATTTCATAAGCCTCTGTATGGCACTAGGATTTGTAATAAGGGTTGAAATGGGAAGGTATAGTTTAGGATCTCATACAAGGGAGGATCTGTAGGAGTTGAGTCCCTTTCATTTAATATGTATGGTTTGAGATGACCCTTTTTGATTGTAATGTGGCTACCATAACTATTATATATATATATATATATATATGGGTTCATTCTATATATCATGCTTAAGGGTGTAAACCCTCATGTTATATGACTATCATGGCTCAGATATGGTTTATTATGCTTATTACAATGTTATTTAGCTTTTGTAATGCATTAAGATGTGGATCTATTAGTTGCTCCTTCTACCTTTAAAAATAAGTGAATGAAATTCTTCTCCTGTAAATCATCCTCCATTAATGATGAAACCTTCTCACAAATCTCACATAAAGGAGGGGCTCAATGCCTTCGTGTGCCTTGAGTGAGCACCCATTGGGTGATAGGCCAACGTGCTTGGGGTTAGAAAATAGTATTGAGGGTAAATAAATGACTATAGAAAGGTTTAAAAAAAGGTGTTGTTGAAAATAATCTTTGTATCAAAGAAGGAGATCATCTGCTGATTGTCATCGTTTATGTGGATATATCATATTTTGAGGAGATCATGACAAGATGGCTCATAAATTTTCTGATGTGATGAGAAAATATTTTGAAATGTATATGCTTAGGGATTTTTCATTCTTCTTGGGATTAAAAATCAGTCAATCAGACCAATGTATCTTCATATCCCAACCAAATATATCAAATAAATGCTCAAAAGGTTTAGGATGGAAGAATGCAGACCTATAGGAACACCAATGGAAGTGGGTTACAAGCTGATAAAAGAAGACAACTCACCAAAAGTTGACAAGACTTTGTATAGATCCATGATAGGCAGTCTCCTCTACTCCACTGCATCAAGACCTGATATTATGCAAGTTGTAGGTCTAGTTGGAAGGTTTCAAGAAGATCAAGGTAAACCCATTTTAAAGTAGTCCAAAGTATTATGAGATACCTCACGAGAACACTTGAATATGGACTATGGTACCCCAAAAGTAATGACTTCAACATAAAATCATACACTAATGTTGATTGGGAAGGAAGTATTGATGACAGAAAGAGTGTAAGTGGTGGTTCTTCCTTTGTTGGAAATTTCCTAGTATCTTGGTTGAGCAAGAAACAATCATTTGTGGCACTATCAACATGTGAGGTAGAGTATATATCTATTGACATGTCTTGAAATCAAGTTCTTTGGATGAAACAAACATTGGAGGATTACAAGGTAAAGTTTGACAGCCCAATACCTTTACTTTATGATAGTACTAGTGTTATAAGTGTCTCCAAGAACCCTGTGTTCCACTCAAAGACCAAACACATTCCAATTAGATTTCACTTCTTAAGGGAACAAGTAAATGACAAGAAGATCAGCCTTGAGTCTGTAATTATAAAGGAAGATATTACAGATATAATGACTAAGCCATTGCAAAAACAATGTCTGAGCACTTGAGGAATGAATTGGGGGTCATTCCTTAGCCTACTAGCAACTAGGAAATGACGAGACAACGTAAAGGAGTAGTTTCATGAAATATCAACTCCTAATCAATGCAATGAATTATTCATGTGTGGGAGATCTATTCTGATAGCTCATTTTAATGGTCCTGGTTTGGCATCTTGTTTTCTAAGTGAAATTTCCTTAAAGGATTAAAGATCATCAAAGCATGTATCAGCTTAGGGAGAGCATTGTTGTAGCTCATATCATATCCAATGCATCAAGTTTGTGGAAAAAGGAAATGTGACAAAGGTTTTACAAATGAGTGGTGTTTTATCCATCTTTTTACAAAATTCATCATGGATAGATGGCCCTTTGTATTAAATGTCAAAGGGAGTGAGAGTGCAATCAGAAACCATCTTGAAAATGCTTTTTTCATAAAGGTTTCAGTGTTTAGAGAAAGTTACCATCAATGAAAAAGGGGATTTTTTAGATCTTGGTCATTGGTTTGTCATTGATGTCAAGTGGAATTGATGGTAAAAATTCTAAATTAGGTGTTGTGTAGGCTTCTCAAGGTCCATCATGTGTGAAATAAGTGTTAACAAGTCTGTAACAAGTTTCAAGAAGCAATTTGAGAAGGACTCTGCAAGAGAAATGTGAAGGTTGACAGGTAGTGCCGGCTCACAAAGAGGTTCCATGTGATTACATGATGATAAAATTGATTGATAATAGGTGGTTCAGTGGTGTGCAATAGTCTCAAGCAAGTTCATTGGGCACTCAGAATGATTCAGGGTCACTGCAGGATGATTCGGGGTCACTGTATGTATGGATAGTGAGATAAGAATATATTGGGGAAATTGAAAAGGTTAGTACTCTTATTTCCATTGTTTTAGAGGGATAAAAATAAAATCCATATGTCCTAATTAATCCCAAAGTCTGGTTCGAGAAAATTAAATTTTTGGGTACTTAGAAAATTTGTGAAAAAATGAGTATGTTGGGTTTTAGAGTAGTACGGGCTCATGGGGTAAGGATAGAACATGTTCCCTCGGAACATGTGTTCCACAAACCAAGGTATCACTATTGTGTGGGTTTGGGGTGTAAATCAGGCACAAAGGCCCCCAAAGTAATGTGTTCCAAGTGGATGAGAGTTCTCCGCAACTTAGTTTGACCCGCAATTCAACCAGTTAATGTATTGCATATAGATGGAAGGTTGCAGAACACAGTGGATCTAGAAAACATCGTTCCAAGTGAGACCATGTTCCCCACAAGTCAATTTGACACGTAATTCAAAGGGGATAGTATATTGTGGTCTGAGTGAGGCTTTCAAGAATAATGATTTCCGACGAAACAAGTGCTAAATGGGCTAAAGTTCTTTGCATTGTGTATTAATCCAAAGTTTTTTGTAGTGTGGGTAGATAGAAGGAAGCAAGCATGGATGCCTTAGGAGGAATTTTTACACAGAATCCCTTGTTCCCCAAAACCAATTAAGACCCGATGCATAAAGGAAAAGATAAATGAAGTGTAATGCAGAAAAGTGGGGTGGCAGAGGAATGGAGGTTTTGAGGCACTAAAACACTCATTCCACTTGTTCCTTCTTGACAACATATCCAATTTACAAAGGGATAATGTTATACTGATAAATAGAGATGTGGATGATCTATTCCATGGGTGCACAAGTTCATAGTGGTCCTTATAAACCCTATTTATCTGATTTTCAAAGGGAGATATAAGGAAATGAGTTAATAAAGTTATAAGGTATAAAGTGAAAAATTATATTTTGTTCCCCACGAGCTCCTAATATCAACATTAACATATCTCTCGACCTAGGCATCCAAATTTAGATTTTTTGTACTTTCTAGAAAGGTAATTCAATTCTCTATGCCTTGGAACAAAAAAATAAAGATTTGAAGACAAATATAAAATAAATAACTCAATAACATATGGCACTCTTTTAGAAGGCAATTTTGCAACATCCTTTTGATTTTTCCAATGCATACAAATAAAATAGAGTGCATGGCATGCCAAAAGACATAGATGGGGAGATATTATTGTTTATAAAAGGAAAATTCTAAAGAATAATATGAGTTTTGAAGAAAAGAGAAAGAGTAGTCAAGCCAAGGGTTGTAGTACAGATAGAATGAATACTAGATTGTAAATTGAATATCCATTATTGAAGTTAGTGAGATGAGAAAGTGTGTATTCTTGGGCTGCTGAAGAGAGAAGAGATGTGTTTATGCTAAAGAAATTTTGTAGAGAAAGTAATAATCATTTGTAAATGAATATCTATTATCTGAATCAAGAAGAGGAGTTAGAGTGATCAAATGAAGATCTGCTAATTGTATAAGAGCATCAAAATCATAAAATGAAGATAGATGATTGTTTGAAGGTCTGAATCGAGATACAAAGAATGTTAGATATCAGAGTATGAAGAGTGAGAAATATAAAGGTGATCATAATCCATTGTACAATAAATCTAGAGACTATATGATTAAATTGATTGTAATATTTTGATAAGTGGGTGCTTAGATCTTAGGGGGTGGGTGCTCCTTGCAAGTTACAGCTTACTAAATTAGCCGAGTTGGTGCTTAGCATTTATTTTAGTGGGTGCTTCATAGGTTGAGTGGGTGCTCAATAGAAACCAAATCATTGTATGCTCTAGAATTGGTGTTCCTAATAAATCCTTGGTTTCAAATTGGGTTTTTCTCTCGTTAAGGGTTTCTCACTATAAAATCTAAGTTTAGTGTTATTATCTTCTTGCATGTGTTCAGTTAAATTATCATGATACATTTCTATTATTAATAAATGATATTATATTGGAATGCATTAAAATTTTAATCTACACTAATTCACTCCCCTCTTAGTGCTTGTGATCTATAACACCTATTAGGTCTATCAAGAAGATTTGAGCATCAGGTATGTAAATGTGAAATTTAGAGTGTGACATATGCTTATGAGTGCATGAACATTTTTGGGGTCCCCAGTGAAGTATTCTAGGTGGTGGAAATACTTGAAAGTGGTGTTTAAGCTGGTGAATGTTGAAGAGTAGGAGACTAGTTCTTGAAACATAGAACCTAGTTTGACCAGTCTTGGAGATGTAAGCTTTTCAGAGTCCTTTTCCCTAATTTGGAGAATTTCATGAGTTATTTCAGCTAACATACTTCAATACCTTTTTGTTGATATTTTTTTAGGCCATGATACAGTGATTTGCTATGATAAATTGCGCACTTTATGACAATGAAAATTAGGTGCTTAAGACCTAATGAGGGTTACTTGCAAATTGGAGTGTGCCATGATGAAGACTGATGTTGTAGAGGTTTTTGTGCATATGGAAGGTGTTTTGGGTTTTTTTATGTTTCCTAAGGTTTTGGATTCTTGGTGAAATTTTTATGTTCCCTTGAAGTCCAAGAAGCATTTGGTTGGAGATGAAGACCTTGTTTTAGGCCTAGTTAAGAAGCATTATCATGTTTTAATTGTATAGGCTAATGCAAAATTTAAGATCTCTTCATTTGATTTATATGGTGATGTAGAGTGTGTTTTTAAGTTTTTAAATACTGGTCTTAATTGCCTTTGTCTACCTAAGGTGGATTAGTCTTGTTTCATCTATATAAGGTCAAGTGTGAAGCTTATTTGATCTAGTGTTAAAGAGAGGTATTTTGAGCGAGTAAGGAGAGGTCCATGAGATATTTTTGAAGGGTAAAAAATAGATAAGATAAGAGGATGAGAAGATGATCAAGGAAAATAATAAGGGATTCAATGTCATTATATCTAATCATTATATGGAAATGAAAATTTGAGTGAAGAAGGAGAGAGAGAGAGTTGTTTGAGAAGTGTGTTGAGTTAAAGGAGATGAACAAGTGATCACAATCAGTTGTTGAGGAAAAAAATAACTCAAGTGATATTTTTTAGGTGGCTATGTGCGTGCTTAGTCATCTTATGGGGTTGATGCTTCCTTTTAGGATTTGTGTCCTACTAAACTAGGGGTTGATGTTTCTTGTGGGGTTCGTACCTTACAAAATCAGGGGTTGGTGCTCCTTGTAGAGTTGGTTCCCTAATACACTAGGGGTTGGTGCTCCTTTTGGGGTTAGTGACTCACTAAATTTAAAGCATGGTTATGTAATTTTATATTTCAGTGGGTTTTCTTCCCCTTATGAGTTTCTCACTTAAATATGGTGTTCTTGTGTTATCTCTTGTTTCATACACTTGTGAATGGTTGTAACACACTTAATAAGTTCATATTGGTTATGTATGTTGAATGATTTATTTCAATTATGAATATAAGTTATGGTAAATGAATTAATAGTTTTTTATGATTGATTCACTCCTATCAGTCATGGTGCTTCCAACAATTTGTATCAGAGAAAGGTAATTTTGAAGAAAGTTTAACCACTTAAAGGAGATCCTTTGAAGCACACATATGACATGCAGTCTAGTTCAAAATGTGAAAGCACTCTTTCTCTTAATGGGAAGATTAGGTTTTTCTATATGGTTATTAACTCTTAATGTTTGCATTCCTGTCACTTTTATTTCAACTAATGAAACTGATGAAAAGAATCATGGAGATGATAAAGCATAACTTTGTACAGGTCATGAAGCATGTTGCCCTAAGAATGGAGATGATTGGGTCAATGTTGACACATTACTCATGACTATATAATATGGTTGCAGTTTAAAAGGAAACAATGATGTAGAGAATACACTACCTCAACACACTCAAACAAGTTAGAATGATTAGATAATTCAAAATTATCCTCCACTTGCAAAAACTTCACTTTTTTCCAATGTAAGAAAACCCTCAAATATGCTATTTTTGACCAAAATGCTAAAAAGTGATCATTCAAATATTCAAGCATGTTCACTGTGTTAGAATGTGTCATATATTTTGTATACTAAATACCCAAGAGTACTGTACACCTCTTCCACGAGCGTTAGCAGGGGTCTGGGGAATCCCTATTTTTTGGGAGTATAGATATGTTATTTTATATCTATACGTATGTATGAGTGGTGTCATAATCCATGAATTATGGGGAACCATTATGGGTGTTTATTAGCCCATTGTTTTGGTACTCATTGTATTGTAAAACCGCTTTGACGGTTTCTTACCATTTTGCTTACAAATAGTTGGAGACGCAGTAGGGTAAAGAAGAACTTAGAAGTACATTATTGTATTGTAAATGGTTAAGTTAATGCAATAAGAGAGAGAAGTTACTCTGCATGTTTTTTCCCAAAAGGGTTTCCCTGGTTAAATCTTGTGTTTTTTCATTTGTTCTCTTTGATTATCTTGAATATTTTGTTCAGTATAATTTCTTGTTTATTATTTTATCGGATTGATTCTATTCACATGAACACCAAACCTTCCTATCTCAGCCATCCAAGTCATTGAAATCACAAGAGTTGGTTAGTTTGATCACCTATTGCTAAAACTGCCTATTAGGCTTCTTGAGAACAAGGATGGTGATAGGTTATAGGTTACAAACAATATACCAATCACACAAACAAACTAAATTCATATTTGAGTACCCTTTTTTAATTCTCAGCTCTGGGAAAGAGGGTTTGATTCAATTCTTAGTGTAAATTTTACTTCCTTCACAACCACCTCCTCTAGACTTGTTCCTCTTTACTAGCCTTGTTTCAAGGAAAATATAATCTTATCTCCTGATTCAAAACTACAATCCACAAACCAATTAACTTTTTAGTCATCCTATAGACAACTAATATTAGCACTCCTAATTTATTTGACCACATACACTATCTTTGTAATAATATTAAATCAAATCAAGTAATATAATTACATTATTTAATCCATAAATAACTTATCCTAAGTGTAAAATCCTTCACAATATTTAATCAATGTAAATATCTTCCCACACCCCATAAATACTACTTTAAGGCTGTAAAATATTATTCTACCTTCTTAAAAACCACTTAACCACCCTAAATCAACCCTAACCATTTCAAAACCATCCAAACCTATTTTCTTACTACATCCTAACCTCTATACCTCATTACCAACCTCCCCTTAACCATTTACCCACATAAAAATAAAAATTAAATTTTTATAAGTTGTTTCAACCACTTTCTAAGCACATTCCTTGAAAAAAGTGGATCGATGGCGATTATGCCTAATTGCTAGCGATTATAAATAACACCTTTGTGATCTTTCTCAGGGATCTTTAATATTCAATATGGGACCCCTTTTCTTGAGCCTACTTCTCACTTTTGACATTACAGAATCTGAGACATATTTAGACATCATCAGGCATCAATATTAATCATTTACAACAATGTTTTTGAAGCCATTTCCATCACTTAGCTTCCACAAAGCATGACAAGATAACACAAAAACTCTGATCATTCCCACTGAGGATTTGAGGAATCTTTTACCTCCTCTTCTATCTAAAGGTATTCCTACATCTTTTTTATATTTTACAATTCATTGGAAACCTTAAAATAAATCAAAAATACCATTATAGAGCTCTAACCATTTTTTTAGCAAAATTGTCAATTTAACAACAATCGCTAGCGATTCACCCTAGTCACCAGCGATTGGCCTAAATCCCAGAGAGCCCTTTTTAGGGTGTCCCAGTGTTGTTTGTATCTATCTAGGCTAGTTGTGGCATGTGCCAATTGTTTCTTAAGACTATCATGTTCATCTATAAGACCATCCCTCTCACCAATCAAACTAGCATGCACTCCAATCAAATCATCTCACTCCACCTGTAAACCATCTCTCTCAATCTCCACTGTAGCCTTCTCACTATCAACTATGCAACAATAGCCTCTAGATCTCCCCCATCCCCATAATCCTCCTTATAATCACTAACATCAACAACCTTCTTTGCCTCCTCTACTCGGGCATGCACCCTCCTCCCTCTTTGAACTAGACGTCCTCTCTCCCACTATGCATAAGCACCAGTCGACCACAACCTATAACCGACAATCACTTCAGCATCATCTATAGGCACTTGGTCACCATTCTCATCTATACCCATGGCTCCCTCCGCATCAGGTATAGTAAGAGGTGGTCCCATAACTTCCTTGGGAGTCTCCAAATCTCCCTCATCTCATATATACGGTACTAGGGCATTGGGTACATCACGTATCAAGCCAAATTTTTTCAAACATGACCAAATCTGAAAATCTCCCACTCTCCCCCTCGTATCCCCTACACCCACATCTCCTCATGTATCACATCAATCTCACGCTCTAACCCCGCACACACTCAAAAATCAATATATGGTATCCATAATACATCTCACACCTATAAACCTGTAAGGAGATCTCTGTAATGATCCTCCTTATGCACCCCTCTTGATCATCCTACATCACCTCACAATCTCATAAAACTAGCAGATATATCAATCATATCCAAACCCCCATGGTAAACCACGTGGATGATCCATGGTAATATGCTTAATTATCAACACTGTAACCAAAATGCAACATCTATCCCAAATCTCTTGTGGTATCTCAAATCCCACAACTCCATGTATATATGTGCCAGTAATGTAGGGCCCAAGAAAAAATAGTATGATGTTCCATCATCTCTACAACCACTCCATTCATCATCTATGGAAATATACCACCTTGATAATTAGGAAAATAAAAACATGAAATCCCCATCATCAAAATCATCATCCGACTACAACCCTCTCTCTCTGTAGAATATACATACGATAATAAAAACCCCTTGAAGTGTATCTCACATCCTCAACATTACCCCATAAAGTCTCCTCATAACATCCTCTCTCTTCATATCATCAATATAATAGATTCCCTCCCCTCAGAATGACATCCTCATAATCCTATGGACATCCTCCATAGTGATAGTAATATCACTGTCGGTAACCAAAATATACGGTGGTTGGATCCCATCTCTCCATCAACGCGAATAATAATCCTCAACATCTATGAATGTGTATATAATCATGAATCCCTATAAACCCTAGTGCCTCCACATGTCTCTAATAATTATCTGACATATCCTCCCATACTTCTGCTAGGATCACTAGAATCCTATCTCAGATAGTCATCCTGGCCTTCATCTGTAACCACAAGAAAAAACAACACAAAAAACATTAAAATCCATATTGATCACAATTTTCATCAAACAAGTCACTCGCTAATAAATAAACCCAATCGTAGAAAAAGTAACTGAATCACCAATGATTCACATGAATCATTGGTGATCCACTTGAATAACCAATGATTCCCGTGATACCCCAAATAAACCCTCTATATAGGTCCTAACAACAAAAAAAATAGTTAAAAATGAACAAAAGTTAAAAAAATAAGTTCCTACCTCTACTTGCATGGGATTTCTATATATTATCGGTGATGCCATTACTTCCAAACAATGATTTATCACTACCTTAATCTCTCCAAATCACAAATCAAGTCAAAAAAATGAACGATTCATCCTCGAAATATGTCTTTTATAACATCCCAAAACTTTCGCATGAATCGCTGAGGATTCTGTGAATCATCAAGGATTCACCTAAATCACCACTGATCATCATAAATCACTAGTAATTTGTCAAATTTTTACCCTAATCATAATTTTCGAGATCAAAATCCCCTTATCACATTTTCAACAAAAATGTCTCATTTAGAGACCCCATCCTTGAAACTTAAATCCTTAGCAAAACCAACTTAGGGAAAGTCATATGTCTATGGGACATGCACAATTTTCCCCCCATCACTTGACTTCCCCATTCTTACGGCCTACTCTTACGAATCATAGGTCTATAGGTAACGATCCCTTTAGTTCACCTATCACTTGATTCCATGGTAGCACCTATCATTTTTATACCCCGTCTCTGGGAAATTTTGTATGAAACACATACCAAAATTATCTAAAAAATAACTTGTCAAACTGGTTATCCTTGCACTACATTATAATCACCTCATTTTGAGGGGGGATCAACCATATAAATCAAATCAACCTATAAGTCATTTTTGACTAGCACTTTTTCTACATCAAACTACTCGACAAATGGAGCAAATGTAGACACCTAAAATTAGCATCAATAATTTCCCTGACCACATACACTATCTTTGCAATAATATTAAATCAAATCAAGTCATCTAATTACATTATTTAATCCATGAATCACTTATCCTAAGTCTAAAATCCTTCAAAATATTTACTCCATGTAAATTTATTCCCACATCTTGTAAATACTACTTTACAACTGTAAAATCTTATTCTATCTTCTGAAAAACCACTTAACCACCCTAAATAAACCCTAACCATTTAAAAACCATCTAAACCTATTTTATTACTACATCCTAACCTCTACACCTTGTCCCCAACCTCCCCTTAACCATTTACCCATATCACAAACCAAAAAAATTTGTTTAGAAGTGGTTTCAACCAATTTTCAAGCACTTTCCCTAAAAAGTAAAACACTAGCGATTATACCTAGTTGCCAACGATTATAAATATAACATTTGTGCTCTCTCTCAGGGATATTCAACCTTCGATTTGGGACCCCTTGCTTGAGGCTACTTCTTAATTTTGACATTACAAAATCTAGGACATATTTAGACATCATCAGACATCAATATCAATCATTTACAACAACGTTTTTATATCCATTTCCATCACTTAGCTTCAAGGAAGCATGACAAGACAAGACAACAACTCTGATCATTCCCAGTGAAGATTTGAGGCATATTTTACCTCCTCATCTATCTAAAGGAATTCATGCATCTTTGTTTATCTTTTACAATTCATAGGAAACATTAAAAGCAATAAAAAACAACATTTTATAAATCTAACCATTAGTTTTAGCAAAAATGTCAATTTTAATAACAATCCCTAGTGATTCACCCTAGTCACCAATGATTGGCCTAAATCATTGGTGATTCCTATCAAGATTTATCTGTTTATCAATTTTTATAGATTTAAATAATTTTTATCAATCTCTCTGCATTTAACATTTTGTTTCCAAGTATGGCTCTCTGTTAGATGGAATTCCTGGCCGTTTACACCTAATTACAAGCATTTATGATCTCCCTATAGTACAACACCCTTTCTTTTGGGAACAATACAACATCCTACATGAAATCACACTATGTGTTATCTAGTTTGTTGTTGATGAACAATACATTGAAGATTAGTTTGAATTCCTCCTCAAGATTAAACAAGAAACAAAGTATTTCTTGTATGACTACTTCGAATGTGTTTAGATTGCATCCACACTTTCTTGGGCCACCTTTGAAGCCGCACAAGACCTTTCTTTCAACCTTGAGTTCTATATCTCTTTATCCATCTATTATCTATCTATCGTTATCTATTGCATATAGTTATCTTTATCAATTTGATTAATTGTTACAAAGTGAGCTGACATCCCCAAGGAAGTCCCTTTGGATTCCTAGAATTGGCTGTTTCGCTCGAGAATGTTTCGGCTTCGGGAATGAGTTGCTCCTATCCTTTCATTCCTTTTAGAAACAGATAAGGTTAGGGCTAGGAGGAACACTGTTGAATGTCGAGGTGGTGTGCGCGTACCGTAGAGAAAGATCAAAGTGGATTTGCGAAGAACTCCTTTTTGTCTTGGAAGGACTACCTGCAAATAAGAACACAAGACCACAAGATTTTGATTAAACAATAAATGAGGAAACTGCCTTGGGCCCAGGAAATATAAAACTTCCTTTCGAAGGTGGTCAGTTTCCCTGCTAATATGAATTAACACAAAAGACTGTAAAGTATCAATTAAATTACTTCGTTGGAGCAGTAGAGAAGGTGGTTTCGATTGTAGTCGGATAACCGATACCGGTCACTGGTAACCGATGTCGGTAGGGTTTAGGATCTGTAGGTTGGTTGTTTTGTGGGGTGTTTGTGTTATTTGGTAGCTGTGTTATTTGTAAGGCTGTATATGGGTGATATTAGGAAATAAGGTGATGAGAGGTAGATGAATGATAGTTAGATGTAATATGCACGCTGGGTAGTGGATTCAGGGATGGATTTATGAGGACTGTGATTCAAAAGGCATAAGAAATGTTATAACAGAGAAGACATGCAAGATGTGACTTACTGGTTTTGACGAAGATGCAAGTTGATCTCCTTTGCTGCAAACACTTCTGGTTTCTTCACTCGTCTCTGCTCGGTCAAGTGAAGATCTGGACTCTGTTGATCGCTCCCAATGAATCTCCGTTGATTCAAAAATCCTTCCCCCTTTGATTTTGGTTCGGGGAGCCCATTTACAGGGAACCGATGGCGGTTACGTAACCGACGGCGGTCGAGTAGGAACCGGCATCGGTAAGGAAAAAGTAGGCTATTTTTAGTAAAATAGCCCACCTTCCCTGCTTTTCTCCCGAGAGATCAGTTGCGGGCTTGGTCAAATGACTAGAAGGTCGGTTTTGGGTGCGAGAAAGGGGTCATTAGTTATGGGTGTAGGTGTGGACCAAGTTATGGGTCTTAATTAGGTTAGTTTAGGGTTAGGGCTAGGTCATGATGAAGTGGCAAAATGAGGTGGTAGGTAAGGTGATGTGGATTTATCAATTACAAGGTAATTAATAAATAATTGTGTAAGGTTTAGGTGATGAGGTTATATTGTGAGATGAGATGCGGGTCACAAGGGGTCGTAAGACACAAATTTGGTGTCTACATTAGCCCCTTATTGTCGTGTAGCTTGTTTTGTAAAGCTGCGCGGACAATAATATGAAGTGGTTTTCCTGTTAAGGGTATAGGTAATCCCCCTCAAATCTATCACAGATTGAGAGAATGTGAAATCAGGGATAGGGTTGATAAAGGGTAAATGGTGTAGAGGGGATGGTAAGGTGGTGGGGTAGGTCCAAGGAAGCAGACGCATGTTGAAATGCAATCGTACGACTAGGGTACATGATTTGACGAGCAAACCAAAGAATGCAGAGGCAAAGGTCGATAGTTTATCCAAACAAGGGTGATATAATCCGGTATCCAAGGCATAGGAAGTAGCTCCGTGGTATATACAGGTAAGGTACAGGAACATTTAGGCATGTTCGGCAAAGACTCAAATGGTTGGTTTGGTTGAGATAAACGTCACGGTCCAGGTGCAGGCAAAGTTGGTCGACAGATCAAGTCAAGAACCCTAATCATGCTAAAACACGAACAGGTGAGCTCGATTGAACAAAAAACTACAGGATGGGTGGATAAAAGTGTATGGTGTTGATTTTGGGTATGGTATTGGAGTGGTATGGCCGTGGGTCGGGCCGAGTTGTTGGGTTGCAGCCTGGGTCGGGGCCGGAGGGTAGCGGTGAGGTGGGGTGAGGCCTTGGGTCGGGAGGTTGGTTAGGGCGAGGCCTTGGGTCGGGCCGGTTGGTTAGGGTCAATGGCGAGGCCTTGGGTCGGGCCGGTTGGTTAGGTGGCGAGGCCTTGGTAAGGTCGGGGCCGGTTGGTTAGGGCGAGGCCTTGGGTGGGCCGGTTGGTTAGGCGAGGCCTTGGGTCGGGCTTGGTTAGAGTGAGGCCTTGGGTCGGGCCAAATGGGTAGGGCGAGGCCTTGGGTCTGGGCCAAATGGTTAAAATGTTTGCATCAAAGGGTGATATAGGCGATGTGGGTGGGAAGGGACAAATAGTAAATAAGGGAAAAATGTTGGGATAAAAGGCGATATCGGTTATCTATGACCGGTACCGGTTAGATAACCGACGCCGGTTTCTTAGGGCACGATTTGACCGGTATCGGTTCTATGTGAAAAACCTATAAAAAGAAAAATACGGCCGGTCATTGTCACTTTTGCAATTTGGAAACCAATTAAGTTGTCTGAGGTGGATTTTGGATAGTGGTGCATTTGTTGGCTGAGGTGGCACTAGTTGAGTGGAGAAGTGAGTTGATTGGTGGGCCTGAGTGAGTAGCAGGCAACATTTGATTGGTAGAGGACCCAGCAAAGCAAAGTTTGACCCATGGCACAGGCAGGAGGAGCAGGAGGGGCTGGACCAGCTGGACCACCACCACCCATCCCACCACGACGACGTGTCGTCGTACGGGTAGGTTCGAAACTCTTTATTTTGTGCATTTGAATGGTATTAAGCTAGATGTGGGGTTTGGGTAGGAATTTGCATTTTTTAGGAAATAAGTAAAAAATGGAAATAATTGGAAAAAGGGAGAGGGTAGATAGGCTAGATAGGCTAAGGCGGTTAGGTGGGTAATTTTTTAGGGTATTTGGGTGGGTAGGTAGGTAGAAAAATGGAAAAATGGAGGCGGGGGCGCGCGGGGTTCGGCTCCGGAAATGATGATGACCGATGTCGGCAAAATTCTAGCGACCGACATCGGTCGCAAAATTAACTTGGTGGATGAGTGGTTTATGGTTTGACCGCGGCGTCGGTGTATCGTCCGCAAAGCGTCGGTTAAAGTTTATTGTTTTGAGTTGTTCTTGTTTTTTTGCTTTGGTTTGTGTGGGTTTGTTTGGGGTTGGGTGTGGGTGTGGGTTGGGTGGGAGATAGTGGAAAAGGTAGGTGACTAGAGGGGGGTTAGAGAGTCGGGGTGTGGTCGGGGGGATAAAAGGGGGTATAGAGGGTAAAGTAGATGATGTGATAAAGAGTAGGTCTAAGGTTGTGGGTTGGTTTTGCAGGCACGTCAGCAGTTGACGATGCGGGATAGGATGCCCCCGCTGTTGGTGCGGATGCGGCCACACGTATCCGCGGCACACTGGGCTATCATGCGCGAGGTGGGACTCGGCGGAGTCCAGCGATACAGAGCTATTGATAGAGATCACAGCCTGATGGTTGCCCTCATCGAGAGATGGGATCCGGCGACCAATGTGTTCCATCTCCCGACTGGGGAGATGACTATCACATTGGAGGATGTGTATCGCATCCTTCGACTGCCGATCGAGGGAGAGGCAGTGTTCCAGGTAGATTCGGAGATGGCGATGGACAAAGCATCCTACAGGTTTTTGGAGATGCAGCCGCGTTACATTTTACTTATCACCTGTGCACGAGTATCGGGTATGGTGATATGTACCGTGCACACCGACACGAGACACACGCAGTGTGTCGATGATGATGGGATCACCCGCTTCGCCCTCCCTGACTCGGGAGGGAGGCGCTTTCCACGTGAATTGATGGGGTGCTGCTTGAGATGGTGGAGGAGCACACCTGTTACGCTTGGGCACCAAGTATACAGTGCGGTGCTTATACAGGAGCTATGGGGCTATCGACGGATGAGGTGATTTGGGATTTGCTCTACCTTTTTACTTCACTGTTGGGCATATGAGCACATCATATGCATCAGGCCAGTAGGGTTACCCCAGCAGCCAGGGCCACAGGTCATATACAGATATGGCTTTCAGAGATGGTTGGGGGTCGTGGGCCAGCCACGAGCAGTTCTTGCAGGTCGGGATGTGGCGTATTATAGACATTTGTTAGAGGGCCTGACAGCGGTAGACATTGTATGGAGACCTTACAGAGGTCATCACCCTCGCAGAGGAGCCCACATGATTGCGCCCGATCCAGACACATTTTGGATAGCAGGACGAGGCGGGAGAGTACGAGAGGATACCCCAGAGAGAGGTACGTGAGCAGCAGATGGGGCGTGGACAGACGAGCCACCTCCCTTCCCTCAGTACAGGAGGGATGATGTAGAGGCCCCACTGCCTGCACCACAGCCCTTGGACCCAGATTGGGTTGCTGAGAGGCCAGCAGGTGATGGTGTAGATGATGCTGGGTGTACGGGGAGCATACATGGTGTGGTGGGCTGGTCGAGAGTAGTAGTGGATAGTACCACCGCACGGCCATGACTTGGTCAGAGTGATAGCAGAGCGAGATCAGCTCGGGGCCAGGTGCAGCTATTACAGGTGACGGTTGGACTATCTGCCACACAGCACGAATAGGTGTCCTACAGGTAGCTTAGCCCAGCAGTAATGGCAGTGACAGCACAGTACATTGAGCACGAAATGCACAAAGCACCACCACCAAAGGCGGTGCCCACGGCCCGAGCAGTGCAGATACCACCACCAAAGGCACATGTGGGGTACGGGCACTAGGAGTCCTGGGACCAGCCCCCAAGACTCAAGACGGTTGCATCGGGATAGATACATGGAGGCAAGAGCGGAGGCCCGTGACTATCAGGATGTTCTACATAGTACTTTGGAGCCGAGTATTAGCCATATACGCGGCACACCGAGTGGAGACCTCGCATAGTCGAGAGATCGCAGGAGGCGGCCACCACAGCCCGGTGTGTCCACATTACGCAGGAGGCGAGAGGCACCACAGGGACCAGCAGGGAGAGGTGCTGAGGGTGGTGGGGAGAGCTGAGGGATCCCCACATAGTTTTTGTATATGGACATGGGCACCGGTCTGCGAACCGGTTGTGTTGATAGAGGCCTGCGTGCCTACATTTATTCATGTATTGATTCATTCATTCATTATATACCGGCCTGCGAGCCGAGTACGGGTTGTACAGTTGATACCGGCCTGCGAGCCGAGTATATTTTTGATATGAGGGACCGGCCTGCGAGCCGAGTCGAGGTGATTGATATTTATTGCGGCCTGCGTGCCGGCTTTGTTGTTGTATTATGAGATCACAGAGGCCCCGATGCAGGGCACATTGTACATTTGAAACTTGTATATATATATAGAGATGATGTTTTTGATCCACATATGCAGTGTTGAAAATGTTTTTAAGTATTTCGTCAATGGTTTGTGATATAGAATGTAGGATGAGTTTAGTTGACATGTTGATATATGGATGATGTTGATGTTTTTGTTTTTGCACGTATATATGGATGACATGTTATATGATGAAATGTTGCATGTTGTGGGCTGGTTTTGTGACATTGTTATATATGTATCTGATGAGTTGGATCCAAATGATGTATAGATTGATAGTTTTTTGATATCCTTAGTTGATGGTTTGTTTGTTTTTGTAAAAATAGATGATGTTAATGAAATTGTAATGATATGTGTGGTGGATGGACAAATATGGATAATGGTGTTGTGATGCAGGAAAAGAGGCGGGCGCGACAAAAAATTAGGTAGAAAATGAAGAAAAGAACCATGTTTTAAAAAGCCGAGTTTGTAACCGATATCGGTTAGGATGACCGATGACGGCAACTTAAGCTGATTCGGGATGAGGCGTGAGGGTCTAAATTTATGTTGTCGAAAGTATAAGAATAAATAAGGATGCCGACTGCCACCGCAAGTCGATGATAGAGAAGATGTATTTTGTTTAACATCTAAATAAAACTGAATATGTATGTTGATTTGAGTTACGTATAATAATAAGAATGTTTGTCGTAGGTAGATGTGTTCGTTTGATTTTGTTTTTTGGTGTTTTGAAAAAATGATAAAGAGGAATGTGATGAAATAGAAATACACACACAAAAAAAAATTATATTTACTACACATGATAGGTCATGGTAGGGGATGGTCGAGCTAACCTTGGGAGACCCCATGTCTCCGAAGTGCTGCCTACATAGCCCATTGCACAAAGCAAGGAGGGGCCTCAGACCGATGTAGTTCTCCCTTAGGACCAGGGAGAGGTGAATTCAGGCAATTTAGGTATGGTTAGGTGATTGGTTGGTTGGTAAAGGTATTGATAGTAATATTGGTAAGGTAAGGTTGATGGTGTTGGTAACGAATTGGTGAGGTTGTAAAAGGTATAAGAGAAGCGAAAGTTAGCCTACCCAAGTGGTAGGGAACCATGTCCTGATTAAGATCAACACACAATCCTAGATGCGAGGCAAAAAGGAAAGATTGCTCCGTAGGTGAAAAGAGAAAAATGAACCACACAACATAGAATGAACGTGAAGCCCTAGGTACCGGTGCATAGACGAGAAGTCAATAGGTGAAAAGAGTTGTATGATCACATCCTATCAGGTGTACGTCACGTCCCTTGAGTTGAAACAAATGGTGAGGTGAGGTGAATGGTATAGTTGAGGTATGGAAAACTTATTACAAAGTGAGTGTTCTGACGAAAGAGAACCTACCCTAAATAGACAAGTCCATGACTCAAAAGTTCTTTTGAATGAGGCTTTTATTTTATTGAATGTAGACTGATTGATGTGGGAAGTCTACAAGGGATATTGATTGTATTATTCTTGAGGTCTTCACGAAGCTGATCAATGCGAGAAGCTTCTGATAAAGGCTGACTGTGTATAGCTGTCCTTCGAGGGAGCAGTCTATTTATAGTAGCAGATATGATTTTAGTGCATAGCTGTCCTTCGGGGGAGCGATCATATATAATAGCAGTAATAGTTTGGCATATAGCTGTCCTTCGAGGGAGCAGTCTATATTTAATTTAGATGACTAGATGTTCTTTTGCGCGAAGCATCTAGTTTAGTAGGAAGTTTGACTCAAGAAAATACCATAAGAATACGGCTTATTTTAATACTTTGAAGTCATGGACTAGACTAAAAAGGGGAAGGCATCATTAAGGGAGGTGAGAAGTGAGCTTAATTTTATTTTGAGATGTAGAAAACAAAGTGTATGTAGTAAATGAGCTCCGAGGGACGAGCAGTAGGTAGATAAGAAGTGATATAACACTAAATTCAACAAGAGAATGGTCGAAGATGCAAGGCATTAAGGGGCTCAGTCTCGGAGTTTACCATTAAGCGAAGCTAAACGATAAGTGCACGATCCATAAGTGTGAGTGATTATATAAGGCCCAATCAATCGGGAAGCAAATTTTCCACGTTTGCTCTTTTATAGTTTGGTTACATGTTGATTCTCTTTGAGGAAAAGATCACCAACCTTAAAGGTACGCTCATGAAGTCGCTTATCATAAGCACGCTTGATGCGTTTTTGATAGATTTGAAGGTGATCGAGAGCTGTAAGATGACGTTCGTCAAGAAGCTCCAATTGGGCTAACCACTCTTGCGCGAAATCATCGTTGGTGAGAATATCCGAAGGGATATTCTAAGGAGGGTATTTGTATTTCGAGAGGTAAGACAGCCTCGGTACCATATACCAAAGAAAAAGGTGTGGCATTAGTAGAGGTACGGATGCTAGTACGATAAGCCCAAAGGGCAAAGGGGATGTGATCGTGCCAATTTCGTCCGGACTCATTGACAACTTTCATGAGGATTTTGGTTAGGGTTTTATTAGAGGATTCGGCTTGTCCATTTGCTTGTGGATAGTAGGGTGATGAGAAGCTGAGTTTGATACCAAAGTTGTCACAAAGGTCTTGCAACAACTTATTTTTGAAAGATTTGCCATTATCTGTAATCAGGCGATGAGGAACACTAAACGACGAGATAATGTGGTGGTTAATGAACTCTACAATTTTTTCTTTTTAGTTGAAATGAGTGGAATAGCCTCCACCCATTTTGTGTAATATTGGTTGCGCTGTGATAATCCATTGGTGACGTTGTGAAGAGGATGGGTGAATCTCACCAATAAGGTCTAAACCCCATTTTGAGAAGGGCCAAAGATCCCAGCGACTGTAGCGGGTGGCTAGGAGTATGTTGAAGGTTGGCATGTTGTTGACACATAACACAACGCTTAACATATTCGTAGCAATTGTTATTGAGAGTAGGCCAATAATAACCTAGGCGAAGGATTCGCTTGCCACAAGTGAAGGCCACTAAAATGTCCACCACAAATACCATCATGGACTTGTTGGATGGTATGGGTGATCTCCGCACCATTGAGACATCGAAGGAGGATGCCATCAAAGCCACGTTTATAAAGGAGTCCCCCATAACTAATAATGAGAAAGCGCGTTTAAGAAAAGCGCGTTTACAATACTAGTAAGGTTAGATGGGAGAACGGAGGTTGTAAGGTAGTCGTGGAATTGGTGATACCAAGTATCCGTGAGTTAGCGAGACACAATATTTATCGTACAAACACCGGGGCTGAATAAGATGGGGCAAAGAGTTGTTAGACCAAGACGAAAATGTCGAGTGGGCTGATGAGGCTGGAATTTGCGAGGCTAAGCAAGCCATAGTATCCGCAAATTTGTTAGTGGAGCAAGGAATGGTTTGGATAGAATAGTGAGTAAATAAGGCTAGAAGTGAATCCACGTAGTGTTTGTATTTTTGAAGTTCCTCATTTTTGCATTGGTAGATGCCCATAACTTGATTGACTACCAATTGAGAGTCGCCAAAAATATTGATAGATTTGATACCTAAGTGCAAGCGCAACACGGAGACCTAACAAGGGCCTCGTATTTCATCGTATTATTAGTAAGGAAATCGAGTCGGAATGAAAGAGGCATAGGCTCAAGGCGTCGAGAGGAACGAGAACAACGCCGGCTCCTCCATCGCGTTGACATTTGGATCCATCGAAGAAGAGAGTCATTGGATCGCTCCTCCGGAGTGAAAGAGTGGCGATGAGTTCGTCGGGGAATGTAAAATTGGTAAATTGTTCCCGAGGTAAAGGGGCTTCGCAAGTTGGTTTGCGATGGTTTGTCCTTTGATTGATTTACGGTGGGACGAACTCAAGGTCGAGGTCGGCGAGGAGCATGAGCCATCGGGCGATGCGTTGGTTTAGATGAGGTTTGGCATACATGTAATGGATGGGGTGCGTGTTGGTGATGACGAAAGTCTTGTGATTCGAAGGTAGTGTCGAGTTTGGTGGCCACGAATGATAGGGCTAGGCACAACTTTTCTACATGTGTATACCGAGTCTCATAGTCCACCAAAGTATGACTTATATAATAAATGGCTTGTTCTCGATTCTCAGAGTCACGATGTGCAAGCATGGCCCCTACATGGTCAGTGGCGGAAAGGTAAAGGTAGAAAGGGCGGTCATCTTGAGGTGGGATAAGCACGCGGTGGTTTGTAAGAGATAAGTTTTAAGAGCCTCAAAGGCTTGGTGGCACTCTTCGTTCCATCGAAAATCAATGTCCTTTTTAAGGAGGTGATGGAAAGGTTGACATCGATCCGAGAGTTGGGAGATGAAACGTCGGATAGATTGGAGCTTACCTTGTAAACTACGCAATTGTTTGAGATTGGTAGGTGGGGGCATTTCTAGGATAGCTTTGACTTTAGATGGGTCGACCTCAATGCCACGCAAAGAGACGATAAAGCCAAGAAGTTTTCCCGAAAGGACACCAAAGACACATTTTTTTGGTTGAAGACAAACAGAATATTGTAATAGGCGATCAAAAATAATGGTTAAAACATCGAGATGTTCACTGCGATGTTTAGACTTGCCAAGAAGATCGTCGACGTAATCTTCAAGATAGTGTGCATAATGTCATGGAAAATGTAGGTCATAGCCCGCCGATAGGTTGCACCAAAGATTCTTAAGGCCAAATGGCATTACACGGCAATGAAGGTTTCCCAAGGAGTTATGAAGGCGCTTTGTGTTGATTCAGGGGCAACCAAAATTTGGTTGTATCCTAAAAAGCCATCCATGAGAGAGAGCATCTCATGGCTGCAAAGTGAGATCAACAAGTTGGTCAATACTAGGTAGGGGAAGTCATCCTTAGGGCAAGCGAGGTTAAGATCCCGTAAATCCGTGCATATCCAAAGTCCCCCTTCGCTTTAGTAGACAGTACGATGTTAGAAATCCATTGAGGATAGTCAATAGGCGAGAATGAAGGAAACGAGAAAGGAGTCGTTGGAGCTCCTCTTTGACCAAGAGGGCAATGCGCGGATGCATTTTCTCAATTTACTGTTTAATTGGCTTGGAATCGGGTTTCGAGGGTAATGTTATGGATAGCAATTTGAGGATCAATTCTGGCATGTCGGCGTAGGGACCAAGCGAAAGCTTGGTTGCGAGCACGGAGGAAAGTAGTAAAGGCGACTTGTTCTGATGCGTTAAGGGATTGTCCGATCTTCACAATGTGAGGATCCTCCTCCGTGTGGATGTTGATTTCTATAGTAGACTCGTTCAGCATGGTTTGGGTTTCAGATGGTAAGGCTCGTTGAATATAAGAGTCATCCGCGCCAAGGTAAGTGAGGATGGAGTCATCATCCTGGCACTCAACAACGTTAATTGAAGGGGAGTCCTCTTCAATCATGTCTGGATATAGAAGGGGAATAGAAGAGGGGTGCTCATTATCACGTTGATAAGTGAGAGGACCTAGGAAGATAGCATTTATGAAAAAAAAAAGTTAGGAGGGATAGATTCAGGATCTATCAACTCTGTGGGAGACGAAGGCAAAATGGGTGATGATGGTTTGGTAGGGGTAACGTCATCATCTTCTAGAAGACAACTGACACGAGGTTCTGTCGATGTAAGTGTTTCCGGAAATCCGAGACCACTACGATCATTATGTTTGCGTGTGGTGATGGGGATGAGCGTATGTCGGCCTTGTTCATAAAGACCAAAACCAAAGCCTTTCCAAGCACAGCGAGTCAAGAAGGTGAGGGCGAAGCGACGATTTGTCAGGTATTGAAAATCAGATTGGAAAGGAACCACACCAAGAGGAGGCTCAGGGGCAACGGAAGATGCGTCGACACCCCCATACGTTAGGTTAGTGCGGCAGTGAGGCGGTCCGTAGGAGATTACTTCCCCCACACGACGGTCATAGGTAGGATGTGCATGTACCTGCCCGTACTCCTGTGGGGTATGGAAAGAACTAACGTTATATAGGTGATACTCCCCCAGCGTAAGGCGTTGAAAAACATCTACTAAGGGGTCCGCGGTTGGGATGTTAGCTGCGGGAAGGGAAGTGGGTTTTGCGACGGTGGTTTCATCAGTTGAAGGCGTAGGTGTGGTTGAGGTGGATGTTTGAGGCACAGTTGAAGAAGATGGTTGGGTTGAATGAACGGGTGTCTTGATTGGTACAAGCACATCGTTTGGGTGGTATAACATATTGCAGGTTTTAAAGGGGGGAGGATCAGCTTTTACGGTGTAGGACTTCCCCTCGTACTCAAATTTTATGCATCTATGTAATGTTGAGGGAACGCATCCCATAGCCGGATCAAGGACGACCCAAAAATATATTATATTGGAACTCTCCCTCAAGGACATAGAAGAGTTCGGGTAAAGTACGTGGTCTACCGAATGTTGAGGATCACGGTGCCTAAGGTAGAGGTAATAAGCGTCATTAAATGACATGACATGATGGGGTTGGCACACATGTAGCTATAAGGGATATTCATTTGTTGGAAGGCTTTTGAAGAGATGATGTTTAGGCTAGCGCCCCGTCAATCATAACACAGCGTGCCCGAATGTCCCGGATGTAAGCGGAGATGAAAATGGCGAGGGTCGGGGTCTTACTGTACCAAATTCAACAATTTCATCTTGAGAGAAACCGAATCTGACAGAGCTTGTGGTAGGAGGCGAGAAGTGGTTGGGGCGGTGGGTTGTTAGGTGAGAGAGGCAACGTGATTGGGTGTTAGAATGGAGGCAACGGGCAGGGTTTCATTAGGTAAGACCTCGATCCCTTGAAGAATTTCCACGAGAGCTTGTCGATGAGATTCGGAGAAGTCCGAATGAGATCATATCTTTGTCATTTTACGGGTGATTGGTGAGTTTGTTTGATCATGGCTCGATGGGCAGCTCCATTAGAGGCGGGGTAAGTGGGTCCACGAATAACCATTTTGGGTGGTGGTGCAATCGGGATGGTGGACGGAGAAAGAGAGGACGCAGTGTGCTTTCTTTCACTTTCTCGTTGTTTTTCTACTGTGCTCGAGTAGCAACACTAATCATATTAATCTCGTAAACTTTGAGATGAGGAAGATGGTTGGGATAAATTATGGTCTTCAAGAGGTGGGGTTGTAATAATGATAGATCTTGGTGAGGTAGGGACAGATGGTATAGGAGAAGGAATGGAAGCTAAAGGTCTCTCTCTTCGTAAGTTACCTTTCTTAACCTTTCTATACGGGAGAGGTGACTCGACGAAGGATGGTTTTAAAGCTTTGCATCCCTCCACATCATGTCTGGTGTGCGGTGATAAGCGCGAGATCTTAGACTGATCGTAACCTACGGGCCGAGGTTTAGACGGGTCATAAGGTCTAAGTGGGGGTAGGGAAATGGTTGCATTCTCCACCAACATAGCAAGGATTTTGGCGTAAGATCCTTTGAGTGGGTCAAAATCGGAGGAGGATGAGGGTATTGGTTGTGTGGGTTTCGGTAATGTTTGGGCATGGCTGGTTCGTATGGGTGGTGGTTTAGCCAAGGGTGTTGACACGTTGTTTTCACTAAACGTGGTTTCTTTGGAGTGCGGGAGCTACGTTGGTGGTTAGATGATGAGGCTACTGAGATGACGTGGTAGCGGGAAACAACCGCGGAGAAAGGGGAGTGACAGAAAATAAATCCTTTGATGATGGAGTTTGTTTAGGGTTGATGGGTGGGTAAGATACGTGGGGTGATAATGTTGATATACCCTTAGATCTCTGTATAGGTGCAGAAAGCGTAGGTCATTTTGAAGAAAATGCAGGAGGTATGATATATTGATGCAAGGTGGAAGGATGAGGTCCCAATATGGAAGGTAGGTGTGACGATGATGGTTTTGATTGTGATAGAGGCACGGGTTGAGTTTGTCTCCTAGGTGGCGGGGCGGCTTTATTTTTGGATAAATCTAGTCGCTTAGGCGGGTGTGTTAGACTGGGTATTGGTGAGGTCCCAAGTGTAGGGGAAGATTTGGTTAGGTTGATAGAGGTGGATGGGATACTGAGTATAGATACGGGGGGTGAGAATGAGGACATAGGCATTTTGAGTTTCTGTAAACACTTCGGGTATATGGTAGATGTGTCGGGATCGGTCATCTGCATTTGAGTAGAATAAGGGGTACTCAAACGTTCCCATAGGATTTGTCTATCCTCTGGAGAATGACAGTCTTCAGGTTTGAATTGTAAATTTTGTACGGAAGAAAGGTGGGTTGTGATTGCAGTCTGCCATGTGGGTGTGATACGGGGGTAGATGAGGCCTTTGTATCAATAGATGTTAAGAGGTCAACAGGTCGTTGAAAAGATTTAGGCGGTGAAGAACTAATAGGTAAGAGGGCATGTTTGAGAGGATCCGTCATGGTTAAAGAATTTGGTGATGTCGGTACAAGAGATTTCTCGTCTAAGGATGTCAAAAGGAGTGGCGAGTCTCCCTCTTGTGCGCAAAGAGCGGTAGAAGGGGAAGTTTGGGAAATAGATAGGTTAGATAACATCCGTTCGCAATCTTGTAGGGATGTGGTATAAGCAGACTCATCGATGGGAAGAGAAGTCTGGGAAGTTAACTCCTTTATGGGTAAAGGAATGATTTCGCTTTGGCTTGATGGTGGTAAAGGAGGTTTGGGCTCCTGTGTTAGTGAAGAGGCTTGATTCAAAATTTTCTCGATAGAGGCTTTTGGCTGGGTATCAAAGACTGCATGGATCTCATGAACACTCTCCTCGGCTAAGATATCCTGGTTTACGTTACTGTTGGAAGAGTGATTCGGGAATGGTTTGTTGAAGATTTTCAAATTTTGGTTGGCAGGGGCATTAGGATTATCGAGGGTTATATCCCCTGCGTCAACCATTTCCTGCACTATGTTTTTCAACATCTTGCAGTTTTCATGACTATGTCCTTTTACACGGTGAAAGTTACAGAAGTCATTTTCTTTGTACCAGGAAGGTATAGCGCGAGTGGAGTCAAACCCGGAGTGAGGTTTAACAGGAGGCAAGGTGATAGCTCCGGCTTTGAGCAATTTTTCCAAGATGACGCCATAGGTTTCTCCCAAGGGAGTGTAATTGATGGGCTCGGCTTTGTACTTATAGGTGGTTTTTGGTGGATTATTAGACGGTGTTTGAGATTTAACCATCACCACGTGGACAGCTCCCTTTGATTTAGAAGAAGTGGACGCGTGAGGAGTGGTGGTGTTTGGTTTATTGGTAGAATCAGGAGTTCGGAATTGGGGTTTTTGTTGCGCAACCGCAATTTCTCTTCTTCTAAGGCTCGAATTTCTAGTTTCCGAGCCATGGTAAAGGCCTCATCAAATGTGCGAGAAAGTTTGAATTTGAAGAGTAGGAGAAATGTGCTTAGCACATGCCCACGTGAAAAGTTCGATAAGTTCACTGAGGCAAGGCATATGTAAGTTGGTTGATAAGGCCGCGCCATCGTTAAGCGAAATCTGCGATAGATTCGTCTTGGTGTCGAATGGCATAAAGGTCGGTGATGGATACTTTCTTAGCAATGTTAATGGAGAAGTGATCCAAGAAAGATTGGGCTAGTTGATTAAAGAGAAGATTGAGTCTTCGGGCTAAAGCACGTACCACTCCAAGGCGGGTCCTGATAAGGACATGGGAAATGTGTGGAGTAACAAGGCATCATCATGGGCAATCAAATAACAAGCATGTCTAAATGATCGCAAGTGTTGTTGAGGATCCTCTTTACTATTAAAATGAGTGAATTTCGGCAATTCCCATTGAGGAGGATATGAGTGAAGGGGGGACGAGAAGGGTGAATAGGCTCTGAAAAACTTGCTCGTATGTCAAGGCGCTACGACTTCCCGAAACAGAAGCCTCCAGATTTTGCATTTTGTCCATCATTTGTTTGATGAAATCTGTGGTTGGATGAGATGATGGTGTGGTTGTGGTAAATGGAGGCAAATTGGGCCAAGGGCCTCCACTGGACAATGGTGGGGTTAAGTGTTGATAAGGTATGGAGGATGAATATGTTGAGGCGGCGAATAGGGATGTCCCATATAAGATGTTGAGGTTCTTTGGATATGTGTATGGGAATGAAAAGGTAGGCGGAGCTTGAGAAGGAAAGCTCGTGTGGATAGGTGGCGAGAGCAAGTCATGAATGGAGTGGTCTGCAAGAGAGATGAGGTAGGGGCGATCGGTGGTAATGATATGTGGGGTCCAAGATTAGCAAAGGAAAGCCAATTTGAGTCGTATGAACCTCGAAAGGTCAGGACCGGGAGATGGGGCTAAAGGTGGAGGAAGCAAGGCGGTGTTATCGGGCGGAGTGGGCGCTAAATGAGCAGCTATACTAATAGGCATGCTAACAAGGAGTGACCATCAGCGTACGGTCGGGGCATGAGACATATAGTATTATACAGTGCTAGGATTAGCATCCGAAATTTGGCAAAGTCCTTGTCTCCTACAGAATTTTGGGGATCTCACTTTGGTGTCCGTAGGGTTCCCTATAGAATGTGAAGGGGGTGATTGAGGCAAAGGCACAGAGAGCGAGGCATGTGAAACCATGGCGGCGGCTTGCTTCCAGTGATAACAACCATGGACGAAAGTACACAGTGAAGGTTTCAATCTATCGAAGCAAGAAACAACCTCGAATGATGAATTGGGCGGAGTTCTTTGGTTTGTCGTGTGTTTAAAAGATAGTAACCGATATCGATCGGCGATGTGGTCAAAGAGAAAACGACGTCGGTCAGTTAACCGATGCCGGTGTAAGAAGTCTAGGATAACAAGATATAAAAGGCTGCTAATTTGATTTTTAACAACGTTTAGTATATTTGTCAAATTATTGATCACAGAAGACAAAGTATGACAGAGAAAACAAAATTTGAAAACAAGCAAGATGCACACGCAAATCCAGAGACTAACCCTAGGGTTAATTTTAATTATTGTGGGCTTATGCCTTTAGACGTAGAATGATGTCAGAATCCTAAACAACAAGACCTAGGGGAAATGTCAAGTTTGTTTTGGCTTATAAGGTTACCTCAATCGGGCGGAGGAATACCGCGGAAAAAGGGGGATGTTTGAGCTGTTGTGTTAATTGTGAAGTGATTCGGTATGTGTTGTGTAGTGAATGTAAGATTAATTTCTTGTCAATACCGTGGATATCACCCCCACGTGTACGACCTGTTACTTAATCTATGTTCACTAGAATTGAAAACAGCAAGCAAGGATGCAATGCACGTGTTTTAAACCCAAATCGACAATGATATTCGATGAAGAAAAGAGATGACTTTCACTAATGCAAGATCACGAAAACAAAGCAAGTTCTTTTACCCAAAATACTAAAATACCTTGTGAATATCTTTAGAAGAAGAAAATAGCAAGTATACTCCTATATGAAAGTAAGCAAGAAATAAAGAAAACCCAAAATGGGTCCCCATAGCGTGCCAAAATGTTTCGCTCGGAATGTTTGACTTCTCGGAACAGAGTTGCTCCTATCCTTTCATTCCTTTTAAAGCAGAGATAAGGTTAGGGCTAGGAGGAATACCTGTTGAATGTCGAGGTGGTGTGCGCGTACCGTAGAGAAAGATCAGGTTGACTGCGAAGAACTCCTTTTTGTCTTGGAAGGACTACCTGCAAATAAGAACACAAGACCACAAGATTTTGATTAAACAATAAATGAGGAAACTGCCTTGGGCCCAGGAAATATAAAACTTCCTTTCGAAGGTGGTCAGTTTCCCTGCTAATATGAATTAACACAAAAGACTGTAAAGTATCAATTAAATTACTTCGTTGGAATGGATAGGGGAAAGGCTGATTTCTGGTTGTAGTCAGGGTAACCGATACCGGTCTCTGGTAACCGATGTCGGTAGGGTTTAGGATCTGTAGGTTGGTTGTTTTGTGGGGTGTTTGTGTTGTTTGGTAGCTGTGTTATTTGTAAGGCTGTAAATGGGTGATATTAGGAAATGAGGTGATGAGAGGTAGATGAATGATGGTTAGATGTAATATGCACGTTTGG
Organism: Taxus wallichiana var. yunnanensis; assembly: GCA_018340775.1. Classification (NCBI taxonomy): domain Eukaryota; kingdom Viridiplantae; phylum Streptophyta; class Pinopsida; order Cupressales; family Taxaceae; genus Taxus; species Taxus wallichiana. The sequence goes on from CM031239.1 coordinate 324,639,327, forward strand.
GTAGTGGATTCGGGGATGGATTTATGAGGATTTGTGATTCAAAAAGGCATAAGAAATGTTATAACGAGAAGACATGCAAGATGTGACTTCTTGGTTTTGACGAAGATGCAAGTTGATCTCCTTTGCTGAAAACACTTGGTTTCTTCACTCGTCTCTTTCGGTTAAGTGAAGATCTGGACTCTATTGATCACTCCCAATGAGTCTCCATTGATTAAAAAATCCTTCCCCTTTGATTTTGGTTCGGGAGCTCATTTACAGGGGAACCGATAGTGTTACGTAACCGACGGCGGTCAGTAGGAACCGACATCAGAAGGAAAAAGTAGGCTATTTTTAGTAAAATAGCCCACCTTCCCTGCTTTTCTCCCGAGAGATCAGTTGCGGGCTTGGTCAAATGACTAGAAGGTCGGTTTTGGGTGCGAGAAAGGGGTCATTAGTTATGGGTGTAGGTGTGGACCAAGTTATGGGTCTTAATTAGGTTAGTTTAGGGTTAGGGCTAGGTCATGATGAAGTGGCAAAATGAGGTGGTAGGTAAGGTGATGTGGATTTATCAATTACAAGGTAATTAATAAATAATTGTGTAAGGTTTAGGTGATGAGGTTATATTGCGAGATGAGATGCGGGTCACAAGGGGTCGTAAGACACAAATTTGGTGTCTACATGGCCTTTGTCGAGTAGCTCATTTATCCATTTATCTAATCCTTTATGTTTAGTGTCTTTGATCGTAGATTTATTTTCAGGATAAGAGGACTTGCACATCCATTTGGACTCGGAAAATTCAATCAATCATCAGTATCACAGGTATCGATAAACCACACTATCTTTTGAGGTCAGTTTTATTTTTATTTCACTTCATTAATTTAAAGTAGGAAAGTAAAAATTCTCTGAACATTCTAGCATGCTCGGTGGGACCCTTTTCCTTTTTTTCAATTTTATTATTAAAAATTCATTTTAGGTCTTCCGCTATGTAATCTCTAGCAATCTAGTCAAATCCACAATGACCTGGGGGAAATCTAGTGATTCCTATCAATTTTCAACAATCTCGTGACTTCTTTTGATTACTTAGCCAATTAGCCTCTAACATTATTTTCTCTTGTTTTCTATCTGTCTTTTTCTAACCCTTTACAGGTTTCTACTCTGGTAGCTTTCACTTACTACGCTTTTGCATTGCTAAAATACTAAAATATTTTTTTAAAAATAATTAAAAAGAAGCATTCCTTAGGTGAGTCCTCTTCTTTTCTTTTAGTTTTAAGCATTGAATTTTGTTGTTTGTCCTCATTAAAATCAACCATTCTTTTGGAATTAAAACAAACCTTTCATCATGTTTGATCACATAGTTTAATTAGGAGGTTAATATATTGCATTCACTTAATCTCCCTCACACACAACTAAATCACATTAAACATAAACTGCATTGAAATATTCCTACACAGGTGAAACTATTGGAATTTCATCACCCAATAAGGAAGTTGAGTTAGTGTTCTAGCCAAGTATAAATAATTGGTTTTTGATATATTGGCTAAGCACCCAACTCCCTTATCACTACGTGAGTATGAAGAGAGGGGTAAGCCTGTAATAGCACCAACATAGATTTTGGCCTCACGTAACTTCAAGTATATCAAGGAATCTAACCTTAAACATTCCTAAAACCATCCTTAGATGACCATTTCATAGGACATTATCATCCGTTTTACACATTTCACTTTTCTTCTAAATTAATCAAGGTAATTAAAAATTATTCTGTGTGATTTGTTTGTTGTTTGTAATCAACTATCTAGTTTATATTTCATTAGGTGATTTTTTGTTTCTATGGTTCTAACAAGACAACAATATTGTATCCAAACTTATGAAAATATGGCCAAAAATATCCATAGATCTATTGAAAATATCCAAACACGCATCGAAGGAGCCTCACGTTTCTTAGAGGAATGATGAGCTAATTTATCACCCCGACAAGAAAATTATGAACAACCACGTTCTCCTAGTAGTTAATTTACTTCATCTAAGATATCTGATCCTTTTAGTCCCTATTTATTTGATAGTGGGGATCTTTTTTTTTAGAAATCTTATACTCAAACCTCGTTGCTCTTAATGCATACCTTACTACTAGGGGTGTTCACCTTCAATCATTGATAAATGAACCGTAGTTATATATAGCTGATCCTTAATGTGTTTTTTCTCATATCATGGATCCAAATGACAAACCAGTCATCCAACATTTATATTCCTATCCTACTAGAAGCTGATCAAAAATATCCAACGTTGTGTCTTCAATTCCTATCTTCAATTTTGACCTTAACGTGATTTCCTCAAAATAAACGACCACTTAACAACCAATATCTTCACCAGATCCTTCGAATGGTTCCACACCACCTCAAAATAATACAAATATTTCTTCATCCATATAAACCCTTCCATATTCCTCTACTATCCAAACATCTCCCATAAGTTCTTCTATTGTTCCTACTAGCGTGTCTCATCCACTACCTTCTCAAATAAACCACGCCACCTATCAAAACATTACTATGTCTATCCCTGCATCTATACCCTTAATCAACACTAGCATTATTGTCATTACCCATCAAATTTCACAACATTCCTCAACCCCACTTATTTCATAACATGTACCTCAACAATCGCAACCACTGGCTTCCTCTCAATCTATACCACAACAATAGTAGCATCTCATCCATGCCTTTATTCCTTTTTAGAATATCCCACAATAATCATAACCCCTTGTGTTCACTTCCATCCCCTTCTAGAAAGTACCTCAATATTTGCAACCCCTTATCCACACATCTATTCCTTTCCAACACATTCCACAACAATCCCTACCAAGTATCAATACATCCAACCATAACAATTGCTAGTATTACAACACACTTACAACATCCCTACAAATATTCCCCAATAAAACATTCCTTCCAACAAAATAACCCACAATAATATCGGTCATATCAACAACCTAATCATATTTTATTTAATCAACCTGGCTCATCTTCATCTAGCACATAACAACCACAAAAATCAAACCCCCTTTAGGATTTAATGAACAGGATATCAAGTATAGAATTCACTTCTATGGGCCCTAAAAATACATGATCATATAAACAAATATGCTATGAGCCTATCTGTGCCATAAAAATCTTATCCTCCTCACTGGGAGCTTCCTAAATTCCTCAAATTCTATAATAAGGAATACCCTCAACAACACATCTGATATTTTCTTCATGCATGTTACCTTATAGCTCATGAACATGATCTTATGTTAAGAACATTCCCCATGTCCTTGGTTGGTCCTGCTTTAGATTGGTATACTAGCATTCCACAATACTCCCTCTTCCTATTTCCCCATCTCGCTCAACTCTTCCTTGAACACTTTTCAATCAACATCATCTGTAAAATCATCAATATAGACATGTATGCAATTAAAAAATTCTAATATGATTCCATTACATATTTTGTCTCCTACTGAGGGGTATTATTAACCAAATGTCATTCTCTCTCCCACAAACAAATTTTATCAAATTATTTTCCTGTTCATGCACCAAGAACATCTCCTCCACACTCCAAATCAAATCTTTTCAAATGTTTGACGAAGGTTTTACAATGGCGTTTAAAATCGAACTTTGAGTTGTTAAAGAAGGAAAATTCAAACTTAGACCAAAGAAACTAAAATTCAATTTTCCAGCTTAATAATCCTCCAATCAAGATAAAACCAAATCATCAGCCAATGCGGTAGTCGTCAAATCTGCTTCTAAGGAATGTTTAATCACCAAATGCTCTTGTCATTAACTAAATTATAGCCCTATTGGTGAATCTTACAGTGCATTTTTTGATAAAATCCTCAATGTGAACATGATCTCCCTTACACCCATCTGTCCTATCAATACCTCCATTTCAAAACTCTCTTGGTACAGGGATAATGACTATTACAAGTACCATAGGGTCAAAGGTCATGACATCGAAAGGTGTTGTTCATTTCAAAAATTCCTTCAAGATATTATTGAAAAATGTGAGCTACATTTGGAAAATCCTAATGCACCTCAGAATCAGAACCTCAATGTCTTCAAACAACCATTTCTGAACTATTATCCATTGACTAGTCACCACAAGCTAACAATGTTTAGGCCCATCATACCATAAACACCATCAATAAGATAATGCCTATCACTCAATCAAAACCTGCATCCTCCTCTAGTAATTAACCTGAACCAACACCTGACAAAAAATCAGAGATACCCATAGCACCCGCCATAAAAAATGAACCTTCTTCATCTATGTCTACGACCTCTTCACCTAGCTCATCTATGAAATCTTCGTAGACATCTCAGAAAAACCCATTCTCTAAATCATGAAGAGATAATATGATCATTTCGTGTCTCAATATCACCCATGTAACCCTCAAAATTTTATTGCACCCCCATCAAGAAAGGTTGCAATCATATCCTGAAATCATTTAACTACAACGACACAAAAATAAAAATGTCATCCCTCTATCCTAGGGCCAAATCCTTCGTCTAAATCACCTATCACCATCACACAATCAAAAACTATTCATCAATGAACAATTAAAGAACCCACACCAAAAATAATGTCTCTTGTAATTTCCAAACCAAATGAGACATTGTTACCTTTGACATCCGCATCAAAAGGAAACTATGTAGCAATCTAGAAAATATCCTTCAATAATCACTCATAGTGTTACCTCCTCTTAAACCATCCAAATCTTGAGGTTGGAATCCCTCTTGGTATAATTTTAAATCCTTTTTGATTACCATCAAATGCTAGGACACTCTGTAGAAGACTGTAAATCCTTTCATGTAGCCATTAAAATACTTGAAAGTAAAGGTCTTCTTCCCTCATAGTTACTACATGCATACCATGAAGCACATGGTGAGTCATCTTTTCACTGTACTCTGCCTTCTGGAATAAGGTCTCTAACTGTTAGGGATTAGGTATTCAAAAAAGTGATTAAAAATCAATCCTATAGGACTTTGGACTTTGAGAAGTCTGAGCACGTGTTATGGACTTTCAATAACCCTTATTCTAAGTCGTATTCTTGTTAACTCTTCAAAAAATTATCCTTTTCCCTACCCTAACAAGTTTTCTTGGCCCAATGTTTATATCCACTGTCCTAAACCACAATACGTTACAAAATTGTTTTTGCTAACGCATTAAAACATATAGAGACAATAAGTATACTCAAACCAACCATGAATTACACTTCATAGGTCTTCTTACCACTTTATTATACATGCATGTCACTTCCTTATAGTGTTAACACATCCAATAACTAATTTAACCTTGTTTGTCATACAATATGATCCCTAAATTCCTTTTGGAGATAAAAAAATCACACCTTCAACTGATAAATGAGGGAAACAGTTACAAAAAGGAATTTTATACCTCCATAGTTTGAATTTTGGCTCATACCTAGCCTCAATGATCCACCTAAGGCCATTCTTGTAGGTTATATTACAAGAAGGAGATTAAAACAAGATTGTGAGTTATAAAACCCAAAATATCACCCTAATGAGGTTTTAAGACCTCATTCCACATTATAATGGGTCTCTAAAAGTAGATTAGGATCTAAACATGCTAGAAGCACTACTAGAACTCCTACACCTATCTAGAAAGCTAAAATTGGATCTAATGAGAAATTCAAAATTTTAAATATGCAAATTGGAGGGAAACCCCCCTAATTTGAAATGTTTACCTCTAGAGCTCAAAAGGACCACATGAATGACTCTAAAGACCACCTAAAGACCTTAGAAAACTAAAATTTGACTAATTTTACGAAATCCTATCTTGAGGAGTGATGCTCCTGCATCATACTTACATGGAAAATGATAAGTCTATTCATCACATATTTTCTTACAAGCTTATTATTTTTCTTCTTTCTTTGTTTCCAATTAAGCATGACCTCCTAAGAGTGCTCCTTGACTGCATTTTTTGCTTCTAGTGTCTCTAGTGACTGTATCCAAGATCTTTGCAAGTCTTCTCATCCTTGAACCAGTTACCTTCATGAGTTCATTAACTATATTAGGAATGTATATTGTCTTTTCTATCTTCTGACTGAGTTTATACACCTAGTTCTAGCTCAATTGTGATGGCTCTTCCTGTTCTTTGAATACTACATTGTCTTTAACAAGCTCTTTTTTGATTTCCTTGGATCACTTCATCTTCAAAACTAAGAAATTGTGGTATTTGCATGATGTATTCATCTTCACATGAATGATCCAACTTTACTTCACCCATCACACTTGTATACATAACACTAGAAGACATATTAGTTTGCAAATTCTAAGTTTTTATTACATTCTTGACCTCCATATCTTCTGTATGTTTTTTCTTTCCTTTCTCTATAAATATTATCTCCTTGAACTGTAAGGCATACTTCATGACATTTTCACCCCTTAATAGGTCTACATTTTCCTTTCATGATCTGAGTTACATCCTTTCTTGGCTTCATCATTGTCCTTCTCAACATGATTTGCATATTCACCTTCATCACCTATCTCATTCATTCTCCTTTGCAAGTTGTCTTGGTATTCATTTTCTCCACTTAGCCATTCCCACATCTTCTTTACTGTGCTCTCGATCACTCCATATTCTTCTCCTTATTTAAATAATGCCTTTAACCCCATAAACATCAATGATGATTGATCTTTAGGCCATGTTTTTCTATCCTTCAATGGATTTATTTTATTCCTAACTCCATTATTCAAAAAGGTATATGTATTTACAAAAGATGACATGCATCCATGGGCATTACATCACACAAAAACTGATCATGATATCTACCAACTTGAAAATCAAATAAACATTTCTGATTTGCAAATACCTGATGCTCGTTCTAAACCTAAAATACTTTTTATGGATTAGGATGCCTCATTTTCTTCAAATTAAGTTTTTTAACCATCTTAGAGGAAACTAAGTTATCAGTACTACCATTATCAATGATGAGTTTGCAAGCATTTACCTTTGGCTTTGCATATGGTTTTGAACAATGTCCTCCTTTGTATGGGTTCTTCACTCTTGATTTCATTCATCAAGGTTATTCTCATCATCAATGCTTCACTTAATTCTAGTTCCTCATGTAGACACTAATTCACGCATTTTGGGTACATTTCTAGGTCCTAATCACATACTACTATTCATATGATTCCTAAGTGAGAAAAGTACTAATTGACCACTATTTTTGACCTATTTTATTTCTTTTTGGTTTCCTTCTTGGTCTTACACACGTCATGCCTAGTATGACCTTCATCACTTCATTTTATCTAAGTTTAGACACCAGTGCCTAGTAAGGACACCAACACTTTGGTGCCCTCGCCCCCTCTAGGTGCCCTCAACCTCTTTGTATCTTAGTTATATCTTTTGGGTCTTTTCTAGATTTTGGGCATCTTGATTTCTTATGGGTCACACTTTAAGTGGTTAATTATGAAATTCAAACAAGGTAATCATATAAATATAAAGCTATGTGACCATAATAAAATACCAAGATCTAAGCATCTACTACTATCACCTAAGGGTGCATCAAAAGGATTTTCAAGATCATCAAAGCATCCATCTAACATCCATTTAAGGGACAAGGGACTGCATTATTTTGCATACACTTCATAGGAGGGGAAGTTCATTTTTCTATGCACACATCTATTTACATCTTCTATATCTAACTATTGATTGTTATTCAATGCATCTTGCACAAGAGCCACCTAGAACATGATTCTTCACACACACACACACACGTAGAACTACATGGATTATGAAATGTAGTGCAATGACCAGATCATAATTTCACTCTGTCAGGTGACCACTGGGGTCAGTTTGAATCCCTATATGCATCTTTTTTATTTTTAGGGTTTTATGTGTTTTGGGGTTTTATAGGTGCTCTTTATATTTACTGAGTTACAGGTGAATTCTGTGGGCATAATGCGACACATAGGTGATCAACGATGAAGGAAGAGACATAGAAGAGACAATATAAAATTTAGATTTTGACCAATTTCCCAGTCATAAGCACCTAGAAGAAGTCTCTGGTGCCTAGGTGTCCCTAACCCAGTCCAGGCACACCAATCCAGGAAGATTCAGCTATCGCATGATTTTCTAGGTTCATTTGTGACATTGTCCTCCTCTTGTTTATCAGTTTTCAGTGTGATACAGTCACCGATAGTTATGAAATCATCTAAGTAATTTATCCCTTCTCTTGTACTTACACTTTCAAATTTAATTTCTTATTTCTTAGGTTAGATATGCACTTTATTGCTTTATTATTTCGTTGTGACTTTGTAATTATAATTTATACAAATTCCTATATTTTTAAAATCATTTGGTAAACTAAAATCATTAAAACATGCTTAGATCCTCATTTTTCTTCTTTCATGTATCATAAGGTATCTCAATTATCCTTGCTTCAATTGCTTCAAATGCATCCATTTTGCAAATATTCTCTCCATAAAACCCTAGACACTATGTATATTCCTATCAACATGTCACCTTCACAAGTTAGTTCTATCTTTGATCACCTCTCCGATGACTCTAATAGCTCTAATGTCAATCGATCTATTTGTAAATCTATTCAATCTTTATATTCTTTATTTCAAGAAACATTTAGGCTATAAAATCAATGATTACATCTCTTATATCTGAAATCCAACATCTTAAGGATGTTTTTAAGGATCACGCTAGTTCTTCCTATCATCCTCATTTTATGTCTTCTACATGTGCTCATATCAGTGAACCCCAAGTCTTACTGTTCCTCGCTCCTTTAAATTTTGACCAAAATACTAAGAAACATGATATTGTTCCTCAACTACTAACTCATCAATTGATCAGCTTGCCATCTACTCATTTTTATCCTCCTTATCGGTTTGCACAATATCAAGGTCATCCATATTATAATTATCATCAAGTAAATGAACATATTGACAATGATTTCTATGATTTACAATGAAGAATCAAGAACCTTGAGCATCAAGGTTTTATCTCATTTTACGCAAAAAATTCTAATACATTCCCATTTCCAATTTTAAAATCTCACTAGGTTCCTAAATATGATTCAGTTATGTCTAATGAGCATCATGTCATCGTTACTAATGTTCCTTCTACAGAAAGTCAAGATTCTCCTAAGAAACATCCTCTCAACATCCATTCATCATCTTCTCCTCGTGAGTCTTATACAACATTATGAATCCCACATAAGCTCCACCATTCAAGATTCCTCCCCATCCTACTCCACTTCCTTTTCCAATTCATTTTGTCAAAGAAATTGCTTCTTCTACTGATGGCCAAGACAAATTTCAAACTCTGCCACCATTGCATGGTCCTACTGTTGCTTCTTCCTACCATTGTGTTGGATCTCTCTTGTATCATGACATAGATAACACTCTCCCAAAATGGCATGTGGTATCTATCACATCATCATATAGATCTTCATCATTGGAACACTTAGGGGGTATCACGCATATTCTCCCCCTTGCATTGTTATTACATTTTTATATCGTGTCATGCACTTGACGCTCTGTGTTTAAATGTCTAATATTTATTAAGCATCACTACATACACACATTGATGCACACAATGTGTATCATCATTATCGGCTAACACAATATTGTTCTATAGTTCACACTTAACTGTTGAGGTCTCACTACATTCATGAACCTCACATCATACACACTACACATTTTACACTTGACACATTTAAGAAAAATATTTCTACTGCACATTCAATCACAACACACTTCCCTATGATGCACTCTAGTTCCATGGTTCATACTTGATTGCTAAGGGTCTAAATCTAAATTGAACCTCACCACACTCACTCACCCTCTATGATCTACTATTAGATGATCACATATTTATAGTGCACAATTCAAACCATTTCCTGATGATGCATTCTTGTTTTATGGTTCATTTTTTTGGGGGGCATTTATAAATGAACCTCATCTCATACATACTCATTCACATATGCTCGGGGGGCACGTTGATCCTATCAAATACACATTTTATATCATTCCATCTCGCATATTCACAATTTACTACATATCTTGGTTGCACATTATTCTTATTTACTTATGTTCGCATGTTACACTTTTCTTACTATGTTAGTTAGATACATTGTATGTCATTATCTTTTATATGTACACATGCATGTTCACTTGTCTTCTAGTTGTGAATACAGACTCTACATAGATCTATTACATGTAACATAGATGTTTGGTATTGTACCTCTTATCAGTCCCACAATGGCTCCTGGGGGCATCTACTTTCGTACACATCACAGGTGTTATTGTTTTGTTATATACTACTTCCTATTCTTACAAGCACACTACTTCATATCGGATCATACACGCTTTGACATACTTTTTAACATGCTAAGGGGTGTTTCATGTACAATGTTTGCTTTCCAGGAACTCTTTATTACCATGGTTGTCTGTTACTCTTTGTTTGCAACTATTTTTCATTGCTTGTCATTGTATGCCATTATTTGCGGGCTATGCCCTTTGACATGTGTGCACACTATATAATTTTGGTTGGTTCGGCCCTAATTGTCTTGTGACATTGTGAGTGATTTCCCATGTTTACAACCCATTTTTATCAGTCTACATTGTCTTCTTGCTTACTAGCTTACACTTTGTCTTCTACATGTGTATTTTTCATGTTTATACTAACACATTTTTCCAACCACATTTTTTGCATGTTCATTGGTTTTTACCAAGAAAATTCCCTCCCCCTGCATGGCTTCATTTTTAGATGTATGTCATGTCATCCTTTGGACTAAATTCTCCTAGCGACGTTATATGCACCCCAAACAAGGGGGTATATCATTGGGTGAATTAGTCACCCTATATAACAATTCACCCTATACAATATAGAATCCACACGGTCTTTAGTTATAGAAATGGCCCAGAATATGACTTGGGTCCTCAATTCAACACAAAAAGTAGCACCCAGATACAAACATGGGTGACTAGGTGCTTCTGACCCTTCACAGGCTTTCTATGACTAGGGGAAGTTACATAATTTCTCCTAATATCAACATAATTTTCAGCAGTTTTCACAATGGTTTTCATATAGCAGGCACAGTCCTTCAACAATAAACATGCATGTTTTCACCTATTTTCTATTTTCATGTTGGATTGAACTTGATCAAACTTGAGAATTGTACAACTAAAAATTAACGTGTGACCTTCAGGTGTACCCAACATCTTGAGTTCGTGTCGGGACAACTGATGTGACATGGATAAATGGCTATGTGGAATATATCTAAGGTGAGATAAATGAAATGTGGATAAGGAGAGATCAAGGAAATATAATGTATTGTATGGGCACTAATGGAATATGCTCGTCTAAGGTAGAAAATGCTTGTCTCACATGTGTGGGTGATAAGAAACAATTTAAGATGATGGTAGTGCATAGATGGTGGTCAATATATGGATCATGTAAAACACTAGAAATGGGTTGTGGAAGATGTGGAAACTGTCCCGAGTTTGCCTCGTAGAAGTTTCCAAAAAGGTCATATAAGTGCTAGAGGAAACATATGAATAGGAAAAGTGAGTGGATTATGCAAACTAGTTTCATCTAGAATGGTTCTTCCAGAAGTCATAGACTTTTCAGCTTCTTCATTCAAGACTGTCAATTGTGTGATTGTGATAAGTGGAAGTGGTGAGGATCAGAAAACCAAGATTCTAAGACCCATGTCAATGTTTGTCTCTAGATAAGTTGCGTTTGGCTACAAGACTCAAGGATTGTATACTTCGTATCTTGTTGCTGAGGACCCTGAATGGTCATATGGGATGGATAACTATGGAGAATGGGAGAAATACGTGAAGATGGATGAAAATGACTGACAAGTGATCAAAGAAACTTGTGGCCAGGCTGATTTTCTCAAAACTCATAAGCTTTATCATCCTCGGTGTTCAAATCCCTCAACTGTGCAATGATAGTAGGTAATTCCGATGTGGTTTGGGAGATGTGAATTCGAAGGCCTTGGTCGATATCTGACAAGGCCACAAATAGGTTTGGTTATGACACTATTGGTTCAAAAACCTAATCCCTAGATTCTCTAGGACCTGAAATGGTCATGCGGGATGTGTACTCAATTAATCTAATGCAAGAAAACAAACTAATTAAATAAATAAATTTAATCTATGTTTTGGTGCCTTTTCAATTACATAAAGGAAATAAAACAATAAACAAAAATCTAATTAAATCAAACTAATCTTTTTGGATTTTATACTTTCTGGAAAACAACAAAAAAGCAGAAGAAATGCAATTGCTTCTACAATATTATTAACAAAACCTAACAAATAAATATTCTGATGTGACTATTTATTTGTGCAGAATGAATCTAAACTATCTTAAAAAACAAATATTTTATAAATTGTAATTGTGGATCAAAATCCTCTATTCCACCTCAGAGACATGGGAAGAAGTAAATGCTTCTCAGACACACTTCTTCCCCTAAAAATTCCACGGTAAAAGTAAAGAAGGATTCAATGGAGATTGCAGATTGAAATGGAATTGTAATTACTTTAAACACATGCTAGAATATTTCCTCTAGACAAACTTCCCTTGGAAACCCATAGGGATAGGAAGGGAAACAATCTATCACTAGAAGCTTTATGCGAAAAAATGAAAGCTACATTAATTACTTAAGTATTGTAATGATTTTAATTAAAATGATTTAACTACTCTAGTCAATATTGTGCATACAAATTAAATAAAGGAATCAATAAATCCTAAGGAAATCTAACTACATCCCCAACCTGTAATTTGTAGAATAATGGAAAATCTAGTGATGGTTTACTGTGATGTCCCCTCAGCTTATTTTCCAACTTTAGTGCTCAAATTCATCCAGGGAACTGTTTCGGGTAGTGCATAAGAAGTCTTGGAGCAGAAGTGGGTTACAAGAAATTTTCTAGCAATGTGAGTAGGATAATAAAAATGCAAGAGAATTGGATTGATTTTGTATTTCCTAGCAAGATTATGACAACATAACGATGCAATTCACAACAAAATCTCCAGCCATTGCTTTGGGAAGAAGCTTGGATTTTATAGAACATAGGTTGGGAAAAGGTCTAAGCCATTTGGAAACCAAAGAATTCCACCTCACTCAAAGGGAGGCAGTTAACTCTCAATTAGAAATAGAAGAGGAAGAGGAAGTTGGTGCGTATCCATCAAGCCTAAAAAAATAATTTTACTAAGAAACGTGTGCAAAAGGTGAGTTGGAAGAAAGAACACACATCCAAACCATGCATGGAAAGTTTCAGTTAAAAGTTGACAAAACCGTCGGTCTGCGTAGACTGGTGGTTGCGTGACTTAAAGTCATATGCCAAGTAAAAACACTACAGAATGATAACGTAAGGTAGAAAAAGCATGGGAATGACTAAGGAAAGCATACTAAGCCACAAATATACATTGAAAATAGGAAATAGGATTTGAACACCACTAGAAAAGATAATAATCATTATAAGGGACTTTGAACTATTTTTGACAATGTAACACATGTAAATTTGGGTACGTACAAACACACCATCTGCAGTGGTCTATAAATCTTTAGGAAGCAGTCAAAGGTTGGAGAATAACACTAGAATATTTTCCCTACAATCTTTCTGTCATGGCGTGAGATCACCCCAAAAATAATTTGGCATGAGATTGCCCCAAAAAATCTCACTTGGTGTGGTATTTCCCAAAAACATGTTATTCTACAACATTTTTAGGACCCTTTATGTCCTTTTTACTCATCAGGAATCAAGTGCACATGTTCCTTTTCACATTTTTACATACTTTTTCACACTTTTTACATATTTGGATCAAATATTTCATATATACATATTTGACTATAATTTTCTCTTCTCTTTTTTAGGTTCATCCTTATGGGAAGCAACATTGAAATCATTAAGCATCAAATGACATCAAAAATAGGTTCAACGTGACCTATACACATAATATTTTCACCCCTAGGGTTACTTCCTCTTCTCTAGCTTCCACGCTTCATATTATTCACTTCACACTTTTTCTTGTCTCCTCGGCACACTTTCGTCATCGATCTACACGGTTATTAAGTACACATCTCTTACCTACTTTATGTTATTGAGCATTCTGATCTATAAGCTTCAAAATTTGGAAAACTTACAAAACCACAACTTTATTGTTGTTCTACTTCAAATTATGAAAATGAAAATTGTGAATTAATGGTGAGTAAAAATGAACTTAGAATGAATCTTGTAGTAAAGGAATAAAAATCAAACACCAAATTTATTCTAGAAACCCACAAGTTGATGGAAAACCAGTCTGGAAGGGAAATTTCTCTTCCTTCCCAAATTTTTATTGGCCAATATGAATGCATATAGATTACAACAAGAGGAAATGAAGTAAACAATGTATACACTCCCTCTCTTTACTTGGTTTCTCTATTTCTACACCTTTCTTTTACAAAAGTAACTCCAACTCCAATGGTTTCTTTCTCACTTCTTGCATTAAGACTTGATGCCCCATTCCACTTGCTCCCCCTTGTATTTATAGTTTTTCTCATGTCCTCCCGTGCACTAGAGAATGAGAAAGGATGCATAGAGGAAGAGATAGTCCAGGACACTTCAATTCCATTATCTGTTCATGGAGTTCTTTTATTTTTGTCCATAAGTGACGGAACCGTCGGTGTGCACATGTGTGGACCCGTGGTTATAAAACCATCTTGGAGAATTCTGCGATTTTCATTCTATGTAGGGTCGGTTATGCAATTGTTGATGTACAAAGAGGGGAAATTATGTAACTTTACAAATATCTTCTCTTTTTCCATCTTTCTTCTTGGATCTGGATGATTCTAATGAAGTAGTGTCTTTTCTGGATCCCTATAGATCACACCTCCCCTACTCAGGAGGATTTTGGTCCCACAAATCTTAATGGGGGAGTAGATGAGGAAACAATTCCCTCACTTTCTCCTTTGAGTACCACCAGGCCTGCCTTTGTGTCTTTCCTTTTAGTCCAACCTGTTAAGACTCCTATGGACCTCTTCTTCTCTCTAAATTTTTGCTATTGTACTAGGTCCTCCTCCAACTCACCTCGAGAGTCCAAGATGAAATCTTCTATGGAAGGTAGCAACTATCCTCATTATTCTTCATCAAGCATGGATGGCTTATATAGGTACAAGTTCTCAAAATCTACTATTGAGTACATCCGCATGAAGTGTGAAAATCAATTCTAAAAGCGTATTATCCAACCTACTCAAGTATGGTAAAGGGTCCATACCGTAGTGGCTTGATTTCTCATGCTTGACCTTGAAGTTTCTCCTTTCTCAAGTAAAGCCAAAATTTATCTCCAATATGAATCTCATGTTCCTTCTATGTTGATCATGCCTAGTTTTGTACTTGGCCTGAGATTTCTCTAGTTGTTATTTCACCTTGAGATGGATTTTCCATATCCTCTCAATGAATTTTATTGCTCTAGTCACCTTTGAATCATGTATCTTTTCCTCTTCCTGCTACCCAATTTTGATATGTCTAGTGGATTAGTTATTAGATATCCCAATTATTCTTTACACGGTGACTTCATATTAAATGTGTGTACTACCTGGTTATAGGAATGTTGAATGTAGGCTAAGGACTCATCCCAAGTCCATGGATATTTACCGTTATACCCTCTGATCAGTTGAACCAAAGTCTTGTTCACTACTTCTATCTGCTCATCTTTTTGTGGGTGGAAGGTCATGCTTCTCTGTATCTTAGTGTCCATCTTGTCCCACATTGTAGTCTAAAACTTCCCCAAGAACCTAGAATCTCTATAAGAAATAATAGACTTTGGAAAGCCAAAATTTACCCATACATTAGGAAAGAAAATTTCAGCTTCCTCATATGCTTTTATTATCTTTTTACATGACATAAGAATGCACATTTTGCTAAATCTATAAACAACAACATATAGATAATCATATCCATGATTAGACATTGGTAATCCTCCTACAAAATCCATAGAAATGTCCTTCTAAGGATGAGTAAGGACCGGTAAAGGCATATACAAACCTTCCTTCCTAATCTTAGGCTTACTTGTACAACAAAGTTTACATCCTCTTATGAATTTTTTTACTTCTTCTTGCATATTGGGCCAATACACGTACCTTTGCAAGTGGTTCATGGTTTTTAAAACAAAAAAATGATCAGATACTTTTGAAGTATGCACTTCCCTCATCAATAGAAGTCTCTCCTCTTTTGGCACACAAAGATTCCCCCATTAGTAGAGAATCCCATCTTTGAGATAATAGTATTCAATCCCCATATTTTAAGCCCCTTTGGACCGCAATTACTGATATGTCACCCCAAATTATTTATCTTGAGTATGCCTCTCCATAAGCTTCCTTCGTGAAGGGATCAAAATGAGAGATAGTGGCCAAACTCAATATTTTATCCTATGTGGGTGGCCTAGACAACATGTATGCCACGAGATGTTTTTACCTTTCTTATATTTGATCACGAATGGAACTACTAAAGGAATCCCATTCATTTGTAGTTTCTTGCTTCTACAATTTAAACTATGCTTGTAAATAATGGAGAGGTTTGTGGTCAGTGTGCACAATAGTTTCTTTACCCAAAAAATAATGTTTCCATTTTTTAATTACCTGAACTAGTGCATACTTTTCCTAATCATATATTGAATATCCTTTAACTGCGGAAGTAAAATTTTTATAATGATAGCACACGGGTTTACCTCCCAAAGCAATGCTGCTCCAATAGCATAATCAATGAAATTTTTCTCTACTTCAAAGGGTTGTTGCAAATTAGGAAGATCCATTAATGGTGTATGACTGATTTTATACTTTAGCAATTAAAAATCCTAATCATGTTCCTTACCCCAGTCAAAACTCTTACTCTTTACGACCACTGTGTGTAGAGGTCCTGTAATAATGAATAATCCCAGAATGAATTTCCTCATGTATTAAACTACTCCAAACAAACTTCTAGTCTACGTGGCTCCCGTTGGTGTTAGCCAGTTGGTTTTGCCTTCCACCTTCTTTGGGTCCACTCGTAGATCTCCTCATCCAACCACATGTCCAAGGTAGACAAGTGATTGTTTAGCAAATTCAAACTTCTTCATATTCCATAGCAGTTGTTTCTCATTGAGAACTTACAGGACTTGTTGCAAATGTGTTAGATCTTCCTCCCATGTGGCACTAAAAATCAAAATATCATCCAAATATACAATGACACATGAATATATGAATTTTTGCAATACATCATTCATCAATCTCATAAATGTAGTGGGTGCATTACATAAAACAAATGGATGTACTAACCATTCATACAAAACCTATTTTATTTTGATGGAAATCTTCCATATATCCTCCTCTTTCATCTTGACCTGGTGATAACCCGACTTGAGATCCAACTTCGTGAAATTTTTTTGCATGATGAAGCTGGTCCAAGAGATCATCTATGCGGGGAGTGGATATCTATTCTTTATGGTAATCTTGTTCAAAGCGTGGTAGTTGATGCACATTCTCCAAGACACATCTTTCTTTGGCACCATCACGATAGGAGAACCGCATGGTGAGGTGCTCGGATGTATTACCCCTTGGTGTATCAGCTCTTGGAGTTGTTTATTTACTTATGTACTCTCCAAAAGGACTGCCTATATAATCGGATGTTTGGTAGAGGGGACTCTAGAAACAACTCAATCTCATGCTCTACCTCTTGTTTTGGTGGTAACCCATTGGGAGTCTCAAAAACTTCCTGAAAATACTAAATAATGTTATCCAAATCCTTCTTTCCCTTGTTAGATAAATCTGAAATCTCTATCCCGTCTTGTTTATCCTTTAATAAAAGTAAACAAAATTGATTATGATTTTCCTAAATAAGTTTTTTTCTTGGTTAGCACTTACCATAGTAATATTTGTCTTGTGTTGGTGTTCCTGGATGTTGTAACTGATCTGTATATTAGGGATGTAATATTCATGAGGAGTGGAATTACATCAGCTTCCAATACATCTATATATTGGGAATTTATCCCAAACTTGAACTTACATATTCTTTTTACCTCAATTTCAACACCATTCTTCACCCAACCCAAAGGATAAGGATGTGGGTGCTCGTAAGTATTAAGACCAAGCTTCTTTATAACCGCATCAGAAATAATTTAGATTGAGAACATGTATCAACCAAAGCATTTACATTAGTTCTCTTGATTTGGATTTTGATTTGGAATAGTTTACTCATCTCTTCTTCCCACTCTTAGCTATTCATGTTGGTGGCCTTGTATCCAAGCCTCTTGTCTACATCAAAGAAATCCTTTATTTCCACCTCCCTATCTGTCTTTACAACTGTCACGGATTTATTTGAAACCTTGGTTTGGTTCTTTGGATGTAGCTCAAGATGTAACTTCCAACATGCAACTTTAGTATCACCATTGATATCACAATTCTTACAAAAATTCTTGGGATCTTTACGAGTATTCAAAGTAGTGGCAGTTTGTTTACCTTTCTCTTTCCATTTACCTTTGTTACTTGTTTTTCCTTGCTACATCTTTGCCTAATTTGTTGATTATTTCTTCTTTGAATCTTGCTTCTCCTTGCTTCCTTTCATCATCAAAGTAATATTCTTGCACAAGCTTAATTGAGATCCTTTGGCTTTGTGGAGATAACATTCCTTCGAAGGTGAGCGTGAAGCCCTCCCAAATACTTGGTCATAATATCCTCATCCTCCATGTCCATATTGAGCAACATGGTTTGTCTCCAAAACTACATAGTATAATCCTGCACACTTTGACCACTGCCTTGTCTAAAGTAATACCATTTAATCATTTGATCAGTCTTAGGGCTAATAGGATAAAAGTTATCTCTAAGAAATTATTTAAATTCTTCCCAAGATCTTACAATAAGACGTTTCTTCTTTTCACAAGTGGATAGATGGGTTTCCCACCAAACCAGAGCATGTCCTTTCATTTTGAGACGTACAAAGGTGATCCTGTTGGTGTAGGTGGTATTTTTCTTCACTTATTTAGTGTTATTCCACCTCACCCGGATGAGTCATCTCACTTAAGTGTACATGGATCTAGGTGTCATATTGAATTATGATAGATTCTCTTACGAATCATCATATGTGTAAGTGTGTCTTAGGAGTTACATTCCCATTTGGGAAAGCAACTCCTCTTCTCCATTATGGAGGAATATTCTCTTACATGGGAGTTGCACATTCACTCCCCCTATTTGTACTCACCTCTTTTGATCTATGAAAATCCTAAGACAAGCTAAGGCATTCCACTCCATTTTTCAAATCTTGAGCTCTCATATGCATGCACATTTCTTTACAAAGCTTGCTTGCTTTAATCTCGTAAATCCTACACTTTGGTGAAGTGTAACTATTTGATGCATGTGAATTCTGATGGTCTTCGTCCTTGATCCTTCATGGTATCAGATCTCAAGGACTGGAATCACGCTACTCACCATCATTGCTCCACCGTGTAGTTGCTTGTGCAAGCTCTCACTTTTGCATGTGCTTTACTTGCATATTTTGTGATTCTTGTGGGTGTATGTTTCGGGTTTAATGTATTGCAGGAGCCAGCTACATTGCCTAGCTCTCTACCCAGCTCACGGCTTATACTTTGCATTGCATTGGTTTCCTTGCTTGTTCCCAACTGTGAATCCTTCAAATGGCTCATGCATTTGTTCTTTTGCATTAGCTATGCTTTTGCGAGGATGCTTTTCGCATTGGCTCATCTTTGTTTGAATCAGTTGGCTTGTTTTTTCAATAGTGCATTGATTCGACGGTGCGGGTTTTGTTTTTGCCTTTGGTTCATTGAACATTGAGTTCAACACGCTTACACTGATGGTTGGATCGAACTATTTTTTATTCACCTTGTGTGCCTACCTACTCGGGCCCCCTACATTTCTGTTCTCGTTTTCCTGGTCTACGTGTTCGTGGTGTTCATGCTATGTGTTTTTCCTTGAACTCTTGCATTTGCATTAGTAGTTGGCCGGGTTCACATCAACATCCTCTATCTAGACAACTCATTGGAAGAATCAGATCAAGTCATGGCCCTTTGTACTCTACCCACATACAGTCTGCATAGCTTTGGTCTTACATTTGCATGGTTGTTTTGCATTAATCAACATTGGCTTGTATTTGAAGCTGGTCGAATCAAACACTACTTCCATCGGTTCGTGCACTCCCTGGTTATCCATCTGGATAGTGTAACTTGATACGAATCCTCGTTCCATGCGTTACACATTACAGTGAAACTTGACCACCTCACGTCATTTCAGCTCTGCAGTGCAGTGGAATCCTTCCCTGGTGCACTGTCGGTTATCTTGCCACCACTTCTCGAGCACGTGGCCATGTAACGACATTTCACTCAACAAGTGTCAACTACGTTTGGGCCTCCTTGTCACAGTCATCTTGGAAGGTGTTCACCCACGTGACTCAACCTGTGGACTTGGCAGAAACCTTGCACAACTCGGCTGCATGAGCCATCTCAACTTGGACGTGCTAGACCCCTCGACTTAGTGCATTGCCTCGGTGAGCCAGTAAGCCTCACAACTCGGGCACCTCGGTCCACTGCCCCGACTTGGTGTCATCTGACCATTCCCTTTTAGAAATTTTTTGAAGGTTAAAACAATCCGTTTTTAATGTTTTGAGGTAAAAACATTCATTTTATGTCATTGTAATAAATTTAAGGCTTCTTTTTGCTTGTTAAGTATGCCCTTCCTACGTGTGTCGAAGACGGAGGGCGAGGTCCGGGGTTAGCAGGAGGTTAACTCCCCCTCGTAAGAAAAATAAACCCTACCTAAAATTTGACGTTGTTTCCAATGAGTACCCACACTTCACCCTTTGCACCCATTTGGGAACTTTTTTAATCGAGTTTAAAAATTTTATTGGCATTTTCCATCGGTTGTGGGATCATTTTTTTGCTATAAATTTTGACTCATTTGCTCATTTTTAGTGCTTCTTTAGTCAAAGTCGCATGATTTCTCACAAATTACATGATGGCATTGTTAGTTTTGTAAATGAACTACTTTATAAAGTGCAATATTGCGGGGGTTCAACTTTAGTACTCTTGGTTTTTACATGCAAACGCATTATCGGCCCGAGTCGACATCTTGATTTTGTGTATGTTGCATTCTTTCTTACGCATCATGAGAGTGCTCTTTCCGAGACTTAAGCATCGTAGGATCACCTTTGAGCCTCGTCACTTCTTACTGGGAGAGAGAACTATTTAGCTTGGCGTGCTTACATGGGAACTACTTCACTGTGAGGGTATTTCACCCTTCTTACTTGGGCTAGTTCTGCGCTTTGCCCAGTCATCATCATTTGGAGGAATTTTTTGACACTTGCAACCATGTTTTTGGTCATATGATGATGCATATCTCCAGATCTCTCTGGTTTCATGTGGCAGACTCGAGATCTACCTGCCGTGTCTAGAGCATTCTTGATCCCTCATGGAGACCCTTCACATCTGTAGCCATTGTTGTTGTTGTTGATTCGAGTTGTCTCCTCTTCTTCATGTGATAGCCGGTTCTGTTGACACATACTCACTTGGTTCTACTTTTGATGATGAGGATTGTGCACCTAGTTATGATGTTGAGAGTACTACAAAGCACTCTTCTCCTCCTTCTCTCACTATTCCAGAGAGTGTTGTCACCCATCCCATCTCATCGCTTATTGCTCGAGTAGTCTCTATATAGTATCATAAAGTCATCACACCCACCTCTTTTCCACCTTCGGTGTGTGAGGCCCCTTTCACTCATTGTAGTGCCCATATTTTCTAGCCTCAATTACCTGTTGAATTCTTAACCCATAGTTATGACTTAACATGGTTTTTGTTATAATTTTTGATGTTATGACATGTTGGTTGGCCTTCATGGGCATATATGGTGAATTGGGGCATGAAACGCCAATTTGACTAGATTAGTAGATTGACACTCTTTAATTGAGATTGTGGATAATAACACTTTTCTATGTGATTTGGGCCTAATTCCTATATGTTGGATAATTAGCTTGGTCATGTACCTTGATTTTGTAATGAAATCATTTTGCTGATAAAGATACATGATGGCATGATGATATGACATTTGTATGTATTTTAATACCTAACATACGATGAATTGTGTGAGATTGTGCATTCCATGTTGATGATGGTGATATCATTAATTTACATGTTTGAATTTATTTGCTTAGTGAGAAGCTAGTTTACTCTTGTATTGGATAGGTGTGTTTAATGTATGCAGTAGGTGTGCGGGTGACGAGTCACTGAGAGAATGTGAGATTCGAGGCCAGCTATGTAACTTTACAACTAGTAGCCCACGGGGCTAAGTCCTAGCTGTGTTTATTGCTTGAGGCCTTAGCATTAGAATTATTGTTTTGGGCAACATGGGTGACCCCGATTTGTAATGTAATGTGTCTTGTAATTATTAATTATGTTTAGTATGTTTAGTTTGTGTTGTAAACTTGTTTTGGGGAATTAATGACCCCACTTATATTAAGTTTTGAATTTTTTTAATGATGTACTTAATCTAGAGGGTTATGGTCACATGTGAACCCTTGGGTGGGCCCCACACCCTCTTACCTTGTGCCAAATTTTCCAAACCCGAAATTGGGTTATTTTGGGCATTTTTAGGGACCCCTTTTTAGTTTGGGAGTTCCCTTAACATGAAAATGGGCCCTTGGACCCTACCTAATAGGTAGGGGGGCTTATTACCAAGGCTAGAGGGAGTTTCCCCTCCCTTTTTGCCTCTCCTTTGGTCACATCCATGTAAGAGGTATGAATTAGTGTGCTTTGTTAAAAGTTGCACAAGTTTGTTTTTTTAGGATTTTGAGTAAGTTGGGAGAAGAGGTCTAAAATTCATTTCATCCTTTCTCTCTTTTATCTTTGGCATCTTTGACCTTGAAGGAGGAGAGGGGTGACACATGTCACCCCCTCATTTGTGAGGATTTTTTCTTGCTCCTCTTAAAATTCCCCCTCATGGGAAAAGAGAACTTTTTTTTGGAGCTTTTTGCTTGGAGTCTTGTGGATTTGGAGCTAGAGTTTGCTTGGGTCAAGAAGTGGAAGAGATTGATTTTGGAGAGATTTTATTTGAGGTAGGCTTCTTGAGCTTCATTGTATTTGTTATAACATGCTAGATATTAGTTGTTTTCTTGGAAATGTTTGTTGTTGTATGAAGATTTTTTTTTTTGTTTATTTGATTTTTCCCGCCATCATATGGCGTGATGGATTTTGGAGTTTGTGGGGAAGAGAGGGAATTTTCCCTCTCAATCCTTATAGGCTTGATGGGAAAGCCTTGTAGGATTTAGTTACTCCCCTCAAATGGTTTGAGGTGGGGAAGGTGGGTCATTTGGCTTGAACCTCCTTCCCCATTCTTGGTGAGGAAACCCCTTTGGGGTTTGAAAATCCTTCCAAGAAGGATTGGTGAAAGGGTGGAGAAATAAGGAGGGGTTGAATGAAATTGGAGAAATAAGGAGGATATGGAGATCTTGCTTTTGTGCACTTAATGTTGGTTATAACTTTTGGAGAACTTCTCTTTTCTCTTCCCCATTTTAGAGGTAGAACTTGGTTTCTCCTCCTTTTCACTTTTACAAATTTGGAGTCTTGTTTTAATCCTTGCCTTGTTTTTGTGTGGATGTAATGATGTTTGTTCACCCTCACTCTTGTGCATAGTTGTGGATAGTTTTCCTCTTTCCCATGGGCTTGGGGGAGGCTAGCATGCATCCCAACCTTGGGAAAGGCATGTAATGATGCCTATGGTTGGGTGGCAAAACAAGCTTCTTCTCCTTGTTTGGATTCCTTGAAGGCATGTGCAATTGGATCTCAAGATGGAAGTTGGTGGTAGTTGGAGTTCCTTTGGCATCTTCTCTCCCTTTGTGGACATTACCTCATTGTATCTTGAAAAGCATGGCTTGTGGAAATTTCCTCTTTATTGTAATTCCTCTTCCATTTTGTATTTGAACATCACTTGCAAGATTGGTTTTCCATTAGTATTTGAAAACTTTCTTTCAACCTTGGAAAGGAGTTTGTTGGATTGTCATCTTGTGTATTGTTGCATGTTTGGATTATGATGTAGTGAGAAATTGTGCAAGAGAAGTCTTGTAAAATATTTATACTCCTTTAGAATTGCATTGGTAGAATATATTTAAATTTCTTTGACATGCATTGATTTAATATATTTTTGATAAAGAAAGACTATTTAATGGAAAAGTGTTTACCAAAGAAATAATATCACTTGTTGAAAGTTTTACTTGTTTAAAAATCTGAAATGATCATTTGGCATTACAATGGAAAGAAAGAACTTCCTCTTGTTTGGTTTGTAATATCATTGAATGGAATGTGACTAGTCTAGATTCCTTTCCATGTGAGATTAAGGGCTTGTTCTTAGTAGAAAATCAACCTTGAATGTGTGTGATACCTTACAAATTTGTAAACATTCTACAAGCTTTTTCTCTTTGTGAACTATCATACTACACTCTCTTCCTTTTCTCACTTAAATGAGAAGATCTTGTGATAAAGATGTATTACAAAAAGAAATTAAGTATAATCCATCATTTTACAACTTGGATGCTTTTAGTCTCTTAGCTTATAATATGAATATATCTTAATACACTTTAATTTGAGTAAAAGTTAAAATACAACATTCTGATATGTTCTAAAAAATATTAATCTAAATATTTCAAGAAAGTTTTATTAAATTCATTACTATATTATATATATATATATATATATATGTATATATATATATATATATACATATATATATATATATATATATGTATATATATATATATATAACACATCATATACAAAACTACATTAAAAACCTAAATTTTTTAAAAAAATATTAAACAAAAAAATATGTAAGTTGGGGAGAGGCACGAACCCCTCCCGGCCACCATTGCTGCCCCACACACCTCTTTCATGCACATCCCTGCCCTGCCTGCGCCATTGCCCACACCCTACACCCTCTCCCTTCCTCCTGTGGCTTCCTCCACCTTACCCCCTCTCCTTCCCACTGCGCAACACCCTTTCACTGCACGTGACCCACTCCAGCTGTCCCCCTCTCCATGCACCTCTCCCCCTCATTGTAACAATTACCCACGTGGCCCCTACCCTGCCGCCCTCCTCCTCACTCTGTCTACAAACAAAACACACCCCCTCCCTCACGTGGATCCTCCCTCTCTCCACACAAATCCGCCAAACATGTGTGCTCTAATAATAATTTTGTTGTTTTGATTTCCATAGACAAATGAAGTCAGGTTAATATCCTTTCAACCCATGAGATCACCAAGCTCCTTCTCCACCTGCACAAAGAAGAAAAAAAAACAAAATGAAAGAAAATAATGTGGGAAAAGAAAAGAAAAAAAGAGATAAAGAAGTTTAGGGAAAAATAAGATCAAGGGTTGAGAGCTCTCTAATTGTAAGGTCCAAATTTATCCCTACTCACTTTTAAGCCATGGGCATTTTAAATGTTAATGGAAAATAAAGTTTAAGAGTTGTGTGTGTGGGTAAATAAAATAAAAAGGGGGAAATCTACTAAATTTGAAAGAGGTGTAGGCTCCTTCTAGGGTGTCTCTAGTAACTTAATAGAATTTAAATGAATAAAATTATTTGGGGTTAGGGATTTAGAAATTGGGTAAATCAATTTGATAAATTAATTAATATGGGACAATTGTATATGTATTATCAAGCATTCACTTTCAAAAAAAAAATTACCCTAAATTTTTCTACTACTTTGGTCCTAGTTTTTAGGTGTCCCAGGTGGGGCATTGCATTCGTATTATCGGAGCGATGGTTCACACACACGGACACTCTAGAGTAGAACTTTTAACTAGTTATAAATGTTTTCATAATATTAAAAGTAAAACAATTAAAATCATTTCCACTAAACTATTCCATGGGTAAAGTTATCTCTCGAGTAAGCTTTGCTTGGACTAAAATGGTTTCTTTAAGAAATAGATGGTAGGAACATTTTGATCACCTAATTTTTTTAAAACAATTAAGTAAAACTTAAGAAAATGTCGTGTTTAGATAACGTGTAAAATGGTTTCTTGGTCTCCATAGTAGTGATAGGTTTGGATAGTCTTGTTCCCTAGTCACATGGAAGCCGCATCAGACTTCTAAAATCAACTTTTAAAATCATTTGATCATATAGATAAAATCAATTTTGAGCTCTTTTAATCACATATTGTTTGGGACAACAACTTAAAATTGGAGTAAAATCGTTTCGATTTGGACCTGTAAAGTGGAGAGTGTTAGTAGGAAATTGAAATTTTTTGACTTCTAACTTGTAGTATTCCTCCATGTCCTTTGTCTACAATGATTAGATTCGAGAAAAAGGAATGGAAAGTTAGTTTTCCAAGGGTGTTTAGGAGGTCTCTAGAGGTTTTGGTGTAAAACACAAACTTCACAATAACATTACTTAGCTCCGGAAAGAAGATCATAACTATAGTATTAGTGTTTAGTTTTTCATTTTGTAAGTTGCGTTGGGTTCTCTATAGATAGGAGAATAGATTCAAGCTGTCAAAACTCATTTCCGAGTTGGTATCAGTTATTTTCTAGGCCCATTTTGTAACCAATTTTCACTAAAAGTATGTTGTAATGCAATAGTAAAACTCTAATAGTTGGCTCTGAGAAGGTGCTTCCCAATTGAAACCTATTCACCAATAATTAGAAATGTACATCTTGTTTGATGCTCTGTATAATAGAGAATTGACTAAAAGCTTTGTTTCACCATTTGGGTGTTGGGTACATGTCTTGGTAGGATTCCTTTGTAGCCATTTTCTCTAGTTCGTAGAACAAGAAAATTAGGTCTTAATAAACAAATAGGTTTCTTAGGACACCTTTGGAAAGTGAAACATGTTACAATATGGTTATTGTTTTAAGCTACGTATTCTAGGTTGAATGCTAGGACCCAAAATAAAATTTTGTACAACAAGTCATTTTTGATTGCTAACGGCCTTGGTTAGGATGATCCTTTTGGACATCGAAAAAGGGCTAGTTGTTGGTGTTGTAAATAAGCAGTAGGTAAAATATAGGATTGTAGAATTGTTATCTTGATATAAGGAATATGTTTATGGCGTTGTGTTGGTTGCTTCTTGTTTAGTGATCCTTTGTTTCTTAGGAATCGCAACCACTGAACCATGTTAGAAGCACCTCTTTAGATCAAATGAGACCCTTTCCGGTATGGGTGCTAAAAACTAAATAATTGTATCTTGTATAAAACCACCCAGGTGATAAAATAGTCTTCACGTCTTGATATTTCATTACTATGAAATTTGAAACAATTCTACTCCTCTTGTTATATGTTGCTAATCTTAGTTTTATAACCCTTTTATAAGGAAATTTAGCAAATGATCTTATGACCTTGTTGTTTTCTGTTTCAAAATTATGATTTAAAATTAATTATAATTGGATGAAAATAATTGCTAACTCCTCTCTAAACAATAAATGATAAAGGGAAAGAAAGTTAGTGCCTCTCTTTTTTCGGTGGTGTTGCTCGAAGTGATAGTTTTTAGCTAGATTATCCTCTTCACGTAACGTAGGAATGCATGGTGCTATTATTAAATGAATCTAGTTTTCATAACTCCAAATTCTCATCAAAGCTCTTGGTATAAATTTTAGAGTTAACTTCGGAAAAGAGTCTAGTTAATTTTCTTAATCCTTTTGGAGCTCGATAAACCTATCTATATACCATAACCACTTATTAAGTTTTGTTGTATGGTAACTTGGTTAAAACCTTCTTACTTTAGTAATTACACATGTGATTTCAACTCACTCAAGTTTATTTAAAATGTTCCAGAGTTAATCATATGTTTTATAATGCTTTACTACGTGTAGAAATAAGGGAATCACCCTCTTTTCCTAACCTCAATTAGTGGACTTAGAAGAAAAATGGTCATGCATGCAAAAATTATATATAATAAATATAAACAACGATATTTTATCTCTCTCTTGGAAAGAAAATAAAATGAAATGAATTAGTGTTGAACACATTCTCAGTTAGGCATTATGTTGTATCGATGATGGTGTTGACTATGAAAGAACAATTAATGTAGTCCAATAGAGGTGAAAGTAATGTTTCAAAAAATCCACAAAAATAAATATTTTTTTATAAATCTAAAAGCACAATTATGTACTCTTACCTTGTAAAAAATAATGGAATATTCTAATTATTTGTATCTTGGAAAACTCGTCATATATATAATTAAACAACGTTGGTTGGATAAACAATGTTAATCATTGTTACCCCTTAAAAAGCTAAAATTGGGGTGATCCTAAAACTATTGCTTCAAATGGGATAGGTTATGTTTACTAATCTTTGTCTTGTGATTTTATTTGGTTTACACACTAAATGGTTGGAATTTTGTAAGTAACTTAGGTATTGTTTTGTCTCCCTAAATGTTTAGGTGAGAAAGTTAATATGAATGATAGAATGGTTGCGATGATCTCACAAATCCGATATGCCTTTGACTATTGGACTCTTAGGAAACTCCTTTATAAGATTTCATCCACATAGAAGAACTCTTAGTATGTTATTATAATATAAATGATGTAAAACCTTATTACGAGGAATAAATAATAATGATTAATTCAGCCTTTCCACCTACCATGTAGGTAAAGATGTCCTTTGTAATCGGTATAAACATTATAAATACTAGTTTATATATATATATATATATATATAAATTGGAATTGTTTAGGGGTGCTCTTTAAAACATGATTCCATTTTTATTACCACTCAAATAGAGTGGTGAAATTAAAATTTTGTTGTAAAATGGGCTTAATCCCTATTTAATAAGTGTATTTTATATTATGTCTCACAACCTAATGGGCAAAATTACGACCAAATAATTGTTAAGTAAAAGTTAACGTAAGTCAGATATCTTGAAAGAGATTTAGACCTTACCTTTCATTAAAGGAAGATGAGTGTTGATCTCTTGTACGCTTGAGGAAAGTATGAACGGAAAAGTTTTTCTTTCCATCATGCTGGTATATTGTAAATTTTGATAAATATGTTGATAAGATTCGGAAACATTCTCTTTAAATGGATTTTGTTTTTGCGTAACTCATTCATGTTTTCTTTTGATTATAATAATTAAGAAATGATAAAATTTAAGTAAAACTTTTCTTATATCGTATTGAACTGGAAATTTGTGGTTGTTGTTTCATTAAGGAGTTATGGCTTGTTTGGGGCATAGAAAGTTCTAAAATTTCTTTGTCATAGTGTGAACTTATATGTAAATAAATTAT